>OU015526.1:12471176-13671176 GCA_907165065.1 Caprimulgus europaeus
ACAAAGATAATCAGAGCCTGAGGAAACATGGCTTGTCAGGAGCAGTTGAAAGAAATGTGGTTGTTTAGCTTAGAGAAGACTGGGAGGAAATATAACAATCTTGGGACACATAAAAAGTTTTTGCAACTACTTTGAGAGCATTTCCTGGTGAGGGATGTATCTTCCAGAGCTCTATAGCACTGTATTTCTGGTTAGCAAAAGAAGTATTCACCTAATATTAGCCTAATTTTAGGTACTAGGAGGATCCATTCTCCACAACATAAACGCCTAAGCTGTCAGTACAGCAGTGTTTCTCATTATGGTTCACATGGAAAGGTGATCTCTAGAGTGTTGCAAAATACCAGAGGGCATGCTCAGTTACAAGTGAGTAAATACATAGGTTGGTGAAAAGCAAAATTTTTCGGTGAATGTAGAGTGCTGTGTATGGAAAACCTCTTTGCCTCACAATGTGACCCACAGATTGTAACTAGAAGAGGACACAAAGCCTGCAAACTTTTGAAGGTTGGTTATGTGGCTATATAGTGAACTGATGGTGGTAGTTGCCTTTCTAAGCTTCCAATCTGTTTCAGTATGTACTTATTAAATTATATCAAATGAAAACTGAGAAGGAGAAGAGGAGGAAAAGGAGAATGAGGAGATACACAGCAAGAATTCAACTAGCATGAGATGGTGCAGACTGGCACCCACCTGTCTCTTTATGGCAGAGAAGTTCAAGGGCAAATGCTTTCCCTCAACACCTATGTCTGGTCAGCTACACAGCCCTCTTGCCTGCATTAACTTTAAAAAGCTTTTAAACACCTAGCTCATACAGAGACCCCCACATGCCTAGGGGGTCTGAAACCTACCCTGAGTGCTTTCAAGCACCTTCATGGTGTACCCATACCTGTTCTTCCTGACCTTTTCTTGTTTTTACCTTCCCAGTATTTTCTCCTGCTCCTTTCATGGAGACAAGATTTCATCTGGACAGCCAAAACCATCAGCGAGATCTTCCTCACAGGTGCTATGTAAGGTGATGGAGCAGAGACCCTCACTAAGCTCCAGAAGGGAGCTGAATTACTTAAAAGAGGTCTTAAATAAATGAACCCAATTACAAATAGACTTCCTTTGCTGAAGGACTTGTGTATGTGTATATTTTAATGGCATGTTTTCTAGCACTGGGGATGAAGTTAGTGAAGACGAAGGAGAGCATGACTGACAGCTGCATCTCTGTCCCTTTCCACTGCTGTGGAGTGGGAACATCTTGTAACACTTGCATAGTAAAGAGAGTCCTGTCCCCATACTGAGTTGTCTGCACTATGCTAAGACGTCCTGCATTCCCATTCAAATAATTTTGTGTAATTGAGCAGCATTTGTTTGTGCTTCCTCTTGCCCAAGCATCAGACAAAATAGCTTTGCCTTCCATCTTTTGTCAAGAAACTGCTTGTGGTTTTGTAAATGTTGTAGGCTTCTGGCGGGGAGAATATTTCTCAGAAAAACAAAGAAGAACCTGGTCACTGATTGAAGCATTTAAATTCCAAGTGTTGTGAGAGGGAACAAACTGTAAGTGGAAAAGAAAGTGCTCTTGCATTCAGTGTGCATTTTTCTGCAAATGCTCCGCATAACCCTGGGCTTGAATGGCAGCTGAGTAGCAGCAGTGTTTGCAGCTGAGAAGCAGCAGCGTTTGTTTCCACAGGCCAAAGCTCTGGCGATAGCTGAGATCTCTCAAACTTCTGCAAATATATTGTCAGTCAGTATGAAGAAATAAACAGAATGATCAAAGAATGTGCAGAATCGTAAATATTGGTGTTCTGGCTGCAAAACAGACAAACTGAAAAGGCCCAACTACTTCTTTGAAGTTCTTGGAAAATGAACCCAAGAGCTGTGAACCCACTCAAGGAGCTGTTCCTCTGAATATTTGCATGGAGGCAGTTTGTTTCATTGGCAATGCAGTATTAATCATGATGAAAGCTGATTATATTGCAGACAATAAGGGATACATTATCACAAAACTGCACACACATGCAAAGTTCAGTATTTTCCCTCCATTTATTAGATCACTTCCTCCAAAACCCACATGCACAAAGGCTCTTGTCTGGCAATCTTTCAAGCTGAAATGGAGGTCTGTCCATATTGAGGTCTGCTACAAGACAGAATAAACAGAAATGATCTGCAGAATGAGGTAAAAGAATTATAGATCTGTACTGTGGCCCATCAAATCCATGCAAAAGCATGTCTCAAACTATCTGAAGGGTATTTGATAAACACATGGTGGGAGGGAAGTTTTCAAAAAGCTAGTTAGCAATTTTTAACCAGACATTTTTCCTCCCCTATAGGAATACGCCAATTCAATAAGTTGCATATTTATGAAGGACACACTGGTTTAATTTAGCCTTACAAAGGAAACATGCCTGCCCTTCCACCACCTTGCCTGCACTGCCCGTGGCAAAGTCTAGAAGATGCATTTCACAAAGCTGACAGACTCCCCGCAGTGCAGCCAGATGCCTAACAATCCTAGAAGTCTGAGCTTGACTGGTAGTTGCAGAAATTACAGCTTCCATAAGTTTGTCTTGCAAGTATTTTGAGCTCAGAATCACTAGGGGACCCTCTTCATTTTGCTTTCAAAGTCAGAGAATATGTTTGACATGTGAAGCAAGAGCTCTGCTCTTTTCCATTCCATAAACCTTCAAAAATTAATATTCCTGTGCAGACCAAAACCATCTTTATCACAACAGAAGAGCCAAGTAGGGGATCGATCCTAGGTTCAGACCTGTCCAACTTCTCAGGGCTGTTACCTATCAATAGGCAGCTGATGACAAGTACATACCAGAAGTTTGCTTCAGGAGGTAGGAGAATCTTCCCCACAGAAGATTTTTTAAGAACAAGGTAGACTCGCATTCTCTAATGGTCTGGGAAGTGCTGAGCTTGCTGCAAGGCAAGACATGGACTACCTGACCCCTGCAAGCTCCTCAGAGCCACGTTGTTTTTATTTCAGGTCAGTGGACAGAGCAGCATCTTGTTCCATTTCAGATTTCTGGACATTGTTTATACACTCTGCATTTGAAGCTCTTGAGATCCAGACAGTTTTTAAGTACATTATTTCCAAAGCAAACCCTCAGAAAAGGGTGGACAGATTGAGTAAGCAGTTTGCAGAGGAAAAGCTGTGTGCAACTCTTCAGCAAATTCTTGCATTAGCACTTGTCCCACATCTTGCCCTCTCCTCCAGTGGAATAAATCTACTCTGCTCATCAGGAATCTACAAACAAGAATGCAAGTGATGTAAATGGAAAGGTGGGGATGAGAAGGGAGAGAGGCTGCAGGGTTAGCTGCATGAGAAAATGTATAAACATGTGCCCTGCTAGCAATTGATAAGAGCAGGTCTGAGAAGGCTAAAGTGTTTAGGTCTTTCACCCCTAGATGTTTATGACTGAGAAACAGCTTGGTGGTATATACATTGTCTAAAGGATATGAAGCTGAAAAACATATAACTCCTCCTGAGGATGCAGCCTGCAGCATACTCACACTGAAGTCAATAGGCTCAGAATTGATCAAATGGGGAAAATGTCAAAAATACTGCCTACAAGGCCAATACAGCCCCAAGAAGTGCTCCCCATCCCCTGAATCCCTTTTGTCCTCTTTTTCTGGAGAACCTCAGATGCGAGTGGAGAGTGGGACATGGGCTGGACAAAGCCATCTAGCAGCCCACTGTCTCCCATCTCTCTTGCCTGTCATCTCTTTCACGTACTAACAAGAAGTGGCCAGAAGTAAGAGACCTCATCCCAAGCCACCTGGCCATGTATTCATGTGATGGGAGGATGCACATGTTCAAATATTCGTGCATGCCTGTGAAATGCTTATGATTTGGTCATAATCCCTAACATTCTGTGATTCTGTGATAAAAGAGACCCAGTGAACTCAGTGGAGAAGTAGGAACCTAACTGGCAAGGATTGTATATATTTACTTGAAATTGGACCATTCCCTTTTCTTTATCGTAAGAAAGCTCCTCATTCAATGTTAGAAGTAGTTAATTCTTTACTGTTATACACAGCAACCCATACTTCCTCAGCTAATTTTCACTAGTATGCTAATTTTGCTAAGTTAGGGCCCAATTCTGATTACCTGCATACTGTGCAACACCACTGAGTCTAATGCAATAAATTGCTATTCATTGTGGTGTAAACAAGATAAGAATCTGGCCCTCAAATCGAGATTTAAACTTGACCTGGATGATTCATGCATTTGAGATCTCAAAATGAGATTATTGCAAAGTGCTTTACAGTGGGTTGCCAAAAGGGCTAATCCATTCCCTGAAGCTAATGCACAATACAGCGACTTGATTGTTATCAGAGGTGGGCAGAGAAGGATCTGCCTACTCACTACTTGTCTGTCAGCATTTGCTGCTTTTTGGTGCCTAGAAAAGGTCTATAGTTCTGCTTTTAGCTTTTAAAGCTATTAACAGGCTGGAAATTGATGTTGCCAAGGACATTTGTAAATGTGCCCTAGGGACTTATAAATACTTTATAATATTGAATTGTTCCTGCTTTTGGTAGCCACAGGAATCCTATCAGACCGACGAGGGTAATTTCCAGTGACTCCTGTCAAACTGAACATGAAAACAAAATGGTGGACTCTGCCATGCCTTTCTCTTGGACCACTTCTGCTCATGGCATGGTATGAATAGGCAGGTCATGAGCTGTCTTTCTGACCAGAAACCCTCTATCAGTTTTCATGATCAGATTTAAATTAATTTGAACTTGGTTCTTCCCATGTGAATTTTCTTCTTTTGCTAAAATTTGAAACCATTTCTATCATATTAAAGTTCTTCTCATGTTTCCTTTTTTTTCTGACAAATGAGGATTGAAACACAAGATCACACAACTTTGCATCACACTTACATGACTCCAAGCAGGCTTTGCAATATGCTCCACACAAGCAGCAAGTGCAGCAGAGGTGTATTTCTGCCTTTGGCATGATTTGCCCAGAAATCCTTTTCTATGGGTACAGGAGTGCAGCAGTCAACCCCTCCACCCTTGTGCAATGACATAAAGCTGGATATAGCTGTAAAAGCACTGGGAAGCACACAGGAAAAAATACAAGTTGAAGTATTTGTTGCAATACAGAGGACCAGTACAATGCTAGACACAGAAGGTGAGAAGGTAGGTAGAGATTTGCAGATTTATTATAGCACATTGAATTTCCCCCACAGCGCTCATGATGACTTTCTGGGAAGCTTAAATTAGTATGCATTTTCTCAGCCCATATTCTTTACTAATGTCTTTTTTAATAGGGACAGCTGGATCCAGGGCAATCCCATCAATCAACACTGTCAGCTGGGGCTGTGGTATTTACATCGTTGATTCTTGTCTGCAGTCGCAAAGCTCATAACTTTGGAATTACAAGCCTAGTTTCAAGCTTCCAAATTTGAGATGTTTGACAGCAGGAGATTGGTGAGATTTGCTATCATTAGCAGGATCTAGGAACAATCACGGGTGCCAGCTTCTGGACGTATCCTCACTTCTGCTGCACTCAAGTGAGGAAATCAACTGACACCCCTTAAAAAGTGGCTCAAATCCTTATACTGACCAGCAGTTTCCTTATAAAGGCTGAAAATTGCAAGTGTTAATGGTTACATCAGCCTTCAGTGGAAAATATTAATAGTGAAGTGTAAGTACAATATATACACGTCAGCAAAAAAACACCTATTTTTATCTCCACTTCATGTATGCCTGACTTTGGGGAATTAAGACTATGGCTGTCATATCAGTGATAATGCCAAGCATGTAAACTTACCATTCTTCCACATCCATTGCTATTTTTCCTACCTCAGTGTTCAATTTGTTGCATTTTGTTAGCAAAGTACAAATCACAAATTATCTTTATTATAATCTCCAGTTCTAAGCAATTTTAGTCATGGAATTCCTTGGTCCTATTATGAAATAAGGATATTGTAGCACAAAGTGTGGAAGCCAGTAAGTAAAGCCACATAATTTACTTCCTTAGAAATATTCATGGCTAAGTTTTCTTCAAAAAACATTAAAAGGATGCTATTTATTTGTTTATGGAATCAAGTTTTGGATCATGCTATAGTGTTAAAAGAAAGTCCCAACAACAATTTGTCATTGCTTTCTATTTGGCATTGATCAGGCCATACCCTGCTCTCTGTGTCCATCTTTGGGTGACCAGTACAAGAGGTAGCTCCACAAACCAGAGCAAGCTCTGGTGTGGGCAGCCTGGGGCTGGAGGTGAGGCAAGGCTGAGACAACTCACCCTCTTCAGCCTGGCCAGGAGCAGTCCTGCTTGCTGGGTTCAACTATCTAAAGCTGGGTTAAAGAGTAGACAGAACCAGACTCTTCCCAGAGATGCACGACAACAGGACAGGAGACAACTGTGACAAGGTGCAAAAAAGGTAAACTCCAGCAATGTATGTAGAGAGAAAATTTACAAGGAAAGAGATTAAGTGTGGAAACAAGTTGTGAGAGAGGCTGTGGAATATCTAGCCTTGAAAATATTCAAAACTCAGCTAGATGAAACCATGAGCCACTTGACCTAACTCTGAAGTTTGCCTTGCTCTGAGCAGGCTGTTGTAGTAGACAACTGCACAGGTCCCTTCTAACCTAAATTACTGTAGGACTCTGTGTATCTGACCTTTTTTGTTTAATTGCTCTTTGGGATAAAAATATGGATAGAAAGCAAGAAGTGACATGGGTCTTCTTTCTGGAAAGCAATTAATATTAATGAAATTAATAACTGTCATGCAAGGAACATGAATGGAGAACACGAATGTACACACATATGCATGCACATGCCATTACTTTACTGAAAATGGAAATGGGAAAAAACTCAATGCATTTTTAAAAGCCAATATAAAAGTCCTATGATTTCATCAAAATTCTAGCAAGAACATAAAGGAGCTTGATCACAACTATCATCATTTTGCTTTATCAAAACCTCAGATGATCCTTGAGACTAAGGAGGAGTCATGTCCCAAAAATATATAACTTTGAAGGTACGTGAGGGATCACTGGAGGCATGAGGTTATCCCCAAAATGTCATTTTAATGTATTTTAGTGTGTTTCAGAGATTTTAGGCCTTATCACATTTGTTAACCATCTCCTCCCTTCCCATCCCATCCCATCCCTTACTATGCATTTGTCTGTGGAAGCTGTACATTAGCTGTTTTGCAGAACTTTGACAGTGTCCACATCTGCAAAGTAGTGAATGAATGGCTCCCCATGGAATGAATCACCTGCAATAAGCTATGACTGGGATAGCATCATGTATAGGAGTCCCAGAAATAACCAAGAACTCCCTAAGAAACAAGAGATAATGAAAAATACAAGCTAAAGGAAATGGCAAAACATAGGTTTGTGAAAAGATCCATGGCATCTCAGAACATCTTTGTTTTCTACAGGTGCTCTCCTTGACCCTCCTCCTAAAAAGTTTTGAGAATTCACTGCATAATAACTATCACCGAGGCCTAGACGGCAGTTAGAGGTTTTAAAATATTCCATCTCTTGTAGAAGTGGTTTGCAATTTCTCTTTCTTCATGCTCTAAATATTTCCCAATGGAAGCACCAAATCTCACAGAATAGGAGGACTTGAGGGACTCTTGCATAAACCCATCACATGGACAGACATTTTCTTCTCTGACACCTTTCACATAAAACTCCATTAAAGGAGTTCAAAAATACCCAAATGTATGAAAAACATTGACTTGAAAGACAAAACCAAACGTTAGCTAGACTGACAGAAACAGCATTTCTCAGTTCTTCCCTAAACTTAACTAGCAAAAACTTTAAAAGCAAATGACCATTATCAGAAAAATTTCATTTTCTCATGGCCTGTCCTAATGAAGAACACAGCAACAGACTAAGCTGTGCTCTGCCTTTCAATGGCAACACACAAGACAAATTTTTTCAGACAGTGCCACGTGTCCCAGAAAATAGCATTGCTCCAGTTTGTGATGTCTCAGAACAGCCTGGACTTTTGCCTGTTCTTTTCCAACAGTTCTTGAAAGGATTTCTCCAGGTTCCTGGATGTATTTTTGCACACTAGGCACACTTCTCAGATATCCTCCCACTCTGCAGCTATTTCTTGTACCAGGGTCTGTGCTTTCCCTCCTGAAATTCCCCACTTTATGCAGATGGGATTTTCCTGTAAAAAAGGCTTTCTTATGCCTCAGAAAAGGTGAAAGTCTTACCATGCATCAACCAGGGTGTGGTAGCTTTTCACAGGCATGTTTTTAGATTGTTCTAAACAGAGCAGAGCTCGGCAGAGCTCAATGCTTGTTCAGTCATATCACCCTTCACTCACCATGGGTTAAGCACATGCATGCAATTACTGATAAACTCTTAATCTTATCACCAGCTAGTCCTCAGAGAAAATATGGCTGACCTGCACATTGATTTATAAGCAAAGATTTGGACGAGCTCATGTGCTTGCCTTGCACTGGAGAGAAAGCCAGCACCCTGAAATCATTGCAGCTATTCACATGAACAACTGCTTGCCAGCCTGAGCAAGGGGTTCATCACAGGGACTTCTATCAGTCATCTATCAGTCTCTTCAAGAGCAACCTGGTAACAAACAATGTTTTTGCAGATGTGATTTCCTATTGAAATTCAATGTGTTGCCATCTGCTTGCCAGATTTTTACAGCCAAGCAAACACACTTTGTATCTAAAAAGCATTTGTTTACTTTTTCACTGTCCTTGCACTTTAATGTAATAAAGATTACATGACTTACAGGCATCTGACATTTTTCCTTGATAGTGCAGATTTAGCAACAACCTTAGTTTGTGAGCTTGAAAAAAACCTCACAAACACCCAGCTTCTCTCTTTGTACTTTGTATTTAATTCAACGTCCTTAAGAAGGAGATTTTCACACCAACAGAGGTGAAGGTAACTTTTGTTTAATGACTACTGAAGAAGCTTTAGAAAATATCTTTCTTTTACGTCCAGAGGACCATATATGCAACGTAACTGAGGAAGAAGTACTTGAAACTGTGTTGAAAGTTAATGTTTGTGAACTTTTCAACCCAGTGGTCTCCACTGGACCTCCAATTCCATATCTGTTTTGACAAGAACCAGAAGGTGCATGAGATAAATACAAATACATGAGATGCAAGCCCAGATTTCTTCTGCCCATGGTGAAGCTATGATTATGCCTCTCTGATTAAAAGAAGCCTGCAGTAGCCAAGCATCAATATTAGTTTGAACAGCCTAATGACTTCTCTAGCACGTGTCATTTGATGGCAATCTCCAACAGACCACTGATGATACAGATCTCTCTTTTTGGAAGGGAGTGATAAAACCTCCTGTTTTAGCAAATTAACTTCTCCGTACCAAGCAATGATCCAACTGCTCTCCAGCCACCTGTGTACATAAAATGAGGCTCATCACAGTAATTTGCTCCTAATATTTTCAGGCTGAAAAAAACAGACCACCTCAACTAATGGCAATTTTTTCACAATACTTACTTTTTCCAAACCAGCCTGACCACCTGATATTGCATGTATGCCCCGTCTGTGTTTACTACAACAATGAACAACTTTATGTCCTCCAGTATGAAGATCTAATGACAAATAAGCATAAGCATGCCCTCCCATTATATTTCTACAAATAAAAATTATCTCTATATTTTAATTAGGAAACAACCCTGTCTTCATCTAGAGAACCAGTAAGCTCTGATAGATCTTAGTTCATACTTTGCGTAATTTTAAATAGAAAGTATTTGCTCTATGGCAAAAGTGGTTGGCATTCATACCTGTGCAAGTAACTACCAACATATGAAGAACAGTTCTCACCTTTTGAAATATCGCTAACAATTCCCATTTACTTGTGCACCATTATCTGAGCAGAAGGACATAGAAAAATAATCCCACGGTGGCTATGAACTGACTCATTCAATCCCCAAATGGCTTGAATATACACAGAATGTGTACACAGCAGTCCCCTTGCTGTATTTACTTCCTAAGCATCAAGTTTATGTTCTGGAAAGGTATTCACTTTCCATCTTATGAAAAATATGGGAAAAATCAGAAGCATAGAGCTGAAGTGGGTTAGTTTTATCCTTCATTTCTATAGAATCCTTCATTGCTCTAATAGAGCAATAAAATGAATGCAGTTTTGTGTAGGACAACCCAAAAGCTCTAAGGCAATAAAGGCAATTAAAGTTAAACAGCAATCAAGGCTTCAAGTTACAAAACAGGTATGTCAAAGGGTTTGAACTGCTCCTAAGGGCAGAAAACATCCAGTAATGTTCCATTTATACAATTTTGACCATCATAAGCATTTTCCCTGAGGAATTTACACAAAATCTTAGCAATTAACTAAATATTCAAACAAATAAGGTAATTTCAAAAATCAGGCAAATCCTAGACATTTATTAATTACACTGTTGAACCTCAAGTGCTGATAGTACATTTTATCTTCCTAAAGCAGTTTCAGAAGTTAGCTAATCAATAGTCAAGCAAACCTCTAATTGTTCCATAAATAGAAAGGCATTCACCCACTTTGCAGAGCACAAGGGAAAAACGATGTTCCCAGAAAGTGGGTAGGTTGAAATGCTGCAACTCTTGCTAACAAGAAGTTTGAAATTCTGCCAGCTGGATGCACAAGATAACCTTGCATGACTTGATTTTTAAAGGTAGTAACTGTCTGATTTCTTTCTCTGCAATACATTAATCCAAACACAATATTTTTGCCAATTTTTCTACTGAAGAAACTGTAAAAACCAAGAACTTACTCTTTTTGGGGAAAAGAGAGGGAGTATTGCAAGAAATGTGATTAAAGGCAGAGTGGAAATTTTACAGACAGATGAAATTATGACTGTATTTCCTTGGGGGATTTTCTTCAATAACAGATAAGTAAAAAGTTTCCTTCTAGGCATGACTCTCTGCTGCCTAACAGCCTAAACATTTACATTTGGACAAAATAAATGCAAAATGCCACCACTTAAATTTGATGTTATTTTAAAGCCTCACAGATGGAAGTGATTCCACAAAATATAAAGCAATTTGGAAACAAAAGCTGCTGTCTTACATTCACAAGTGAGCATCCAGGCAGACTCACTCAAACAATGATGCTCAATTTAACCACAGTGCCCGACAGAGAGAGATGCCCTTTCCACCTGAGAAAACCCACCTCCACATATTATTTTAATCAGATTTTAAGGGAACCACAACCATGAAACAGGACTTCCTATGTCATAAAGGGCAAAGGGTCCCCCTGTACTGGGCAGTTAACCCAGGAAGAATGGCTAGAGGAGGGAATTCACTTCAAGACCCTGACATAAGTTGGAAAGCTTTGAAATGCAATCAGGTCTGGTCAGGCGCAGTGGCAGGAAACCATCGGTTGCTGTCTGTGAGTGAGTGTGTGCATAGGGCGAAGGCTTTTGTGAAAGGCTGGTGAAATACAGCACCTTCTGCGTTCCTGTTTGAGACTCTGCTAGGTTCTTTGCACAGTAAAGCACTGAGGTTCACATCGGCACATCTGCACTTTGTACTCACCTGGCAATTTTCCAGCTCACTTCCCACCCAGCCTGGAAGCCTGCCCAGAGCACAGGATGCTAGCAAGCATCATGGGGGTTGTACTGTTTGTTTGGCTTTGTTGTAAACAGTTTGTTTTAAAGTCCACCGTACACCTGGTATGGGTTTGCAGGCTGCTACTCATATTCATCATGGTAGGAAGGGAAAAGAGAAGGAGAGTTCTCACCCACTCACACTTGTGAGTTTTCTGTTCTCAAGACCGTCATCCTAACGAAGATCACCATTTGTCTTTTCTCACAGGAACTGAGCATCAGAAGGCAATAACCAACACAATCTCTATCTCCATGGGCGAGTCCCCACCTCTGGCCCTTCCGTGGCTCCTACTTTCCTACCCATTCACACTTACTCCCTTTTCATCTACCCTAAATTTTTCTCACTCTTCAACCATAAAGAATACTTATAGGAAGGGTACAATATAGCTGCCCACTGTAACATGCCACTTCAGGCAAGATGCCTGTCCCTCCACTAAATCACAGCCTCTATCCGATCACTGCAGACACCTGCCCAGAGCAAAGATGGGTTATCGTGGCCTGGTACCAAGGCATGTGGACAAAAAAGGTAAAAAAATTACCAATTTGAATCCTTCAAGACCAAGATGAGGCTCCGAGGTTCACTAAGAGAAGAGGAAAAGGGAAAAGATCATCTTTGAAGCCATGGAAACTCAGAGCAGTAACTGTTTTTTTAATTTTTTTCTCTTTCATCAACTGCACAAGACCCACATCTGCATTGGCTGGACCTGTGTGGACACTTCATTTACCTACCACTTGGTATCCAAGAGAGGTAGAAGAGCCTTCCAAGCCATCTTGCAGTGCTCCAAGCTGTTTCCCTTGTGGGACCAGCCAGCTCAGTGCAGAAGGTGTTTCAGGGTGAGAAAAGGAAGGACTGAAGCAAAAATTGGGAGACATTGGAGCTGAGCTTCTGCATCACCAGCAGAAGGGCAGATGGGGGGAGAGGCAGCTGATAACGCTCCTGGAAAGCTTGTCCTTTTCATATCCACTTTGGACATTTTGCTTCAGACATGCTCAAATGCTCTTCTGGTGGCAGGGGCTTTGAGGAAACTCCACTAACTGGGAGTAGACACAAGAAGATTGTTCCCCCATGTCCAAACCACGCCTCTGATGTCCTACTTCTGAACTACCCATGAGCCAAGGAAAGGTTGTTACACTGCTGCTCTGTTCTAACAGATCCTCAAGGGCACCCAAAAGCCAAGTGCTGGTTGGGTGACCCTAGCTGCATGTTCTAATAGCTGTGTGACACTCTGCTCCAGGCAGAGCTGGTTTTCCTCCACTGATTTGTGACTTTTTATCAACAACTTTCCCAGCCTTCAGTGGCTCATACCATAACTTCTGGAAAAAAATAAGGATTGCTTTGTTCAATTGCAGCAGTATTTTTGCAAACTATTTATAAATCTGTATATGAGTATAAATGGCTGTAAATAGCCAGTGACACAAACACAGCTGAGCCACATCTCAGGCTGAAAATAAGAGCTTTCCTCTAAACAGCAGCCTGAAGTCAGTGCTTTCAGCCTCCTAAGTGCCTTTATTTATGGTAGACACATAACCAACTCAAAGCCCCCAAATGCTTTTATTTTGTTGGTATGCTAAACCATGCCTGATTTGCAGCACACTTCAAATTTCAGTGCAATTAAGAAGGATGAGTCAATAGATGTTCATTAACACAAATAAATTAATTAGCACAAGTAAATGCCTTTTTTAATTTGAATTAAAGTGGAGAACAAAGGGAAGTCAATCAACACTGCTTTTGGAAGGCATCGTACATTCAATTAGTCTTTACTGAAATCAGGTGTAATACAAGTCACACAGCTTTGAAGATTCTTATTTTTTGTGAAAAATATTTATAATGAGAACACCCCTGTGACTGCTCTGCAAAGAAGTAACTAATCTCTCCTATATGAACATTCATTTTGGCCTTTGCTAATAAAATAGCTTGGCCATCTTCAGCTCTGAGTTTTTTTACCGACAAACCCTGAATGTACTCCAGACCAACATGGTTTTACAGATGGCAGGAGGGAGTGAAACAAGTCCCAGGCAGTAAAAGGACACTTCCCAAGCTGAAGGTGATTCTCATAATAAAGCCATATGTCGTGTTGCAAAAGCACATGGAGCAAAGCTTCAGGGAGTCAAGCAGAGCATGAAGATATAGCCTTTTTTTTATTTTTTAGCCCACATAAAACAGAAGGCACCCCTGCTGCATGCCTTAGGTGGGGACCAGCTCAGGGAGGACATCCTGACAGCAGCATGAAACATCATGACTATCCTTGAGCTTCCCATGCCCAACATTAAGTGACAGTTTCTCTTTTCCCAGCACAGATGTTGTACAGATCACTTATTTTTCCCAGCAGTGTTGATTGGGAGCTTCCTACCTTGCTGTTCACGCCTGTCTTCCAAATGCAGGCTACACTATGACCCCACAGCTGTGTTGAATTCTGAAATGTTATTCTCTAACAGCTCAGAGATTCATAGAAAACTTAATTTGAATAGCCAGAGATACGCAATATCTGACAGACAAAAAAGGTGCTAAATGCGGCAACACCTACATGCTGACACAGGGTGGTGGTGCAGAGGGGGAGAAATTTGCCTTCCACTGAATGGCCATAGGGACCACCAAGAAAAAGCCACAGAACCACAGAAGATCTCAAGTTGGAAGGGACACATAAGGATCACCACAAACATCTTGAGAATTACCAACCTCTATAGCAGGCACACTCAAAAAATAAACCCTTCACTGTTGATCCAACTTCACTGTCGTTACTTGACCAAGACAAGTTTAATTAGTTAGCAGTAGCACATAAGGAGTGAGCAAGACCTTACTGTGCTCCTTCACAGCCCTGCAGAAGCTCTGCTCAGACCTCTAGCAAAATCAGCTTTGTAACCCTAAAATTCAGAGGCTGCTACTGGTTATTGTGTAATCCTCATCCTCATGACTGCAAAATCCTAAGAGACAATAAAATAGCCTGGCCAAAAAGCGTTTGTCATCCTTCTTGTTCCATTCTTCTATTTAATCATCTTCTCAGCATAGGTGCAGATGTGATTGCTGATGCTGCTGAAAGTACAAAATATGTGTTACCAGACACAGGATGAAGTCTCAAAAGGATTCATAACAGAGCTGGCCTTAAATAATGCCATGTCCCAGGAAAGGTGAAGAAGTGAGATTCCCCACATGAAAATAGCTGCCCCTCTTTTGTAGCCCCATATGCACAGTTTATTCTTTATATTTGAAAACACCATTGCCTTCATCAGACTTCTTAGCCAGGAAGCCTTTCTTCAGCTGTCCTCCTTTCTGCATTTGGTATCAGTAAGAACCATTTTGAGACAAAAGGAAGAGTACAGTAATATTTATCTGAGGGAAAACCAATAGACCGGATCCTTATTAATCAAAGTCAGTGAAGCTATGCAGTGGAGAATGTGATATAGTGTTTACAAACATGCATTTTGCAGCCAGACTGGTTTTGTGCGGTTTCTCCTCCAGAAATGGTATTTCCATACTTCTTCATTTATTCTCCTAATGAGTTTAACTAGGTATTTAGTGACACAATTTATAGAAAGAAAAATAAATGACATTGCATTCTTAGCTTTATGTGAAAAGGAGCTGTTGTACTTCAGAGAAACAAATAGAATTTGTCTACCCACAGATAGAGGAGTCCTAAACTAATTAAGTGGGGTGCTTATCTCGTATTTTAAATTCAGGCTTCATCTTTCAAAATGAGAGGTTTGTGGGGGGAAGAATATTGCAATCTATCAGATATATATATATATATGTAAGTGTTTGAATTAATCTTTGGATATCTCCCAAAGAAACTAAGAAGGTTCTCATGTTGTCTACAGAATATAGAGAGTAACCAGCAACCGTTATTATTTGTCCTTCTTCAACACGACCTTATTCAAGTACTCTTTGAAAGATAAGACTTTTCTGAGGTCACTCAGCTCTTATTTACCCTATCTGTCCTAATCCTGGAAACTGCATCATATTGAATTTAAATATCAGGCTTTTTTAGATGACAAATGCCTGATCATCTTTCTCCTACTATGATAACTAGGAGAAGCATGGTGTAAGACAGTAAATTAAAGTCAAACAAATATGTCCCCGACACTGTGTATTTAGCCAGTGTTAGGCAGAACTAAGACTACAGTTCAAAAGCATGCAGCTGGGAAGGAACAGAACTGTAAGCAATACACAAATGGCCTTTTTTTGTTATTTTATTTCCTGGGACATCTCTCTGGTACCTGGTTCTGTCTACTGACAGGAGTAAGTTATTATAGTATAGACTCCAGGCTTTAATGCTGTGTTGAAATTCTTGCACTATTTGAGAGTGACCGAGTGAGCCTTTTAAACTGCCTAAACTCTGAACAATTCTTAACATCTTTCTGTGCTCCTCAGGGCCTCCATCACCCCTTTAGCAACTGAATCGCACCGCTGTTACAGAGATTGGACCAGAACTCCTTACTGTCATGAGCATGCCTTGTTTGCTCAGGTTTGAGCACCAGGTTTTCATCCCCCCATGGAAGCCGATGGGAGAGCTGGTCACAAACATAGAGAGCAAGTCCGAGGGTAGTCTTGGAAACATGAATCAGGGAAAGAAACTGTAAAACTGCTCTTCAACCACACAGCCCAAATTATTATTATTCTCATCTAATCCTGCCTCACACCCCGATGACCTGCAATCAAAGAGTAACATTAGTTAAATGTATTGATTGATACTTTGTTTTCACCAATTTCACAACACACTCTAGATATAAGAAATACAGGCAGGTGTTATTCAAATGCATCAATTCAGACACCTTGGGATTTAAATTAGGCAGAAACATTACAAAGTAATTTACAGACAAAACCAAAAATTGAAATTCCTTACTAAAGTAACAATAAATTATAGATAAACAGAAAATAACTGCTTAGACTAGACCATAGCCAAGAAGCTAAGGTAAATAAATATATTTAAAGCTGTTACATCTTAAACAATCAGAATGACACAGGGCTTCAACATACAATGAAGTTTTACCCGGCATCCTTATCAGGGAACTGCTCTTCTAAATTTGGTGCATGATTTATTACACAGAGCAAACTGAAGTATCAGAGCTCACTTAATAGCTTCAGTAACATTATAGATATTAAAAATCTGAGCTGTATTTAGAGAGTTAAATAAGTTTAGAACAAAACAGTACCACCATTGACATGAAATGCTTATAGCAGGGACTTGCATCCACCTTTAAATACTATGGAGATACCAAAGGGTATTCAGCATGCATTATAAAAGCTATCAAGAAAAAAGAGCACACACAAATATGGCCACAAGCAGAGGAATAGAGCAAAAGGCAACACACTACAGCAGAATAAATATCCTCCTAAGAGACATCCTGGGGGAAGATCCATTAAGTTGCAAAAATACTCAAGAATGATGTTTAAGTTATTAGTGAGACTCCCACTCCTGCAGCAGCATGCATCTACTTCTGGGTAGCTCGTGAAAAATCATCGTGGAGTTCTGCCTACTGGGAGAAGGTGCTTCAATTAGAGGCTACATTTAGAATGTAATTAAATATGTAATTTATTAAAAGGAATGCAAATCACATCAGTTTCTAAGTGGCAGCAGTGGCATTTAGAGTATGCTACGCAATAGCTTTGTTTTAATAATTAAACTATGTATGCACTTGATAACTGCAGTTCCAAAATGGCATGTTGCTCATTGTGCTCTTGAGAACCACAGAGAGCATAAATACTGAGAAATGGGATTATAACATTTGTGAGAGACAATTGGGACAGTCACAATAAACTGCATTTTGAAGTATTTTTGTCTTTTTCATTTTTTTTTTTAATTTTACATCAAGCTTTTGTTTAGCACTTATTTAGTGAGTTTTTTTATCTTTTTTACACAAAAACTTTAAAAAAATTTCTTAGTATTGTAGTGGTTTTGCAACCACAGTGGTTTGCCTTAGCTTTAACAGCAGAGTCGGCTCTTGGAGCTTTTGTGCCTGTCCCTCAGTAACCCTCTGGTGTGCAAATGAGCATCTGGTTGATAGCTATCATTCCCATTGCAAGACATATTCAGATGATCTGTTGTAGCAGTAAGTCCCTTAATGTAACAACAAAAGATTAGAAACAAGAACAGCCCTGCAAAATTGCTAAAACATATAATAATTTGTATTGGTGTTAAATTGATGTTCTATATGATCCACTGTTAGTGAGACTGCTGCTTCACCATAGGAAGTTATTTATGCATTAGATAGACATGCTGGGGAAAAAAAGGCCAAACTACACTAAAATATCCAATATAAAAATAAGATTTATATAAAACAAAAGGGCACCATGTATTTTCTTGAATTATTGTTTAGAAATATTGCTCATCTACTCGGGCCCTTTTTAAATGAGAAGACAGGTCAATAAGTTAGTGGAAAAATTTTGAAGCAAAAAGGCAGGAGGAAGCACTGAAACTGCCCCCCTCTCCTCCCAGCCCAGGAGAAAAGTCGTGGCAGCACGAGGACAGTGACTCTGCTTTGTTCCAGAGCTGGTTCCTGGTGGAGCAGTTCTCACCTCAGATTTTCACTTTTCCACATGTCAGCGAGGGAACCCTTCCAGGATTGAAGGTGTGTGGCTCAGTGGCTGCCCACACAGAGTCCACAGAAGTCAGCTAGACCCTTGATTTTGTACAGGCGTCTCACGGCTTGCTGCAGTGTTAAAGCCAAATTCTACAGTCTGCAAAACACAAGTAATATAAGAACCTTCCTCAATGTTTCTTATTTTAATTTCCAACATGTTTACCCTCCTGTCTTTTTTCACTTGATTACTAATAGATGATTTGATAAGAACACAAATAACCCTCACCAAAACAGAAGTAGATGGAAAGGTGTCTGGTTAAAGTGTATTCTTCTTTGAAATCAGTAATCATGTGTAAAGCAACTACTGAAATTCTCTTCTCCAGATAAAATGTAAATGGTCAATTTAGGCTGTGATAAGAAATAATTTACAGCTGCCTTTTTCAAATTCCCTGTCAGCTGTGTATGTAAGGTCTATTGAAATGTCAAGCTTTCCTCTAGCTCTGTAAATGAACAGAAACCTGATATAGCAGACTGGGTTTTTTTTAATTGATTATAATTTGATTACTTGGGATTCCAAGAACATGATTGTTTTGTATGCAATAAAGATTATATATTACTTATGTGTATACAGTTACCTACTTGCACATAAGAGTATTATGTTTGCATATTTTGAGTGTATTTCCAGTACAATATTCTTCAGAGAAATAAAATTTTTTCTCCATTTTTTTATATGTTGTATTTCATTCTGTGACTTCTAAGCAGCCCCCTGTTTACAGTGTAATATTGAGATCCAAACTGAGGATTACAAAAATACTGTGGAAAAATAAGGATCCTTCAGAACCCATCTGTTCATTGAGTTCAGACCAAGTAATTTTTAATATTCCTTAATTTCAAATGCATTTTTCTTTGCTTCTTAACTCAGCTCAGGAACAGACCTATAAGTTGTGTAATACAAAATGATGATGAAGGAATACTGGTTTGTTTTGGATGAAAAGCAAATAAGAGTGATGGCAGACCTCTGGCTGGTGCCATGTTATTCCCATATAGTAGTGCTCAAAAACGTTTTTAAACTGATTTTATCTTAGTTAGGAGGTTGCTACCATAAAAGACAACTTTGCTGCTTCGAGAATAGCCTATATTGTACAAGAAGTGGGTTTTTTTTTCCCACCCCTAAAATGCTTTAAGAGTCTTAAAACATCTGTTTGCAGAAAAACCGAGGCAGATTACCTGTTGGCTTCCAGATGGAACATAAACATTTAGCTTGGGATTCTGAGGCTTGAAAGAAAAGCCCTAGTGTCATAGGCCCACTAAAGCACTGAACATACTCCTCTTTTCTTAGTTACCTGGCATCAGTCTTGGAAAATACTTCCTCTCCTGTTCTGAAAAAACCCAAGCAAGTTGACCCAAATTATTTTATGTGTCCTTATACCTTGCAAAGACTGGGCTTTTAATTTGTACGAATGTAACTGACACCCTGGACGTTTGTATTGACTATACAAAATAAATATGCAAGGAATTTATGAACGTGATGGGACAACAGAATAGGCAGCTTTTAGGGACAGTGGTCACTTTCCCACTGCAAAACTCAGATTTCTGCTGAAAACGTACACAAAATATCTGTTTTCAGGCAAATTTTCAGGTCTAGCCAAATAACACATACCAGCCTAAACTGCTACATAAATAAGTAAAATCTGCTAAACTTTTCAGACAATCAGGATGGGGACTGTATCTGTACCCACAAAACTGAGGACATCATCTGCTCTCACAAGACAAAGCCAGCTTGTTCCTATGGCATAACCAGGTCTGGAAATGGACTGATACCAATGCAAGATACAGCAGACTATATGACGCTGGGAATTTGCCAAGTAACTAATTTATCCATAAGCGAGAGGAAAACTCAGTATGTATAAGAGCTACTAAGTCTTTCTACATATTCTCATATTCCTCAGTGTCATTTACCAATCACAGCAAAGAGGATGGTAACTTCTGCAGCCGAATAAGAGTCAGATGGCAAACAAAAGTGCTAAATGTCACTCTTAAAAAAAAATTACCAGACTTGCTACAAATGTGATTAGTTTTTTGCTGTTGTGTGTCTCACTCCAAATACAAACATACCACACTGACGGGAGCAGCGTTATTCAGTAAGCCAAGGCTGCGGTGTAGAGAGTTGGTGCTCTGCCTCCCAGCAAACTGCAGCCACCAGCCTCTGCCTTGTCTCACCTTTCAGGTTGGAGTGTGGATGCCCCTTCCAGCCATGGGGTCTCACAAGGTTGCATCGCCTGTATGTTTAATAGCTCTGCTACCGCTTTGGCTCCTAGAAGTACAAATTATACCTTTACCATAATAGCCCTAATGAAAAGAAAAAATATCTGTCTGAAAAGTAAGACACAGAGCCAGGATGTTAAGGAAATGAAACAGAAAAGTAACTTATTTCCAAGAGCACACAGTCAGCTGCTGAAGGCACTGCCAGGAGGAAAATTTATTCCCCCTGAGGGATTGCTGCCAGTAAATCCTGCTTAGTGGCTGAGGGGCACCTAGGAAGGGTCACTTCCCTTGCCTTAACACTCTAAATAAATTATCCATCTTGTTCCCTAAATACAGTTTGCAAATTGTCTCGCTTTTATGTGAAAAGCACTGGCATTATTTGGAACTTGTCTTTGGAAATGCGCCTGACTGAAGTGCTCCTGGGATCCATTAGAATATCAGTGTTAAATAATAGTGTTGAAACTTTTGCTGCCAGTAGTCTGTCACCTCCACACCATTCACATAGCAGTGCCTGAAGCAGATAAAATCAGTTTTTATGGGCTGGTAATATTCCAAAGACTTTCATTCCACATTTAGAAGATCCAAAAGAACAGGTATGGTCTTAATTTGTACAGTTAAAATTAGAGAATGTATCTTTTTTCTGGTTCAGTGGGATCTTTGGCCTTTACATCAGTGAAGTAACTGTGCCCTCAAAGAGAAAATGGCTGAAATGGAGTATTTCTCTACTACCTTCTGATTTTAAATGACAGGTGCAGATATGTCTCAAGGGACCAACTGTTTTTTTACTGTGGTTTGCATTTGAGAAGCATTTGGGTTTTGTATTTGAGAGCTTTTTTTTTCTTTTTCTTGCTATGTCAGTTGCCAGGTTTGGAAGTCAAGCCTTGTAAATCACATAATTCCTGGAAATGAGTTTCAGACCTCTGAATGCTGACTCATTGGCAGTTAAGTACATTTTCATAAGTACCTCGCTAACTTCTAGAGCCAGGAATTTCAGAAACAACCTTCTGTGCTGCAGATTGTTGACAGGTAAAATTATGTGCCAGTCTAAGGTAGAACAGAGGACTTTTCATTACCCATCTAAATTGCATTAATTGTACTGATGAATTAAATGGCTAGAAATATCAACATTGTACACCATACTTTTAATGACTGACTACATACTTAATAGAAAGTATCTCTACATCTGTCTTAAGCAGCTCATCCAATATTCCCATTTCCCGTACAGATTAGGAGCATTACATGCAGTCCATAAACAGTCCATCTGGCCTCTCCTGCTGCTGTATTAAACCACCAAAAAATCACAAGAACAACTGCCAAGACTGCTCAGGCACATGAACAGTGGCTGGTGAGTTCCCTAAAAGTGTCCCTAATTGATAGATAGTGGTCCTGAGCTTGAGAACAATTTGGGGGCCAATGTACGTAAATCTCATGGTTTTAGCCAAGGTCTGACTACTAAACAAAAGAGTACAGGATTTGAGATTCCCTTCCTTCTGTTTACAGAGGTAAATTACACCTTATGCTGAAAACCCTTCACTGAAGGGAAGGGTCTTGTCCCACTCAAGGCTTGCATCCCTCAGGAAGCTCAAGAAGATGATCTAGGAGCTGTGGTGATAGATCTCTTCTGGGTATGCACTGAGCCAGAATCCCTCTCTTCTCCCTGCAGCCACATTCAGCCCCACAGCCACAAGAAGGTAGGTGTCATTTGACATAGCTACAATGTCGCACTGGATTGTCTGTTGCTGAGACACTCTGCTGTAGCAGATGTTGCTAGGAGCTGCTATGGACCTCGAGCCAGTGTTGGACACCAGCAAAATACAGTATGTACTTTCCATTACTGACAGGCTTAGTGCAGCTATATATTATAATGGGTTTTCATGCTTGTACTTTCCTCTCTCATCTTTAAATGATTCTGCAGTGGGGACAAGGTCTATCTGAGACTGCACTGGGTAATGTTCCCGTTCATGACTGAGAGCAATAACCTCTTCCAGCTGGAATACTGTCTCCAGTCTTGCCAAGCTGATGTTGGGTTTGCACCCTGAGGACTGATGATCAGTGAAAGGAAGGGGCTTCTGAATGACGTCTGTCAAAATACAAGTAATACATTTAAGTGCTCAGCTGACAGTTTTTCTGCTACCTCTCTCCCCACCCTCACTTCACAAAAACCCATCCCTGCTAATGCTGCAACATTTGTTTTGTCCATTTAGGAAGAATATTTCCATCATTTGAGAAAGTGATTTGATTGAACTGGTAGTTCATTTTAAGATTTTGTTTTATTCAGTCTGAAGTTTGGAAAAGCCAACGACTCATATAGGCAAAAACCTGAACAGCTGAACATGCAGATGGGTACAGGTGGCCTTTAGTTTTGCTTTTTCTGGCTAGATCATGTCACTGTGTCTGAGCTGAGCTGATTCAGATGTTGTGCTCTCTTTCTCTCTCCATACTCTTTGCAAACTCTAGTAGTGACAGTGAAGAGAAAGAGATGATAACAAACTACCAGAAGCCTGGAAATAATTATTTCATTAACCTGCAATCCACACCTTCATATTCCCCAGGGTGTGAATATCCTGTTATCAGATACCCTATTTTATAGAATATCCCATAATATAGGAATTATCCTATTATTATTATGTCTTATATTATAGTAATTATCCTATTATTGTTATGTCATATATTATAGTAATTATCCTATTATTGTTGCCATTTTTATTATATATAATATCCTATTATATAGTGTTATAAGAATTATATTATGTAGGATATCCTTTCCTATATATATTTAGGATATTCTATCCTATAATATTAGATCTTACTGGCTTCAAGAAAACCACTCCCCTGCCTCCAGATTCTTCTGTCAAGCCCCTGTGTCACAGGACCTCTGCACTCTAACTCTCCCTTGGGACATACACACATGTGCATTCATCCTCAGAATTCACATTTTCTTGGGGCTCAGGAAGGCTTTCCCCCAGACAGCTCCTTCACTGAGAAATCCTGAGTCAAGAGGAATGGAACAGTTTGAACATTTGGATTAGATTAAGCAATTCGTTTCAGCTCAAAGGAAAATTCAGGAAAATATCAAGTACCTTTTCAACATTTACTTTCAAAATTATTCTAATGTAGCTTTATTAGAGAAGTAACAACATTTTTTTTCAGGAGAACTAAACTTTTACTTGGCCAACTACATTTTTTCCCATTTTGAAAGGGAAAAAACCTTCCAACTTTTAATTTTAAACCAAAGTGAATTATTCTCCCAATTCTCTTTTAGTTTAGCCACAGAAATTAAAACCTTTTTTTTTTTCCTATCATGTTCTTTGCAGGAGGTAAAAGCCCCAGATATTTTCCCCTTTCAGCAAAATCTGAAGCACATTCACATATTGATAGGCAAAAAAATACCTGAGCTGGGTATAACAGAATTTTCCATTTGTTCAGCTGAAGTAGGAACAGTAATAAGGCTACTCTAAAGCCTTAAGACAAATGAATGTACTTTAAAATTAAATGCTTTCTCAGTTTTTATTTAATTGGTTTAGAAAAAGCAGGGTAGTACTAAAACACCACCATATAACAGCACTGCTTCATATTTTTCCTTTTACAAAGTAGCTGAATTCTCCTAGTCAAAAGGCATTTAATTAAAACAATATTGCTAGTTACCAGGCACATAAACACAGAAGGTATGGTTAACACCTCAGTAAATAGCACCAAAAAAGTACTTACAAGCCAAATAACCCACTGATTCCTTGGACTGTGTTTTTCAAGTGTGTAGAAGAACAAAAATGTGACGCATGGAAGGACTATAGCCCCACAGACACAGAGGAGGGGCAGGTAATCCTCTCCACACCTCCAGGGACTCTTTCTGGCCAGGTCAAAAGGAGATATTCCAGCAGAACTTCCGCTATTCGCCATCAATCTCTGCCATATGCAATGACCTCACAACCTGTAACCTTCCCAGTGCCCTCCCTAGAGAGAAATAGAGAAGATGGATAAGGCGTTGGCTATTGTAAGGAGGCAGCTGCATGTATTGGGTTTGCGTGACCAGGTTTTGGTAGCGGGGTGGGGCATAGGGGTGGCTTCTGTGAGAAGCTGCCAGAAGCTTGCCCCATGTCCGACACAGCCAATGCCAGTGACTCCAAGACGGACCCGCCACTGGCCAAGGCCAAGCCCATCAGTGACGCCTCTGTGATAACATAATTAAGAAAATTAAAAAAGGAGAAAGAAAAAAAAGCTGCACACATTGCAGCTAGAGAGAGGAGTGAGAAGATGTGAAAGAAACAACTGTGCAGACACCAAGGTCAGTGAAGAAGGAGGGGGAGGAGATGCTCCAGGTGCCAGAGCAGAGATTTCCCTGCAACATGTGGTGAAAACCATGGTGAGGCAGGCTGTCCCCCTGTAGTCCACGAAGGTCCATGGTGGAGCAAATGACCACCTGTAGCCCATGGAGGACCCCACGCTGGAGGAGGTGGATGCCTGAAAGAGGTTGTGACCCTGTGGGAAGCCCACTCTGGAGCAGTCTATTCCTGAAGGACTGGACCCCATGGAATGGACCCATGCTAAAGCAGTTCATGAAGAACTGTCGGTCATGGGAAGGACTCACGTTGGAGAAGTTCATGGAGGACTGTCTCCCATGAGAGGGACCCCACACTGGTGCAGGGGAAGAAGTCCTCCCCTTGAGAAGGAAGGAGTGGCAGAGAAAACATGTGGTGAACTGACCCCAACCCCCATTCTCTGTCCCCCTGTGCAGCTGAGGGGACGAGGTCGAAACTGGGAGAGAAGTTAAGCCCGGGAAGATGGATGGGGTAGACGGAGGTGTTTTAAGATTTGGTTTTATTTCTCATTATCCTCTTGTCTGATTGGTAATTTTATTTTTTTTTTTTTTCCCCAAGGTGAGTCTGTTTTGCCCGTGCCAGTAATTGGTGAGTGATCTCTCTCTGTCCTTATCTCCACCCAAGAGCCTTTCATTATATTTTCCTCCCCCTGCCTAGTTGAGGAGGGGGCGTGATAGAGTGGGCTTTGGTGGGCATCTGGCATCCAGCCAGGGTCAACCCACCACACTGCATCCTCTGGATAGCAGAAAAATATTTCGGGAAACCCTTGTTTTATATCCTGCCCTTGACATATAAGAGTTCTGTCTGGGACATGTCTCTTGGGAATGTTTCTCCTACCTTAACCCTTCAGTATGGAGTGAACTTTTAAAAGTGCAAAAAGGAATTAACACCCAAATGAAAGCCAACAACTTCTAGTTGCATTTGCATGTCTAATTGCTCTGAGGGCTTTGTAAAGTTGAAGCAGTAAGATAAAGCAGAGAACTCGCTCATATCAAAGGTACAACCTGTTCTTGAAACTTCTATTGTTTGAGCACTTCTGCATCTAGATTCTCACTTGTAACTTCAAGGTAGGAGTTGCTAAATTCATTCCCAGCCACTTGAGAACTCCTTCAGGAAGGCAAAAAGCCTTATTAATGTCATTAAAGGACTTCACAGCTCCATGGGTTACAATGAGAGAGGGTTTTTGCTAGCGGTATTGCATTTTAAAAGTGCATTATCATCTAAAACATTTCTTTGCACTGCTTTCATGGGGAATTATTGCTATAGCAATGAATGGAGTCAGGCTGCATGGGTTTTTTATAGTCTCTCTTTCATTTCTCCATTTAACTAACTGACAAGTTACCGTGGTCTCTGCTGGCTTCCTATAACATGGGGCTGCCAAAGAGTGGGGTGAGAGGAAGTTTCACTGATCAAAACTTTCTCCTGTCTGAAGGGTGAAGGTTCTTTTTAGCCCCCTGGGATTCCTGCCCAACGTTCACATATCTTTTGCTGCAAGCCTCACTTTGCCAAAGTAACACATAGTAACTGGTGTGCTTTTTTGGCAGGGATTAGGATCATTTTATAGTTAGTATACAGCTTAACAGGGCCGGCTTTGCAAAGGCTCTTCTCAAAAAGCTGCAAAGCACAGGGCAGAACAGGAGCAGTGCAACTTTCTCCCAAATGACCACTTGTTCTGAAAGTTCGAGCACAAATGTTTATCAGTGTCAGCTAGATCAAATTAATAAAGTCTTTCTGGGATTTCAGCCTTAAGACCCAGAAGTAACCATTACACCAAATCATTCCCCATACTGGTTTGATGATTTCATTGCTAAGGTTAAATATGAGCAGAGATGTGGGCTTGCACTCCTCCAAAACAAGTTCCCTGTATATGTTATTCCTACATGTATTTCCTGATGACCCATTATTTTCAACTACCAACTCTCCTAGGTTTCTTGCTGAGATAAAGCAGACTCCTCCAGCAGCATTTAAAATGGGATTTCATCAAACTGCAAATTAGACCAAACACAGCAGGACTTGAGCATCTAAAAGCTACTTCAGTGCTCAGTATTGATTCCAGAGCCCAAACCTTTCCTCCCTGGTCAGCACACTTCTGCGTGCAGAGGCATAAACACAAATATCAGGCAGTCATGGCTCCCTGCTTTATGTTTTGAAATAAAAAGAATCATTTGTGAACCTACCTATTATTTTTGTTATTATTCTAGCCTGTTGCCTTTCAAAGTTTCCCAAGTAGAGTCTGCTTCTCTTGAAAGCAATATGTAATTTTAAAAAAAAAAAAGTCTATTAGAAGTCAAACTCAAGGATATTCAAAAAAATTTTGGGTGACAGTTTCAACATTCAATCATTCCTTTGAGAAATGGAAAATTGTGATACTCAAAGCACATAGGTGCTCCATCAAAGCAGCTGTTGGTAAGTCCCCTTGCACAGAGTTAATATTTAGATTTATTACAGGAAAATGTAGAGTCCATGTTTCCCTGTTATTGACTGTAATAATAGGTTTAAGCTGGTGTACTTGAAGGTTTCATACATTACATCTCTTAAGAACAATATCCCAGGTAGAGGGATATGCGCTGTGGGTCCAAGCACACTTGCAGCCCACAGTACAGAGCCCGGTAGGAAATGCTGTGCTGGCTCTGGGATCTGCTTAGAAACTGAATTTCCTGCTCAAAAGCACAGAGCCACTTCACCAGGCTAACACAGCTCAGCTGCTTCAAGGACCAGGGAAGGACCTACAGGCAGTTTCACTGACTTGTCAGTCATCAGGCTTTGGTCAGGTATCTCTGCAAAGCATTGCATGAGGGTGCAGTATTACAGTGTATTTTATCTCATCTAACCTCAAGGGAAAAAAAAGAAAAATTATACCATTTTCCTTCCCATACCTTGACTGACAACCTGGTGGAAGAAAATAAATTAATTTGGTTTCTCCACATGAATCTCTCGATTCCTGAGACTGACAGAGTTCACAGAATCACAGAATCATTAAGGTTCAAAAAGACCTCTAAGATAATTCAGTTCAACCATTAACTCATCACCACCATGCCCACTAAACTATATGCCTGAGTTCTACATTTACACCTTTCTTGAATGCTTCCAAGGATGGTGACTCCACCACTTCCCTGGGCAGCCTCTTCCAACGTCTGACCACTCTTTTGGAGAAGAATTTTTTCCTAATGTCCAACCTGAACCTCAGCTGGAACAACATGAGGCCATTTCCTCTCATCCTATTGTCGGTTACCTGGGAGAAGAGACCAACCTTTGTCTTGCTAATGTTGTATTTCCAGATAAAGCTGAATTTTGACCAAGTGTCTAACCAAAGAGAAATATCAGGTGCTCTCACCCACTGGCTCCCTGGCAATGAGAGAAATGGGAAATAAAGCACATTAACTCAGATGTCCTGGATAAATCATGTCTCACTCAAATAGCAAGTGAACAAACTCTAATTACCCATATTTACCTGTAGCTACACCATTCTTGCCCACTTGATTTACAGGAAAGCTCCAACTGAGCTGCGGTAGCAGTGCCTTGTTCTCCCAGTACATCCCTTTCAATCAGACCTGGGTTTACTGGTCAGTAAGCAATACTCCTTTTGTGCCAGTGCTGAGGGTGCTTCTGGCCACGCAGCCAGTCAGGACAGCCAGTGCCTGGGCATCATCTCTTCCTGTCATTTTGATCACTGCCTGATTTCTGCTGCCTTTCACCACTGTGTTTCACCACTCAGAGGTTCAGAGTCAACCAAAACATTTCGCAGATCTACTTCAATTGTCCTGAACACCAAAAGCTGAAAATGTCCCTAGAAATAAATGTGGTGGTTTCTCCTATTTACCTAATTACATGGCTTAAAAACCCTAAACAAACAAACAACTCCCCCCCCCCAAAAAAAAAAAAACCCAAAACCAAACCAAAACCCAAAAACTAAATCCATTCAGAATTAAAATTAAAACAATGCTGTATCGAGCATTTCACATGCAGGTGTGTTTGCTTCAAAGACCATCCCTGTATTTCTCGGTTCCTTAGTTTCACTTTCAGCAGTGTTTTCATTTCACTTCCAACCTTTCATTTTTATTTCTTTCCCAACATTTTATGGCTTTGAGAAAGCAGAAATATAATTTATTTTCTCAGGTCTATTTGTGAACACTACACCCCAACTTGAACTCCTCATTTGCAGTTTGCACACTAATAATACTAAAGTAGTTCCTCAGAAGGACACCATAGAAATATAATTAATATTCTCTAAATAAACTTCCTCAAATATCTTTCTGAGAAGAGCTGAGAAGAACATTTTGCATGTTGAAAAAAGATCATATTTTTAACTTGTTTCATGTTGCATTAAAATTGAGGACCTTACTCAACTGTCACCAAAAACCTTTTCAACTCTTGTTAAAGTGAAGGCACTGGGATTACCCTGGTACATGATTTTCCACAAGTGCAATGCTAATTAGACCAAACAGATCTGCATTTCATAAAACTACAGTATTTTCACTAGTGACAGATTGTATTAAAATATTTGTTTGGTTTGATTTGCATTTGCTCCTTATTAATTTGGGAATGCAGGGGTAAAATGTCCAGGAGAGGGTGCCACTAAGGGGACTCCTTAGGTGCATAAGAAACTGCCTGGCAGGTTATTCCCACCCCCACAAGGAAGTGAAGGGCTGGCCAGGGAGCCAGGACACACTCACTTGAACTTCTTTTTCTTTCTTTCTTTGTTTTTTCTAATTTTTTTAAGAAAAACAAACAAACATTAAAAAACTCACTTTGCAGTTATAAGTAACACATCAGAGAAATAAATGAACTTATCACTAAGGAAGGGCAACACTGGAGAAAGCATCGCTGAGCAGGACTCTGGGAACAAGTAGATTAATCTTCAGTGCTTTGCAGAGCACTTTCTGGCCCCCGAAGAAAGTCTTTGTCTTGTTTTTCCGGGTGTACAGCTGATGGAACATCTTACCCAGCAGGCAAGGCTGGTATCAGTGATGCTAAGAAGTTTCCTATGTCATTCTGACCAGTATCCAAAAGCTGCGTCTACTGATCCAGCCCATGATGGGCAAGTTGGCAGAGACATTTCCATCCATGCAGCAGCGTATAAAGGTAGTGGACAGAAAAGCTGTGTTACTGACAACCACTGCCCTGGACCAGCACAATGCTCTGCTGAACACAGCTCCATCTTACCAAACTATATTGTGGAAGTGGTAATTTGGAATTTGTATATTATATCTCATTGCATTTGTCAGGCAAAACCTGGCACAGCAAAAAAGGAGTTAGCTCATTATAATAGGAAAACAATTTCTGATCAGCAAGATGCATTTTCTTGGTTAAATTATTAAGTTATTGTATAGCCTTATTTTACAACTAGGCTAGACAAAGCACTAGAGAATGATGTGCTATAGGGAATAATATTCCACCGACAGTATCAAGAGCAAATTTTCTTCAGCTGTATTTTTTCTGCAGAGATTTTCATGAACTTGTAGAGAATCCTAATATTTGAGGTGGAAAAAGCCTAGAAGTCTGGCAGTTCTGCATAATATGTGTATTTAAAAAACAGTGGGACTGTAAGGTCCTTTGAGATCCTGATTGCAAGCCTTATGAATCCTAAAACATGTACATTTTAATTTGGTATGTTTTACAATTTCTGTTAAGCATTTTCACAAAGTAAATTGCACACTAATTATTTTAATTGTAGATGAAATTATTGAAAGATGAAATTTCAACAACCCTTACTTATTCACATTTTTAATAGAAATGGTTTTTACATTTCACTGGATCACAAAATACAGACACATAATATTGTTGTAGAATTCACCAAGCTCCAATGAAAAATGAGGCCCAGTTTGTAAAAATAGAAATATAGAAGTTTGAAAAGCCCTTGGCAATGTTAAAAAAATTTGTTACAAAAGCAAACTCTTTACATAGTGGTAGAATGAGAGACAAGAGGCATGTTGGATAGAAGAATACACTTTCACCCTCAAAGACCATCCAGCAGCTGGACAGCCTGTTTTTAAATCTTCATGTGACACTGGGTTTCAAACTTGTACTGTCAGTTATCACACACAATTTCAAGAACCTTTTTGGATGTAGATCTGTACACTGATTTACTGTTTTTACAACCTGACTTCTAAAATTCATTAGTTAGTTGAAGCCTCCCACTGACTTCCCTGGGTCATGGTTCATGCCCTTAAAAATCCCTCAAGCCCTGACCTGCAAATCACTCCTGCTTATGCCTCAACTTCATGCCTTTATGTCGTTCCAGTTAGGCTAGTGAGAAAATGTGTGTATGATTAGCAAGAAGTTTGCTACAAAAGGGCTTTGGATTGGACTAGAGGCTATCTTTGGTTTGGGGTTTTGTATGGTACTTAGCACGTGTTTGGCACTAGAAACAACAGTACTGTAATCAGCCTGTGTACCTGTTTCTTAACTATGAGAGGAGCTATTACAGAATCACAGAATTGCCTAAACTGGAAAAGACCTTTAAGATCATCAAGTCCAATCATCAACCTCCCTGACTAAACCGTGTCCCTCAGCACTATGTCTACATGACTCTTCAATGCCTCCAGGGATGGGGACTCCACCACTGCCCTGGGCAACCCCTTCTAACCCTTTCAGTAACTAAATTCTTCCTAATAGCCACCTAAACTGCCCTTGGCTCACTATGAGGCCATTTCCCCTTGTCCTATCAATTGTGACTTGGCTGAACAGACGCACCACCACCTCTCTTCACCCTCCTTTCAAGTAGTTGTAAAGAGTGATAAGGTCTCCCCTCAGCCTCCTGTGCTCCAGGCTAAACAACCTCAGTTCTCTCAGCCGCTCCTCGTCAGACACGTGCTCTAGACCTTCACCAGCTTCTCTGCCATTCTCTGAACACGCTATATTAGAATAATGCATTTTCAGAAATGCCTTTATTGTTTCAACTTAAAGCAAAAGAGAAAGGCAGCCCTTTTCCTTGAGAGGTTTTGCTGAGATTTCACACAGACAGGAACAGATTTGCCTTAGGAATGGCCTGTTTCACTCCAGAGGGCTGCGTCTCAGTCATTCCCCTTAATGATGGCTTAAGACAGCCAGCTGTGCGGACCAAAATGCACTGTAGATAGTAAAACCAGTGTAGAGTTTGTGGAAGCAGATATGGAGAATTCTTGAACTCTGCAAAACCTGAATATTTGAGATTTCACCCAGTGAAATGTAGAACCAGTTAGGGCACTAAATATGACAACTCCAAGCTGTTCAAGTTTTTGCAATCATACCGAAAAGCAGCAATGACAATTGCATGGCACATACTTGCTTTTGCCTGAGGTCAAATGCCTTTTGCTTTTGAAACATGTTGCTTTAATCTACTGAAAGCTGGATGGGCTTTGCCAGCCTCCGTGTGGCTTTGCTCTTGACTATGGCATACTGTGACAGGGGCTGCTAAAACAAAGGCATTTGTCTTGTGATTTCCTTACTGCACCGTCAATACATGTTGCTTGGAGTGACACACTTTGCACCAACAGGCAGCTGGAGCAGGACCTTGGCCTGAACACCCAGGTAAAGGAAACCAAAGCCCTCCCTGGGCAGTGTAGCTAGAAGAGTCAGAGGTGCGTGTTGTGGTTTCCAGCACCCAATCTCATTATCTCCAGCATGCACCCAATAATGGTTGGAGTGGACAGTGAGTGAAGTTTTTTGTGGTTGTGCTCTGCCACCCCCTTCCTCAGTAGGATGGGGAGGGGAGAAAATAAGATGGAAAAAAAAATAAAAGAACTCATGGGTCAAGATAAAGGCAGTTTAATAGAAACACAAAGCAAAACCGTGTGCTGCATGGAAGCAAAGGAAAAACAAATTCTTTATTCTCTACTTCCCATCAGCAGGTGATGTCCAGCAACTTCCCAGGAAGCAGGGCTTCAGTACATGTGGTGGTTACTCCAGAGGACAAAGGTTGTAAGTAACCCACCCCCCGCACCACCTTCCCTCTCCATTGTAGCTTTTGTTTCTGAGCAAACATCATACAGTATGGAATATCCCTTTGGTCAGTTGGGGTCAGCTGTCCTGGCTGTGTCCCCTGCCAAGATCTTCCCCACTCCCAGCCTACTGGTGGGCGGGAGGGCAGAGGGTGGGGGAAGAAATGTTGGAGAGAGCCTTGATGCTGTGCAGCACTGCTGAGCAGTAACCAAAACACTGGTGTGTTATCAGCACCTTTCTAGCTACTAATATGGAACACAGCACTCTGAAGGCTGCTATGCAGAAAATTAACTCCATCCCAGCCAGGCCCATTACCACTGTTCATGAAGTCACAACAGGTTTTAGATTTCAGGATTTGGACACTGGAAAGCGATCCCTTAACCGTTGCTTCTGATAGGATCGTGACAAAACACACCACACCAATACAAGACATCCTAGTTACAGATCGCTCAGCATAGAGGCTTTGGTTAGGTCAGCAGTGACTATCTCACTACGTGATGCTTCCCCTCATGCTCCCCCCTGCATTCCCAAGTGCAGGCACCAGGTCTGGCAGCAGAGGCTGGAGATGGATGTCACTGCACAAACTAAGCCTACAGCCTTGTGATCAGACAGAGCTATAATCCTCCCCCTCACAGGAAGGTTTTTGGACTCCAAATTCATCAAGGAAAAGGTGACCAGCCCTAACTCCATCACCAGAAGTGACACAGAATAGCAAGACATCACTTCCATTTGTATTCTGTGTGGGTAGAAGAATATAGCATCAAGTATCCAAATACCAGACAGGAGTGAGAGTTCAGACATAATTTGTACCCACTGCTTTCTGTTAGCTAGCTGTAGGCAGACAGAGCTTATAAGGACAAACAAATTGGGTTAAACCAAAGAATCATCCATTAAAGACTAATAAGCAGCATCTATCAAGAACTGCAAAAACAAAACGTCTGTACTGTGGCTTGGATCACCACATGGGTGTTCTGGATCACTCTGGTCCTCTGTGTCTCTGTACCAACTGTAAAAGGGGTCTGAACCATCCTGCTAAAACCACACGCCAGCTATCGATGTAGAAACTGTCGGCACTCATGTTTGTCCCCACAGATCTTGGTTTGGTCCTTGAGGTACATAAATCATATGACTGTACATTTTGCTCACAAGGGTAAATACTCATGGCACTCCACCAGCAAACGAAAAAACTAGGCTCAGAGTAGCACTAAGTTCTTGATTCTTGATCCAAACAGGAACACTAGTGAACAAAAGCCCTTGTGTTACTGGAGGTAAATGTTCAGCCAGGGCCCTGTGGGTTGGAGGAGCAATTTTAAAGAAAATGGTTCTGCTCTCTCATCCTCTCTAAAAATACATAAAATTGTTCCTGCTGTTAAATTACCATTTGCAGGTACCTGGCAGACTCCTAATTGATTAGAAAAAACTAATTCAGTGCAATGAATTATTTGCAAGTGAAGCATCTGAAATATCTACTTTATTAATATTTTTTATTTCAAATTATTATTTTATTCAGATGTCTCAGATAAGAGCTTGTTATAGTCCAGAAAAGTAACTTAAAGGAAGGCTGAATAAAACCAATCTTTGGTGCAAAAGCAGCTCAGTGAGTAGTCACATCAAGGATGACCTTGCTCCAGGGTAACTCTGTTTATTTTATTGGCACTGCACAAAGTTAAACTTATCCAGAGAGTTCAGAGTTATTCCCAGCTGGGGAAAAGAAAGGAAATCATCAGGATTTGGAAGCAGCTTTTTTTCCTGCTACGCTGTCTTGACCTTTCATAGAAAAATTCAGAATTTAACAGCTAGCAAGATTTCAGTCCTAGCTCCACCACCAATCTCTGCATGAATTCAGGTTTAGCTTCCTTCCCTCCTGAGCCATGACCTTCTCCACTGGCAGAGACCGAATCACTCCCTGCTTCACACCTTCATCCAGCTAAGGACACCTTTTAGAAGAGAAGTGGATTTTATTTTTTTTTTTTTGTCGGAATCCCTTTTGTTCAGTATCTGAAGTTTCTTTTATTTGCAGCCCATGTCAATAGTCATGTGTCAGACTGATTCATAAGACATAATGAAACATAGCTCAGTGCTTCTGGCTCTTTGTAAGAAATCTCTTCAAAATACAGCACTTCCACTAACTTGTGAGTCTCCTTGTCTTTTCCATGAACACTTCCCTCTAACCAGGCACTGTGACCTCTAGTCAGGGTGGTATAAAGGGTTTCCAGTGCATCCCTGGGATGCAATATGAATTTAAGGGATTCGAGGGATACCTGCACCCTTCCAAATATCTTCTCAGTGATCACACATAAGATATTCAATCTAGAAAAATTCAAGGCTAGACATTTGATTATTGTGGAAGTTTCACTTGGCTAGCAGTCAAACACAGCTGCTCACTCACTCTCTCCACCCCCACCCAGGCAATAGGGGAGAGAATCAGAAGGGTAAAAGTAGGAGACTCATATGCTGGGATAAAAGCAATTTAATAATTGAAATAAAATAATAATAACAACAGTAATGATAGAATATACAAATGAGTGATGCACAGTGCAATTACTCACTGCCCACAGACCAATGCCCAGCCTGTCCCCAGCCAGTGACCCCAGAGCAGAGACAATCCCAAAACCACAACCCTGGAAGAGAGAGCCTGAGTGATCCCTGAGAGAATCCCCTGCTTTCCACTCAGCCTTTGTTAATTTACTGAACATGATGTGATATGGTATGGAATATCTCACTGGCATATCCAAACGCCAATTACTTATCCAATTATCATGCTCACAGCACCCCTTCCCCCCCCCCACCCCCCACCCAGTCCTTTGCAAAAAACATGAAGTCCTTGGACTTCCAGCAACAACTAAACACGTTAGTATATTATCAACATTCTTTGCATAACAAATCCCATAGGAAATAAAAAATACAGCTATTCTAGCTACTAAGAAGAAAATTAACTCTATCCTAGCAAAATCAAGACAATTATAAAACAATAAAGAACTACAGAGACAAAAAAGAACAGACTAAATTACTGAAACTCCACCTCAGACTTAGTCCTGCTTGGTGACTGACACGATCCAGTTCTGCTGCAGGACGGGTCCCTGCACACACTGCTCTCCCTGGGCTTTGCTGCATGGGACTGTCCCTCCACATCAATCACCACCCACTGGTTGTACCCCAGCTGAGTCAAGACACAAACATCCTGAAGCCCACTATACTTTCTTTTCCTCCTCCTCCTTAATTAAGAGATGTCACTGAACAGAGACCAGCAGCTGTGAACATGGAAATGAGAGGCATTTCACTCCCCTTTTCTTTCCTAATCAAGAATTCTGGTTTCACTTAAAATCTTGAGGTATCTGTAGTCTGAACACTACCCACTCCTCCCCTCACCCATTCTGTCTTGCCATCTTACCTTGACTTTAGTTTTTTCATCTTTTTGCACCAGCCGTTTCAGTCTAATCTTTTGCCATTTGTTGCAGTAAATGATAAATACAGTATCTTGAGAAACAAGAACTAAGAAACACTTAATTAATGCAACAGACCGTGGGCTGTCCCCAGTATTTCAGAGCTCAAGTATCATATAATGATAAAAGAAATTATAAAACTGGGGATGAGTGACTAGACTGAGTCATACTATCGCCACACCATGTGGTTTATAAGGTTCATATACTTTATATTATTTCCTATTTCTAGCTCTTAAAAGTGACTCACAAAGCATGAGAGCCCTAAACTGCCTGAAGCCTTCACTACCAACAGTCTGAGCACCATCCTGTTTAACCTGAGGCAAGTGTGATATCCAGCATCATATAGCAAAGGTTGAAAATAACAAACTTCAGTTCCAAAATGCAGTGGGATTTTGTAGTTCAAGCTACTCCCTCTAGGAGGAGAGAGATGGGCAATTAATATCCTACAGTCTTGGCACAGCTTCTTTCCTGTCTCTTTACGAGCATCTTATGGACACTATACCTGGGCAGGACCTGGAAGGTCTTCCATCTTGATTCCTTTCCAATGGATAATGCCTCATTAGACCTCCTCTAAAAAAAAGTAAAATATTCCAAACAAACAAACAAAAACCCCACAACAACAAAGAAAAGAAAACAAAATCAAACCAAAAAAACAACCCACATAACTCCTATTTTCCCCAGCTTTCAGATCTGTAAATTTTTGGTTTGGCCAAGGGCAGTTCCTTTAGGCTCTGTATACATATACATGAGATACATTTTGGGTTTTCATACCTAAGAGCCCTAAGGATAAATCTCTCAGAATCAATTACTGCAGCATCCATTTCTGTGGCCATAGAAAATGTGATCTTGCCAGTCCAGACCTACCTAGCAAGATGAAACAGGAATAGTCTTCCTGCCAATTTCTGTGACTATGTGACACCTTTGCACCTTTTCACTAGCCTCTGCTGCCTCAGACATGGACACTTCTCTGTTTACTCCAAAAGGTCCTTTCCTCCTGCCACAACACATCCTGTCACTTCAGGCAGTAGCAGGGGCTGCCCTCCCCTCCCCAGATCAACTGATAGTGCCAGCCTGGTTTTCCAAATTGGATTTTCAAACAAGGCCTTTTGTGCTTTCTCTTAATTTTGATCTACTTCCTTAATGCTTCTGTGTTACCCTCGTCTCAGTCCATCTGAACACTCTCCTTTGCCATGGTACCAACAAAAGCACTTGACAATGACTGACATGTCTTGTCAAGTACCTGCCATTGCCCTTCCAGCTCACCTGCTGTAACTAATGCCAATATATGCTGATAATCATCTAAGCAGAATTTGGTTACATTGACCAATGGTTCATGGTTTCCGCTATACATCCCACTGGTATGTTGTTTCTTTTGGGTTGGGTTGGTTTTGTTCAGTTTTGGGGTTTTGTTTATTTGTTTGTTTGTTTTCCAGGGTGGGAGGGTGAGACTGAGACTGTTTTTATTTCCTGATTGAGAAGTGTCCTCTACAAGAACAAGAAAGATTTTGAAATAGAGTCTAATTAAATAAATTCCCAGTTCAACTACTGGAAATATGGCAACACTGAGAAGTTTCAGTCAAAATGAGATACGGCCTCAGCTTGGCCCCCTACCACTCCTTTTGGTCAGCAACCCCCCAAAAAACAGATATAAAACGCCACTATTCAGACTTAGTAGTACGTAGTACTTACTTCATACAGGTGCAGGCTACAGCACACAAAGTTGCCCGATGGTGATGCCCAATGAAATGAAATGTAATGAAATGTAATGAAATCAATGTGAACATCTCCCGCTGGGGTTTTCCCATGGGACTCTGCATTCAAGCTGCAATGTTCCTCCTTCTTTGTAATTAACACAACCAGAAAAATCACACCATCAGACAGATTATTTTTACCACTTTTCCTGGTTAAGCCAACACACCAAAAATCCATGGCTCATCTGCAGGTTCTCTGTGTGACTTTCATCTCAATAGTCCATACTTTAAAAAAGTATCAACATGCTCTGAACCACATTAAGACAGCCCACTTTAGTGGGAAGTACCTGAACTGGAAGTGACATTAGCCCTTAGTGATGATTCTCACTAACCATGGTAGTTATCCTGGCTGCCTAGAAACTATCGCACAGGTAGGACGTTATCACTCAAAGAATGACTAAAGATAGAATACAGAATAAAATGCTCTTTTTATATCCTGGAGAAAATCTAAGATAGATAAACTAGTTTCAATTGAAAATATTCAGTCAACCCTAATATTTCATTTCTTTTACGTAAGAGAAAAGAGGTCTTATGGCTTTAGGGTTTTTTTTTTTTTTTTAAGTGATAATGGCTTGCTTTGTGAAGATTTTTAATTCAAAGAAAAACCCTGAGCAAAACTATGTTTTCAGAAAACCTAAATACTCAGCAACAAAACAGTATTTACAGTGCTATAGGGGCTTCAATTCTTCTTATCTGTCAGTGAATATAACATGAATTTTCACATCAGTGCCTAGGTATTCCATGATGCCTCTATCCAGTAAACACTAAGATTTCCTCAGTTTCCCCCTCAAATATTAATAGATGTGATTTTTTTTTTTTTTCCAAAGTTAAACTTTTCCACTGACAAGAGGAAAGTATGAAAATTTAAGCGGTCTCTAGCTCATGGTCTATATTTGCCATAGGTACACAGACAGCATAAAAACCACCAGTTATGCACACACCAGGTCTGTTACTGTCACAATTTACTGAAAGAAGAAACCAGCTGCAGAACTCCAATCACCCAGCTGCAACGCAGCTCTGTATGGACAGGTATAAGTGCAGTCTGTGTGCAGGAATATCAACAGCACAGTGTGGTCCTAAGGAAAGGTCTCAGCTACTTACAGAATCATATACTTATGAAGAACTGAATAGAAACATGTCAATAAATTAATCAGTGCTAGCTTGATATAAGTGCCACTTTTTAGCTCTCTGTCAAAAATTTGACCTCTGTGCCAGGGAAGGTTATGGAGAAGATCATCCTGAGTGCCATCATGTAGCATGTACAGGATAACTAAGCGATCAGTCAGCATGGACTTATGAAAGGCAGATCCTGCTTGACTAACCTCATCTTCTTCTATGATAAAGTGACACGCCTAGTGGACAAGGATATTTTCTACCCAGACTTCAGTAAAGCCTTTGATACCATTTCCCACAGCACTCTCCTGGAGAAACTAGCTGCTCATGGCTTGGATGGGTGCAAGTTGTGGTGAATGGAGTTAAATGCACTTGGCGGCCAGTCAGAAGTGTTGTTCCCCAGGGTTCAGTACTGGGGGCACTCCTGTTTAACATCTATACCAATGATCTGGAGAAGGTGATCAAGTGCACCCTGAGTAAATTGGCAGACAACACCAAGTTGGGTGGGAATGTGAATCTGCTTGAGGAAAGGAAGGCTCTACAGAGGGATCTGTACAGGCTGGATGGATGGGCCAAGGACAACTGTATGAGGTTTAACAAGCCCAAGTGCCAGGTCCTGCACTTTGGTCACAACAACCCCATGGAACACTACAGGCTTGGGGAAGAGTGGCTGGAGAGTTGCACAGCAGAGAAGGAGCTGGCGATGTTGGTCAACAGCTGGCTGAACATCAGCCAGCAGTGTGCCCAGGTGGCCAAAAAGGCCAATGGCATCTTGGCCTGTATCAGAAACAGTGTGGCCAGTAGGATCAGGGAAGTTATCCTTCCCCTGTACTCGGGACTGATGAGGCTGCACCTGAAGTAGTGTGTTCAGTTTTTGATCCCTCAGTACAGGAAACTGGTGAAGGGTCTGGAGAACAAGTCTTATGAGGAGTGGCTGAGGGAACTGGGGTTGTTTCGTCTGGAGAAAAGGAAGTTCCTGCTCACTCTCTGCAACTGTCTGAAAGGAGGGTGTAGCGAGGTGGGTGTTGATCTCTTCTCCCAAGTAACAAATAACAGAACAAGAGGAAATAGCTTCAAGTTGCACTAGGGGAGATTTAGGTTGGATATTAGGAAAAATATCTTTACTGAAAGGATTGTCAAGCATTGGAACAAGCTGCCCAGGGAAGTAGTTAAGTCATCATCCCTGGAGATATTTAAAAGATGTGTAGATGTGTTGCTTAGGGACATGGTTTAGTTGTGGACTTGGTAGTACTGGGTTTATGGTTGGACTCAATGATCTTAAAAGTGTTTTCCAACCTAAATGATTCTATGATTCTATGAGCTAGCTGCACAGGGGATTGTTAAATGGAAGCTAGTAATGAAGGCTTTATATTCAAAATGGAATAGGAAATAAGGAAATAAATTAAACTTTTGCCTTTGATCCCTTTAGTAATATCTCAATATGACAAGTTGGAAAGAGAAAAAAGCACACCTTAGAACATGGAGTAGAAGCTATAAAAGTTTTAAAACCCATCAGTAATCAGACACTTTTCATAGACATGACATTTCAAAAAAAAGAGAAATATGCCCATGGTCCAGGACTGTCTCTGGTCTTTGTCCATCCATAAATTCAGATCCCAACAGACCAATATCATTTAGAAGACTAGGAAATTATCTTCCCCAATAAAATGCTGAGCTGGAATTAAGTCTGATTCAGGAAACCTGTGACCAGTGTGCAGTCCTAAGGTAATTACTTTGTATTACCTGTGGGTTAAAGATTTTCTTCCAAAGAACTCCCCCCTTGTATTTCAATTATTTGTATTATTCCATTTTAATTATTTGCATCAAGAACAGTTCCATTTGCAGGTATGGGCCTCCCACCTGATCCTTAGCATACACAGATAGTCACTGCCCCAGAGAGCTGCTGAGCAAGTGAGCAACAGAGGATGGAGAGAAAAAATAACATCGTTCTCAGCTTACAACTGAAAACCTGGGACAGGGAAAAGGATGATATACCTGCATCCATGGCAGGAGAGTTCTACTATAAATATGTTTCCTCACTTTTCCACCACAATTGTGAAGCTAAGCTGTGTCATTTAATTCCACTTCAGGTTACACAGTTCCTGTATAGGAATGACAAGGCTCAAATTCTACCTAAAATGGAGTGTGCAGTGTTCTTCCAATCATCATGCCATGCAGACTAAACTCAAATTCAACAGAAGCCTCAGGAGTTTTAAGGGTCCATTGCCCATTTCACCTCTCTGTCAGTCTGATTTAAGCAGCTGTCTACTGCTGATTTTCCACACACCTTCCTAGCAGCTGACTGCAGATACCTGCAAATAATACTGTGCACATAAAACACCTGCAATCGTCAGCTGTTTATCCAGGATGCAAATAGGAAAGGTTTTCCAAACAGCCAGCAATCTCCTATGACATGGAAAAGTTTCACTGGGCTTTAGTAAGCCAGAGCCATATTTTAAACACTGGGGAAGGATGGGGGCAGAGAGCTGAGGAAGCAGAGCATCTCTGAAAGAAAATACAGTTCTGGAAAGCAATTAGTGGAGTAGATAAAATTTTTCATCAGACTTTAAACTTGGCAATATTTTGAGAAACTTTTAAAGAGTATTTCCCTTCAGTCAACCAAAAACCTGTTCTTGCAATCAGCAGAGAAATCTATATTCCTGCAAATTGGCACCAACTGAGAAGCACTGAGATGCTAAAACACAGTTATTTTCACCGGTGTTGGAGCGCTGCACTTCCCCAGCTTCCCCAAAACTCCCTCTGGCACATCATGGATGCCAGGTACTGATTCATGCTGACTCCTGACAGATGGGTGTGTGGAAGAGGTTACTCCCCATCTATTTTAAATTATTATTTCAGACATATCTGAGAAATGAATGCAAAGAGGGAGGAAGTAAAGAGTTTTGAACCAACAGGAAACAGAGAATTGCCTTTAAGGAATGGCTGCTGGTCATCTCTCTGGGACAAAATGTTCCTTGAAGCGTAGTGTGAAACCATAGGAAGGCTGAAATTTATTTTATCCACAGAGGACTGGGCATGTATATTGATAAAAATGCTTCACAGAATTACCCCAAGTGAATGGAGTGGTTTGAATGCCATATGGAAGCCTGTAAAACAATCTCTATTAGATACAAGGAACTGACATGACATGTTTTTACATTGTGTCTACCAATGGTGGATTTTTACATCTTCCACTGAAATAGTTAACACTGGCCTCCATCAAACCATTAGATTCAATGTCCCTTGGGTTCAACCTGCTGTGTAATTCCTGTGCAAATTAGAATTTTATTTAATAAAGCTAAGATGGAATAAAAGTCAGGAAATAATGACTAAAACCCAGGAAATGTTGATGTATATTGACCATTTATCCAAGCAAAAATCTCCTGAATTTAACTTCAAGTGATACCATGACCCCCCTTTTCATATAAAGATTTCTTTTTTTACTTGGTAGATACCCGCAGTTAAGAGTGGAAGTACAAAATACAAACCACATCTCTCAGGATATTAAAATCACTGTGGGTCCCAAGGAAGAGGTAGAGCTGATGGATACACTGTACCGGGGGCTACTGGGGCTCTAATTCTTGTCTAGCACTTTCTCTAACTGCTTACTTTGTAGGGTGTAAAATATGGCAATGCTTTCTGATTAGCTACTTTTGAAATCCACTTTAATCAGTCACTAATAGATTAGAATGGGACCATTCTTTTGGGCTTGTGAAAACATAACACTCAAGGTTAAAAAGTTATCAAAATTATTCTTGGCTGGATGGGCAGCAGCCATGGGGGGTTCTTCTATATCAGAAGAATTGTATAGAAAATTTTAACCTCATTGTTTATAAAAGGAACACCTCCAACTGCAACAGGAAAATGGCTAAGGCTGGGCATTTTTTTGAAGACTCTTCTAAAGCTGAGAACATCATTGAGAAATGTATCTGCAAAAGCCCAATTAGAAAAGGGATACAGATGACATCACTAAACAGACAAGCTGATGTGTCAGCCTTCAGTATCTATCAACTGGTGCAAGAATCTTCTCAGCATCTTCATAGACACCAGAGCACTGTGTCCCATGGGAAGCCAGGAACTGCGGGGAGCAGGGCCAGATTCCTTGGAATTTGCTCTGTTGCATCCCACATCACCTAGACACTGTTTACAGCACTATAGATCTGGATGCAGCACATAACACCACCACTGTCTTCTCCTCTTATACTTCCAAAGATGCAGTGGTTAAGCAAGCTCCCAGGAAGATGTTTGGACTGCAAATGCAGATGGAAGAACTTATATCTTCCAGAACAACTATATCTAGTTATACCTATCAGAACAACTGCTTTCAAGTGCAAAAAGATATTCCATAGCTCTTGGGAGATCTTAAGCAAGCTCATTTTGAAGGGAATGGATGGTAGTAATTCATTCTTTTGTACTCTTATGTCTCTCTGTACAGACAGACAAAACCACCACAGAGTTCAAAACAAAGCCTTAACACCCAGACAAGTCACCCTCATGGATTGGCAGCTAAAAAGAAAAAAAAAAAAAGAAAAAAAAAAAAAAGACTGTATTTCAGAAGTCAGGATTTCAGAGGAAGCTGCTGCGTGCTTTTCAAAGTGTTAAGTACATCTGCTTCTTAAACTAGTTATTACTGCAGACTGTCATCATTAACCAAGGAAACTCCAACTCACTTACACCTGACCCAAGTGCTGCAGCTTTGTGTGCTTAGCAAGGCAGCAAGTCCTACCCTTAATTAAAATGCAGAAGAGAGCCAGGTTACTCTATGCTGCATCCATGTTTTTGTTGATTACAGAAGATGCTTCTGAGTGCACAGCTCTCTTATGAAGTCAGGACTTTTATTTTTGGTTCATAAATATTAATTCAAAGTACTCAAGCTCAAACATTTGACAGTCTTGGTTCTTTTTTATTATAATTCATTGCACAATGATATTTTAATTGGAAATAGGTAATTACCAGAATATTAATTCTCTTCTGCTGTCTTGGAACCAATAGGAGTTTATCAGCACACAAAGAAGCACTGCAAGTGCTTGGCTGTATCTTAAAACTGGCAAATGTCTCACTATGCGAGATGTATGTAAACATTGTGCAAAATACATATTCTACACCTAGATGTCTACTATATTACATAGAGATGTTTCCATAGGGCTAGAGCTGTAAGAGGAACTGGTTTTTCCCACAACTGCAGCCTTTTATAAAATCAAAGTAAGGCAGAGGCTCTAATTAGTTTCAAATTAGAATGAAAAGTCTGTCAGGCTTGACAAGAGCATTTTGCAGAAACTTGATGAAATCTGAAGGTGACTGATAATATGCTAACAACATACTGTTTCAGTGGGATCACTTGGTTTTTGAAGGATCAAATTATCCCTGTAAGAAAGCCCAATTTTGACAAAACCAAAGCAGAAAAATCAACAGAATATTGAGTAGCTTCTAGCAGAGCCTCCCTGCTGAACTGTTCTTCCAAGACCCACAGTGCTGGAGGAATTAGCAATGCTTGGGGTATTTCTCAGGGTACCCAAATGTCTGCCAAAGCAGTGGATCTAAGATAGCTGTCCTGCAACACTGATCAAAACATCTCATTGACATTTTTTCAGGCTTTGTTTCTGGGTGGAAGGAAAAAAGTGCTGTGTTTTTTTTTTCCTGAACCAGGTTAACCTTTCTGAATCTCCCCTTACCCTAAAACTCACAGGATTTTTTTTTTTAATTTATTTTAAAGGCATGTGATTTGTAACATGTAAACAGAGACAGCAATAGCTTCAAGAAGAGGGATGAGTTATTCCCCCACAGTACTGAACTTTTTATCCTCTAAGAAATGCCTTTTTCCTTTTGAAACTGGGTATAAAACATTTTAATATTGAGTGGGCCAAAGAGTACAGCAGCAACGGCTGATGCGTCTCCTGATATTCTCTAGCAGGTTCCTGGTGTTACTATACTGAATAGTGGAGTCACACAGAAGAAGCAGCCTCCAGAGCTACAATCAGAAGACACTGAACTCCTCTCTCCCAGATGATTAAGAAGGTCTCCTGAGAGACAGAGAAGAATCACTCCAAATCTTTTCAGCAGGACTAATGAAGACAGATTTCTTGCAGCTACAGTACCATTCCCCAGCTCTGCATCCCTCCCTCCCTCCTCTCCTGCAGTAACCTCAGCTCCCCTTCACGTCCTCAGCTGCCTCTACAGGGAAGGCAAAGGCAGAACTGTGTGTCACTGGAGTTGGAGATGTGCTGGTCAGGGAGGAGTTATCAGGCACACCTGGAATCCAGAAATTTTTATAATTTCCACCTTTCTAGCGGATCTGATTGGAGCTAATCAATGCATTATTGCTGAAAGAGAGAGAGATTTCTGAGACAGTGTGTGGTTAACTTTCCTTGTAAAAGTCAAGGGAGGAGGAACCAACACCTTATGCAAAACCTCAATAAAAAGCCAGGTGTTGGGAAGCTAGAAGAACTGGGATATCTGTATAGCATTTCTGAGCAAAAGTTCAGGCATCGATCTGCTAACACTGCTGCTCTATTCCTCAACCTTATCTTCCCTCTGCAATAGTCATTTCTAGTAAAGGGCTTACAGGTCTTAGTGCTGCTGAGCTCTGCACAGCAGAGCTTCAAACATTGGACTTTTGCTTAGATTTGAAAAACACGTTTCAGCAGGTCATTCACATATGGCAAAAAGGCATCAAAAATCTACTCAGACAGTGAATTAATCATGTACTGAAATATTTCTTGAGGAGAAGCAGCTATTGCTTTCATAACAAGAAATGCAAGTAGATGTGGACAAAATATATCTCCAGCCTCACCTCTAATTCCAAGTTCTCTTCTGTTTTTACAATGAAAAAAGTAAAAAACTGTACCAAGCCTGGAAGCAGAGCTGTACCATAACTTCACAGATGGAAAGAAAAAGCAGTTGGCTGCATTCAAAAGTTCTTTCACAGGTGACATATGGACTATAACTTTTCAAGTCAAATAGCAATGCTAAAAAGTGTACTTTGCACAAAGCTTGAAGACTTTGGTCTTAGTAGTGAAGGTATAAAAGAATTCTGTTTCAGAGCAGCACTCTGAGAAAGTAGAACTTGGGGCATCTATTTCATTCTATCTTTGATGCCCCTGAGACACACTGTAAAGAGTGGGGGGTGGAGCTCCGAGAAGTGCCAGGACCCCAGTTTGTAAGTAGAGAGCTGCCAAAATGCTGGGTGCAGTTCATAGTGCCGGGAGGAAAAACTGTCACAGATGGGAGTGGAAAGACTTAAGGTCACTTAAAAAAACCCAAACCTCATCATCAAAGATATTAGGAGAAAGTGATTTTAATATTAATTTGTAAAAGTGTGACTTAACAGAATTCAATGGTAAGGTTCACTACATTACTTACTACATGGAAAAAGCATATAGAGGAAAAACAAAACAGAATTCAGTTACAATGATTTACATATGGAATGGAAGAAATTATTTGTATGGGGATCAGGGAAAATTATTCATATGGGGGTCAGGGGAAATAGAGTTGGAGTGATTGATACAAGGATTAGGGAAAGAAGATAAGGGAGACCCTCCTGTTGAGTCACAAGGTTCAGAATGGACCTCCTTGCTTTTTGAACTCTTTCTCAGAGAGGAGTCTAAGTGCAGATGGATCCACTCTTAGCCCTGGACTTGGTCAACAGTTTATAACTAAAGGGGTTCGATGTAGTGCTTTAACATGTGATTATGTGTTTTCTATGACTTTGGAGTGTCAGCAATTTAAGGTTCACTAACACTGTTATAGTAAATCACAAACTTGATCAGTCAATAATCAGCAACTTGTTATAATCAACACAGTGATTTAGTTAAAGACTTAACAGAATTTCCTAAATTATATCACACATGCACACAGATATAGGTATAGAGGTTAACCTATTATTAAGATGTTTGTTTCTCTACAGATTATAATACATTTTCATGACCAAAATTATTTTAGAAATGTTACAAATCAAACTGAAGTGAATTACCCACTCTTACCCTTCATTGGCTTATGTCATTGGAGGGTTTCTATTCCCCTCATCAGCCTGTGGCAGATGGTTATTCCCATCACCCAGTGAAAATCTACCCCAAAGGCATCCCAAATCAGGGGTGAATATGGGCTAGCATATTCTCCCAGAGAGCTCTGAAGGGCCTCACTTAGGATCAGTATTTGTAGAGTCATAAGAAGATTTACTTTGGTCAGTACTTTTTTTCCTGCAGGGAAACAGGTAGGGACAAGGCCAGCAGGACCTCACAGCCAGAGGCAGAACCAAGCTGGTAAAACCCTGGATTTCAAGGCTTTCCTGGCATCCCACACCTGCCCTATTGAGTTGCCTGGTCATTAGCAAACCCCATGTTATAGTGAATGTACTTTAAACAACGTCATGCCACCAGGATAACAAATCAGATTTCCAACTATAGAGTTTAACCCTCAGTAATAGGTCACATTTTTAGTCCTGGAATTTTCTGATCTAGTAAACATTGATTTGGTCAATGGCTCATCAGTCACAAATCCACTAACCAAACTGTGCAAAAGCCCACTGAACTAAATTATGTGTGTGTTGGGTTCTTGTTAGAGGAGCCATTTTTTAGTAGTGGGGGAAGGGGCTATAGTGACAGCCTCTGTGATAAGCTTCACAAAGCTCCCCTGGCTCCAAGGTGGACCCACCTACAGCCCAGGATGAGCCAATTAGCAATAGGGAAACACCTCTCTGAATCCATATTTATGATGGGAAGAACCAGTTTGGTAAGGAAGGAGAGAGCTATTAGGAGAACATGGGCCTAAACAAAAAGAACATTGGTGACATGAGGAAGGAGGAGGAGGCGGTGAGGGGACAGAGAAGCTCAGACACCCAGATCAGTATGCAGAAGAGAAGTGGGGAGGGAAATGAGGTCTCCTGCAGCCCATAAAGGTTCAACAGCAGAGCAGATACTCATGTGTGGGCCATGGAGTACTCCACACTGGAGCAGAATTCTGTGCCTGAGGGAAGTTGTGACTATGTTGAGAGCTCATGATGAGCAAGGAGATCCCAAAGTGTTGGGGAGGAGGTGTGCTGGACTGGAGACCCAAGTGCAGCCCACGGAGTTCCCCATGCCAGAGCCAGGATCTGTGCCTGAAGAGGTCCATGACTCTGTGGGAAGCCCACACTGGAAGACTTGAATTAAATTGATTTTTATTTGCCAAGTTTAATCTGATTTGCCTGTGATCACAATTGGTGAGCAAGCCCTCCTTGTCCTCATTTCAATTCATGAGCCCTGTGTTGTGTTTATCTCCCCATCTCACTGGGTGGGGCAGGGCAGGGTGAGTAAAGGACTGAACGGTCTTAGCTGTGGCTGAAATCACCACAATATATTAATGTAGAATGGCCAAGGAGCTCTGGGGAGTCACCATGAAATAGATTTCAAATCCTACCCCAAGTGATGCAATGCAGGTGGGCTGGAACAGAGATGTTCTTACGGGTGTTAAGGAAACATAGAAAAAAGGTATGAATAACTTATTGCTATTTTGTGGCTTGTAACCCAGCCCGAAGACTTAAAGTGTAATCTTAACCCAAAAAAGTAGTCTGGAAACACATATTTTAAAAAGTGTATTGAAGTCCTGACAAATTCTCAGGAGTTTAACAGTTTGGAAAGCTGGCCTTGCTTCTGCAGTAGGAGTTCTTTATCATTTCTCTAGACTAGTTAATAAGATTCCTTTAAAACAACTAAAACTAATTTTTAAACTAATGAGTGCAAATAACTTGACAAAGCATTATAAATTAATTAAAGTGTTAAATACAACTTCTCTACAGTTACCAAGCTATTAAAGTTCCCATTTGTGAGTGTTATTAAAAAATTACACAAAATCTCATTTTCTATTTGGTTTTAGAAGAATAGATTTAAGCTTTCCAATTAAATGATCCTCATGTGAAATCTTGTGAGGAAAAAAAGAAGAATCTCATAATACCGATTTTCAGATGAGGGAAAAGATAAGCTATTTTATATGCAAATATAACTGATTTAATTTAATTGTTCCTGAGGGAAGGAGATTTGTATGCAAACCTCTTGCCAACTGGTAGTGACTTTAACCTTCTAATATTTTTTGCTTCTCAAAACATTATTAAATAACTGCACCTTCCTAATGGAGGAGAGTGCAGCCCTGCAGGGCACTGCACTGAACACCTCCATTCCCCAGAGCAGTCAGCAGAAGCCAAAGCTGGTGGCACTGGGCTGCGGAAGTTGCTTACTGCTCCATTGCAGAGAGAAGTGCTCAACAACTCAGAAGTCCAGCAAAGCAAAAACAAATTTCCCCAAATATAATGCTGTAAGAAGTACTTCTTAGCCTACCATTAGAGAACCCATTTTAAACAGGCATGCAGTGACCAAAATGATTATTGCAATGTATCTATCTGAAACATCCTTTGCTGATATTTTAGTTCCGTGCTGTTCCCATGGCAAGTGGTAGAAACGCATAACTCACTGGTTCAGACAGGCACTCAGGCAAGATAAATAATCCATCATCAGGCAGCTTAAATTTCATCTCTACCTTTTACCCTGTGGGAAAAATCTACAGGGTGTCTTGTAGGGGAAGGCACTTTAAAATTACATTGTCACAAACACAAAAACCATACCATCTATTTGCAAAGAGACTGGTCTCAAGCTAGCACAGCTGGGTTTCAGGCTGCATCACAAAGAGCTTTTTCTGTGCTGTCTCATCCTATTGAACATCTGAATTTTTCCTCAGAGCAGTGCTTTCTTGTCTCTGCTTAGTTAATTTATCTATTCTATAATTTATATACAAATCTACATCTCCTCTAATTTACCTAATCACTTCATGCAGTCTAAACACTTCACTAACCCCTCAAGAAGGTAGATTTACCATATACTGTTACATAAACCTTAACCTTTAGTTTAAAAAAGGGACACATCTAAGTGATCCAGCATAGTCAAAGCCAGGGACACCCACTCAGTGTTTTCACCCATTTGCCACAGAGCTTTGCAGTTCTTTGCTGTGTTACACACCTTCATGTCAGTAGATGTGTAGAGACAGCAAAAGGTTGGGTTTTTTCTTTTTCCTCCTGAATTTATATTATGGCTTCTGGATCTCAGCACAGAGAACTTAGAGAGCTTATTGCACTCACCAGTCCTGTGGCTTTAATGACCTGTTCCTCTTCAGGTGCAAATTATGCTCTTCTGAAGAGATGATTTCATTTGCATTCAACTGTTCACATGCCCACCCAGGCACATCCACGCTCTCACCTGTTCCCACGCACCCTTCAACCATCACTCACATCATGCTGTCTTGCAAGGCAATGGGGTTCAAGTATGACTCAGCCTAAGGGAGTAATTCTAGTTTCAAGAAAACCCTGGTGTGTGTAGCAAATTTAGCAGTAGAGAAACCAAAATATGTGGTACTCCAGCTGCCAAGTCCATCCTTCCAAATGCTGACAATCATGCAGACATATACTTTTTGATGCCTGCTGCACTGAAGTCTTAGTACAAGTACATGTAGCAGCATGTACAAAATCTTATTCAACACCCTATGATAAACTCAAGATTTGTTTTAAAATAAACCTTTCTCCCAAGAGGCCACAGCTAATTAGGAGACATTTTTTCTTTCAGATTGTTACCCGTAGTAGCCTGAAAGATGACTGCTTTCTAGATATGTAAGAAATATAGTGCAACTCATTAAGTATTTTTTAAACAATAGATAACATCAAACACCTCATTGGATTTTTATTTTTCTTTAAATTTAAGAAGTCAACTGACAGGGCAGAAAGAGGGAACACAAGTCAACACCTCCAATTCAAGTTATTGACATAGGCCAAGGGGAAAATGAAAGATGACAAGAGAGGCAAAAAAATTGCATCTTGGAAAAGCTCCAAAAGACGTTTTCTGGGCTCCTTCTACTCTCAGCCAACAAATCATTGCTGAAAAAGACTGTTTGCTTCCCAGTCCCCACTAGCATCACATCTTTTTCATCACTCTTTTCGTGTGCTTCCCCCCGCAACCCTGTTACTAACTAGACAGTACTCTAGATATTTATTTTGTCATTACCCTTAAAGTCAGACTTAGGCAAGTATAGCAGTACTGTAAGGAAGCTAAAGGTGGCCTGCACAATTTCTAACCAGTTCCACAAACCATTTCTGAAGAAAGAGTTGAGTGGGTTTCTGCTGTCAGAGTGCGAGCTCCTCATGTTATTCCACAGAAGATTCTGCTTCATATTGAATTACCTGGTGATGCATTTGCCTGTAGGGAAAGAGGGTTAAAGAAATATAAATATTGTATTTCTGCATGAGAAAGTTTTCTTGAGCTTGGTCTAGTAAGAATGTCTGAGATGGAAAGGCATTCAGCAAAGACACTGCAGATCTCCTCATCTTCCACTGCTACACGGGAACCTGCAGGCAGTTCCAGCACTGACAACTGAAACACAACCTAAAACTAAAGCAGTTCATTCCAAAGCACTGTTTGAACTTGGCCATAGGAATCTTAGAGTTTGTTTGCCCAGATGACTTAAAAATTTCATTCCATGATTGCATTTTTTCTACTCAGAAATGGAGCAGTTCTTAAAGTTGTTTAGATAAACCAAGCTGGTATTTTTTGTTAACAGGTAAAATCAAACTGTTGAAAAACAGTATCTGCTGCAGATGCTGTGCATTCAATATTTGGCTCCAAGTATAGCTGGAACATCAGCTGCACCAATAGTCAAATATAGGAATTGTGTTATATTATTTTTTGTTAAAAATTATATAAAGATATGATTCAAAATTTTGTAGCCATTACAAAGGCTGCTACACCAGATCCACAACAATTATCACAAGCTCCTTCTTTATGACTTGAAGAGCATCACATTGCTCTTCTCAGCCAAATACAGAAAAGGGTAGTACTCTATACAGTGATCCATGGTATCATGTCATTAAATATGTTGCCTAATAAGAGATGGAAGTTGCTAATCAGTTGGAATAGAGAGAAACAAAACACCTTCATGTCTGTCTCAGTCCTTATCATTGATTTCAGAAGTGATTTTTGCACTCTTTGTCAGCTTTTCCATCTATATGCAGAGGGCTTGGAAATTGGCTGAAGCATGTAAATAAAGTTTAAAGTTCCAATAAAAGGAACTGAGCATGCAAGAAGCACTGATGTAATGAAGCAGTGGAAATTATGTTAGTTAATTTTCAGCAACAGATTAAGGAACAAGAGCATAACAATTAAGTAGTTAAAATTGAAAAAAATAATTGAATCCTATAGCCAAGAAAATACATATATTTAACATCAGCCTTCTTCTTGAAACCTCTTTCCTGACTCTTGGCTTTCTTCTAAGATAGTATCTATCAGGATGTCATCACCTGAAGAAGGTACTTGTTAATCAGACAGTAATTATAACCCACTCACATGCTAGAGCTGTCCAGTTAAACGAACCAGGTTACATTTCAATTCCTATGTGCTAACTTGTTACAAGTCCCTCAAAATGGCTTTGTATGTTTTTAGATTTGCACCGAGTTGCCAGTCTGTTGGCTCAGGCTAATTAAAAACAATAAATACAACTTAAAGATTCACATTATCCAAATATTGACTCAAGGCAAAAAAACCTTGAAGCTGACAAGTCACCTTGGTGTGAAAACTGATGATCATCCAGACTAACTCACATGGTTTTGTGGCAAATATAGGAATCAGTTATCTTTAGGGCTAAATATGAATTGCTTGTAAGGTGTTTAGAAGTCAATAAAACATTCATTATCTCAATAGGTAAGGTTTTCTCTAACTTTTCTTTCAGAACTACCTTATAATAAAACACTACAAGTCTTGCAACTACATTTAAGCACTTTGACATTGCTAGATCGATATCAAATAAGTCCGTGTTAGTCTGAGCCCAATATATTTAAAAAGGTATTTTGTTCTAGCAATATCAAAGTAGTCAGTAGATTTTACCACAGATTTTACTATAAGCAAATGAAATTTAATTTGATACTTTACTTATATGTGGATTCAGTTTTTAGCAACTGCAAGCTCCTTTCTGCCATTTGGTTTTACCCCATTAACTGTACTCACTCAGTTATTTGACTTCCCACAGTTTCTGGGTCATCACTGCTGAGACAGGAGCAACCAGCAGGGATTTTGTCTAAAGTATTAGTCTCCATAGGATGTTCAGGAGCAGCAGGAGATGTGACTAGAGACAAGGCTGCAAAAGGGGTTGAGGGAAGAGGGACAAAAATCAGGACTTAAGACAGATGCACCTAAAGCATAGGTCAGGCTAAGGCCAGGTCTGAGCTTAAATGATGTTCATGGTCAGGGGGATAAGGAGAAGTCCCAGGTGAGGCTGGTCAGGGTAATTTATGCTTTTAGAGCATTAGCAGTGAGAACCCAAAGGATGAGGAGATAGATTGGCTGCAGAGCTTAGTGGTTTATGAAAAATTTGATGTGGCTGGATACTAAACCTAGGACAAAAGGTAAGTCATACCATGTGGAGATCCCAACTGAGAAAGTAGACTGGAACCCAGATAGTGGTAGATGCTAAAATCCATGAAAAAGGAAATAGATGTTGTATTGTAAGTCAAGTGTTTTAAAAAAACCAAAACAAAACTAAAACCCCAAACAGTACAGCTAAAAAAAAATGGAGTTTTATATGCAGACTCGCCCCAAGGAGGGAAGTAGAACTAGTGGTGCAATGCAGAAGTAAAGTGGAAATCCTCAACAGAAGCTCAGCCATGAGTAATTCTGGGCTGTGAAACCAGGTTCTTTTTGTTGTTAGGAGTCTAGTAGTGTGTCATATTCTCACTCCAGAGATGGTCCTCAGATAAGCTGTCAAATCACCACTCTCAGGTGTAATAATAATTGCACAGTAATAATTGCATAGACTACACTTTCTGCTGAGCAAGGCGGTAAAACTCATTTCATATTTCTGAATTTTCACATTTTAAAATATTCTTTTCAGAACAAAAAGCACTATCAAAATGGAACCGTGCAAAGTATTCAATGGTTATGAAATTCCAAAACTTAAGTTGCTGTGCCACTTTTTCTGGTTATCTTCATCCCATGAGTTCATGCTTTATGATACATAGATAATTAACATGATGACATAAAAGAGCTTTTTACCCACACCATGCTTGATCAAGCACACAGATGGGCCTTTTCTGCTGACTCCTCTGTATTGCACTGCTCATTTGTTAGATGATAGAAGGTGTATGATAAAAAATGCAAGAGGAAAGTTATTCTTTGACCAAAATGCAACCAAGAGAAAGCCAAGAAACTAAATTTGTCCACTGCAGTAGTTTTCATACATATGCTGAGCAAATCAATCACACATATACTTACTTTAAGTTTTCTCTTACCTTTTGTGCCTAAGCTCCCTCCCTGTAAAATGGGAAATAAGGAGATTATATTATTACAGGACACAGACAAGTAAATAATGTTTTTCCAAAATGCTTCTTTTGCTTCCCAATGCAGATTCAGTCATTAATAATGAGGAAAAATTGAAGCTTACTGACTGAGCACTACCTGTCTTCTGCCAGGATTCAAGGATTACCTGGGGGAAAAGGATCTTTATGTATTATATGTGGCTAAAGCACATAAAAGAAAGCCTATTCACCAAGACCTGAAATTAGATTGCACAGGCAATTTTGTTCTCAGCATTTTCTACTGCTGAGTGTTTGACTCCACTATCTGCATAATGTTCCTTTGACCATTTCCTTGAGTGTATGATGAACCTAAAGTTAATGTGCTCTTCTAGATACTTACAACAGGATTAATGTAACACCAACTGAGGCTAGTGAGCCCTTCCAATATGCTTATTAAAGTTAACAAGATGGCTTATTTGAATAAATTTTTTATGAACAAGGGGCTGCTATTTAGACCTCAGATTATATAACAGTTGTCCTTTTCAAAATACTTTTAGAAATGTATCTAACTGTGGAAGATTTTTAGAGTATCTTGCTGCTCCTAAGAATATTAAGAATTTTTTAAAATTTGTAAGTCGAGTTTGAATTCAATAAACTTTCTCATTTTAAAAGGTCCAGTAGGAAATATAAGCCTACAGGACTGAGAGCTAAATTTTACTTTTTGCCATGCAAAGACTTCCCATTGACTTCTGATGAGTCTGAGCAGTCTGTCAAATTAATACACACTTCCTATGTAGGCTTCATTAATCTACAAGGAATATGTTGTCCATCAATATTAAAAGAATCTTAACAAGGACAGAGGGCAGACACTGAGAGGGGTTGTGTCTCATCAATTGCTATGCAGCAGGTCAACATCAATAAATGATTATGACATGGAACAGACCATTTGTACAGTAAGGCTGTTCCTAAACCCATCAATTTAGGGGCTAAGAATGAAATGTAATTTTTATATTTCTTATGCTTATCTCTACTTGGTTTAATTTTGCCTTCCTCTCTCCATCTATTTTCCTCTGCTCTCCTCGGCCGTTGTCATTTCTGGCTAGAAATTCATATCTGAGGGTGATTCAGCTTTTGTCGTTCTCCTCTCTCTTCCTGTCCTCCCCTTTCCCTTTCCTTCACTATACTTTTCAGCTTTCCTTTTAAATACTTTTCAGCTTTTCTTTTTGTTTGAGTTTCTTCACCCTCCTTTCCAACTTTCTCCCTCCTCCCTATTTTTCCCTCCTCAAACTACATTTCTGCTAAAACAACTTTCTTATAAAATACAGATAATTTAATTATATTTTTTAAGCCACTTGATTAATTTATATTTTCTAGTCTAGTTTATAGGTTGTGGGAAATCAACAAAATCTTTTGATCACATTGGAATTCTCCAAGTTTACATTTTTTGATGGATCTGTCTAGATTTGTCCAGAAAAAACAAACTAGATTTTAGTACAAATTTAACATTCTTAGGCCAATGTTGCTCTTGGCTGAACATCTGCCGAAGGAAAAATATTTTATTTTTGCATAGTGAGTGGTTGGACAGATGAAATCGTCCCAGCTCTGGGTATCCTGAAATGGCAATGTAACATGATAAACTTTGCATCAAAAAGAGTTTGTCTTTAGAAAGGGTTGTTATGAATCCACACAGACTTAGAAAGGGGAGAGACATGCTACAGACATCCCTGTACACCTACCTGTTAATTCATCAGTCTTAATTAAGAACAACTTCTTTATTCCTGAGAGTTATCATCAGAAGGGAAATTAAAAAAGAGCCTCAAGGGTATTTGTGCTTTTTCTTTTTAATAATTGTCCTGAAACTTTCACAGGGCAAAGCTGGGCATCCTGAAACCTAATGATAAAGGTATATACCCAGTTACTGATTGTGGCATGGGAAGAGTGTGATTACTGTTTTGCTGGACTGAAAATTGAGATTAAAAAAAAAAGGAGGGGAAAGGAAAAGACAAGGTGCTGTTAATCGTTCAAGTTTTTTATTATTTTCATAATGAGGTTGTGTTTCTGCTATCCAAATAGGAAATATGAGGGCTAGTTCTCTTAGTAAACCTAATAATGCATTTGAAAAATAAACTTTTTTCACTGTATTTATTTCGTTTTATTTCTGATACAAAAGAGAATTCATTGGGTGGTTTTGAATTCACAGACTGTACATATATATTTATAGTGTATCTGTACCTGAAAAATACATTCCAAAGAACTTTAACTCTCATTAAACTACAGCAGCAAACTCTAGTACTACAGTGCTTCTATGTATGTGGGAGGAAAGGTATTGTTGTGGTGGTGGTTTATTAGAAGATACAGGATGTGTTTTTCAGCTTAGACAATACAAAAATCTAACACAGCTACGTATTATTACTTAAATGAAAGCAGTAAATTTTTATTTTTAGTTGATGTTACCAAAGTTAGACTCCACAGATGCTATTTCACAGATCCATTTTAAATAAAGCTTTTTGTATATCCCATTTCTATGCAAAATGAATTGTAGTGAGCTAGGTGACAACTCAGTCTCCCTGCTTTCTACACCCACTGTCAAAACAGATGGATGTGTGATAGAATCTCTCCAGAACAGATCACGTCCTCCCTTACAGTGTAGCTGTTGTAGCCACTTTGATCCAAGTAGGCAGCCAATGTCTGAGACCTTCTGGGAGTGTTTTTATCACAAAATGGTACAATTACTTGTGGCTTGTATCTTTGATGCAATCTTATATGTTTACTAAGCGCGTGTGCATGTATGCTTCTGAGAGAAGCACAAAGTTTCCTTCCTCACAGTTCTCTTGTCATCCTTCCCAGCACAGGGAGGTGCAGGAAGGAAGCAGGGGAGAATGATGGGAGGGAAAGCCTGCTGGTCTTGCTTTGGGCAACCTTCACATCCTGGTTTTCAGCTGGGACAGAGCTGGGTTTCTTTTTAGCAGCTAAAATAGTGCCATGTTTTGCTTTCAGCCTGGGATTTGTTATGAGAGAAACGCTTATAACATACTAATGTTTTAATTTTTGTCAATGGAAGGGGGATTGGACTAGATGATCTCCTGAGGTGCAACCAACCCTACAATTCTGTGATTCTGTAAAATACTTCTGTTTTGTTAATCTCCAAGTACAAGATCTAAGGGGGTAAGGAATGTTTAGATTAATAAGCTAAATTGGCATTTGGATATGCTAATGGGATATTCCATATTCATGTTCAGTATATTAGCGAGGGTCTCTCCTTCTCTTGCTGTCTCTGACTTTTCTCAGGCTCTCGCTCATTTGGGATTGCATTTGCAGTTTGGGATTGTTGCTCCTCTGGGATCATTATCTGAGAACGGGCTGGGCTTCATCAGTGGGTGATAAGCAATCACACTGTGCATGACTCATTTGCTTATTTTATTACTCTTATTATTATAGTTACTATTTTAATATCAGTAATATTTTAATTTTTATTTTATTTCAATTATTGAATTGTTCTTATCTCAGCCTACGAGTCTCCTTACCCTTGCCCCCAATCTTCTCCCCTATCCCCTGTGTGGGGGAAGTGAGCAAATGGCTGTGTTTGGCTGCTAGCTCAGTGAAACTACCATTCTTCATCAGTAAGAGCAACCTACGGCCACTCATAATACGCTGCAACACTGTCAGCCCCCCCACAGTAGTATGAACTTCTGCTCTGACAGTAGCAAATTGTCAAACTGCAGATTGCTCCTTTTAAGTTATGTTTGGTGCCTCCTTAACACTTTGTAAACAACCTACTGTGGTAGGTTAACTTGCCCAAACACCCCCCCAATGCTTTTGTCTCAGGAAAGGAAGAGTGAACATTTTAATTATTTTTCTTTCTTCCAGAATGGGTGCCAGGAACAGGAATTTCTTCAAGTAGTTCCATTGCAGCAGATTACGTTTTTTATATTAAGTGTTCTTGCCTGGGTTGCAAACCAAACCTCACTCCTCTTGCCCTTATTTAATATGGTGGCCATCAAAGATTAATTTAAAAAAGGAAATATTCAGTCAGCTTGCCCTGTTGTAGGCTGTATGTCGGTGGAAGGACAAAGATATGATACATGAAAACATGACTGTTTTCTTTTCAAGTTTATGTCATATCATAGAATCACAGAATGTTGTAAGTTGGAAGGGACCCACAAGGATCATTGAGTCCAATTCTTGTCCTACTATAGGAAAATCCCAAGATTCAGACCATGTGTCTGAGGGCCTTGACCAAATGCTTCTTGAATATTGTCAGGCTTGGTGCCATGAGCACCTCCCTGGGGAGCCTGTTCCAGTGCTTCACCACCCTCTGGGTGAAGAGCCTTTTCCTAATGTCCAACCTAAACTTGCCCTGGCACATCTTCCTGCCATTTCCCCTGGTCCTATCATTGGTCACCAGAGAAAAGAGATCAGCACCTGTCCCTCCTCTTCCCCTTGTGAGGAAGTTCTAGATTGCCATGAGATTTCCTCTCAGTCTCCCCTTCTCCAGGCTGAACAGACCAAGTGACTTCAGCCTCCCTTCATTCAGCTTCCCTTCTAAACCCTTCACCAATTTATTGGCCCTCCTCTGGCCACTCTCCAGTAGCTTTACATCCTTTTTTTATTGTGGCGCCGAAAACTGTACACAGTATGTCAGGCATCACACTTTTCATTAGTGTCACAGAAATGCCATGAAGACCCTACATGGATGATGATTTCTGCATAAGAGTAAAGGTAACAAACTTGACCAAGTCAGTGTTGTGATACATACAGACACCCATTGCAGTAATTTGCACCAGCACAAGCCCTGAGTCACAGGTAAGCCACTCAGCTGTGTCTCGGCAGCTTGTCCCCACTTCATATTGCACTTAAGCTGCGCTGGGTTCTAGGAGGTTATTGCATCTGCATCAGGCACTTCTGTTGGTGCAATGGCTGTGTTTCAGGATTTCCCCAAACACCATGGAAATATACCAGCTAGTCCCAGGAAAAGTCTTGCCTATGTGAAAACAAAGATAAAATAAAATAAAATAAAATAAAATAAAATTAAAATAAAAGAGAAGTAACATTGAGTAATATGGGAGATGTCTTTCTAACTGGGCTTCATTAATGATAGCATCCTGCAGTGGTTATTTGCATACATTTAATGAGCACAGCAGAGCTATTTTCCTTGCTCTGGTTTTGCCTTATAAAACTCCAAAGCATAGAACTGTCACTCATGCTTGCCAGGGATGAAATGTTGGTGTGATTTAATTTAACTATAGGCAAGGTGGCCTAATTAATTTTTATGGTTTATCTTTAACAGGTGGGTTTAGGATAAGCGTTTTTGTTTTGTAAACTTTAAGTTTTTCTTTTACACCTTTCCTTTAGCAGTAATTTCTCATGTGCTCTTTAACAGTCATACAACCATGCAGCTCCACAGAGGGACAGGGAAGGTCCTAGTCAAAAAAGTCAATGTATTTGAGGGACTCAGCAAAGTAAATGGGACTCTGCTTTTCTAAGGCTGATTTATACCAATAGGGCGATCACTGTACACTGTGAAGCAGCACTGTGGTGATCTCAACACAAATACTTTGTTTAACAGGGGCTAGAAATCTGGTCCCAAGTGTGCGAGATTCTCTCCTTGTGCTGATGCAATTGTCATCACTGTACCTGGGGAAGGTTTTGACTCTGTCTCCTCCTCTTCTCTCTTTACAGCCTAGTGACCCTACAATGTACTGTTTATCTCTTTGCTTTTGTTGCAGGTCATTCATGCTGATGTAGCAAGCTGGATTTGGGGCTGAGTGTTGCTACCTGTATGAGCTTTGGTGCCTCAGGCTTGGTGACAGTGAAAGCACAGTGGCACTGGTATTGCTGCATTGCTGCAGCCTTGCTGCCTGCACAAGAGCCCCAGGGCTCATCCTTTGTCCAGCTCAGCCCATGCTGCCATCTCATGTACTGCTGGCACCTAGGCTGAAGGCACCTTCAAGCCTGGGTTTGCCTCTGCCTACCAAGAGCATACTTTCCTCTCCGCAGCACAGCACGTCAAGGAGGCAGGAGTTACTCTGGGTTGTGTTTCCCTGCCAGCAGTGGCTTACATCATAGGTTCCTTTTGGTTGGAAAAGACCTTTGGTTGGTCAAAAAGTCCAGCCTTTAACCTAAATCTGCCAAGTCCACCACTAAACCATGTCCCTAAGCATCACAACTATACATATTTTAGAAACCTCTAAAGACGGTGAGTCAACCAGTTCCCTGGGCAACCTGTTCCAATGCTTGACAACCCTTTCAGTGAAGAAATTTTTCCTAATATCCAATTTAAACCTCTTCTGGTACAACTTGAGGCCATTTCCTCTTGTCCTATCACTTGTTACTTGGGAGAAGAAACCAAGACCCACCTCTCTAAACCCTCCTTTCGGGTAGTTGTAGAGAGTGATAAGGTCTCCCCTCAGCCTCCTTTTCTCCAGGCTAAACGACCCTTTTTCCCTCAGCCACTCCAATGCTTATCATGCTATATTGATCTGTCTGGCTTCTTACGTAGGGCAGCAGGAAAAACCCCCCTCATGCTGCTGCTCCTGCTCAGTTTATCATTTTAAAATACGTGGTCCATTTGACTAGCATTCCTGTGTTTGTAGGTTAGACACAGCTCCCTCTGGATCAGCTTTACATCTTCAGCTGTAAATGTAGGTTAGCTCACTGCTGTGCACATGTTCTTTATCCTTTTAAGCATGGAACCTCACACACAACCTCACAGTGCATTGCATTTGCCAATCTTTTTAAAAAAGTGTGTTTTGCTAGAGTAGCAAGTAGTTCAGCCGCTCATGACATCAGCAGTCCTACCAGCATGGCAGCAAAAAATTTTTCAGTCTAGGTGTTGCACACTTGTGATGAGGGTTTTTTCTACTGTTTCAATTGAAGGCTTTCCTGACAGGTTTTTTTTGGTTGTTTTTGGGGTTTTTTTTTGGTAAGGAGACACTGATCTCAGCCCTATCAATGAAATTTATTATTATCAGGTGTGACAGTTGATGAACCTATATCAAAGCAAGTCCTTCAGCTTTTCTGCTGCACTTGGAGTCTGTCTCTTCTGATGCTGACCCTAATATTTTTTCATTCCTGCATCCTCAAGAGCCTACCAGAGGTTTCAATTCTACTTGTGAAAGGGATTCTCACAAGCTCTCAAGAAGCCATTTGGGTTCAGTTACGCTGCTGAAGGACCTACTGTTTCCTTTATCGGGTACATTTGCTGCATTGCTCACATAAGGCAGAAAGTTTACGTATGCATGCCTAGAGACATTGATCTTAGATATGATGCTTAATGTGCAGTGAATTATTTTTTTTTTTACCCCAATTCCTAAGAAACTGAGCCTTATGGAATCCTGATGCAAAAGGAAAAGTCCCAAAAGGTTTTCCAAAAAAGACAAAACAAATGGATTCTCAAATCAGAAAACTTCTTTTGAGGAAAGCTTTGCACAGAGAGGATGAGTAGTGTGGAGCTCCCTTTGTACATGGCTGCAGGGACCCTCCAACGGCCTGTAGGATAATGATGGGGTGCAGAGAGGGTGGGTGCTCCAGAATTTGCTTTAGTCAAGGCTATATGTGCTTCGTAGTTCTTAGCTAAATGTCCATGTAGAAATTCATGACACTCTCCAGCTTAGTGGCAGATGAGTGAGGGAACAGGACTGTACCAGGAATTCCTTTTATTCTAGTCAAGGGCAGAGGCTGAAATAAACAGGAGAGTCAACATATGCAGCATCTAACCCCACGCAGACACAGGCATGTAATATTTCACATCTTTGGAATTAAAGACATGTCCAATGCCAAATCTGTGTCTGTGAATGGTTGACTGTGCTGAGGATGTGCCAGCATGAGCTACAAGACTCATATTTCTTTGGACACTAAGACAAAATACAGTAATAAACTTCCATCTACTTAGCTCACTGCAGCTATTCCACTCCCTAAGGACCAGAGGCAACAGACACAAACAAAAGTTCTCTCTGAATATCAGGAAACACTTTTTTACTGTGAGGGTGATCAAGCACTGGCACAGGTTGCCCAGAGAGATTGTAGAGTCTCCATCCTTGAACATATTCAAAAACCATCTGGACACAGACTCTGGGTTGTCATAAAATCATAGGGTCATTTTAGTGGGAAAAGACCTTTAAGACCATCAAGTCTAACCGATTGTCAGGTCCTGCCTGAGCAGGAGAGTTGAACCAGATAACCTCCAGAGGTTACTTCCAACCTCAACCACTTTGTGATTCTGAGATGCCTGATGTACAAACAGTGCTAAAAGCAGGCAGACATTTAAGCAGAGTGACCAGGAAAATTGCAAGACATAAATAATTTTTTCAAGTGACTTAGTCAACAGTTTTCATGGCATAAGCTGTGGTCAGGAATAAGTTTTATATTTATAATTGAAATTACCCAAACAGTTCTCTTGAGATTTTTGTCTCTTACTGGAGTGAAAATGTGAGCAAGATTTCAGCACTGGAAAGCACAAAATGCTTTGCAGATGTTGTACAACTTGAATTCAAAGAGAAATAGTGTTGGGTTTGATCTCTGTCCACTGAAAACCTGAATGTTAATGTTAGTCATTAAGGTTTAGGGATAAATTCTAGTAAGAAAAAAAGAGTCAATTAGCAACAGAAGTCAATTAGCAACAAAGCCATATATAAAACAACAGTTTGTCTCTAAGGATCAAAAAGTCTGGATGACAGAAAGGCTTAGAGTGTATATATTTACCAGGGAAGCAAATGCAGAGCTATGGAAAAGACTGCAAATAGTAAGCCATATTTATAGACAAAGCCACTCCTTCACCCATCAGAACTGAAAATAAACAGACTCTGGAGAAAGGAAATGGCCAGAACTGGCTACTGCAAAAAATCGTTCTCTGAAAAAACTCATTCAGGCTGTAGAAAATAAAAACCATTAGACTAGCTGGAGTACTGGTCTGATCCAACATTTTAGTATTTGCTCATCATAAGGAATAAGTGATACGTTTTTAAATGACTATTTCTTTTTCTCTCTTTTCTCCCCATAGACTTTAATCCATTAAGAATTATTTGAACTGGAGAAAACAGAAGTCTGACAACATATACTGTATAATACCTTTGTGAAATCCATAGTTAATCTAGAATCTGAAGAATATCTTTTAGAAAGACACAATTATTAAGTTACAGGGAGAGACAAATCCTTAGGTGAGTGTCTTCAAAGCTTAACTCCTTTCCTAATTAAAAATGCATACATTATTTCTAGCCTGAATGTATTTAGCTTCAGCTAGATCTGGCTGTCAGATTCTGTTATACTTTTTCTTCTAAAATAGAAAGCCTTATTGTATCAGAAATCTTTTTTTTCTCCCTGGATAATTCTAGGCTGTGATCATATTAACCTTCCTTCTGCTAAACTCTTGCCTGAGCTCTTGTAGCCTCTCACTGCAAGGCAGATGAGACTCACTCCTCAAACACTGGTACAGAGACACCTTGGAATACTTACAAACAGTTTTACAAATGGCAAAGTATTTATAAAGAGTGTTTTGGAATTTTTTTTTTGTCCTTTTAGAGGTTTTCTTTTCCTCCTGACACTATCCACATGTCCAATTCCTGTATCTTGGTTGCCCAGGCAACCTCCGCTGGCTGAGCCCTGGGTGCAGGGCTGGGTTTTCTGTTCACCACAGAAGGAGGCTGATGTGAAAGATAGAGGAAAAGGTAACGCGCTTAAGCGTGTTAGGAAAGCCCAATTAGGTGACTGACAGCAGTAATGGGAGTTTTATTTAAAGGTTAACAGTAGTAATAAATGCATTTATGCAGATAATTAAAAAATTCCTATGACTTGCAGGAAATAGTAGGGGGAGATTTTACATTAATGCCTTTCTAATATCAGCTGAAGCGTAATAGCTAAAAGTAATACAGAGGCATGAGTGGCATTTGCCAAGCATGTTACTTAAACTGAAACTGATACAGCTTATGCTTCTTTATGTATGCACATCCTTGAATTTGGAAAGTATGAGCAGAAACTACCACTCAGGCAAAATAAGAGCATTTAAGATGTCCTGAAAGTGCATTATATTCACTCTTTTCAAGAAAAAAAATCATTAACCATCTCTACCAAAACCATTTCAGGTAAATAACAGAGATTCATTTGCTGTACAGAACTTATGTTTTCACTAATGATCAGTAGATGTGTTGTTTTACAGCTACAGACACATTTGTTTGGTCTTAAAAAGATAGGCAGGCAGCACAGGCAACTCACTCCAAGAGAGGGAAGCCCTAAAAGGATGTTCTTACACCAAAACTTTCTTCAAAGGAGGATTTCAGTGTTTCTTAAGCAGGCAGCTTTCTCTGGGTCCAACAGAGAGTTGAATTACATTCAAACAGCTCATTTCCAAGTAGTTAGACTTGACCCTGGATCCAAATGGGGGTTTGGTCAGTTTGTAGCAGTGTGTCACTGTACCCAGGATGGTGGCAATCCCTGTGAGCTTCTAGGTGTTGCAGGCTCTTGGTAGGTAGGTACAGTGTAGTCTTTGAATTACAAGTTTCAAAAGCTTTTAAGCTTTTGAAAGCTTTTGACATTTTGCATCTCCCACTGATTGATGTGCGCATGGTACTTCAAAGATTTCTTGGGTTATTGATCATCTTCATTTGCTAGTCCAACAGATGACTTATTCTAACATGGCAACCTAGAAAAAAAAATCTCAAATAAATCGTTAAGAAATATAACAGAAAACAATCACACTCTTGAAAGGAAGCTATACTGAAGGTCATTACTTATGTAATGTTAAAAAATTACTACCATCACTCAATGCAGAGAAAAAGGGAATCTGCACATGGGACCTTTCTAACATTTGAATCAACACTTTCCTTCCAAAATAAAATTCAATTTTCTCAGTACAAAATATTCAAGACTACTTCCAGTTCTCTTGAAGGAGCTCACAGACCCTGGAGTTTTTGAGGGATAAAGCATTAGGAAGATTTCAGCTAAGGTTCAGGAAAACAAGAGTCTTCAGACAGCTGATATTTTATTAAGGGGTGAATCTCTAAAATGTTTAACCACCAAAACAATGCCCTGCAATTCCCTGTTTTCTGAAAATGTTACTGTACTGCTACAGCTACCACTGCCAAATCATACAGGGCAGTGCTATGGATTTCTGCTATAACAACTGACACAGTCTATAACTAGAGTTACAAGTAAGAATCATCAAAGGAAATATTCAGGACGAAAGAAAAGGAGATGGAGAATGACACAAGGCAAGTGAAAAATGCAGAAGCTGTTAAATCAAACCATGGAAGACAGTTACAGATAAAACTGCAACATCAACAGCCTTAAAAGTATGTGAACTGGGAGTGATTGAGGTCAAAAATAGTCTCCTTTCTCACCCAAATAGCGAGTAAATGCTGGGGGAGCAATAAAGACAAAGCAGCTGTAGGAAAAAAATGCAGCCAAAGAGAGTTTTCAATTAATACTCTTATTTTACCATCTCAGGCTTAAAGCACAGACAGCTTCAGGCTTTCTTCAAAGAGAAGGAGGGAAAGTGCTGTTGTGCCCAAGCCTGGTTTAGGGACCATGCCTGGGAGACCCCACCCCATTTCCAGCTTCCCCAGGTGTTCTCCCACTCAACTTCCCCAGCCTTGGTGCGCACCAAACCTCTTAGGGTGACTTTATCTCCAAAGGAAAGACATGAGGGTCACTGAAGACACGCTTGAAAGCCAACCTCTGCCTGGAAAGGCTGCTCAGGCTCCTGTTGCAGCTGCTGAAAAGCCTGAGCATCTTTTCCCCAGGAATGCTAGCTGAAAGTGCTTTGAATTGCTCCCACTGTAGAGGGAATTGTTCGCTGCCCCAAGGACCACAGAGAGACCCATTTCTGTCCAAGGTATCAAGTCCTGGCTCTGTTCCTACATGTCCACCCCTTTGCCTTGTACCTTGCACTCGTGGCAATGCAGCCAGACTATCTGCAGACCAGACTACCTCCCCTATTTCCACTGCATTTTTATTTAATACCACATCTGGAAGAAATATGATGGAGCATCTTTTGTGAATCTTTCCCCAGGGCTAATTCTCCTATAGGAATGCAATTTAGAAGAACAAAGAGGACTTCTTCAAGATTAATCTTTCACTGCTAGTTTCTTTTGGTTAAAATTTCTTTGTGATGAAACTGTTATTATTTAAGTTCCCAGAAGACAGCACAATTTCATACAGTCCTGACTTCTATGAGGAAATGAAAGACTGAACTTCTAGAAGTTTCAATTAATTTTTTTTTTTTTTAAAAGAAGCTAAAATTAAATTAGAAATGGTCATTAATATGTGACTTGGGAAGTTAATTTATTATACAGGTTTCTATTCTGTTCAAATATGCTGGACAAAATAGAAGTTAACTGAATTGTTTACACCTTCTTGCCATAACTGCCTAGACTAATAACTCTAAAAAGTCACTAGTTTAAATGAAGTTAATGAATTAATTTTAAAAAAAATTTTTTGTGGTTTTCATCTATAAACTATCAATCCAAATTGTGGAGGTTGCAGGGAGGAAAGGTTTTTCTTTCCACTCTTTTATTTCTCTTTCAACTATTTTAGTTGTAGTAGGGAAATTTAAAATGTTAATCAGAGAGGGGACAGGAAAAAAAAACGTAACATGAAAGCTGGAGACTTAAATCTTCCTCAGTTTGGTTTTAAAATTAATTTTAAGTGGAAAGAGTTGCATAAATTTCTAAAGCTTTTTAAAAGTTTTGAATAAAATTTAATTCATTCATTTTCCTCTGATTAGTGAGTGTCAAAAACATAGTTTGGATTTTATATTTACTTAATCCTTAATTGCTAATTGTCCCTTTCTAAATTTTCAACACTTTTTTACTGATGATAGTTTCCTAAGACTTCAGAATGTTGATTACTTTATTGATTGATTGGTTGATTGAAAGTAGATTCTACAATGTTTCCCTTAAAAATTCTTTAATTAGACTGTGAAATTACTCAGACCATAAATGGTTTCCAAATTTTGCTGATCTGCAGTTCCTCTAAACTTTCCAGTGTAGATTAAAGGGGTCCTTCAGCATTTGATTTATTTGGTAGTTAAGCATTTTCCAACCAGTTTTTAACTGTTTTTCCTTTCAATGCATATATTCATTCAAGGAAGCAAATAATCAAGACTACCATTCAACACAGATTTGCAAGTGTGAGTGTTTTTTCTCTGTTAACTTGGATTAGTGTGAAAACAGGCTACTAGAAAGTTTGGGGGTAAAGAGAGTCGGTCACATGAAAGGGGACTGGCAGAGATGGGTTTGTTCAGTCTCAAAATATAGAAGGTGAAAAGAGGATGTGATCATCCTCTATAAATATAGAAAGAGAAAAGCTGTTTCTATTAGAGGATAATACTGGCAGAGGAATAAACAGATAAATAGATACTATAAATAGATTTTGAACACATTTAGTCTGGAAATAAGATGAAATAGAGAGTCTGGTCTGATTGGTGCAAAAGGAACAAGATCCAAAATAATTTTAGGATAGAATTGGTGATATGTTGGAAATATGTATGCGTGGTACAATACAGACACAAAAGCCTAAGAGGTATTATATGATATGAATGTGGGAATGGAATCAGTGATCAGGTTCCTTTTTCTTGGTTCTGTTGCAATTTCAGTACAAAAAAAGTCAACTTCAGAAGCCCCTTAAATCCATGTAGCTGACTTAAGGTGTGCTTATAAGAATTATCCAGACCCAGAAGAAAAAATCTTTCTTTTAAAAATGGTAGAAATCCATTATGCCTTCCTCACTGTAACTAAGTATTTTTGGTGGTTACACAAGTGCTTTCTACAAATCATCCGATCTCTGGATTTCCCATGTATGTCCCCTTTTCTGCTCCCAAGCTTTTTCTACTCAGAAAAGGAAAAGCTCCCCTGGCCTCCCAGCAGGGAGAAGTCTCTCTGCTGCTGCAGGATAGTACATGCCTGGAGATTCACAAGGAGTGGCCTCAATCATGGGATTCATGTATTCACTGCATGTTGTATGCCCAGAAAGAAATATTTGTGCAAAGCCAGTTACAAATGTGAGCCTTAAACCTCTGTAATTGCTCAGATGGGCAGAGAGAGAACAAGTAGTGTGGTGGTGAAGAGACTTCCAGAAACAACACTTCCTTTTATGTTTCTGTTCTGGGGCTACTGGAAAATTCTTGCAGTGTTTTAAAATACTAGAAGCAGCTGTAGTTGGTGGGCAGAATGCAGTGATGAGGCCAAGCTCCAAGACAGTATTGCATGGCTATGTGCTGGTTTTGACTGGGATAGAGTTAATTTTCTTCATAGTAGCTAGTACAGGGCTATGTTTTGGATTTGTGCTAAAAATAGTCTTGATAAGGTAGAGATGTTTCCATTATTGTTAAGCAGTGATTACACGTGGTCAAGGCCTTTTCTGCTTTTCATTCCAGCCCACCAGTGAGTAGGCTGAGGGTGCAGAAAAAAATTGGAGAAGCTGGGGGAATAAGAAGGAAGGGGGGACATCTGAAGCGATGGTATTTGTCTTCCCAAGTAACCGTTACATGTGATGGAGCCCTGCTTTCCTGTAGATGGCTGAACATGTGCCTGACCATGGGAAGTGGTGAATTAATTTCTTGGTTTTACTTTGATTGCATGACAGCTTTTGTTTTACCTATTAAACTGTCTTTATCTCAACCCACAAGTTTTCTCACTTTTACTCTTCTGATTCTCTCCCTCATCCCCCCAGGGGGATGTGAGTGAGTGGCTCTGTGGTGCTTAGTTGCCTGGCTGGGGTTAAACCACAACAGCTATAAGGAGCACATTGTAAATATTTATGTGTATGTGATCTTAGAAACAGTGACTTTTCCAGGTTAAAAAATGCAATGAGCATATTCTTATCAAACAGTTCCAGTACTAACCTTTCCTGGCCACCATTGTGCTCATGGTTTTTTTTTTTTTCTTTCATGAATTTTTATATGACTTTCAATGTTTTGTCCTGTGGTTTGTAAAGGAAAATTGACAGCTATACAACTATAAACTGGGGAAAGCAGCTCTGAAATTCCATCTTAAAAGAGATCAAGGGTATCTAGAAACACTTCATGTTTCCACAGGGATGTTATTTATCCTCTTGTCTCAAGGTAGAACATCTATACAGAGTTAAAACATACCAGATACTTCTGTAATAACTCTTGATCAGGATTAACAAAATATTGAAATATTGTGTTAATCTATATTCTTTCCTCTCCCCTTTATAATAATATAGTTTATTTTCATTAAATATTTCTTTTTCCCTTTGGCAGACGAAACAGTAACACATTCCACAGACAAAGTGTGTAGGTGTGTTGCCAAGGACAACAGTTTCAGACATAAATTACTTTTGAACTGCAAACTCTATTATTGCTCTTTATTGAAGGCCATCTGTATGTTGTTATGTTAATTTAAGACTTTCAACTAACCCTTCTGAACACAGCAATTTGGTGTGTTATCCAACGTTCATATTACAGCTGTTTTTCACAAGGCGGTGACGTTACGTTACAGACTGCAAACAGGTATGCCCCAGCACAAGCTAAGGTTCAAAACAAATTTTAAATAGAGGAAAATATTCTTGAAAGAATAATTCCTGAAATATAACTAAAAGGGAATTAAAGCAATCCGATAAAAAATTCACAACTAATAATTTCACCTTATCGATTAAATGTGTCCAAGAGAAATAAAGCACAGTGCATTACCCAAAATCGCCACTTTCCAAATTACAATTTCATAGTAGTTGCCTAGACTCGATCCTTCATCACTATCAATTTGAGCATTGCTTTTTCCTGCTGAAGCTGTTGGAGCTTTAATGAGCTGCATATTTGCTGAATTGTGTTTTACCAAAAAAATTTGCTTGACAGTACAAAAATTTCGTCAATTAGAAAGAAAATTTTTCAAGCCAGAAAGTTTTTTGCTTTGGTATCAGCTTAACTCCTTGACACTGACTGAAGGTAAAAATAGGTCGAGTTCTCAGGGAAAGAGTGTAATTGATGGTTTTATGAAATTACATTGACTTATGCCAGCCAAAGACCTGGCTGTTGCTTTTTGGTTTGTTTTCTTTTTTTTTTAATAGTCCATAGATGTACTCTGTGTCTGGCTGGATCCAATTATAAACTTTCAGGTACATAAATCACTTGGCTTTTGCTCTCTGTGTGTTGCCAAAGACACTGTTGATGTTCAATCAGTTATAAACATTATAACATCAGTGGGTTAGTTGGAGAGTGCTGTAGAGTTTTGAACACTATTTTCTGAAAGAGGTCATTAAATTGTTTCAGTCCGTAAGGACCTTCTGAGATGCTACTTTTTGAGAAGAAAAAAAAAAAAAGTTAAATAGCAGATAGCAACTCCATACATATGGAAATATTCAATATCTGAATATTGAATTCCAAAAAGAATTCAATATTCAGAAATATTGAAAACCTTAAAAGATGGCAGAAGAGAAGAGATGGCAGAAAGAACGATCGTTGCATCTGACACTGGTTTATGTTTTATAAGAACTCCGTGTAGTCAGTTTAGTGCTTGGTTGTCCCTGTTCTCTTAAACACCTGTGAAAATTCAGACCAGAGATCATGTTGGTCTGTCATCAGGTGATAACCCATACCAAGGGGCAAGTGCAATTCACACTTGCTATCTGGATCAGAACATAGCCCAGATATATCTATGCCATATATTACTGATGGCATCCCATTTCACAAATAATCCAGTTCCCTGAAAGGGAGAACTGTGATTAAAATAGCCCAGAGGAGCAGACCCTCTCTGAAAGTGACCTTGTTTATTTTTTCCTTATTTTCCATGACCCTGAGAAGCTATAGGGTTGGTCCTCAGGTATCTCCCTTTGAGGTGAGACTTGAGCAGAAACTCTGCTAAAGTACATAACTGGATTGCTGATGTGGCATTTAGAGACAGATTGTTCTCAACAAAGATTTTATCATATTCTTCTTTTGTTGTTGTCAAAACTGCACAATGTAGCCAGGTAAAATATATCCTAAAAATATTTAAAATATTTCTAGAAGAACCATTGCACCTCTGAGAGCAAAAAGTAACAGAACAAAGATTCCTTGTTTACCTTGCAGGACTTCTCCAGACCAGAAACTAGAGAGTGAATAGATGCCCCTACTGATCTCTCTCTTTCCTGTGGGATTTTGACCTTGAGTCCTTAGAGCTTACACACCCCAAAAGTGTTATGGGTAGTGCTCAGAAATCCCTATGCTTTCCATCAATCTTGGTAAAGTTCCTTGTTCCTACAGGGCCAGGTGTTCTGCAATGGGAGGTACTGAGACTCCCAAAAAGCCTTCGTTTTTCAGCCTGGGAGCTGAGGCCCTGGTGGGGTAAGTGCCTGGGCAAGCACAAAGTCTGCTTTAACTAAACTTTGAACCCATCTGTCTCAAGATCTCATTCGAGGCTCTGGTTCCTGGGTTCTGTATTGGTTCCTCTGTGTCTCCACTTTCTTAGAGCAAAACTCGGGGAATTCCATTGCTCAGCTATCTATTCCTCACCCTCCCACGAGGATATAGAGTACAATAGGCAATATAAGTTAATGAAAAATAAGTTAAAGAAAAATACCTCATACATAGTAGATAAGGGGAAATGACTGAAACAGAAAAGATGGAAAATAAGGAAAGGAGAAAAATCACAACATAACACTAAGATTTTTACTATCAGCAATAAGAAAAGGTGATGGACAGGTAGGCTGACAGCAGTGCGTGTGCACCCAAATGTCTGTGGAAGTCAGTTTGTGTCAAAAGATGATTGAGAACATAAAGAAGAGAAAAGACAGTATCCAGAAGGGTTAGAAAGATAAAATCTATGCATTGACATAGAGTTGAAAATTGCAAAACATACCTCTGTTTGATACTGTGATTAGTGGAGAATGACTTGTAGAAAGATCATTTGGAAAGTGCTCAGAAGGAAAAAAGAATACAGAAAAAGATATGCAAAGTTACTTTGTGTTTCTCGAGTACCTTGAATAGAGTCTTAGATAAAATGCAATTACAGGAAAAGAGCCTTGTGTAACTCTTCATGTGAGTATTGTCTGGACAGATTATACCTTTCATATGCACACAGAGAAATCTTCCATTTCAAATGAGCTGTTTGAAAAGGAATTTCAAAATATTAAGAAGGGAATGTTAGAATTTAACTTGGCAGAGATGAAATCGGGGGGATTTGACGGATTTCTCTAATTCATACCATTGAAAAAGATCACCTGCCCTGCCATCTTAACTCCATTTCATACGGCAGAAGTCCCTAAACAAAGGACTCTGCAAATTTAGCTGGGTAGATTTGCACTATTCAAATGAAGGATATGAGTCATTGATGACACAAACATAAGTACCAGAAGAAAGGAAATGTAGAAATTATTTTTAAGAAAAAAATCATGGGGACATGGGAATTAGTCAGACTGTCAGTCTCCCAAAGGAAGCAAAAGAATATTCAGTAAAAATTAGACTTTACAGTCTTATAAATGGCATTAAAGGGAACATTTCTTCATCGGCAAGGGGCACAGCAGAGAAGCAACCTCTTTTCCAGCTCTGATGCTTTAGTTTTTCTGCTTCACTTGTAAGTTTTCTTTAGCAAACTGTTCACATTCAACAGCTAACACACATCTTACATGTCCACACCATTTGTACTAGAACCATGGCATTTTTTTTAACCTGTGAAAAATCTGTATTATTTTTCATCTTTCCAAGTCCTGTATCTCTGTAGCACTCATCACAGTAAAATTTAAGCTCTCCTAAAGTGAATTAGCTCTATGGCACATGATCTTTTTAATATTTACAAATGAAAAAAACAAAACAAAAAAACCCACACAAACCAAACCTGTAATATTTTCATAAATATGTGATTCCCTTTTTCAGCTATACTCAGTTTTTGAAGAAAAGTTAGAAGTTTAGGAATGATTGATTTTTGTATTGCTAACTAAAGAAAAAAGTTAAAATAAGATAACCTTCTTTTTTCAACAAAACAACTATAAATTCTTTGCCAGTTAACTAAAACATCTAATGGAGACTCAAACAAAATGTTTTCATCTCATCTGCTTGGGGCTTATTCTTTGTTTAATTTACTTTAGGGAAATGTAAAAAACAAATGTCATTTGGAAATGTATGGCCTTACTCAAACTGTTCCATTTAATTTTTTCCTGTGACCTACCTCTGCCTAGTCAAAGCAACGTCAGCTTTAACTAAGCCCATTTTCCTACTTTATTACTCCACTTTTACAACACAGAGCAAATAACCCAGATTTTCCCCTAGAAAAGGAAACAACGCACACACTCCCATATAAGACTTTCCCAGTTTCTCACCCTAGCCCAATGTCAGATTTCACCCCATGAGTCAGAAGTTCTTCATAAACTGAATTGTTTGGCAGTTGCATGAATAAAGACAGAAAAAATCAGTCAGGACTTTAGAAGCAGATCCAATGACAATGGGAAAAAAATTCCCTTCTTGAGCCCTATGCCAGGAGAGTTTGTGATTGGTATTTCCTGGAGCTGCTATTTAGCATTTTGGAAACGTGTAATTACAGTTGAATCTAAACCTTTTATATGGCTGACTTTGTACATCTAGAAGCATAAATACAGCCTGGGCAGAGAACAGATTGAGAGCAGTCCTGAGCAGAAGGACTTGGAGGTACTGGTGGACAAGAAGCTCAACATGAGCCGGCAATGTTCACTCACAGCCCAGAAGGCCAACCTTATCCTGGGCTGCATCAAGAGAAATGTGGCCAGCAGCCCAAGGGAGGTGATTCTGCCCCTCTACTCTGCTCTTGTAAGGCCCCACCTGGAATAATGCATCCAGTTCTGGGGCCCCTAACATAAGAAGTATACAGATTTACTGGAGCAAGTCCAGAGGAGGCCATGAGGATGATCAGAGGGCTGGAACACCTCTCCTATGAGGACAGGCTGAGAGAGTTGGGGCTGTTCAGCCTGGAGAAGTGAAGGCTCTGGGGAGAGCTTACAGCTGCCTTCCAGTACCTGAAGGGGCTACAGGAAGGCTGTGAAGGACTTTTTACAAGGGCAGGTAGTGATAGAACAAGGGGTAATGGCTTTAAGCTGAAAGACGGTAGGTTTAGATTAGATATTAGGAAGAAATTCTTCACTGTGACGGTGGTCAGACATTGGAACAGGTTGCCCAGGGAAGTTGTGGGTGCCCCCTCCCTGGAAGTGTTCAAGGCCAGGCTGGATGAGGCTTTGAGCAACCTGGTCTAGTTGCAGGTGTCTCTGCTTACAGCAGTGAGTTGGAACTGGATGATCTTTAAGGTCCCTTCCAACTCACAGCATTCTGTAATTCTAAGAGGAAGGTTAGCAGTTGGCCCTCATTTTGGCCTCTTCAAGGACCTGCTTGGAAGAGTTCCATGGTATATGATCCTGGAGGGAATATATGTCTAGGAGATTTGGTTTGTGCTGCCATTCAAAGGGAATTCAGTGGGCTGGAGAAATGAGCCAACATGAATCTTATATTTAATAGAGAGACATGTAAAATCCTCTCCCTGGGAAGAAATAATTCCATGCACCAGTACAGGCTGGAGGTCAGCAAGATGGAAAACAACTCTGCAGAAAACGACATGAGTAGGGGCAGCTGGTGGGCACCAAGTGGACCATGAGCCAGCAATACATCCTCACCCTTCCAGCCTCAGCCATTCTGTAATTTTGTTGTCCTTGACATATTTTCATGTCTTCATGAAATATTTTCATGTCACACTTTATTCAATCTCAGTAAAAATTTATCAGGTGTCACTCATGTCAGCTGGCTGAGGCAAGAACAGTGTAGCCATCAGAAGGGACTTTCACCCACCCTCTTTCACCTGTTTTTAGCTGGGCTGGTCTCATGCGAATCAGTGATGTTTCCACACTGGTTACTCTATAATACAGATCCTAAGCACCACGAGCATACAAATCAGATCATTTGTAAGTACAATAAGCTTGGAAGAGAAGTTATAATGCTGCGGACTGATCAAAAGATGTCTTTCATTGTGCAGCTGAGAATACTGCAATTCAAGAGAAATTAAAGTCTTCAAAGTTGTGGCTGTGCTGCTTAACAGATGGGCTTCTTCAAAGATTCATTATGAGTCTAACAGAAACTATAAATATCAGACTGTGAACTGAACAACCAAAACACACACCTGCCAGTTTAAATCCATTGGAAATATGGTCAGCTCTCTGCAACAAAGGCAATGGAAAAAACTCAACCTGCTGGCTAAAGAAAGAAACATTAAGCACCTTGTCTTGATAGGTAAGACATGACGGATATTTTCACAACATAAATTATTAGAGCAAATGGGATGTAATTCAATTTCATGACATTTTTAGAACAAACACCAAGGTAAATACATTTTTATACAGAGGTTGTCATTCTGGGGAACAAGGAATCTCTAAGACCTGGGATTATCCTACAGGAGAAAATTTCAGACTCTTTCCAGTACCTCTCTGCATCCTCCCTTCCCTGCACAGCTCATGTCTCCTCTTCTGGTGCTCAGATTGTATTTAGGCTGACTGTGGGTTGTCTAGCCCACTAGACAACGGCTGATTGTTTTAGGATTGAAAACGCAAAGTGGCAAAGGGAAATGTACAGAAAGTGTATGTAACAATTTGGCACCCCTAGATATACTGAAGGCAGCCAGATACCAAATGAAAGGAAACCTGAACACCATAGGCTTCTTTAAAATCATCTCTTACATCAGGCTCAGAAGAGCATGTGCTGACAGCCACGCCGCTGTGGTTGCACAGCTGTCAATACCCTCACCACCTAAACTAGCAGTAGCTGCAGCATTCGCATGTGTTGAAATCTCATCACCAAATGTGGCAGCCATATAATCCCACAAAATAAGAAAATCTATTCTAAGAGGAGAAAGAGTAAAAACAGGGGAACAGCCATGTAGAATATTTGTGTTGGACCTCCCTGTGCATGGGTGTGGGGGCTTTTGACAAAGAATAGGCTTAGTGTTGATGGATGGGGCTAATTTCTACCAGACCAGACTGCTCCCAAAGCAAGGGACAGTGATGTTAACTCCCTCCTGGGCACTCTGCAGCTCCCACAGATGATGAAATGAGGGTCTGCTCTTCATCCTGCCAGAGAATGTCCATTGGCAGAAACCATTATTGAATGAAAAAGATTGTTTTTATAAATTACTTTATGACCCTTGCATAGTCTTTAGTTACTTCTGCAGAAGATGTGGCCCTTGTTGCTTGGTTGCCAACATATAGTTACATGCAGCAATAATCTCCATCTTGGGCAGAAAATACAGAAGGAACTTCTTTTACTTCTGCTCAGCCCTCACCCCACATGCCTGTTTTCCACTGCTGTGCTGTATCCTTTCCTTTGATAGAGTTCTGTGCAGTGATTTGCTGCATTTCATATTTTGGTAACATGTTCGAGCTTATATTTAAATATTTTAGCTGATGTTTGGTTTGCTTCACCTTGTTTTGTCCTCACCACTTTTCTCTCAATCTTCTACTATTCTTTGTTTCCTTCCTAAGGCCTTGCTATGCCACTGATTGTTAGGCCTCAGTCTCCTTTGAAACCAAAAGGAAGTCTGCCTAGAAAATGACAGCTTTCCTGGTCCAGCATGGGTAATTTCTGCTACTCCTAAAAAAAAAATAAAAGCCCTGCAAAATGTAGATTTTTTTTTCCCCTCTCAGAAATGTATTTTGTGCCAAGAGGCCCAGCATCAGTATCTAGTTTATATAGCACAGCAATTCTGAGTCTCCTTGTCAGACGTGGATCCCTTTGTATTTGCAGCCCTCAGGGTAAGACTGTTCTAGCTCTGCTCTACCTATGTTTTAGACCACAGGAGACACAGATGGTGGTTTATGAAGATGTAGTCACAGCTACTCCATATGATTCATGTCACTTCCATGACTGGGGTCTGGAAGAGCCTGGGATTCCACAGATTTTCAGAGTTTGGGCACAGAGAAGTTTACTTACATCAACAGAGGGGTCCTGCACACAAACACAGCTCATGCTCTAACTCGGCTGAAGACATCAGCTTTGTGCTGTGCTGGAGAGATTCCCTCTTGCTGTGAGGCTAAATCCTCTTGGATAACTACAGTGTTTCTGATCTGAGCTGCCTTGCATTCAGATGGCTCAGCAAGCTTGGTCTTCGATGGCTGTGAAAGACCACACAGGCATCCTGTGCCACCTAGGACAAGCAGCCCTTTGGCTGCAACTGTCTATCTGTAAAATAGAAATAAACTGCCTTCTTATATTTTGAAGGTGTTGTAAGGTATGGCACATTGAAGATTTTTATATACTCAATTATTATGGTAATATAAATACAATAAAACTAATGTTTATTAATATTGGTAAAATTGCATTAAAATGCTGTCAGGCTTCATTGAGCTGCAGACATTGAAAATTCAGAGCTTTATATTTGATTTTATGGTTGGCCAAGGATCAGTTGTCTCTAAACCCTGAGATGTGGGACTCCAGACAGGGCAGGTGTGCTGTGATTTTGCCCTCCCATCACCAGCATGACTGTTTATGTTCATAAAGGGTACAACTCCGGTTATGTTGCTGTGCTGGTTTTTACATGAATACTGGAGAAAAGCAGAGGCTGCCAGGGAAGAAAAGGGTAGTAAATTACTGAGTAAGATAAATTTCCAGCAAGACACATTTCATTGTATTAATCTGGACTGATTATAACTACAGGTCACAAGTGCAGGGAGGCTTTTTGGTGCCTGAGGCATCATGTAGAGCCAGATGCACTTTTCCTGTTGTGTGGGAAAAAGAGGAGGAGAGGGAAAATAATTTCTGGTCTATGGGCACTTTTCACACATATCCTCATCTATCTGGTCTCTACCACCCAGGGCTGAAAGTGGCACTGTGCTGGATCTCCCATCCCAGGCCCCATGCCCATGATGAGCTTTCTCTGGCCAGCACTATCACTCTATTCCTCTACAGAGAAGAAGTTTCCAATAAAGAAACATTAGTCAAACTTTTTTAGCTGGAGTTTTAAGTATTTTATGTTTGAAGCAGCTTTGTCACAGTCACCTATGTTCATGCAGGGATTCTTTATTAAGGTTATCATAAGTGTGAGGGGAATAAAGAAATGAAGGTTTGTGCAAATGAAATTGGCTATTTGAACTCAAAGCTGCTCATTCCCTTCGGAGGAGGAGAAAAAAAAAAAAGCACATGAAGAAAAAGCCCATAAACTTGAAGAACAATGTATATGTACAGCCTCCACAGTCTCCTCCAGCACGTGGTTGTATTTGAAAGGTGAATGCATGTTGCTTTCACTAGAAAGGAAAGGCAAGAAGACATATGAATAAATTAGCACCAGCCAAAGTTAAAAATTGGTTTTATAGAAAAAGAAAGATATATTCCTTGGCTTCACATAAAGACAGACCCATGAACCTGAAGAGATCTAGTTTTCTATCTAAACTGCTTGAACTCTGGTAAGTCAAAAGCCATCACACTGATTCATTTCAAGCAGTGTTATTCCAGCAGTGGGCTGTTGTAAGATATATTCTTTAGATGTTCTTTGGCTATTGGATTTCCACATGGTATATGCAGTTTCTGGCAAACAATGCAGACATAGTTTTAAAATAAGCTGAAATAAATGCTGCTTTCTTCCTACTGTCTTTTAGTTATTTTATTTAATAAAATAGTTATGATTTTTTTTTTTTTTAGGAACTTTGTATATTCTGACAATAGCATTCTCAGAATGAGAACGGAAAAAAAAAAATCTGCTTTCTTCAGGAAGATGTAGTGTTCCCTGTTAATCTTCATCAAGAGGCGCAGAGAGAAGGTCTGTTGAAAAGAAAAAGAGCCCTCAGTGGCTCTTGGAAATGTGGAAGTACAGCCCAGTACAACCAGTAATCTTTGGAGGTCACACTCATTCAGTAATACTTGTCTGAACCCAGCACACACCGGGTCGAGGGGCCACTTTAATTTCAGCATCCCTGGAGAACCAATAAAATCTCATCTAAAGTTCATCATTCCTCAGGCTCCATGTGCTTCACAGTATTCAACAATTGTGTATCCTATAAATCATTAAGTCTTGATGTGATTTGAAAAGCCCTGGCTGGAGTTTTTAAGAGAGCCGGCTGTGTGTTTTTGGCTCTCATCCTTGTTTCCAGATGGTAACATGCATTTAAAGAAATTGCATACATTTCCACCCAAAACATAAACAAACAAACAAAACCTGTGCTAAATATGTTTTGACATTTACAAAATCAAGCACCAGAAGTTAAGAAATGTGAGAAGGCAGGGTCACCATGCAGGTAGTTCACAGAATATCCATAAAATAGAAAACTTAAATTAGAGTTTTAAACACTCTTTGTCCCACTTCTCTGAATTTCTTATGCATGAGTGATTAAATTTGCATGCAGGTTTCACAAGGACCTGCAAACCTCTGATCTCTATCCCTAATACACATATTTTTTTGCTGGGACCACCCTAGCCTTTTCACAGCAACAGTACAACAGCAGCTCTCAATCAACTTCAGCCAAAAATAATCTGTGTCTTCTTCATCTTGTTTCCCGTGGATGATTACTGCAGAATTCTCATAGCCAGCCCCACAACATCGCATCCTCCATGAAGGATTGCAAGCCCCTTCCCATCTCCCCCACCTGAGAAGCCACCCCATTCTTTGGAGGAGACCCAAGTCCACTTCTGTGCTTATTTTGCTCATAGTTTTGCTTCACCTGCACAAAGCCGGCCCAGGTAAGCTCTAAGCATCAGATGCTCAAGTGACTTAATTCCCAACAAGCTGGTACCACTTATTATCATCTCTCCCTGGGGCAGTTCTTTGCCAGTCTGATATCACTTATCTCTTAAAGGCTTATCCCTTTTCTGTACTCTCGCAGCCATACGCAAAGCAGCCTCAGGGTGGGTCTGGGCAGATTGAGTACGTGTATTTGTAGAACCAGTTTATTTCATAATCCTTCACTTTTGGAAATTTGGGCTAATCTGCAGCATACGTATACAAATTGTTGCTTTCTGGAATCCTTATGCAGAAATACCCTCCCATGTCATACAGTTTAGCTTTTGTTTATGATGCTGAACACAAATTTCCATAATGGCATTGATATATCACTGTCTACAAGTCATTACCATGACTGAGTTATTTATGTCCGTAAATATTTACGTATTCCATTTCAACCGACAACTATTTATCAAACAAAGGCAATCACTGTGAAACAGTCAGCCTTTCGCTTGTGAAGAATGATCCAAATATAAGCACTCTCTTCCTTCAGACTATACATTAATCTTCTATTATATAAAAAGTCTGTCCCTTCTTCCAAGCCAGGAGCAGCAAAATTATTTCAGACTGCATTTTTTAAGTATTCTGTAAAAAATTGTCCTTTTGAGAAATTCTGGTCAACATATTTAGTGCTGTACGCATATTTCTTAGCATGACAGACCAGTATTAAATGCCAGAATCATCTTATTTTATTGGCCAACTTGATTTTTTTTTTTTTACTTTTTTTTAAATAAAGGGATGAAAAGTTCATCAAGAGCTTTGCAATGGACCTGAGAATACGAATGAATTGACTGGAGCTGGGCCCAGCTTTTGTTCTGGCTGAATATAGTCTGCAGTTATCCTGCAGATCCTAAGCCCTCCAGGCTGATGTTACTACTAATAATTTCAACATGGTTTGCTTGGACCATCACATCCAGGCTCTCTGTTCTTTGACCTGTTGTCTACAAATCTCCTCTCCACATAGAGACTCCCTGAAAACAGAGAACTCCCAAGTTCATCCTTCTGTGCTAAGGTGAGATCATCCATACCTAAATCATTCCCCATGGGCTTTTATCTAGCCAGTTCTTAAACATCTTAGTAATAGAAGTCCCATCAACCATAACACCAGTAATAACACACTTCTCTCATTACTAACAGCAGTGTTAAACTTTGCATTTATAATAGGTCCTGTAGTCATGTTGATAGAAGTTAAGTATTTAATACTTTAAAAATAATTTAAAACTTAAATGAGGTGCATTATTTCAGAATTATTGCAAAAAGCAGTCTTGGCATATGAATGTTAACTTAGTAATTGCTGGTATTTCAGCATCTTTTTTTGGCATCTCTTTTGATTCCCCAGCTACATCTATCTGCATCAGACCCTGCTCCTAATGCTAACGTCCCTTGATGAAAAGAATGCAAGGTACCTGCGTCTCTAATTAAAATCACAATAATCGAGAGTATTAAACACACAGAACAGTCCTGCACTATACAGCTCATGATCAGATCCATCTCTGAGTTGTTGTTTATCCACATAAAGTCCTCTTTTACTGATTTGCATATGAGCAACATATAAATTTGTGGATTTTATTGTCATCATCTGTTTACTGGCAACTGGGAAACATAAAAGAACTAAATTTAATGAATAAATTATTTGCTGTCAACAGTCCACCAAGCAATAATTTTCTGTTAAAACTAGAATACCATTCGTTAGCCTCAGAGGTTTGGGTTTTTTTTGTTTTGGTTTTGTTTTTGGTTTTTTTTTTTTTTAATGGTTGGAATTTCTATAATAAATCAGTTAAGGAAACAACAACAAAAAAAAATGGTCATAGAAATAATTGTTCCACAGTGTCCTGGGTGAAACAGTGTGTGTCAGCCTAGAAGTAGCCATGGCTGGGGATTTTTCTTTGCCAAGTCCTGTCATGGGCCAGCAGCTCCTGCTTGCAGCAGGCTCCTCAATGTAGAACCCTGCTAAATTGCACAACACCACCAGCAAGGCACAGGTTCTCTCATACTGACATTTTGTGCAACAGAAAAATGAAAACAAGGTGGCCTTTGCTGTGAACAACTGACATCAGTCCCTGAGGAGCTTCAGAAGTACAAAGCAGCAGATAAAACAAAACCAAGAAGTCAATGGGCTTTGAAACCCTGGGACCTGCTGCTGCCTCGCAAAAGCAGGATGAGGTGTGCTCGGGATGAGAAGTCAAAGGTTATGAAATGGAGCTGAAAGAAACTCTACCTCCAATGACACATGAGCAGCAATGTAGCATTAGGGGTAGCATTTCTTCCAGCTTTGTATAAGACTGACATGATCTATAGACACAAGTCCTAAGAAACAGATTGTACTTTCCACTGCCCCAAGAAGATGGTGCAATGAGATAGTTTTTTGTTTTTTTTTTTTGCCAAGATCTCCTTAGAAAAGTGAAAACCCAGCAGGTGGTGGTGGATGAGGCATGGGACATGACTCAGCAACACTGATGTCCCTACCATATTCAGAAAGCCACATCACCACCAATGCATCTTAGGGCTTGGCTACTTAAGCTCAGTCATGCCAGTTAGTTTTTAAGACACAGCCACATAGTCGTAGTCCAATAAGTTTTTAATTACAACCTAAATCTATTAATAGATCATTTAATTGCTCTTTATCTCCTGCAGTGCACAGGCAGTTGAGCTAATCCAAACCATTTCAGGGCTGTTCTAGCTGGGCTGTCTTTGTAAAGTAGATGAGGAGAATTTACATGAACGATCCATGTGGCTCAGCCTCGAGATGGTCACCTCCAGAAACTAGCAGCCAAGGACAGTTTTCCTAAAACTGTTCACATTAGTCCTGTAAGAGGACCCCTCTATTCATTCTGGATTAGCAGATGGGAACATTTGAAAATTTAGGTTATGTGAATGCTGCTTGTTATTTTTTTTCTAAATCTGGCTGGAAAAGGAAGATTTAGGAAGTTACCCAGGCAAGAGACCAGCACAGGCAGTCTGGAGCAGTGCCATGCAATGCAGGCATGTGTTATGCCACCCTGATTAGCAACACATTCAAAAAGGTCTTGGTCAGACTCCTTGGCTCTGAGTGATTAATTAACAGTTACTGCTGATGAATAGTTGAGTTTTATAAAAACATAGCACAAGTCCCATTTCTCTTGTAGTAATGCTTGCTTAATGCAGTGAATCCTACTTTGTTCTAAATCTACTTTTCAGGAACTAAAAAAACCTACATTCTTCCCCAAGCTCACAAAGTCATTTTGTTTGTTCTGGTAAAACAGCAAAGGATGAAGCAGGCTTATCTATAAACAATTTATTTTTCTTTTATCAGTTCTACATTTTTCACAGATTGCTTGTCACAATATCAGAAAGGCACCACTTAAAAAAAAAGAAAAAAGGAGCCTGACTTGGGTATTGGACTGTTGAGATAACACTGCAGAAATGGATTCAGAGGTAAAAAAAGCAAGACAACGTATCAGAAGTTCAGCTTGCTGGGGGTACAGCTTGTATTATTTTGTGGTCATAAAATATCTTACATTTTAGATAACTTATAATTAAAAAACAACTGCCACAAGCCAACCAGAGTGTAATACTGGCAAAAAAAAAGAACGTGCTAGCGGTGCATCCCAGAAGCTATGAAAATGGACTCTCTAATTATATTTCGCCCCTTAATTCATCAGCTATTAAAAACTGAACTGTCAGTGTAGTTCTCTAATATATATGTGTAAATGAAATGCTTTTAACAGTCTGACAGAAATCTCAGAGCAGAAACACTAATTTAGCCCCAGCTCAGCTCTTTTGCTAACAGTCGGTGCTCTTGATGTGAGCAAATGGCACCACACGGGCTGCCCGAGATAGAATCATACAATTAAAGAATTGTTTTCGTTGGAAAGAACCTTTAAGATCATCAAGTCCAACCATTAACGTAGCACTGCCAAGTCCATCTCTAAACTATGTCCCTGAGCAGCACATCTACACATCCTTTAAACACCTCCAGGGATGGTGACTCCACCACTGCCCTGGGCAGCCTGTTCCAATTCTTGACAACCCTTTCAGTGAAGAAATTTTTCCTAATATCCAACTTAAACCTCCCCTGGCTCAACTTGAGATGCCCACCTGATTCCTGCAGATGACAGAACCGGGCAGGCAGTGGCTCGGATGGTAGAAGTAGGACAGGTATGGCCTAAATGCAATTAATTAGCCTGGCTGGTAAAGCTAATATGCGCCACTCATGGTGCCAGCATGAGCTGGGTTTCCTGACTTCTCATCTACCCATCAAACACACCCTTCATCAAGATTTGAAAAATATGGTTTAGTTGTACAGACTACTAAAATGAGGGCTCTACTAATTTTTAATGGAAAGGTATTTAAATGTGGGTTTTTTATGTTTTCAGTACAACTATTAAAGTTGTTCAAGAGTACCATGAAACATTTTACAAACATTAATGGGACAGCATCTTCCTTTTGGGGCTATTTTTTGTCATGTGGCTCTTCCGGGTTACAGCAAGAATGTTTGCAACCAGAAAAGGAAATAAAAATGTGCTCTTTGTTTGGTTGGTTGGTTTTTTTACCTAATAAATACATCTGAAATTTACTTCTCACCCTATGTTGCATGTTGAGGCAACATATACCACATCTTGTTGGGATAGTTTTCTCTAAAAATGAGGAAAAAATTATTACTTAAAATAATGATCTAAAATTATTAATTCACAGTAGTTCATGTTGACACTTTAATGGAATTACGATGAAAGGGGAAATTAAAATTCACCTCTTCAAGGCTAATATTAACAGTTGGAAGCAGTTACCTCAGCTTACACATTTATGGAATTAATTTTCTTATATAAAATTAAAAATAATTTTAAATCATTAAATTAAAAAGTGGAATATGTTTATGTTATATTGTACATTAGAAATAGATATAATACTATATTACATAGTATATATATGTCATAAGATACTGAAGTACTGAGGTTAAAAAACTTGAAAACTGAAGCAAGAATGTTACCATCCTCACAAATTCATGCTGAATTTATTTAGCATGGTTCAGTGGGTTCGAAAGCAATAAATCAGCCCTAGAAAAAAAAAAAAAAAAGGTTTAAAAAAGAAGAAAAGAGACTATATGAACAGATCCTTTGCTCTTCAGGCTGCTTTCTGACATTTAAATTTTTATGATGCATATTGCTCTCAGTCCACTAGAGTGGATTGCAGAGACCGTAGTTTGTCCCTTGATGCGCTACAGCCTCTTCATGACGAAGGAGAGAATCAACCATCAACAAGGAGAGAACAGGGAATGCTCCAGCGCTGGTGGATGACAAGCAGCACTGAACTGGGCAGGAGCACCCATGAGCTAATTGAAGCAAAATGCAGAGAGGATTCTGGCTGAAAGCCTGCCCAGTGCTTGTTTTGAGATGTTGAACAAAGAGAGAGAATTTTTCCATCCATTCCCAGAGACATATCGATACAAAAATCTTTGTCCTATTAAATTCACACTGATTTTTCCAATTTTGTCACACTGAAATTTGAGCATTTCCTACTAAATGTGTATTTTTTCTCTCCCCTCCCTTCTACCCAGATTCTAATCTATGATTTTTTTAATTTCAGCTGAACGATCTGGTTACACCCTGCCCTGGCTGGACCTAAGCTGGGTGGTAAGCTTACATTCCCTACTTCAGCAGTAGCATCTCACCACCACCCCATCCCTGAGAAAAACTGGAACCTTTTTGAATCACCAGCTGTCAGCCATTCAGCTGACTGCTCCCTAACCTGATTCCGTCAAACCCACCAGGTTCAGCTAAAACACGTTAATATTTGCTTAAGCAAAGCACCCACCCAATGCTGATCCAGGCCAGGGAGTTAACCCCAGAACCTTTCCCTCTCCACCACTGCCCTCACCCTACCTTCCTACCAGAGACCAGTAGCTCCTCAGATCTGCCACCTGAACTGCGGGTGTTTTAATACCAATCAGTTCAGAGTTCTAGGTAGGCAGTACAGCTAAAGAAGGAAAATGGTCTAAAACAGAAATAAGGTGTGGTGGGTTGACCCTGGCTGGATGCCAGATGCCCACCAAAGCCCACTCTATCACCCCCCCTCCTCAAATGGGCAGGGGGAGGAAAATACAACTAAACACTCAAGGGTCGAGATAAGGACAGAGAGAGATCACTCACCAATTACTGGCAAGGGCAAAACAGACTCGACTTGGGGGAAAAAACAAATTTTAATTTATTATAAATCAGACAGGAGGATAATGAGAAATAAAACCAAATCTTAAAACACCTCCCCACACCCCTCCCTTCTTCCTGGGCTTAACTTCTCTCCCAGTTTCCACCTACTTCCCACCAGCGGCACAGGGAGACACAGAATGGAGGTTGAGGTCAGTTCACCACATGTTGTTTCTGCCGCTCCTTCCTCTTCAGAGGGAGGACTCCTTCCCCTGCACCAGTGTGGGGTCCCTCTCACAGGAGACAGTCCTCCACCAACTTCTCCAACGTGAGTCCTTCCCATGAACAACAGTTCTTCATTAACTGCTCCAGCATGGGTACTTTCCATGGTGTGTAGTCCTTCAGGAAGGGACTGCTCCAGCACGGGTCCCCAACGGGGTCACAAGTCCTGCCAGCAAACTTGCTCCAGCATGGGCTCCTTTCTCCACAGGGACACAGGTCCTGACAGGAACCTGATCCAGTGTGGGTTTCCCACAGGGTCACAGCCTCTTTTGGGCACCCACCTACTCTGGCATGGGGTCCTCCACGGGCTCCAGGTGGTCATCTGCTCCAACATGGACCTCCATGGGCTGCAGGGGGACAGCCTGTCTCACCATGGTTTTCACCACAAGTTGCAGAGGAATCCCTGCTCCGGTGCCTGGAGCACCTCCTCCCCCTCCTTCTTCACTGACCTTGGTGTCTGCAAGGATTGTTTCTCTCACATCTTCTCACTCCTCTCTCCAGCTGCAAAGTGTGCAGCTTTTTTCCCTCTTCCCCTTTTTTTTCTTAATTCTGTTATCACAGAGGTGTCACTGATGGGCTCAGCCTTGGCCATCAGTGGGTCCATCTTGTAGCCGGCTGGCATTGGCTGTGTCAGACATGGGGGAAATTTCTGGCAGCTTCTCACAGAAGCCACCCCTACCCCCACCGCCTCCCCCCTACCAAAAGCTTGCCACACAAACCCAATACTTAAGGGGAGATGCACGCCTTCTGGCCAAGGGTTTGAACGAGTATCCTCGTATGCAAGGGTTGGTGGCAGCTGCAACTGCTTCACCCAGATCTGCCACTGCTTCAGCAGCATTGCAGTACATCGTCTCACTCAAATTGCTCTAAGGGACCCTTGCTGTGGGTTGGCGTTAAGGTAAGAGGCTTTTTGATACCCTAAATTGCCCAAACACAGCCCCCTCATGAAGAAATATGGAAGTTTTTATAGTTGCCTTCTGTGGAACTTCTGTGCCTTCTTCTTCTGTGGAGAAGCAACATTACTCTTCTCTTACATTCATTCAACAGAATTGTAACTGGATTTTAATGATCACAGAATGCAGCCTTCAGAGCAAGCAGCTGCCTTTCAGATGAATTTGCATATGTACATTTTTAACAGAACAGTGTTCTTAGAATCATAGAATCCAAGAATGGTTTGGGTTGGAAGGGACCTTAAAGATAATCCAGTTCCAACCCCCCTGCCATGAGCAGGGACACCTTCCACTAGACCAGGTTGCTCAAAGCCTCATCCAACCTGGCCTTGAACACTTTCAGGGAGGGGGCATCCACAACTCCTTTAGGCAACCTGGTCCAGTGTCTCACCACCCTCACAGGAGTGAATTTCTTCCTCATATCTAATCTAAACCTACCCTCTTCCAGTTAAAAGCCATTACCCCTTGTTCTATCACTACCTGCCCTTGCAAATAGCCTCTTCCCAGCCTTCCTGTAGCCCTTCAGGTATTGGAAGGCAGCTGTAAGATCACCCGGAGCCTTCTCTTCTCCAGGCTGAACAGCCTCAACTCTCTTAGCCTGTCCTCATAGGAGGGGTCTCCAGCCCTCTGATCATCCTCCTGGCCCTCCTGGGTCTTCCTTATTGTTCTTCTTAAAAATGGGGGTTACGTTCCAGTTTTTCCAGTCTGAAAGAACTTCATCAGACTGCCAGGACTTCTCAAATATGATGGATAGAGGCTTTGCAACTTCATTTGCCAGTTCCCTCAGGACCTGTGGATGTACCCTATCAGGTCCCATCCACTTGTGCACCTTCAGGTTCCTTAGGTGCTAGATCTGGTCTAGCAGTAACTCTTTGATCAGACTGCTCAGATTTCAAGTACACTAGCTATACATTCTTTCCATAGAAGGTGGTTTTTCTCTTCACCCATAAAAAGGGATCTAAAGTGCAACACAGAAGATGCAGTGGCTATTTATAGGACAGCCAAGTCAGAACTGCACCAGCTATTTCTGTCTGTAAGGTAACTGGTATGTTGAGGCAGTAAAGAAGGACTGTCATTGGTATGCAATCCTACAGAAAAGGGATTTCAGGAAAGGAATGAATTCTCTCCCTGGAGTTCAAGGACAAAATAAGATATCCCTAAATCTTTAGAAGTGAAAGGTATTTAAAAAGATTTATGACTTTGTACTTTTCCCTGGTTTTGTGGTCTCTGCCATCAGTTATATTTTATTTAGTGAGACATATTTTTTAATTTGTGTTTTGCATTTTTGCAGATTGATCTGATATTCCATTCCCATTAAAAAAAACCCAACAGAACCAAAGGCAGTGTCCAGCAGCTGTCCTCCCAATACTACCCAACAAATTCTGTTCAGTCTGGGTTACTTTCTCTGTATCTTAGAGACCTTCACTTCTGACAGTAATTCCTCAATATTGTCAGGCTAAGCTCTATTTATTTAGCTGCTTGCCCCAGAAAAGAGGAATCAGACTGATATCTTTACTCTAGGTTTCCTTGAAATGTAAACCAAAATACAAAAGGAGTAAGCTTTTCTAATTAAGGCATGAATTTTAACAGGCAAACGTGATTCTCTGTGCTACACTGTAAAATAGCTATAAAAAACAGCAAATGCTTAGCTGTGTGATCCATGTTCTGTGCTTGAAAGCCAAAAGAGAATTGCTCTTATACTTGCCATTCCATTCCTGAGCTATTTGTTATTACTAACTTTTGTAGTGCTTCTGCTGAAACGACAATACAGCAGAGCAAGAAACAAGCTAAGCTGCCAGCACTGAGCAGGCAGAACAAGTATCACCGAGGAAAAAAAAAAATCCTGAAAAATATAGTTAACATAGGAAATATTTCCAAAGTTTGACCGACACAGAATAAACACATGGCAGTATTTCACTAGAGGATCTGATTCTCTGACTAGTTATCCTGGAACAACCCCTAGTGCAGACATCATGGTGTCACCTACACCATGTCAGAAAAGCAGGAAAGCAGTCACATTCGCAAGCTGTCACAAGCACCCAAACCTCAGTCTGCTCTCAGTTTCTAAAATATGTCTTGAGTACTGTGGCAGTTTCCAGCTAGTTTAAAATTCCATCCTCCTCCATCCTTAACTCCAGTGTTAAATGTTTACTGACAAACTAATTCACCCACTCTCCCACGTATCTCTCCCAGCTGTATTAAGGCCCTATCTCCACTCCATGAAGTTTTCCAGATTTCGTGACTATTTCTTTCCAGTTTCTTGGTTATACCTGAGATTATGATGGTTTTATTCTCTCCTAACTATTATTCCAGACAGTACCTAAAAAATAAAGACCTCCTACATCAAAATCTGTCCCTGGAAGATCAGCCCTTAGACCCACTTATCCACCCACTGAGAGCTACCAGGAACAGCCTGCCCACCCAGCAAACATCCCAGCTCTCTCCTGTATGCACAGTGCCATTCATCTTAAATAACACATGATGAAAACTATGTAACACATATAGGGAAGAGAAAGAAGAGAGTATGTATGTTCAGAAAGTCATCAGGATTCATTGTTAGAAATTATTAAGAAGCTAAAAGAGTGGAAGACCTAAGCAGGGTTTTTCCTGCTTCTCAGCAGAGACATTTGTTGGCTGGGGTAGTACAGCAACATTAACTAGGTACATCATCACTATGAGCTCTGGAGGAAAAAAAAAGTACTTGCAGTGTGGACATACACAATATATGCTAAAAGAACAACTGAAGATAAATCTAGCACATGTGGAAGCTGAAAATGAGCACAAGGGCTGTATATCCAGGTGTGTAGACCTAACAATTATTGTTTACCTTGTGTGAGAGTCCAAAAGCATCTTAGAATCATAGAATGGTTTGGGTTGGAAGGGACCTTAATGATAATCTAGTTCCAATGCCCTTGCCATCAGCAGAGACACCTTCCACTAGACCAGGTTGCTCAAAGCCTCATCCAGCCTGGCCTCGAACACTTCCAGGGAGGGGGCATCCACAACTTCTTTAGGCAACCTGTTCCAGTGTCTCACCACCCTCACAGGAATTAATTTCTTCCTCATATCTAGTTTAAACCCACCCTCTTCCAGTTTAAAGCCATTACCCCTTGTTCTATCACTACTTGCCCTTGTAAAAAGTCCCTCCCAAGCCTTCCTGCAGCCCCTTCAGATACTGGAAGGCAGCTACAAGATCTCCCCGGAGCCGTCTCTTCTCAAGGCTGAACAGCCCCAACTCTCTCAGCCTGTCCTCACAGCAGAGGAGCTCCAGCCCTCGGATCATCCTGGTGGCATCCTCTGGACTTGTTCTAACTGATCCATGTCTCTCTTGTGTTGGGGGCTCCAGAACTGGATGGAGCACTCCAGGTGGGGCCATACGAGAGCGGAGTACAGGGGGAGAATCACCTCGTCAACCTGCTGGCCACGCTTCTCTTGATACAGCACAGGATACAGTTGGCCTTCTGGGCTGCAAGCGTGCATTGCCAGCTCATGTTGAGCCTCTCTTAGTGAACCTGAGATCCACCCCGGCTGTGGAGTGGCACTGCCCGCAGCGAAAGCCAGCAGGCTTCAGAGCAACGAGGCTCAGCCTTACAAAGGCAACACGGCTACATGGGACTGCACTGCAGACTTTCCCCAGCTTCAAGTCACTCTATAGCAGTTTAACTTGGCTGGCAGCCAAACACCACAGACATTCACACTTCCCTGCCTTCCCCCTCACCTAGGGAACAGGGGAGAGAATTGAAGGGGTGAAGGTAAGGAGACTCAGAGGTTGATATAAGGACAATTTAATAATTGGAGTAAAATAAACTTAAAATAGTAATTAAAATAATAATGATAGTGATAAATATAATATATATCAATGAGTGATACACAGTACAATTGCTCACCACCCATGGATAGAGATCCTGGAGGAGCAAAAAGGAACCCTGAACCCAAAAACACAATCCCAGAAAAGTGAGCCTGAGTGATCCCCAAGAATCTCCAGCTTTCCAATCAACCTTTCTTAATATACTGAACATGATGTGATATGATATGGAATATCTCATTGGCACATCCAAATGACAATTTTGGGTTTTGCTAATTACCATGCTTTTCCCCTCCCAATCCTTTGCACCTGCAAACCAGCAAAACACGATGACTTTGGACTTCTAGCAGCAACTAAAAATATTAGTAGTTATCAACACTCTTCTCATAACAAATCCCATACTGAAATCAAAATATACTGCTATTCTAGCTACTAAGAATAAAATTAACTGTATCTTAGCAAAACCAGGACACACTCCTAGAGCAGCCATCTTGGCACAGTAGAGATGGTATGAAACATCCTCTTATATTTTTAATTTATCCAAATGAAAAGGACCACACTACTTCTATGCACATTAAGAAATTGCAAACTTATATAGACAACAGAGCCTGCAGAAACGATGGTCTCGTAACATAAAGGAACATCATAAGGGAGTGCAAAATCAAAGTGACTCATGTGGAAATTTATAAAGACTGCAGAGACTGGATCTTACATGATTTAATAACACTTTGTACAGAACAGAGTAAAAATGTGCGGGTAAAGTGAGATGGCCATCAAGGGCTCCAGTACAGCAGCAGTAGCTCAGAGCATGGTTTCTTTTGTTTAATTAGGTCACTTTAAATTCTTTTGAATGCGTCGGAGGATGTCTCCTTTCCTCTGAGACAACGAATCCAGTACAAGACAACAATTTGGGCAGAACTTTGTAGCTTTGCTAAAGATCTTTTCTGAGGCCTGAAGACATGTGAGCTTGGAAGAGGTGGGCAGGTTTCTCAAAGATTGTGTGAACAGGTTTCACCAAGAAGTCCTTCTGATGTTGGGCTTCTAGAAGTTGTAGCTGTGTGAAATTAAAGCAATTAGGGCTGCAAAAGGATATACTGTTTCTTTCTACATGGCTATTATTTTGCATTATCTATCCAACATTGCTTTTCTGTCTCCCTCCTGTGCTAGAAAAATAATCTTTGATCTAGCAGAAAATTGAACTCAAGCTGGTTAAAACATATGGTTTCTTTTTCTTCATTTAAAAAGGAGAGAAATCAAATTTTCTGCTGAAAGTAGAAAATTTTATCAAAAGAAAATTGTTTTGCTTGATTTTTAAAAAAAGGGAAAGAAACTTTTACAAGAAACTTTACATGTGGCTCTGCTGTGAAGACTGATCAGACAAAGTCTCACTCTAGCATCAAAACCTGCACTTGCATTTAGAGATCCCACAAACACAGCCCTTATCGACAGTTTAGTTTTGCTCCCAGGCAGTGGAAGGCATCCCGGAGATTTCCTTCCCCCAAGTCAGTAGAGATCATCTCAGAATCTCTAAAATTGCAGCTAGAAAACTGCTACAAGAGCTGGAAGTGTAATAAATCACACAGCAAAGCCAAGGGAGAGACATTTGCCTCTTCTGGCAAGCAGTGACAGACAAGAAAACACAATAGTCTCAGAAAGAAGGCTTTGTCCATCCCTGCTTTTGCCCTGGTGTCTCTTTTGTGCTTCTGAAAATATGCATCTCTGGTGCATAAAGAAGGAATTTTTAAGCTTCTAAAACAAATTAGTCCTGCAACCCTCACTGCTGATGCAATAAAAAGAAAACAAAACCTGAGAAACATACCAGCTAAATCTTTAAAAGTAGAAGGAAATGTCCCCTTTGTTTTAGTATAATGTCAGCCTGATGTGTGACTGAAAAAGTCAAGACTAATGATGCTTATTGCCAAGCCACAAAAATGACTGAAATTGTGTTGTGTAGCTCGTGTCTCCACAGGCATTTACTTTAGTTTTACAATGAAAGAAAAATTAGGGCAAATGTTACAGTTCTCCAATGCTAAGTAAAATATTTTATTGGTATGTCTAATGCATTAAGGTTCTGTTTAACATCAATAAATGTATCAAAAATTGGCTGTTGTCAATAGCAGCAACAACATAGGAAGCGAAAGCTCATACTCCCTGTCACTTTACCAAGTTGTTTCGCTGCCCTAGTACAATTACTTCTGATTAACACAGGTGTGACCACAAAGAAAATTAGGCCTCAACTCTAGGATGGATTTAAACATATTGCTGGTGCTTAACATATCAGATAAGTGTAGTTAAAATAAATGAATTTTCTTCCTCTGTACAACCACTCTTACTAAATACAGCCTTCTAAATGTCAGGCTTCCTGATGAAGTAAACACAGTGTGAGTCATAAGCTTCTTTAAATGCAAAGCCACTATACTGAAGAAACTGGAAATGAGTTTTAATTTTCTCTTTAATGATACTGAGGAGCACATATCTGTAAGATGACCGAGTCTGACACCTGCAGCAGAAGCGCAGATGCAGTTTCTTATTGTCTGTAAATCATCGTCCGTTCAGTATTTCTTATTCTAGTCCCTCGCCTTCATTTTTTTCCTCTCACAATTCAATAAATCATATCATGAGATTTAATCACAGCCTTCTGTATGAGTTATGAAATAATCATTGTCTGCTACATTATTTCTCCTTGATAACTTTGTTGCATAGTGAAACTCCATACAATGTCCTTTGCTTCAAATAGCTAATTTTTTATTAACAGAAAAACAACAGCAGCAGCCCATAATAATCCTTTTCATTATGCTCCAACACCCCACAAAGTCCTTGGTGTTTCTTGTATTGTAAGACTCAGGTACACAAGACGGTGACCTCTCATGAGACTGCCAAGAAAGAAGAAAGGGGAGGACAACAGAAAATGAAACATTTATTACTGGAGATTAAACCTGAAATTTAGTAACAGGGAATAGAAAAATTACTCTCTTCCTGGGACCGATTTCTAGAGCTGATCCAAAGCACACTGGCTTCTGTATTTGAATAGAAAAACCAGATTACCGCAGTGCTGCTTGTTCACCTTTTTCTTCTTCCAGGATGCAGAGCAATCTCAGAGCTTGCTCTTCTCCCTGGCTGGAGTCTCACCACCTCCAAAGCAGCCCAAACTCCTCAAAACAACAGGTGAAATGAAGATGTTTGAGTACAACCACACTGCAAGCAGGTGTACTGAAGAGAATATAACAGAGGGGAAGTTAGCTCTAGCCCTTACCAGGTCATTGCATGCACAATCCCAGTAAGAGGCAGCAGAAGGACCCGAGCAGCTGCAAAACTCTGGACTTAAATTTTGCACGGGATGCCTATGTATCATGCTAGAGAAATATACTAACTGGCAAGGGCAAGGCATTATTCACTGAATCTAGCAGAAGCCTTACTAAAGAAAGAAGAAAGACAAGAACAAACCACTAAATCTGATTTACAAACTCTCTTAAAATTCATTCTGATTTTCGAGCCATTTACAATTTTGCTAATGTCCCGTCTTTCTCTCTAGCTTTGTTTATGGAGGATGTTTTGGACTCAGTTGTGTTTGTCATGTTCCTGTTGTTCCTTTCACTGCTTGGCTTATGCTGGCTCATTCTACTTTTATTGTTGCTGTCGCCATTTTTTTCTCTGTCAGCTTCCCAATATTCTGTGTATTTTTGACCTATGTTCTTTGCAAGTCTGGTGCTTTATAACATAAGAATCTTCTGAAAAATAATTGGGTTTGTTTCCCCAGATATACCTGGGAAACTCAAACTGTACACAGTCCTGTTCTAGAGTAAAAGATGGGAAGCTTGAAACATCGAAAGACTACTTAAGGGAACATCAAAATTAGCTGGTTCATGGAAATAGTCTTCAGTTATGGATGGACAGGACAACTGGATGGATTATCTTCCTTCTCCATTGCATTTCTCAAATGAAGCATAAAATACACTTTTTGGCCTTGATTTCCCTCCACCACCACCACCTTAAAATTATTTCCTATTTCTGGAACTCTAGTACCTTTAACTAAGGTAGCACTGATTTATCCTGCATGGGAGTGGAGGCACCATGGAGGGGATGAAACACTGTCTAGTTTTAGCAGAAGACATTGCCATTGATCTCACTTTGTGGTGACATCACAAGCCAGCTGCGGTTACCCCTTGCATGCCATCATGGAGTTAAAATACTTTGATGTCTTGTAATAAAAGACATAACTTACACAGATGCCCTTTCAAAAATCTGTTTACTAAAGAGGCTTGAAAGGTTTTCCTGCATCAACTGAAAAACCTTGAAAGAATCAGATGACTCCTCATTTCACAGCTACTGTGAGACACATGGGGAATCAAATAAAAAGTGACCATGACATACAGCAACATCAAGCTCCAGTACTAAAATAAGGACTTGCAGAGTGTTTATATTTCAAAATACGATTTTTGTAAGTTTTGCTAAATAAATGAATATGTGCAACCCGAATTTTCATGGCTACACCACCCTTACATCAAATTTGCTAGAGCAGCATTTTATATGGGGGCAGCAAGGAAACATGCACATACTTTAATTTTGGAAGCAGATGGAGCTTCTGCTAGGCTAAAAAAGGAGCCGGTAGTTTTGTCATCTGTAGAGCTGGGTGCCAGCTCCTCTGCTCCACTTTGGGAGTGCTCCTCTCCAAATGCAGCTCTGAAGCAATCCCAGGCTCCCTGAGTGCCATCACAGACCAAAGTCTGAAAACAGAAATTCAAGGAGGAGCTGTGTTTTCATGGGATAGCCTGTCCCCTTCAACTAGTACCCGAGTGACAGTTGCTTGTTAGGGGAAACAACCAACACAAGGTATTTGAAATAACATTTTCCTACGAAGAAAACAAACTAATGAACAGACAATGAGAGTGATAAGATTGAAAGCTCATCTACTTGGGAGCAGTAAAGAAAGTCAGTCTAAATTAGGGCAGGCTATCAACACGCAGGCAAGGTACAAGGCTGTGAATTTAGAGCTTGACTTTAACAACTCTCGCAGCTGTGTTCGTGCATCCTTCTGCCACCCAGAAGATGGAAGATCATTTACACACAGACACAGAATCACACACAGAGAACCCCTCTTATCTGCTCTTTAACTCTCAGGGTGCACACCCAGGCAGTTCCCTCAGCCTGGCTCACCTAGCAGCAATTAGAGCATCTGTCCGTACACTGGATGCAGTGCACATCAGCACACATCTGGGGAAGGAAAGCTATCACGCATTTACACTCCTGTGGCACAAACTCTGTCTTTTAATTGGGATTAAAATGTTATTTCAGTTTAGCATAATTAACATTAATGGTAAACTGACCAAAGGCCACTTTAATACTGAATTTAAGTGTTCACAGAAGGATTAAATGCTTTTTAATTAAATCAGTAGTAAGTGCCAGTTGAGGCTGGGGGTTGGTTGCAGACAAACCATCAGAAATCAGGCGCTCAGAAGTCATCACATGGAGGTACTCAGAAGAACAACTAAGTTCTGTGTGGTAGCTTAGCTCCCTCATGTTATCTGCTAAATTCTGGTGTCCTGTTAAAACATTCTACCTTGTTGGACAGTTAACAAAGTTAGGTAAGAAGTAAATTTGTGAAACACCCTCAGAGTGATTTCTGCTTAAGTATTTAATTAAGTGTAAACTAGCTGTGAAGCTCTGGACTTTGGGATAAATAAAGGTTAAAGAAGGAAAAGTAAATATCAAATTAAAATTAAATGCAATAAAGATTATTTTTATTCATTTTGGTATTTTCGCAGGTTAAGCTTTTATGAATTTTGTAAATGGCATCATCTGTTAACTACTTAAGCCAGATAGCAACCTCTACAAAATATCCAAATTTTACCAGAAAAACCATGAAAAATGAAGCAATACCAAAGTGAAATTAAATTGTTCTCCCACACTTACATAAAAGCATCCCTCCTATATTTGCACGGAGCCAGAGAAATGGACTTAGGTGTGGGCCTCCAGTGCAGCTGGCATTTTTGGAAGCACATACATAATTCAGAAGCACTAGTGTAATCGAAAACTCTTTCCCTGGTGGGTTCTCAAGCCATATAAATACTGCTGAAGAGCCCACTCTCCAAAAAGACAGAGTTCTTCAATTCAAGGACGTCTGGAAAGCCATCTGCTCAGCACAGACCTGCACTATGTATATTCAGACACCAAGATGTAGAAGCCTTTATGAAATTGCAATTTCCCCACAGGGTGACTTGTTAAGCCTGTGCCAGGGCTCAACCGCCTTGATGAAACCACCAGCTGCTCCTCAGAAGATTGCTGTGGCGTGGTACAGAAGATCTGTAGTAAGCAGTTCAGTATGTGCTGTCAATACTATTGCTGCCTGGGGATTTTCTAACAAAACAGTTTTGGTGTAGAAGTTGTCTGCTTGTCAAAAGCCAAGCTACCTCCTGAAACATAAATACCAACTTAAACAAGAATGGCATTACCAAGAGACATTTCCTTCTCCCTATCATGGTTCATGAACAGTTCTGTGACATGAAGAGGGAAAAAGGTAGATCTAGATGATATTAGGAAGAAACTATTTACTGTGAGGGTGGTGAGACACTGGAACAGGTTGCCCAAAGGAGTTGTGGATGTCCCCTCCCTGGAAGTGTTCAAGGCCAGGCTGGATGAGGCTTTGAGCAACCTGGTCTAGTGGAAGGTGTCCCTGCTCGTGGCAGGGGGGTTGGAACTAGATGATCTTTAAAGTCTCTTCCAACCCAAACCATTCTATGATTCATTCTATGAACACCCATTTCAGATCTGAACAGACAAACTTTTTCCCTGCTCTCCTGAGGTTCTGCCTTGATTCACAGCATCATCCTCACTGACAGGTGGTAGAATGAGTTTTCTCCTAGCTCCTGCATTGCTGGATGGAGGCTCCTGCCTTGGTGTGCTCGGTGCTACCCTGCTGCTCAAGGAAGCTGCCTGCTCACCTCTGCCAGCTGAGCCAACTGTGTGACAGGATCACTCAAAACTAACTGCTCTTCAAATCGAGTTCTTCTTTTTCATTATATTTAAAATGCAGCAATCCCACAAATATCTTGGGCAAGAGACCTCAGGGACCAGCAGGACTCAGCTGAGGGTTGCTGGCAAAACCCAGGATCATCAACCCGGCCTGAAGCAGAGCTGCCATCTTCTGTGTTCAAGGATGAAACCCCAGCCATCCGAATATTCTGCATGAGCTTCTTCCCAAGCTTTCTTACAGGAACTGTTTTACTTTATAGACACAGTCAGTCAACCTTTGGTCCCTCTCCTCTGCCCCAATTGAAAGGGATTTTTTCTATATGACAATATACTTTTTCTGGCTAACTGAATATTTAGTTATATAATTCTAAGATATAAAAATCATTAAAATACAATATGTAAGTTATATTAAGTGAAGCACCTCAAAAAGTGGAAACAAAGGACTAGCAAACCTGGAATTTAGTAATTCTTATCACAATTTCAAGTGTTTCTAGGCCTTCAAAATCTTTTTTTTATGCTTCTTAGGTTAAGGCATGATCTGCAGCCTCAGTGAATTACCTTGAGTTTCTGTAACCCTAGCAGGTATTAATTATGTAGGCAAACACACCATTTTATGGTTACCATCCATTAATCCATTTGATTGCTCCATCACTATCCCTCCTTGATGCTCATCTCCCCCTTTTCCTCCCCAAAGTCGTATTCAACAGAGCAGATCTATAAAAGCCTTTCAGTTCTTATCTGCAGCAGACAAAATCCTTTAAAAAGCTAATCTCAGGTTTTGTTTCATTTGACACTAACACATTAAGCCTCCGAGAACTCTCTGTATTGTGCTGTCAGCTTACATTTCTCAGTGCTACAGGACTGAAAAGATGAAAATTAAATGGCAAGCCAGGGCTCCCTCCATCAGCACTGGTAGATAACTACGGTTCAATCTCACCTCTTCAGTGCATTTTTGAAGGCAGCTGAACAGGTTTTTTCTCTATATTGTGCAAAACTTTCATTTTCTCTATAGCTGTAATACATCCCCGCTCTGAGGTCCTGCCAGCACTGCATGTAACTTGCAGAAACTCCTCGGGCTCTTCAATTGAGGCTACAGCTACCAGTTCACATCAATACCAGCTGCATCCTACCCATGCTGAGGGAAACAGCAATTCTGAATGCTTCTATTGTGCAGTGGTGGTGTTCACCACCAGCCAGACAATGTAGCTAGGCACATTTGCTTTTGTGACTCATGACAACTACCTGCAGCAGATAAAAGATTGTACTTTCAACTGGTTTTCTTCTGTTCAGACTGCTTTAACAGCACAGACAGGGTGTTCCTCGTTTCTGGCTGTGTACAGTACTTTCTACTATGTGAGGCAGTGAGGTGGTTCACGCTGCCCCAGTACATTTTTGACCCTGATGATTCATGGCCCAACCTCAATGCCAGTGAAACAGAGCAAACATGTGCCAAACCCTTCAGCTGCTGAGGGAAGAATTTTACAGGAACTTCATGCTTGTGTAAACTGACTGTAAGAGGTGCAGAGCATGATACAATCCAACTCTTTGTGTTGTTTTCTTGACAGGGTTGGTGGAAGGGAAGAGGGAACTACTCTTTAATTTCAATATCCATATTGGTTTCTCTGTGCCTTAGCAAAACTCTGAGAGGGCGAGGGGCTGCCTGTTCTGTGTGAGCAGCCCACCCACAAACCTCACACCGTCTGTGGCAGATCAGCCCCACTGCTGAAATGCAACAGCTTTCCCAATAGCTTTACTTCTGATGCAGCTGACAATGAGCTTCTGCTAATGACTTTGTTCCTAGACAGCTAGTACAGTCTAACATCGGCCCATCTTTAGTCTGCTTATAAAGACACCTGATCAGGCAACACAGCAAATACCTTAGCACAAATAAAAAGCTGAGATCAGGTTCATTTCATCCCTTTCGTTTGGCTGCTTAAAATTTCCCCTTGAAAAGCTGCTTATAGAAACCTGGACCAGTATGCAAAAATATCACGAGCAAAGAAAGTAGATAAATGTATTTAAATGGAGCACATTTGTTTAATGTATCTCTCTCCATACATAATATGCACACATCTATATACATAATGCATACAGCAAATGTATTTGAATGGCATAGATGCTCCTACAATCAGAATATAAATCAATCATTTTTAAGATGGATTGTGATTGCCTGAAAGTCAGCCAGGTAAGTTAAGAATAACTCATTTACAATGCATTTCTAAGTAAACTACCTATACTTACATGTGTGTATATATATATATGCACTCACACACACACATATATACATATATATAAAATGCCAAGAAAAGTATGCATTAGACACAGTCTGTGTAACAAACTGACATGTTTTCAGTTTTTAACAGGAAAAACATCACACAGAGATAATAATCAGTAAGTGCATAATGCCAGGATTATATTCCTTTGAGACATTTCTTTGTAGGACTTTCAGATTTATAAACACTGGTTTCTTGATCAGTGTTTGAAAGAAACAGGGACAAAAACTTTCTGCAAATATTTACGCTAGTGAAAAGAAAAAACGAAGCACTTCTCACTGGCTTGATAGTTCCTTAATGCATTGTGTGTTCTTCTAAGGAAAACAACCATTCGAAAAACCATGTTTGCTGCTGAATGGAAAAATACAGGTATCACCTGAATATAGATACTGATCCAGAATGAATTCTAGTCTATTCACAGACCACATTACTGGGTAGCTTGCTTTAACTTGCAAAACCTAGCAATCCTTTCTCTACAATGTCTTGCAATTAAATATTTACTCTGTGTAGGAATAAATGGGTTTGAAACTGTGGGTTTGAAACCGTATTTTAATAAAAAGAGTCTGGATTCTGAAGCTGCTGTAACTTTTATAGCATTCACACCAAGAAACAATACAGCACTATGACTATTTTTTTTTGTTAGCCTCAGTCTTTGTTTATGCAACTTAACCTGAATAGATATACTCTGGGTATCAGTGAGCTTGTAGAGGACACTCTACAGCAAGGCTTGGCAAGCATTTTCACTGTGTGAGAACTTCACTCAGTTTTGTCCTAAGTGACTTTTAGCTTCTTTTTGTATTCCTGAAGAGTACCTACAGGGAATAAATATAGGTTAGTTTTTTCTCCAAAGAAGCTCTAGAGACAGGGGTTGGTATCCCCTGTGATATGGACAGCTACACCTGAGCCAGGCACCATACCCTTCATTTAAAGTTAATGGAGAAAATCAGGCACTTCTGGCATACATTTCCTTTCATGCCATAGCAGACAGCTAAAACAGATTGCAGAAGCCCCACTTTAAAGTCTTTACTGCTCCCTATTCATTACAAAATGAACCTAGGGGAGCTAGCTCATACGTTAATCATCATAAACAACAATTAAGCATGGTGAATCCCTAGCACCACTGTCCAGTTTAATGAACCTGGCTAGCCATTCTCATTAGGTTCTTGTGAAGCAATAGAAAATGAATATTAGCATCATGCTCTAAACTGCTTTTCAGTATCTCGGTAGGAAGGAGGAGGAGCCAGCACCATCCAGGCAGCCAGCTTGCCAGTGAGCTCCACCACGCGCTCCACAGGACAGGCTTTGAGAGCCCCTGTTACACAACAAGGCATTAACAATATTTTCATGGCATGAGTGTCTGGGGATGAATCCAGCAGAAAAGATGCACAAAAGACCTTTTACAAGCACACAGACGAGTGCTATTCTGGCAGACATTGTGAAAACAGTTTGGATTAGCATCTGAGGGGGGAGGAAAGGGCAAAGCAGTGCAGAGAGCCACTAATCTCCAACAGGGAACAGACCTAAGGTTAACTCCAGTTCACACCTGAACAACAAATTATTTGCATAAAGTCATGTTTATTCCTACATTCAGCCATTAAAATCTCTTGATGTTGTACTAAATATTTTCCCTCTAGTACAGCCAGGTCTCAAACTGCACATAAGTCATGTATTGGTGTTCTATAATATTCCTTAATATCACCACATGTTTAATAGTCGCCAGCAATTTCAAATATTATTACTATCTGTGATATTTTCAAAGTGCCCCCCTGCTAGGAAAGACTGTCTGGGAGTAGTTAGAGAGCAGTCACCACATCCCATCCAGTCAAAGTGGCATGAGTCCAGAAAGAGAACCAACTTGAACCTTTGTATTAGGTGTGTAACAATATTTGAAAAGTAGGTTTGTCCTGACATGAACTTCCTTCAAAATGCAGAGCTCCCAATCCATGTGAATTAGCTTTGACATTTATGCAAATTCAATTTTCAGAAGAGTTTATACTTGACGTGAGTAGACAAATCAAAATATTTTTCTCTCCATACATCCTTATTCATGCTCACCAAAAATTTATTTTATTTGGCTATGGAGCTGTATTTAACTTCACTGAAGTGTATCAGGCAAAGATCTAGGACAGGAAGAGCACCTTCCCTTATTTTAGATATATGGCTTCAGCTGGGACTGCAAGACTGCAGTTTTGTCTGTGAGGGCAGAGATTTATGTGGCTGCTTGCACTTGAGCATGTTCACTCTGTTGACTCTCTGAGGTACATGACAGGTTTCAGAGTGGATAGGCACAAACTGTACCCTGGAGTTTAATACTGAAGTGATGTACCATAGATAATTTTATTTTTTGTGGCCTCGGAATTGTCAGTTTACACAACCTGCAGTACAAATTCCCCTCTCGATTTTCTTTCCATCACACCTCAGCACTTAGGATATATGGCTGCTCTGTACCTGGATAATGCAGTCCCAGAAGAATCACTGTCATAGTCCCACCATCTCATCACTACTACAGACAGGAGTACATATTGTGATAATGCTTCACCCATCTGTCTCTTATGCATGGTATTCAGATTCAACCTGATCTGGGATGTGATTCAGTGAACAGTTAACTTCTTCCTGGCAGAAGGAAGCAGGAACATCTAAGCCAAAGCCGTTCCCATCACTTCACCTGCATATCTAATGAGGAAGGTGGCAGGTGCTGAGAGAATGAAGCAAGAAAATACAGTACCTTTCCTTGAAGGAAGAGAAATGGAAAAAAAGACTGCAATGTTTTTTTGCTTTAAATCCATATAAAGGGCTCTGTAATCTCAATAGGCTTCACATCCACTATAGTGAGTGGATAAATCTACTAACTGTTAGTAATCTATGGCTTTGGAACAGATTATGAGTAAGACAGAACAGGGAATACTCGCCTTGTTTATCGTTCTCCTTCCTCAAGCATCCATTAGGACCACAGTCTGAGCTAAACAGTTTTTTAGTCTGATACTCAGTTTGTCCCTTTTAAATTCTGATCAAAAGATCTACTAATTAACACTGTTATGTTCTCAGACTTCTATCTTGGAAAGATACACTTGGATCCTGGAACTCACCAATGAGCAAAGCTGAGCATTTTTTTTCCCAAGTGAATCACATCCTAACTGCAGCTATGAATGAGATGTTTTAAACATTTAAGTATTTAGAGACTAGACTTTATGGCCTAATTTTCCAGGTATATGCCCCTCTGAGTCTAATTTAAATTAACAAGAGGTGCTTGAATACACTGGTAAAAATAATTACTGTTCCTTCTTTATTTCACTAAAGCAAAGAGATTTTCTGTAGGCTCAGAACCTAGCCCCATGATTCTTTTATAGCTGAACAGGAGAATTTACAACAGACAGAGGTCATGCTGATTACAGCCTTGAGAATAACACTATTTCTTATTGATTTCTTCGTCCTCTTAAATAAAAAAAAGTCCTAGTCCACTAGCCAAATGTTTGATCTGGCCAGAGTAACACTACGGTAGTTGAATAAATGACCCATAAATTTTCAGTAATATATACTCATTTTATTTTTAAAAGCCCTCATATAAAATTTCATTACCCCATAACTTTTCTGCAGTATGTTGGTTAATGCAAAGAGAGCTCTAGCCAAGTAAAACACAGTTATGTCGTTTTTATTATTCCCCTTCAAATAACCAGGCACAACTTTCAGCTCTGATGTAAGAGGACGTACCTTAATCACAGTTATTAGGGTCTGTCTTTAGCTCTTGATGTTGAAAGCTAGAAAGATGAAACCTGTTAGATGAAAGAGAATGTCAGTGTTTGATGTATAACACTCCTCCTCACTCCCATTCCTTGACCATAAAATTTATATCTACAGAAAATCAGAACATTTTTCTAGCACTATTATCAAGCTCTTATTCCCCAAGCTTTCACCTCAGAAATTATGAGGTTAATTTATATTTACACTAAATCAATGTTAATTACTCTATGGTCTTTATGTGCCTAACAGAACTAATGAGAGAAAAAGAAAATGCATCTCTCAACCTCTTTATTTTCTGTATGCTAAGCATCTACAAAAGTGTTGGTTAATGTGCAGAGGCCTCAAGTGAAGTCAGAAAATCTATTCCATGATTATTTATCTATAAGAACATACATATATATTTCTCTATATGGGAATTTAGACAAACATGCACAGTGATCCAGCAAAATAAACTCCATCTCACGTGTCTCCAGTATCAATGAGAACACAGCTTCACTAACGGTTCTATTTCCCGCATCCATTTCCACTGAAGAAAAGACAAATATTCATGTTGACAATCAGTTACACAATCACCTAATTGTAAGCTGTCAAATTCACATCTTTTAGGAAGATATTTCAGCTGAAAGAGGAGCATAAATCAGCTTTATTATTGATTTGTTATATATTGCAAATGACTACATACACACGATAAGTAATTGTGCCTCAGCTGCAGATCCAGCTAAGTAGGCTCACAACTCTGTTTCTGAATGCATGAACGTATCCGAATGTTCTCTTATCCTCTCAGATTCTCTGACTTCAATGGATAATTGTCTGACAGAAAGTAGAATAGCTCCAAAACATGACCTTCACACAAAGAACTCTTCATCTCCTTCCTCCAAAGTGGAAGCAGGTGTGGGTTCAAATCATAGAAACATAGAATGGTTGGGGTTGGAAGAGACATAAAAGATCACATAGTTCCAAACCTCCTGCCATGGACAGAAACACCTTCCTAGACCAGGTTGCTCAAAGCCTCATCCAGCTTGGCCTTGAACACTTCCATGGAGGGGGAAGCCACAGCTTCTCTGGGCAACCTGTTCCAGTGTCTGACCACTCTCACAGTAAACAATTTCTTCCTAATATCTCATCTAAATCTACCCTCTTCCAGTTTAAAGCCATTTCCCCTTGTTCTATCACTATGTGCCTGTTGGAAAAAAGTCCCTCCCCAGCCTTCCTGTAGGCCCCTTCAGGTGCTGGAGGGCTGCTAGAAGGTCTCCCTGGAGCACTCTCTTCTCCAGGCTGAACAGCCCCAACTCTCTCTCAGCCTGTCCTCACAGGAGAGGTGTTCCAGCCCTCTGATCATCCTCATGGACCAACTCTGGACTCACTCCAGCAGATCCATGTCCTTCTTATGTCCCAGAACTGGACGCATCTTTTTTTCAAATCAGTCAGTCCAGAAGGAAGCTGGACCCCACACTTACTATAATTCTGGAAGTTCTCCAAGTGGAAGGTTAATAACTATTCTAATAGACCTTTCCTTTTTTCCTTATGGAAGGAAAACAAAGACTTAATTACAACTTAAGCAGGACTTTGGCTAAGCTGAAATGTGAATGAATCTGTTGGTTTCTATCCGGACGTCTTCAGTGCTTTCAAACAACTCTTCATCTGGTCTAAGTTGATTCAGCTGGTTTGGAGGGAACACCTATAATAATAAAGTACAATTTAGAGACAGACCAAGGTTTCCAGGATTGCCCATATTGCTAAATTGTTGGCTTCTCTAGCACAGCTTTGTTTTACACCACTAATCTCCCAGACAATGTCCAGACTGTGAAATAGATGAGGCCATTCTAGAGAGGGGAAAAAGCCAGATGCAAACAGTGCCATGTCATTTGCTATCAAAGCCACAACCCAGGCCCTAGCACACTTTTTTACTAGAACAGGCGTAACCAGCCTGGTTTTCATTGGATATTTTACACTGTGCCAAACCCTCTTTACTAAGCAACAGGCCATCTAGAAGTTCAGTCCTGCAAAGGATAAATATCTGCAGCAAAACAGACTTTTTACTTTCTCTGTTTCTTCCTTCATTCTATGTACAATGGGATAAACTTTAATTCTTTTCCCCTTTATTTGTATAAATAACCAGACCATACACTGTGCTGCATACCCATCATCTCGCAATAGCCTGGTTATGCACAGAAACAGGTGAAAAATTCATCTAAGGAATCTGGAAATACACCTATTATTCCAAAGCCTTGGAAAGACAAGAGATGTGAACTACACTTAGCATTTGCCCTAGATGCAAGGAAATATCCTTGATGAGCGACTATTTACATACAAGAATAAAGTGGTTAAATAACTTGATGCCTTTATGTTGGCCTTTTGAGGGACCGCACATAAAACATGTTTGATAGATAAAGCAAGTACTATTGATCACAACAGAAAAATAAATGAGTCCTTTACATCCAAGGGCATTTGCCAACAGCGTTACCTTTGTTTAGAAAAAAGAATATTCACATATGGGGAAAACAGGTTCACTAGAAACATGCCAACAAGATGAAATTCAACCAGCAAAAGAGTAGGAAGCTTTCAACAAATCACAAAGTGAGAAAAGCAGCACCTTCTTGTCTGTGAGGGTGCCATCTGTGGAAAATGTTTATCCTGTTCCTTTGCATTTCTTTAAAGGAATAAGAGATTTTGAAACACTGACTCATAAAACAAATGGACAATAGTCACCTTCCTTGCAAAATTCAAGCAGTGCTTGTGGAAGCATTGCCTAGGACTCTCTCTGCTGAAGGAGGTTTTCCAAGGGGAAGGACCAGCTTCTGGGGAAGAGATACGCTATGAGGCAGCTCCAGGCTATTTCTAGGATAGTGCAGTTTGTGTTCCTGAGTGTTGCCCGAGGGCACAAAATGGCCCTCTTGTTTTCACAGGCTGTTCTGCATATCACTGTAAGGCATTCCTTCTGATAGGTTAGTCCTAAACCATGAGCTGAAGTTTAGCTCAATGCCCTTGTTCCTCTCCAAGCAAATGCTACTGGGAAAAGGGATGGAGCAAGGGAGGCCAGTGCATGTCTAGGGTAGAGTAGTAGATCCTGTCCTTCTAAAATGACAAAAACGTCCTAAGATGAAAGTGGGAAAAGTGGGAATAAAAATTAATCAGCAGTGAGGCTCTGTTTTTGTGTGTGTGTGTGCTTAAAACACTATTTCATGAGCCTTCTTACAAGTAGGTCTAAAACAACAAATGAAATTTAGTTTTTGTGGGGGAAAAAGGAACAGCAGATTATTTCCTTTCTAATTCCCCAGAGGTGAAACACATTGAAAAGTAACTATATATTTATAATACAAAGTGCAAAAGCACTAAGAAGAAAGACTCAGATAAATTATACCTGTAGAAAGATGGCTCAGTTACCCCACTCCCAGAACAAAGCAGATTTCAGTTTAAGTTTCTGCTCCAAACTGGATGTAACAGGTCAGGTCACCCATGTGCCTAAAAAGTGCTCTAGCCAGAAAGCTGGCACCTTTTTCTTTGGAAAATGCCTTTTCCTGCCAACTATACAGCTGAAATCTTGGCTAGCTTGAAGTCTGTGGCAATCCTTTTACTGAAACTGAATAACAACAATGATATAGTACTATTAGACATATATAAACCACTATTACATTAGGCTTAAGAACAGGAGATTTTGGGTATTAAAAACTTTGAAAACTGTACCTTTTATTTAGGTGTTAAATAGCACAAAATCTTCTTAGCATAATTATTTTTCGTCTCTGTTGCTAATTCCTGATTTTTTTTCCTTAAATTACTGCAAAATGTTCTACCTGTTTTTGGTATTGTGATGTCCAGAATTTAAAACAGAATTCTCCTGGTCCCAAAAAGTCACCAAAAAAAGGAGGCAAATCTTCTCAATCCAAAGTTAAATATCCTCATGCTTTACTACCAAAGACACATAAAAAGATCTTTCTTCCTATAATTCAGTCTTTACCCAATTTTTTTAGAAAGTTTAATGGTTAAAATTCATATCAGGACTGAAGTAACATGACTTCTTTTCCTGATGTGCTGGAGAGGACCTTTATGTGTGTCAGTCTGGAGGAAGTACCATGGCTTCACTCGATCAATGCCTCTTGGAAAAGCTTGTCTGGCTTAAGCCAGAAAATTGCTTCTCTTGAGAATGCTTTGCTCTCTGAAGAATAGATCTACATGTGTCCCAGCTTCTCAGCTGTAAAATCTATAAAATAATACCATAGTGTTATAACACAGTGTATTGCAAGGATAAGTTCTCTACCACTTTGGAGTTGCATGAGTACTGATATGAAAATCATTACAGAAATCTAATAAGAAAATAACTAAACTTGTTACTCTGTCATTTAGTGTAAAATTTCTCCCTACCACTGAGTTTTGCATTGTTTGGACTATTTCTTTATCCCCTTACATTTGACCATGTGGAAGCAACTCTTGGCTATCTTCTGCAGGTATCTGAATTGCTGTCATTTTCCTGCTTGACTTATTTCTCCATCTCTTTCAAAACTCTTTCAAGTTCCATGGTATCCACAAATAACATTAATAGTGCAGGTTTCCTTTTCATTTGTAAAAAACACAGGATAGAATTACATGTCTTTGAAGAGGAACACATAAAATAACATTTAGTTCTTTCACTGAATGCTATTTGTAATATATCACTGACCAAAACTATCTGTGGTACTGCACAGGAATACTGGAGGTACATTAATTGTTGATAGGAACACCACAATTGGGTATATCACACAGGCCCATTTCTTACCTGGCAAGATCTGATTCAGTTTAAGCCATGGATAAACCTAATATAGCACACCTTTGCTGACATCCACTGAAATTCTGGGGTCATACATTAACCATCTGTTGACATGATTTCATGACATACAAATATCCAAAGCTTCTAAGGAGCAATACATTAAATTTATCAGCACCTATGTTCAAAGAATTTAAGGCCAGAAACTTTGTAAATATTGAAAGCACATTTACTTACTGAATCCAGTGTCATTCTCAGATGCCAAACTAAGCAGCATAAATTTTATTTATTTTCAAGTGGACTTTGAAAGGCCTCTGTTGTGTCACAAATCAGTAAGGCAAAACTAAGAGCATAAAAAAATCTCTAGTTTCAAATGTCTGTATGAAACTTTACATACGACCCCAAAATATTATTTAGATTTCTGATTCATTAAGTTTATTATTCATGTATAATTTGTGTTGTCATCTGACTCCATATTACAAGTTGAAGATATAAGGAAACAAAATCAATTTTGTCTCAAAGCAAATTAGAGACAAAGATTATTTTACTTCTATGTCTACAGGACTGCTCTAGTTGCAGAATTATCACAGAATCACACTACACTTGCATAATGCTGATTTTTTTTCTGCTCTTGTTAACTGGGTAAATGTAATAGAGTAATTGGAGTCATTTTGCAATGAAATAGTCCAAAAATGTAAACTAGAATCTGTTCACAAAGCTGTACTGATCTTCATGGATCATGGATGTATTTGACCTTTCTAGATATTTGTGATATCCTATCATCTCCCTCTACACAATTAGCACTGAAGCAATTCTAGAAATCATATGACAGCAATTAAATAAGATCAAACATTCAAAAAGTAACAGTGCACACGGATACCATGAAACCCTTACAACATTTGGGTGCTCTCTAATAAGCAGTGTAGAGAAAATAGAGCAAGATTCTGAGAAAAAATAGATTGTTCTGACTCCGATACTGCTGCTCATGTCCTTTGCTTGATGCCCTTTCTTTTTCTAAGTACCAGATTATCAATGCTTCACTTAAAAAAAAAAAGTTATTTTCAATTATTTTCACAGCTATTTCAATTATGATCAATCAGGACAGAAGTGAGTTTAATTGCTTTAATGCTTCAAGTTTTAGAATGTTGTCTCTGGAAGTAACTAAATGCACATCCCTGCTTTCTCCTTGCTCCCTGTGAAGAGGGAGTTATCTGCCAGCCTAGCCCAGCAATAAATTAAGGCACCCCCCTACTATCACAACAGTTCTGAAAATTGCTTCCTTGCCATGCTGCTCCAAAAAGAGAATAAGCAGGTGCATATATAACCTTCAATTAAGTGTATTATAGAGCACCACCTGTGCATACCTTAGGGATGATGTTCAGCAATCAGACAGCATGATTCCTCAGCTCAGACAGGACTGCCTATAGACTTAGAGGGGCAGGGCTATCAGAGAAGGATCTTTGTCTCCTTTCCACATTGGGCAGAAAGTTGAGAATCTACACAGTTCCTCCAACTAATCCCCTGAAATCACTTTTGAGACATTCAAAATATTTCATATTTGGTCTATCAAAAACATTATCATAAAGATGTTTGAGGTGAAATAAATTATTCTTTTGCAAAAAAAGTAAAATAAATCAAGAAGCTGATTTCTGACATCAAGTAAATGGAACAGGATATTTTGATAAATAAAGAAAAAGTTGTATATCTTTTTCAAGTTGGAAAGTGTTGTTCTTGAAGAATTTCCCACAGTTTTGAGGAACTGACACTTTATGATGGGAGAACAAGAAGTGCAAAGACCATTTTCAAGTATCCCTGGCAGTAGGATCTTATCCTACATTTCCCTGCACAAGCATTCAATTCAGGTAACTCTCTACTTCTGGTTCTTGTGCTCTGTATAAACCAAACTTTGTGTTGCCAAAACTCCTCCTATCACTTCTAAACCAAAATCTACATTAATTCCTAAATTGGGTGCTGATGGAAAAATATCTAAAGTATAATTGGTAACACAGTGTGGCAAGGGTCTCCATTTAATTTTGATTATGTGCCCCGAGCTTCACACTGTTTCTAAATAAAATGGCAATTCTCCAGAGAAATGTCATAGCTTAATTGTCACTTTTCTCCTGAACTGTCATAAATATAGAATAATACAATTAATGCAGCAGCAGCAAGAAAAGTGCTGCTTCTTGAAGAGAAGAATTCGTAAGTTCCCTCCTGTTGTCCTAGCAACTTTGTGGAGTTGACTATATAGATTCTTCTCTTTGAAGGAGGAGTAGGTACATGTCAGTTCTGAAACAGTGGTGTAATCTGTCATCAAATTACCTTGAGCACTGAAGAGAATAAAATACTGTTTTTATTATTTGACTTAAAAAAAATTTCCATACTGAAATCGCTAAAATAGATAATCAAGCAGATCAGTTTAGAGCCAATTCAAAGTTCACTGAAGTAAACAGAAACAGGCTCATCCACTTCAATAAATTTTAGCTGAAAGAACAGATTTTCAAGGTATCCAGACAGCCAAATCCCTTCATAAACCCCTCAGTTTAGAAGAGATTTAAGTGCCAACATACTGCAAAAACTTTAGCCCTGCATCATTAATGAGAAAACAAACATCATAATTATTGGCATATAGAAATACGTCTCCTTGTTTCTGGAGATCATGTAGCAACACAGAAGATAGAGTAAAAGGCACCATTTTTTGGTCCTTTGACCACTCCTCCTTCTCTGCTGTTGGTTCTTCTTAGGGTTGGGCTGCTACGGGTTATTTGCCTTGCACAACACCACTTCCTGATGCCAGCATGACAGCTTCATACATGTGCCCATATTCTGGAATTCAAAGTATACAGGCAACGACCATCAGAGCTTCCTTCTTGTTCTGGTGGACACAGGTAACCTGCTTGTGGTTGGTCCTCTTCCTGCTGGGAAGAGTTTTATCCAGATTAATTTTGTGTTAACGTCAAATAAACCCTCTGGTTTCATACTCTATCCATAGTTTCATCTTCCCTTCCCAGATCTGCAAGAGCTCTGGGAAGTTCATCTTGCCAACACATGCTTCTGCCATGCTGATCCTTTGACTTTTCTTGTATTTTGTTTATTTTAAGGATTTCCCTTCAGTGATCTTTTTTCCTTGATAAGGCACCAAACCTCTTGGCTTAGGTAATTCTTCCTCCACCTGTGTGACAGCTGCAGCTCAAATCTAGTCATCTCTGGGGGCTGTCCATGCCCTCTCAGTCCCAGGCTGCCTCTCACCTGCCTCTGATGATGCCTCAGAAGGGCTTAGATTTGAATTTCTCCCTGCTAGCTCTTTAGCTCTCAGGTATAAGCTGTTTATTTTCACTGCCCCTTTCTGGTTAAAGTAGATTCAGCTTTATTTTCTGCGAACACAAAGACTGAGGTTGCTGCGCTTACCAGATGCTCAGTCTATCCTTGAATCAAGGATACATGCTCTGAATTTCAACTATATGCAGGTTGATTTGACTTCGAAGGGGCATGAAAATACAGACAAAAATAATAATTATATCACCCTCCCGCTCCATGTTTAGTCATCTTGCCTTACCAGTGATTTGCTGTACACTATATTTAATGTTCTTTATTTACACAAAGGATTTCATTTAGAGGAGGAAATGCTTTTGTTAAGCTGGTATTAAGCAACATGTTAACTACTAACTAATAGTACTTTGGTTCATTATTTTTTTCTTCCATTGAAAACAATAAAATAAAAAAGGTCTCATATGACATTAATAATTTCTCCAGATTAGCCTTTTTCAATGATAAAATATTCTGATGACATATCCAAAATCGTTTCTTACATGGCAATGATGTGTTACAGCTACCTGAGGGCATATCTGCCTCTGCAGTATATTTTTAATAAATTCAGAAGGATGATAATTGGTACACATACCTTCAAGAAAGGCAAGTAGGATGGTCAGAATGACTACAAGCCAATTAATCTAACATGGGCAAATTCTCAATCAAATCCTGCATCAGTTTATCAATTAAAAAATAAGAGCTGGAATATAATTACAGCCAGTGATTATGATTTTACATAAAGCCGATCTTATTGACCAAATCTTATTTAATTATTTGATGAGGTCACAGTCACAATGTTCTTTAAAAAAAGATAACTGTGAAGATATAGTTAGACTTTTATAAGGCTTTCAACTTATGCATAAGCATATGATAATCTGATCTAAATATTAACACTATACATTACTAATAAAGCACACATTAAGTGAATTAAAAATGGCCCACGAATCTCTGGAAGCAGTCACAAAAGGGAAAACACTGTGGAACCCAAGTAAGTTTAATACAATTCTTCGGGGTTGGCACTGGACTTTGGAATATATAACATTTTCATAAATGATCTTGAAATAAGGCTAATGCAATCTTAAAACAATTACAGATGACAAAAACAGGTGGAATGATAATGAACAAAGACAGAACAGTTATGTAGAATGAAGTAATTCAGCATATGAAACAATTAAGCCCACAAAATATTTTAATAAAATCACATTCACATTATACATCTAGAAAGAAAAGTGCAAATCATACCTACAGAATGGAGGGTGTACTGGCAAAGCAGAGATGTAAAATTAATCTAGTGTTAAAATGGATAAACAAATGATAAATGGAATTATTTTATCATTAGTCTCTGAGTGCTATGAAGACACAAGAAACACTAGTATGTTCCTTCAGCACATTAACCTGGGAAAAGTAAGATTTTACTTCAGTGCATTTATTAATAGCAATGAAGCGGAAATGCTGCTTCCAATTCTGGTGTCTGCATTTGGAAAATCATGGTACAAAACTGAAGAGACACAAACATGAGAGAATTAAAAGCTTATATTTCCTGTCTTCTCAAGAAGAGACCTACAAGGATGCTGAGTCAGAGCAGAGGCAAAACAAGAAGCAGTGGTAGACAGGTCAAGTTGAACAAATTCAAATTGGAAACAAGACTAGGTTTCAACTGCAAGAGTTATTAAGTACTGAGACCTTCAAATCAAGACAGAGTACATCTTTGGAAGAAAGTCATAGACCTTTTACAACCCTTAGTTCTATCAATCTATTATAGCTTAATGAACAAGCAATCAAAGTTAATAGGGATCCAGCTTGAAGCTGATTGCTATCTGAAGATTCTTCCCACTGAGCTAAGGATCACAAAAAGAAAAACTGTGATATTTACTAAGTTTTCAAACCTTTAAAGTTCACTTTCTTCAGCTCAATCCATTTTTTCCTCTGGTTTGGGGCATTTATTTGCAAAGAGCGTTAAGCAAAGACAACAGTCAAACCACAGCATAAAGGGGACACAGCCTCTACTCCGTGTATTCCAGAAATAGACATATCAGGCCAAATCCTTGTAGGCACATTGTTTTGGCTCAGTCTCACAGGAAAAGATGCAATTCCCAAAATCAAGGTTTTGTCAGACGTAATTTTCACACAACCTAGAAGAAGCATGAGTATATTCCTCATATAGTTACAAGGCCCAGATTATATCAGAAACATCTCACATCTGATGTTTAACTTGCATGTTAATAAGTACGGGAGTAAAATCTCTTCTCAGAGTCCCATTTTGGCCTATCCAACTGTTACAGTAATCTGTTAATTCTAAGGATGGATCTAAGGAGGATAACTATAAAGAGCCAGTAAGGGTGAAAATCCAGTCTCTCCCTTCAAAAGGGAACATTTCCTAGACTTACCCAATGTTACAACTCAGCTGAAGTTCACATATCTCATCACTAGAATATAGCTCCAACAATGTTAGGCCATTAGGCATGAGTCACTGACAAATCCAAAGGGCAGTACGTAGGCTCGGGGGAAGAAAAGAACTATGAAAAATTAATCATGGTATTAAATCAGCTCAGTTCAGGATCCACGTAAGCAGACTAGCGAAAATCTTTGCTGAGAAAGCTATCCATTACACAGGGTGGAGGTACCCAATCTTGCTTCTTGACTGCCATGAGTTTGGCTAAATGACAGCCAGCAGCCTCATAGTCACCACACCAGCACCATTAGGTGAATCCAAACCACCCACACAGATTTTAAGAAATCCAGCCTTTCTGAGTAGTCTCTAACTTGTTGGTTGCCATCTCCTTCCCAAACTGCAGAAGTACACACAGAAGTCAGGAGCAAGCTTGTCTACGAACAGTGAGGAAAAAAAGGTCTTGAGAATTTGAGTTTTATCCCTATTGTCTATCACTAGGCTCTCATTCACCAACATATTTTTCCCTAAACATCCTTTGGTAGCTATCACGTTTCTGGAATCTGCTCTCACCATCTTAATGTTCCCTGTTAGTTTCAGCTGCAGCTGGGCTTTGTCATTTATAATTTTGTCCCTAAGTACACAAGCAATGCTTTTACATTCTTCCCTTGTTGCTCTTCTTTATTGCTGACCACCTTTTCCTAGATCCACCCTTGGAGAAACTTTCCTTCATCCCACTGATTCAGCCTCCAATAAAAATTAAACACATAGGTACATAAAGGATGTTGAAACAACATGGTGGTGAGCATTAATATGATATGAATATGCAGACAGACATGAATACCCAGACAAAATAAGAAGCTTGGCTTTGCTGTTTTTTTAAATAGCCCTTTAAAGTCACCTTCACACATCACTAAGAGGTTAGCTGCAGGAGCATGGAATTTTGCACAGAATTCAAATTAGGAAAAAGTAGGATTGCCAGACTTGTTGAGAGCTGTGTCCATCTGCTTCAGCATCCTCCGTCTCACAAGGGGTAACAGAAGATGTTTCAAAGACAGACAAGCCCATTAAGGGCAACTATAGGACAACATGCTCTTTCAGAAACCAGCTTCCTCCATTCAGATAAGTAAAGGCTGTCTAAAGTCCTAAAGCATGCAGCTTTTTGTTCTTCTTTTTTTTTCTAAAGTCTTTTTTATTTTAATCTCCTCTAATATGTCAGGAGATTTTCTCATTATCTATCACCCTTTCTTGATCCTATTAAGCTTCTGGCAGCAATGTTATCAAGAGACAGTGGGGTTCAGAGGTTAATTGTGCCTTGTATTTTAAAAGTACTTCCTTTTTTCCATTTTAACTGTGTTCATTTTTAAATAATGCTAAAATAGAAACTGAAAAAAAATCTGTAGCTCAGTTTAAAATAAAAATGAAAGAATAGAGAGAGAGCTAAATTATGACACTCAAATAATTCTTGCCTGTAAGCCTTGGGGAAAACTTGATGGCACTGAGAAGCTAATGTAAATTGCCACTGTTAAGGTTAGATTAGAAAGAAAATTTAAAAAATAACTCTTTTAATCAGCCCCTCAGCTGGTGTGAATCAGCTTAGTTCTTTGGGAGTTATTGAGCCTGAAGTGATTTATATCACCCAAAAATCACGCCCTTTGATCTTTAAATATATAATAATTTTAATGGATCTTCTTAAGACTTCTTTTCTTGTATGTACATCTTTCTTAAGTCATGGTGTACAGAACTGGACCTTCTCCTTCACCTGTGGTCTCACCTCCTGCTTCACGTGCATCATCGTCCCATTTATAAATCCCAGAAGTAGATTTATCCTTCTTTTGCAGAAAACACCATTGATCCCCATTCAGTATGTCATCCATTATAATATCATCACTCAGACAGTAACTCCCCATGTTATATTAATAATGCCCCCCCCCCGCCTACATCACACATCTCTCCCCATGTATTTAGCACTTGAACTTACTGGATTTCATCTCACTGATTTCAAAACACTTATGCAATTAACCAAGATAACTTTGAATTATAATTGTGTCTCTCCCTTTCATTCTTCCTCCAGGAACTGCCTCCTGCCAGCTAAGGGTTGTCCTTTCTAGCTACAGAGTTCTGCATCAAAATAATTTCACTCAAGGAATGTAGTAAGTGGCACAACATGAGCATACTGCTGGCTATGCAGCCACCCTGAGACCCGCTATACCAAAGCTCAAAATCAAAGATTTTAAGATTTACTCTCCTCTTTCATAATATACATAGCACTGCACTGTGTATTATAAACCTACTTACATAATATATTTTAGTACTAAACATGTACTAATCCTGCTTCTGACCTGCAGCATTCACACACACAGTGATTCTAACCATCTTGTGAAAAAGTGAACATTTAACTGAAGTAATTCACCCATTTTTGCTTGTCCCTACCTTTAATTATTCATCCTTATTATTAATACAGTTGTCAAAATTTACATTAAAAAGCCTTACCTTCTCCATTTTAAGCACTCATTTAGCACCATCCACTTCAAAATGCTCAGTTTCTTCCACATGGCATAGTCTGAAAATGTAATAAGCATAACCTCTATTTCATCATCCACATTTTATAAAAAATTACATATTAGGATTCTAAAACTAGCCCCTTGTGCATAAGGACTTGTAATGCTTCAAGCACAAATATCTTGTGCCATTTGAGATATCCTATGGCAGGTGATATACGCACACAAGATATGATAAAGGACCTAACAGAGGCTCTATATTCCCCTGGGCCAGAAGCTGGAAACCTGGTGAGATACCAAGAGACGAGATGAGACAATGGTATCTCAAATGGTACTCCATGTTTAGGCAACTGAATTTTCTTATATAATTTCCCTGTCTTATTATAAATATGTCATGTAATGTGTCAGTGCTTGCTTATGTATAAACCTGGATTCATGTGAAGGATGCATCCATATGGAGGAAGACTATACTGCAGCTATACACTTTTCTGAAAGAAGGTTTTGTGCCTCCCATCTACATTTGCTCTGCCTGCACACTTTCCACTTGCTAGGAGAAAATGCTGAAATGGTTGACATATTCAGTAACAAAAGTACAGTCTATTTCCAGTGTCAGCCAGCCAGCAATCAGAACGACTCCTGCGGACATACACTGTGCAATGTAGGCAGTAATTACTTCTTTCAGAAAGATCCAAGGAATACAAGTGCAACCCTGCTTTTCATCCTCTTTAAATCCTCTGGTTGTGCTCACTTACTGGGACCTATCTTATCTCTCTTTCTTTTCAACACCCACTTGGAGGAGGAAACACAACCTATAGGTTTCTCTGCCAAGAACATACAGCTGATTCCCTGGTTTACTCTCCACAGATGTAGACATTGCTATCTGTAAAATGTCACAATGCCTGGCAGAAATTAGTTCCTGTGCAAAGAGAAGCAAACTTATCCTGACCCTGCAGAAGGTCTAACAACAATCCACAGAGGAAAATACTTCAAAGAGCTAGCTGGGGCATAACCTGTTTCTTTCATCAGAAACATCAGTCTCCTATTCATCAAAATGGTGGGAAGCTGCCAGATTCTGTTCCATCGCTGATTAAACACTGACAATCATAATTTGTAGAAGAAACACACATAAAAAGCCACTTCCCATTAAGTGCACACATTTAAGAATAGTATTTCCAGCCAAAGCTGATTGCCTGTTGACAAAATTACAAAATACGTGTGGATTTTACAAAATTAAGCCCATTATGTACTGAAGTGCAGAGGTGGAGGGCTGTGATAGACAAGTAATGGCAGCAAAGGTGTTCGAAGGAAGAACCTGCATCAAGGCTTGATCTTGTATCTCAAAAAGGTTAACCGAAAACAGCTCATTGCCTTTGCAGGACCTTAATAAAGGGTCTTCTTCTGGACTCAGAAGAAAAAAGAGGTGATTTTCCCTTTTCCCATAACACCAGAATCTGGTTGCAAATAAATGAGGCATGAAAGCAGTGGGGCTTCCCATCCAGCTGCAGAGGTACCTCTGTCCTGTGGTCAAAGTGATGACTCAAGGGCAGGTTCCAACCATGATGCACTGAAGTATGGCTCCATAGACCTGTCTCACAAACCATGGTAGTACAAACTGAAGGAACTCACTATATAAGTCCAAAGAATAAATATTTTCTGAGGAAAGCATCAATGTTTAAACAGAGGGAGTGTTTCAGTAACTGAGACACTAGACAAATCAGTTTTGCATGCTCTGTGTCAGATGCAAATTGATGTTAAATATCTGGTGGCAAAAAGCAAGAAAGATTACAAGCTCTCTTATGCAGTAAGTTGAGCTACCAGCAGTTACACACCCAAGGCACACTTTAACAAGGTAACTTGGGCTGTGCTCTGCCAGCACCTTGCTGATCACCCTTTCTTGATGAACATCTGTAAGCAAACTGGCACGTCTGTTATTTTTACTGAGACACTTGGAGTTTAGTAGTTAGCTACTCCATTAGCTTTATACTGCTCTTTTGAGGGCACCTCAAAAAAGGTCTTTAAACACCTTTTCCTATTGCAATGGTCTTTTTGCCTCCAAAATTTGACTGAGAAAAAGAAAAAAAGAGAGTTCACAAAGGCACTTATCTGTACCATAAAGACACTTCCTCCCATAAGGACTCCAAGGAGACATTAATTTGTATCATTGTGAAGCATTTTTCTGATTTCCTGTTTTGGCCACTACAGGTACAGAGATTCCAAGAAGCCTTTGAAAAGGAAAGATTGTGACATTTCTCTCTATTTTTCAGGAAGTATCAAGACAATTCAGGACCTTCTAACTTACCAGAAGATGAGAGTTGCCAAAAACTGCCCTTCTTTTCCCATTCAAGACCTAGAACACCACAGGTGTTTTTAGAAAAGAAGCAATGTTTCAGAGGAGAAAAAAAAAAGTTCAACATTACTTAAATATCCAGATTCTTAATAATAATTTTCATTTCGGCTTTCCAATAAATGACTTGAAATAATCTAGTCTCTTTCATCTATTCAGGGCAATTATCAAAATAACACCACTTACTTGTAATGTACTTCAGTTACTTCACCTAGGCAATTGTATTTATATAGAAGGAAGATCCTAGAGAGAAGTAAATGCAGGTTATCTTTTCAAAGGAAAAATACAGGAATACTCTGGAAGAATGATGCAAGAACCAATTGCCTACAACATCTAATAAAATGTGATGCAGCCACCAGCCCACTTACCCCAGCGCTGCAGAAGCAGCCCCAGGTCTCACTGAACTCAGGGATATGCAGCTGCTGCTGGAGTTGCCTCTCTGCAGCTTTTTTACTTTCCCCAACTGCTGGCCATGCTAGAAAGCAGCACAGCACTAATATATTCTGTAATATGAAAATATCCAACTCAAATTATTCTGCCTTCACACCAAGGTACTTCCACAGGCCGTTAATGAAGATTCTCTGCATTTTTTTAACTGTTAAAACTGAGACTAGCATCTATGATGAGACATCCCAGTAAAACAACAATGAAAGAAATGGCAAAAATACCTGATCATTAAAGTTGTTAAAAAAAACCAGAAGACTTCTCTCATTTGAAAGCATTCCCTATTTGCTTATATTCCAAACACAAGAAGGAATATGACTGCTGGGCTAAATTCAATTGAAAGTGTCAATATTTATGTTCACAGAATTATCAGATTATTGCCAACAGGTGACGTGTTCACTGTGGGATTTAAAGTCTCTGAAACAATCTGACAAAACAAACATTTAATAAAATAGAAGGAAAAAAAATATTATGTCTATACTGCTCCACAATATAACAGAGATAAGGATAGCAATGCCTGTACTGATGGATTTCCTCACAATGCACCAAAGGCTAGAGAAGATACCAGGGTGCTGCAGAGCAAAAGCATTGCCCCTGGGAAGGCTACACGTTCGAAGACAAAAAAGCAAGAGGCACTGGCAAAAGACAGGCAACTTGAAAACTCGCTGTTCTTGCAGTATTTTGTAAAAGGGCAAACAATTTATCGTTCCTCTCTCAGTTTCATATTTATTCACTGGATTAAAAAGTCTACAATCCAAAGCAAAACGACTCTCTTTTCATAGCTGTTGTATCTCTGTGTTCACCCCACTCACAGTATCAATTAGCAGAGAGGATAGATTCCTTACTGCTACTACAGCGAAGCAATTACTAAATATTCAAAATTCAGAGCAGGCTTTCCAGGAGAAGATTGTTTTGGTTCTGTATAGTCTCTGGCTAGCTGTCAGACAAGAAGACCGACTGGCAGCTTGAATGCGGGTGTTTTCACAGCGTGGCAGGTGTCCTTGGCTGCAGCAGCCACCGCCTGCCCCCTGAGCACACACAGCACCACGTACCTGGGAAGGGCTGGGAACAGCTTTGTGCAAAGCACGGGGTGGCTCATCGAGGAACTAATGCAGACCCACTGATCTCTGAACAAAGATTTGCCATGGTGCTCCTGCCAAAAAGGAATCTGAAGCTCCACTAACCCACCTGGAGCTGTTGAAACCTGTTATAAAAAAAATTTAGAGGGAAGAGAGGAGCTGGGTTGCAATTACTAAGCCGGTTTCATCTGGCAGTATTGCAGTAGCACCCAGTTAGAAGCAGCTTAAAACAGTGCTTATAAGAAGATGGTAAATGAGCACTAAAGCTGTTATGTATTTCTACCTGATAAATATGAACATTAAGTTATAATATAAAGAAAATTCATAAACTCATTAGGTCTAAATAATAGTGTTCACTCATAGCACACAAAGCCCAGGCATGAAACCACTGCCACCTACATACAGTGCTGCTGCAATTCGCTTCCACAAGAGGAAACGCACCAACACCCTGGAGGAAAATCTTAAGATGCTACTCATGGGTCCAGCATGATACAACAGCAGAAAAAGGTGACTGTGAAAAGTACTCCTCCCGGATGTCAGCATTACATTCTGGGTGAATTCCCAATTAATTGCAGTTTTTGTATGAAAATACTCTTTCAATTACAGCAACAGAAGTTACCAGAGATAACAAAACATTATGTCTAACTTCAGCTGATGCCAAATGTTTAGACACTTTAGTGGACACCTGTCTCAATATTTGTTTTAGCTGTCACTTGGTAGGACTGTTACAGATTTTATATTTCATCTCTGTTGCTTCTGAAATATTTGACATTATGGTACTCTAAGCAAAGCTACTGATTACTCACTCTTGCGTACTTTATATAGCTAAAGCTAGATTCCAGCTCATAAAAACATTCTAAGATCACTGAAGATAAAGAGTTAATTATCATTTAAAACCTTAATCTGAACAAACAAGCCCCAAAACCCATAACGAGCAGCCTAATTTTATTACAAAGCATACCTAGAGGCCTATATTTGCTGTCAGACAAGCTGCAAGGCTTCCTCTAGGAATTGCTCTAAATCAGGGCTAATAATTTATAACACGAAGCAGTGACAGTAATATTGTAGACACACAATCCAAATGATACATATACACAAAATTTTCCTAGTTTGAAATGTGGCAGAAAATAGACTGTTCTGAAGCTATATACAGATATTCCATAAGTAAAAATAGCCTTGTGATTTTTTTCCAGTTTTAGTGATCGGAGGAAAAACTAAAATTCAGTCCTTTACTAAGGTTTAAGGGAGAACGTAAACACAGATATTTTTGTTCTTATTTAATTTAGACTATTTCTATAGACTTAATTAAACTGGAGATGGAAATACAAAATCGGTAGATCCCAGCATTTCTGTCAGCAAGCTGACATCTAACTTGTCTTTATATTCTCACTCTTGAGAGGTATCTGCAACAGCAAGTATTTTCCCTCTATAAAATAAGCTTCAAATAAAGCCAAATTAACTAATTAGTAGTGATGCTAATAAACTAAGGAGCAAAATGACAGCGTCATATGAATGATTGAGACTTTATGATTGAATCCCTTGTGGAGCAAGAGGTTTTTTTTAATCAAGAGTGAAACTGATTCTTACTCTGTATAGTACTTCACCCACTGCCAAAGCTGAATGTTGTATTAGTGCCATTTTAAGGCTGTGGGTGACAGAGAAAGCAACAATTTAGATAAAGTGGGGCTATTTCATGTCTTCAGCAGTTACCTTCACATTTCAATGCAGAATTATGTAAGGCTGGCATTGGGATGCAAAAATGTTCTCTCACCACTTGTTCAAACAACAGAGAAGTTTGTGTAACTAGAGATTTGCTGGCTGGCTTGCCACCCGCACCGATGCCAAACAGGAAGGGGAACAGCCATAATGCATCTGTGACAGACCTGCACACTGCTGAGTTCAGGGACAAACTCTGTACAAAGGAGGCAGTGTACTACAGCAGCATGGTATGCTGTGCTAGTTATCATAGCATTGCACAAATAAGGTAGCTTTAAACCTAATTCACTAGTCTTTATCGTGTATATTTGTGACTTCAATGAGCGTGTTGGGTTTGTGTGGCTGCAGGGGGCCGTTTTTGCTAGTTGGGGAAGGGGCCACCTTGTGAGAAGCTTTGTGAAAGCTCCCCTGGTTCCAAAGCTTACGCCCCCAGCCCAGGCTGAGCCAGTGAGCACTAGAGAAACACCTCTGCAAATGCATATTTGTGTGGGGAAGGACTGTCTTGAAAAGAGGAAGGTGGAGAGAACCTGAAGAAGCCATTGATCTGAACAAAAGACATTCATCAGCCTAAACAAAGAAAGAGCTTCCTTGCCAGGAGGAAGGAGGTAGAGGACAGAGAACCTCAGACACCCAGTTCAACTGCATTGAGTAGGAGGCAAAGGAGGTCCCTGCAGCCCATGGAGGTTCAATGACAGAGCAGATACCCACATGTAGGCCATGGAGGACTCCACACCGGAGCAGAAAAGCTGAGGGCAAGTGTGACTAAAATCAAGACCCCAGAATCACTGACTGCCAGAGCAGGGTTGGACCCCCAGAGCTGGGGGTGAGGAGGTGTGCTTGATCAGAGGCCCATCTGCAGCCCATGGATGTCCCCAAGCTGGAGCTGGGAGCTGAGCCCAAAGAGGTCTGTGACTCCATGGGAAGCTCGTGTTGGAACATCTTGTTCCTGGACCTCCATGCCGGGAAGAGCGGCAGAGGTGAACTGACTGAACCCCCATTCCCTGTCCCCTGTGCCACTTGGGGGAAGAAGGTAGAGAAATGGTGAGCAAAGTGGTTTGAGCTTGGGAAGAAGGGAGGGGTGGGGGAAGGTGTCTTAAGCTGTGGTTGTTGTGTCTCACTGTGCTACTCTGATGTAAAGTAACAAATTAAAATGATTTTTCTTTCTCAAGTTGAGTCTGTTTTGCCCATGACCATAACTGGTGAGTGAGCCCTAATTCCATGTCCCCTTTGTTGTGATTCCCTTCCCATCTCACCCCCTGGTCCCACTGTGGCTTTCACAACAAGTCAAGCAAGTATTCATTCCCCATTTATTGGAAAGGAGGAAAAAACAAAAAACAGCAAAATAAAGCCCACAAAATACAAACACCAAAAAACCACACAAACCAAAATACAACCAACCTTACTCCAGCTTCTTACCCCTGACTTCCTGCAAGCTCATCTGAGGGGCTCCACAGGTGAACTCAAGAAATCACCTGTTTCAAATCAAACATATCCTATCCCGATGTGAATCAGTAGACACCAATGACTGGAAAATAATTTAAAGCCTCTTTTTGCTCTTTACACCATCTGGAAACAATCTCCATCTAGAAATAGCGTGAGCTTAATTTTACAAGGGCCTCCTTCTCATCAAACATGTCAGTATGTTTACTACAATAAGTAAGCATCTTGGGGAAACTCTTCTTACTCTGCATGTAGTGAAAGTCTAAGGCAACACCATCACTTCATTACACACAAGTTTATACAACTCCCTGGCTTTCCTCAGCTCTTGTCCCCTCAGTAAGCTAAATATTTTTTCTGACATTCTTACAACAGTAACCACACTATCAACTGTCTTCCCTCAACATGCTGCACTGCTGCGTAGGAGTTGCAGTTTACCTGGTTTATACTATTCTTTCCTTCAGTCCAATAACCATAACCTACATCCAACTTGCCCCTGAGAGTGATTCACCTGAGGGCATCTCTTCTTTAAAATGTGTAAATTCTGTAAGGACTGCAATACAGCACTGATTAGTGCTAAATTCAGGACGTGGTACACAACAATGAGAGCAGAGCCATGGGGGAAGGCTCAGAGCCCACCACAGCTCCTGTCAGAGGCAGGCCAGGTAGCTGTAACTACATTGCCTATTGGATAACATGGTATGTGACCCACGAGTAAGGCAGTGCTGCAACTACCAGGGTTGTTGTTACCTAGCAAGAGCTGCTTCCTCGAGGATCAGAAGAGAAAGGTAAAGGGAGAAGGGGGAACATATAACACTTCAGTCAGTTCTTTGCTTCCACCCTTTCAGTAGATTTAGACTCTGCTGCTTCTGCATGTGGCAATAGACTGCAACCTGCTGGCTTACAGTTAGGGTGCGAGAAAAGTGGCTTTGGAACTGTTCTGAAAAGTGGTTCCAGCATCATCTTTAATTTTTCCTCTGCTTTGTCCTCAATTATTTCCTTCCTTTGTTCTTCCAATGCCCCGAGCTCTTCGAGAGTTCTCAGATGGCTTATTCACTCTTACCCTTAGACCTCTTTGTCATGCAATCAATTTATATGTCATTGTTCTCAGCTCCACCTTTCTTCAGACTTTTTTTTTTTTTTTTTAAACCTTGCCGTTTCTTCAGTAGGATTTAGAATCACAGCCTTGTCTCAGTAGATCAGAGCACAGTTTCCATACTCAGTATACAAACTAGGCCAGAATTAACACAATTCCTTGTCTCAGAGCTTGTACAGCAGATATGGAACTTCAGAAGTACTTAGCAGTTGACAGATGTGAATTATGACACTAGTTCAAGGACTATCACTGAGTAATAATTAGTATTTCTGCAAAGGTCACAGAATCACAGAATTGTTTAGGTTGGAAAAGACCTCTAAGATCAAGTCCAACCATTGACCTAACTGCCAAGTCCACCACTAAATCATGTCCCTAAGCACCACATCTGCATGTCTTTTAAATACTGCTAGGGGTGGTGACTCAGCCACATCCCTGGGCAGCCTGTTCCAATGCTTGACAACCCTTTCAGTGAAAACATTTTTCCTCATATCCAACCTAAACCTCCCCTGGCACAACTTGAGTCCATTTCCTCTTGTCCTGTCACTTGTTACTTGGGAAAAGAGATCGACACCCACCTCACTGCACCCTCCTTTCAAGTAGCTGTAGAGAGCAGTGAGGTCTCCCCTCAGCCTCCTTTTCTCCAGGCTAAACAACCCCAGCTCCCTCATCTGTTCCTCATAAGACTTGTGCTCCAGACCCTTCACCAGTTTCACTGCCCTTCTTTGGATGCAAGTTGAACTCTAAAAGTTAAAACTTTTTAAGAAAATAGTAGACTACCAAAGACAACCATAACCTGCTCAAGGTGCTAAGACATTGTTTTGTTATCTGATAAGCAGAAATCCTACCATTCCAATATTATTAAATAGATTTTCTACTGATAGATTTTTTTTTTTTTACTTTAAAAAAGAAAGGACAATATGGCCTACAGAGCCCTAAAAACCTACGTCTACATGTGAAGACTTCCACAACCATTTCCCAGAAAGTTATTCTTCAAACCAATACTCATTTTGAATAAGTATGAAAGAGAAGGAAACTAGGACTAGAGTCTGACCAAGAAAGGAAGAGTAATATGGAGTGATCTTCATAAAAACATAGAGAAGAAGCTGCCAGGTCAGGAAACAGTGAAATCTTTCCAATTTCTGACTCTCAAGAGCCACTGAGAGTCATAAGAAACCATAAATCCTCCTGGAAAATGTGGAACAAACCAGCTAATTTTCAGGGTTTGAAAACGCTGGTGTGATCTGGTTGAGGATCATGAACAGTGTCCTAAGAAATTAAGTTTTAAAATTTTTCTACTTATACAAATGCATGTTACGCAAGCCGAGACAAAATCCAAAAGTACATTCATACTTTACTATACCTCTTCCATGTTAATTTTTTAAAAAATAAATTTAAATTTTTTAAATAAGTTTCAGAACTTGAAAACCAAGTGGAAAATAAGATGCATAGGAATGGAGAAAACCCCTCCATATTGTACAGATCTTCATGCACTAGGCAGTCCCAAAGTCAGTCATGGATTCAGTTATGTACACAAGCTTAAACACAAGTGGCAGCATTTTATTACTGTGTATGTTTTTTCTTTTTAATAATCTGAGACTGTCTTAGTTCCTCAGTCCCATGAGCATATGGGCAAGATTCAGAAGGCAAAGAACAACCATCAGGATGATGAATGAAAAACCAACAGAGACGTGTTTTAAATGCTTCAGCTGAAAGGCATCGTTTCACTTCAGGCTTAGTTTTCCTTGATGGTTTCTCTTTTCTCCAGTCACGAATATGAACTCTCCCATTTAGAACTAAGATTTAAAAACAAACGAAAAATGCAGCTGTTAATAGACAGCCATGGGAATTGTACTGGAAAAAATGCATAGTGACATTCTGTGAATAAAATATGTATTCTACAAATGGATCACTCAGGCAAAACCAAATGTGCCATTTGTACAGAAATAGAAGTGCACAACAAATCGACATAATACAGACACAGTGTAAAGAAGACTTGATTCATCTCCCTGTGAGATGTTTTACTGTGATGCTCAATAGTTTCAGACACCTTTATATCATCTTTGTAGAGTTTTGTTTGTTGGTTTTATATATAGCAGTTAGGATCATTTAGACTAAAATCCTCTGAATTTAGATTGCAAGTCCTGACAAAGTTGTTTTGAAATCCTTCCTGTGTTCAAAACTTTATTACTCCATGTTTAAAATGCCATTACCAGCACAAAACTAGTAAGAGTCTCCTACTACTTTCACTACACAAAAAATGCTCTTGCAAAGACAATGGTTCACTGACCCAAAAATATACGACACTAAAGAGATGTCTAATCCTTCATAGGAATCAACAGTGAACCATCGTTAGTTAATAAAGATTTGACACTTTTAAAAAATTTATTTGCTGCACATACACATTTGCAAATCTCTGAAAACTCTTTAAATGGGTCAACATCAGAATAAAAGGAATCTAGTAAGAGAGAAAAAAAATGTAGATGAAAAATTAAAGTGAAAATGAGGAGGGAAGAATGTGCCACTTGTAAGTTGCCATGCTCTATTTTCATATCCTGCTTCAATCATACCTTCTGTATCACACACTTGTAGATTGTCATAGTAAACAGATATCATTCGGTATTCTGATAATCACTATTCAAAAGGTAATGAGTCCAGTGAAAGATTAATACCACATGTTCTGGCCTTGATGAATTCATCCCTCCACATTTCCTGGTGGTACACAAACAGATCTGAATTCATATAAAGCCAATCCAGAAGTGGGTTCAGCAGAGATTTAAAATGTCTCTCAAAAGGTGAAAAAAAATAATAAATGAGCACACATAGTGCTATTTATGATCAAGCTTTTTTTTTTTTTTTCCTAGAAAATCTGTCCTGTATTGGACAAGATGCCTGATCAAAAGAAACTGCCACAGATCAGTTAGCTCTAAGCCCCTTGGTTTTATTTTGTGTGTGTGTGTGCATCCATCTGTTTCCACATCTTTAGAAGAAAAACACAAGTAAAGATGACAAAAAGAGTTGTAGCCATGTTCTGTTCTCTATGGCACGAACAATGGCCTTACAGACCACCTGCTGGTTAATGTCCCTTGTTGACATGTTACTGAAGGAAAGAATCACAAGGTCTTTAATGAAGCTCCAGGGACTTTCCATGGGATGTAAATTACTGAGAAAGACTTGGCCTTAATCCTAGTCTTTCTTCAGTGGTAATGTGCAGACAGGATCCATGCCAAATTGAATTGCTCATTCCACGTACCAGGTTTTAAATCTACTCCATCTATCCCTAATGACAGGGAATCAAATTCAGACAGATAATGAACGCAATGTGACCAACTCTTTTCAACGGATGGTAATTCAAAAGGATTTTGGTATAGCTTCACATTTTGCAATTGCCAAGGGCACAGAAACCCTTAGGTGGATGCTAAACTTGGCTACGTTAATCACTGGCAGCAGCTAGGCTGCACACTTCAGATAATTTGCCATAGATTAGTTGATCAACATTTTACAGCTGATGTAGAATTGTTGAGACACAAGAAGTTAACACACTTCCAAATTTGAAGTAGCTTTAAATACTGTTAAAACCTTGATGAACTTGTATTACTGCAAAACTAGACCTTCCTTTTGCACAACTCCAAACTGACTGAAAAAACCCCCAAAAAACAATCAAACAAAATAGACCACCACATTACAACAGGGGGAAAAGCAAAACAAAGACACCAAAACCCCCCTCAAAAACCCACCAGCTATGAACAAAACTAGTCAACCACAGAAATTTGCTACTGAGTTCTTTCTTCCATGCTACCACAGGCTCTCTAAACACATCAAGCCTCACGGAGGTTCTTATGGGAACTAGTTTCATCTTATGTTGGCATTTACACCTTGTGGCTTGGTAAGGCCAGACTAAGTCTCAGTTAAATGCTTCAGTGAACCTGCTTTGCATTTGACAGCCCCAAAATCATCAATATTTTGTAGGAAAAATACAAATTCTTTAAGTCAAACAATAGCATTAGAGTAGCTACTTCAGTTAAAGGACTGTCTTTTCAGATATAGTCAGTGTAGAACAACTCTGTGTTGACAGATGCCTTACCAATCTCAAGAGTTTTACTAACAGTATCTTGGAGCAATGGACACAAAGAATATTGAGTTTTCCACAGAAGTATAGAAAGCAGTTGAAAAAAATACCACCACAGTAATTTTTTAGTTGAGTTTAACTGCATATAAAGAAGACAAAACAGATTAAAGAAAAACCAAACAAAACCCCAAACCCCTTCTTTACCTTCAAATACTTGATGATTGTTCTTTAGTAGTGTCTGCAGGCCTCCATATTCACTCTTTAACCTTTTTAAAGTCTCTTTATTTAGGTGTTCTGCTACTTCTTTCAAGGAAAGGCTTTCTGCAATGAATAATGCCATAGCTATTAAAAATGTGTATATATAAAAAATATATATATATTATATATATATTATAATATATATTTCTTATATTATATATAAGAAAATGTAACTTATATGGAAGTTAATGATTATGAGAAGAATCTATGCGTTATCTAGCAGTACCGCAGCAACCTTGAACTCCCAATATCATGCATGACATATATTTTATATGTATACTGACTGTAAAATAGCAGCTTTCATTCTACAGGACTCAAGTCAGAATTTCCACAGTAAGACATATTTTTAATTTTCTTCCCTGTTTTTTTTACAGTAGCACATAACCCTCACTGTGATAAGCACTGTTCACACGCTTGTAGTTAGAGAGAAGAGAGTTACTCAAAGGGTCTCCTATGACAGTAACATATGACAAACTACAGTAAGTAAATAATAAAAATGAAAAATGGAGAGATGGTAGCAGTGAGAACTAACAGAACACTTATAAAATTGACAGCAACTTCTGTTTCTTCCTAAGACTAAACTAAAAATTCCTAATCATGTTGTAACCAAATGGCATTTCAAAGCAATTATTACAGAATTCTTACAGAATTATAGCTAATTATTATGCAACTATCCATAAAGAAATTTAATATTCTCCCCAAATAGACATAGAGTGTTCCATTTTGGTAAATGGAGAGGAGTTCTAGGTTTGTTTTGGTTTGCTTGTTTTAATAAAAATGGATTCTGTCCTAGCTTTTAAGTCTAGAGGGGAAAAAAACCCACACCAATTTCAAAATATTCTTACATGCCCTATTTGCATCCCAATGTGCAATAAAACATAGCAGGGAAAAAAAGCCTTTGATTGCTACTGTAGTGTTCTTGGCATTTTATAAAACTTATTTCACTTACTAATTTTACAAATATGTAAATTCACTGTAAAAGATAACCTCTACCAGCAAAAGATAATGTACAGGAAAGACAACCTCACCTCCTTGATTCCAGGTATTCGTATTTCCACCATGCGTATTAGAACATGATTTGGGGGGGGCTGCATTTAACAGCAAGTTTGCCACATTGAGAACCACAGCATCCACAAAATCCCGAGGCAGGGAAGCACAATTTCTGATTTGTTCTACTTTTTCTCTGGGTTGAAATCCGGGCATCCAAATTGTACCAGCAGTCTCGGCCTCATTTTCAGGGAGTTCTGAGCCTGCTTCCTCACTTCCACCATTAGAATGATCTTTATGATTAAATCCAAGTGTTCTGTCACACGTGACCACAGCAGAGGTCTGACGATTATTAATATATTGTGTTATCTGCTTGTCAATCAGAGCACATTCTGTAGGTGCATAGGTCCTATTCTTTCCAATAAGGCACACCTATTTTAGTAGAAACAGGTAAATTACTATTTATAGAGAGTTCCATACTTACACACAGCCCCCCAACCTGTACATGTCTTATGCAGGCTTCTGAACCTACCTACAGGAGATATCCATTGAAACTCAAAGCTCATTAACATCTGAGGGTTTTTTAATTTCAGTTTTCAAATTTAGCACCATAGAAGAAATCCAATAATCTAACCATAATCCACCATGCCATACAAGCACAGAACAAAAAGACTTTTCCTGATCCTCAGACTATTTACAAAATTAAAGCTGGACACCGCTTCCTACTCCGAGAACTTTTCACCGAATTTCACAGGACGTGAAAAACAGCAAAATTAAGTACAAAGAAGGAACACGGGCATCTGCACCCTAAAGAGTGGTATAAGAAATAACCATTAAAACTTCCATTCTCTCTTGTCTTTAAGATTGTACCTATGATGTTAAGAGCAGATTACCCAAGAAAACAATGAGTCTTTTTAGTCTCTCTTCAGAGCACATTGTCCCAAGTAATTCAACTGACTACAGTCTGATCTTACAACAATAATAAACAAACAATACTAATGAACAAACATTCATATGCATCAGACAGGTAGAACCCTAGACAAAAAAAAAAGACAAAAGCCCCATAGTTCAAAATTACCCTTTTTGTTGATGGAATTCTAAGGCAATCTTCTTCCACATGAAATCCGCATACAAATCCCACTTGGGCAACAAAATCGAGGTATTCTCTGTACTGAGTTTTCTTGCTTTGTCTTCGGCTGTATTTTCCATGGAAATCAAAGAAGCAACATGGCAGCACAAAGTAGCGACATGAATAGGAAGACCTACAAGAAGGATAAACTGCTGAATAGAAAGCTATTTAAAAGAACACACACATTTAACAAAAAACCCATCTGATATAAGCAATAATGGAAATTTTTATTAAGTGACAGAGCTTCATGAAATAATATTTGTATTTTCCTCTTTCAGTAGATCTATTAGCACAATCAAAAATACTGTTTCACAAACTGTTTGCTATGGAAAATTACTGTGTCAACTTGCTTTGCAGGACTAAATCTCTAGAAATGAAAACTATTGCAGCTGGTTGTGAAGAGCACAATGGTTCAAGGGAAAGCAAAACCAACAGCACATTTATTTAAAAAACCCCCAAACCAACAGATTAACTTTTAAAGAATAAAAACCAGTTCAGTTTTTTGAACTTCAAAAGCAAAATGCTGTAATGGATTCTATAAGAAAGTAAATACTACATCTTTGCTGCTCTACAGGAAGAGAAATATTTTGTAAAAACAATCAATTGGCATCAAAGGCAGCAAGTCCTGGCATCAGAAGCAGCAAGTCCTGCAAGGACAGCAGGTGTGGCTGCAAAAGTGACAGCAGCCACCAAGCACACACAGGTAATTATGGGAGCTTTTCTGTGTTGAGTTTTTGTTTGTTTTTTAATCCTTCCCTCCCACTCCGCTCCCTCTGCAGATACCTAGCTGCAATTACAGGTATCCATGGTGTTAACTCATCTGAATGGTTTCCTATGAGCCAGTCAGTATCTGGAAAGAGATGACTGTCACCTGGCATGATTGGAGATTCCTAAGCAAACAAACAATACATTAAGTGAATTTTATTACAGGTTTCTTTAAGTGCATTCTATTTGTTAACAAAGCACTAAGCAATAATATAAAATCATACAAGCTGACAAATACAAGGTGAATGAGAACCACAGACATCAAATATGTTTCCTCAATCTCTACTTTACCCACAAAATGTTGTTTAAAGAGTAGAAAAACAATTCTGCTTAAGATACCTGGCACCCTAAATATCTGTAAATTCATATCATAAATTAGATTATTATTTCTTGCCATTCTTCTGTTGCATGTATGTCTGGACTCAATTTTTCTGAAAGCCATTTAATTTGCTATATCTTATAGTCCTAGGATTCACACAGCAATTAATCAGAACACAATTTCACTGCTATTTTCTCTTCTTTCACAGACTTTTCCTAAATCAAATCCTAATACAAAGAACACCATTTTTCACACTCTATCATTCATGTATAATAAACCTAACCCAGCCTAACACTTTCCCTCTTGTCTATGTTGCCATTCCACCCCTTTTCAAGTTGTGTCAAGACTACCTTACAATACAATGCAAAGTCAGGAGCAAAACCAGGCAACAACAGATTAGAGAAAGAAGGCTTCTTTGTTGGCCTTTAGAATAGCATTTTGCCTCATGGAAATTCAATATATACAGACTGAGGAGACATCAGCATAGAAGTCTTACCACCACAGTACTGACTCACAGAATAGTTACTAGTCTCAAGAATATGATATTCTTTAAAAAACAAAAGAAAAACAAGCCCCCAAACCAACCACCAAACACAATGAGTTCTTCATATAGGTTCAATTTTAAAAGTTCTAGAGTGCCTTTAATGTTTCTTTCTCATATACACATTTTCTTACCTAGAACTAAGTTCATCACAGAAAGTACTTCATGTTGATACTACAGAAGTACATGCTCTTCTCTAAAAATGTGTATGAATCTCAAAGAAACTACTGGGCAGATCAGAAAAAAAAAAGTTTTAAATTTGTATCTCCAAAGACCTTTAGGAAACGCCTTGAAAATGATGCCTATAATCTCATTTTACATACAAAATGCACGTTTTATGAGCTCAAAATTCACATGCAAAATAGTATCTGTATTGGAATTTTAAAAAACCCAAAAAACCAAAACAACACTTAATAGGGAATTTCAGAAGAATCAGACTATCTCTATCACATTCCAATTCCCCTCTTCAGACAGCACTGTGTTAGGTGTTTTAAGTACCAGTACGGTGCATTATTGTTCACTTTAAATATTACATCTCTGACCATTTTTAGTAATGTATATACATTTCTAGACAATATATGTAACAAATTTATTTTTGGCAGGTTAGTAGATGTTAAACCAAGTGTTTGATAAGTGTTTTCTTATGGTTGATAAAACAAGTTACTCCTACATTATATTTCAGTTTTGATGATTCAGTTTAGGCACAGCATGAATTACCAGTGTCACATTCTGCATTTTGCCAGTCACCCATAATCAAATTTGTATTCACCATGTCTGACAGCAGTTTGGCATTGCTGAGTGCCACCTGTTACATTCATTTATATTGTTAGTATTGGCACTGAACGTCACAGATGGCAATACTCATCCTGTACCTCGTGCTTTAAGTAAAGATCAAAACAAAATTAGCTTTGAGGGTAACAAAAGGCTGTGAGCAGGTGCTTTCTCCTTCTTGCAAAATCATTTCACCCTTCCTGTTCTTTACAGAACTCCTTCCCACATAAAATAGTCCTTTCCTTATTTTAGATATTTTTATTGTTTCTGTCTGGCTTTTTCAAGTGTTCTCTGTGAATTCCTTTTTTTTTTCCTTTTTCTTTTAAAAAAGACAAATAAAATGCATCCTTTTCTGTTTTGTTTCCTCATGCTGCAGAGAGGGACAATTGATGCTCAGAAGTTTCCCTCACTCAAGAAAACTGAGAATCTGTAAACAGCCAGATTAAATATGAAATTATGTACAAAATTCAAACATTTCCACAATACAGAAATACAGGCAGAAAAAGGAATATAAAGGAATATACAACATGAGCAAAAGAGAAGATGCTGTTTGCTAGGATTAGAAAGGAGTGAGTTAACATAGTACAACAGGGATGAAGTAACACCACATTTTGATGGTGTGGGTTGTTTCTTGAAGCCTTTCAGTAAGATCTGGTTGTAGTGTAGCAAAGGAATCTGGCAGTTTTGGCAATCTGTACCTAAAATGGCAGGGTGGCATACAGAAGGCTGCAGAAGACTGAAAGCTCCACCACTCATCTGTGAAAACTGCTGCTCTTTTGTTGATTAAATATAACTTGTTAGCATTCTAAGGTATGTTTAATTAACTTTTAAACAAAACTACTAGGGAATAACTGCAGATGGAAAACTCTTTTAATGTATTGGAAGCTGGCAATTTTTGAGAGAACAGAGTAAGAAATTTTAGAGCAGTCTAGACAACAACAAACCAGGAAAACCTCACCTTCAAAGGGCAACTGTTTGTCCGTACCACACTTTGTATCAGACCAAGAACAGCTGGAGTTAAAGTGAATGTTCACATGCTCAGATTGTTCCTGTTCTCATAAAAATGCTGATGTGGAACTTGAAACAGAATCCCTCTTCCAGACTCATTTTCCTGTTCATTTTTTGAAGGCTATTATTGCAATTACTTACCACCAGGTTAGTATAGCAGAAGATTGGCTCCTTTAAGGTTCAACAACAATTTTGTCCCCAGACCAGCACATAGCACTGGAAAGTCAGAATCACTTTCAAGAACAAACTACTCAAAACTTTAGATACTAATATCTTTTATGAGGTATAGTGATGCAAACAGAGCTGCTTAATATTGACCTTCCAGTAAAATCAAAGATTATTTCATGGTGAGCATGTCTGCACAAGCAGTAGGAAAACACAGTAGTCTTCTCAGCTGAGAAATAAGTAAGTTGCAAATATGCAAGGGTATGATACAGCATTGCTCTCCTAATTCCCTTTATAACTTATTTTACAGTCCCACAAGTCATATGGGTGGCACCATAACAAACCCACAGATCACTTTAGACAACTGTCTGTAACCTGGTATGTTTGATTACATTTCCATCAACACAACCTGAAACAGTGAACAAAAATAGTTACAAATCAGTAAGATTGACATACATTTGCATAATACCTCTAAATGAGTTTCTGGTCCATACATGTCCCATATTTTTCTTCTCCTCACATCAATTCCTCTACCTGAATGCTGAAATATTTGAAAAACAAAAAAGTATCATTTTTAAGTACTACTTTTAACAGAAACCATCAGACAGGCTCACTGAATGTAGTTATTAACACTAATCATTTCATTCATATTAAAATTTAGACACAAAAGGAAACAGCTTCAACACTTCAGGCAGAAGCTGAATACTTTTAATCCCTTCTTTCCCTTCTAAATATGAAGGGAAAGACTAGGAAAAATTAATAATATATCTGGTAAATTTTACATGGGCTCACCTACTGAGACTGCTCTTGAAAATCTGGATCTCGACATAAGTAAAAGCAGAGTATTGGGTTTTGCTTAGTTTTTTTTAAATATCAAAACCTTTCACAAGCCAAGTATTACTGTAGCACCCACAGGGCTCAGAGGAGAGTGCTACTCTAAGCTGTCCTTGCTGGAGAACCACCTTTCAACTACTGAAGTCAATGAGGCTGCTGGAGTCTAAACACACTTTCCCTGTGTGAACTGATGGGAAGAGGAAACAGGACTGGAAACTAAAACAAGAAATAAAGAATGCATAAGTAATAGTATTTGAACTTCAAGAACCCTGTGCAGAACTAAGCAAAATCAATTACTAGAAAAGTCTCATAAAACTCACATACACAATTTTTTGACAGTCAACAATGTTTGTCAGTACTACAGCAGTGATGGTCTAATGATATATGAAAATAAATGTCTACAGACAAAATAGCATCTTGCATTAGATCATTTTTTTTCTGGCCACATAAGGATAGAGAGCTCATGTTAGGAGAACTTGGACTTTTTTCCACTACTAATTTCCTCTATAAATTTTTACCATGTTCTCCCAAGAGAAGAAAATACAATTTGCTGAAACAGACAGACCCAATTTCATTTGGTTTTGTTCAATCTCACCAACCTTTTTTGTTGTTGTTTCAGAAACTATGCCTCAAGAAACAGAAGTTTGTTGATGCCACATTTTCACTCCCAAAAGCATAGTATGTTGTTAGGCATTTTCACAATTAACAGAGCCCAGAATTTTTTTTTAAAGATATAGAAAAACATTTTCAGGACATGACAAGTAGAATTCAACTTCAATAAAATTAAGTTTATGAAAAACATCTCATTTAAAAGCTCTTTTGAAAGAGAATCTCATTTAAGATTCCCCATTCCTTTTTGCTTTGTCTACAGCATAACTAAATTACACCATTACTTCTTCTTTTCCCTTTTAGTTCCTTACCTCAGAAAGATAGCCATAGATTGAAATGAATCGCACTAACAAAAATAAATAAATGAGTGAAAGCTTTCTAAAGCTTTGCTAGGATTTTTCCCTGGTAACTAGAGTGACAAAATTCTATTTTAGCAACATGAATTAATTTAATTTTGGCTATTTGCGTGCTGAATAAAAAGAAAGTGTAACAAGAATATTGGACATCTCTATTTTTTAATTATTATTTTAAAAAGCGTTCTATTTACCCCTTCATTGTTTAGAATATGAACCAGTAGACCATTTCCACATCCAAGATCTACAAATGTCTGTTTCTTGGTCAACCCTTTTTCCTTTCTCTCTTCTTCCCAAAGAATCTAAAACAAGAAAATAAAACATTTTAGACTTCTGCTCTCAAGTTTACCTGTAAGAAAGCAGCAAAGGTTACTGGAAATTAAAGGCTATACAACCCTGGGCTAGAGCGAGCACAAATTTAAAATAAGCTGCTAAAGCAAAGGGTGCAAGAGATGACCAGAGGAAGCAAGGTAAGTAGCAAGTAAATATCAACAGTGTCTCTGCGAGTAACCCCACTGAAGCATTTCTATCCACTGTATTAAAGAAAGAATTTGTGGTAGAGCCAAAAATAAAAACCAAAATGTTCTTTGTAATCAGTTTGCCACATATTTGTACATGTAACATCATTTTCTACTGAAAAAAGTGTAACTTCCCTAGCAAAAGTCAGCTGCCCCAAATTCTACATCAGCTAACAGGACCCCAAAGCTTTTAGACCAATTCTAGTCCCTGCTTTGTACATAAGTAGTTATTTTTACACAGTTATGTAATTCATAATTAGTTAATAATTGGATGTTTGTCCACAGGGCATGGATTAGTCTCTTTCTATCACTGTCAAAGTCTTTTTCCTTCAAAGAGAAACTACAGAGCACATATTCATCAACTCTGCACACTTATTTTTTACTGTGACTAACAAAAATAACCAAGAGTATATAACGTCAAAAATTAGTATTTGTAACATTCCTGCTTGTTGTCAGTTTTGCTAGAGGGAAAGAAGCAGCAAATAACCCATGAGATTATCAAGCCGTGTTTATATTTTTTAATGTAACAATCATTGCACTTTTGTATTCTAGGCTGTATCCCAGAAAGCCCTAATCATCTCCTACACAGATCACACCTATCTTCCATCCCCTGCTGAGTTTCTCACGATGCAAACTGAATAGCTGCTACTTTGGGCATGTGCCTAGACAGTAGGCAACCTAAATATGACTGCTAAGTAAAAATGAGGTCAGATGCAGATGCCATAAATCTATACAAATTTAACACTGGACCTACTTTCTCTTAACCACCTATTTAATGTACTTCTAAACAATGAGTTACTATATTTGCAAGGAGGTTAGGTTATTAATACTATACTTTAAGCTTTTATTTATATAAGCCAGTTATTAGATTATTTTAATAATTTTTGAAAGATATTGCTACATCAGCTAAAACACATTATCACTGTAAACTAAAACTCATGCATAAAAATTTGCAAAACATTTTCAAGAGTGTCATTACGGAATGTTCTTGTGGCTACAACTAATTTTCTAATTTTCAACATCAAATATTATCATGGTGGTAAAAATGGGAAAAGAAAAGTCTGTTATATGGCTCTTTCCACAAACCAGGATCATAAATTAGAATAGTTCAGTTGGAATGATCATCTAGTGCAACTGTCTGACCACTCCGTTATGACTTTTTCTCTGCTGTAAAAAGTTCTGTTGCACCAATGTGACAACCAAGATTTTCAGTAGCCTAGGTCAGTCAGGCTTCCTCACACAAATTTAAAACTCTTCATGGGAAAAGAACCTGAGGTTCTAAGTTTAAATAGCCAGTTATCAAAATAAATTAGTCCTCAACAAGCTCTGTAAACAACGTAACTTATTACAAATAAAATTTACAGAAGATGCAAGAAGCATCTACACTATACTTCAAGGTAGAAATGCTCTTACTGCCCTCTGGGTAGCAGTCAAAAAATATTTATTTGCCTACATAGTAACAAATTTTGATGCTGTTTAAAAATCAGAAGTTTCCAGTGACTGCAAGTAGCAGAATTTTCATAGATTCTTAAACAAGTAGGGGCCTCAGAAAATTGCTCCAAGCATTTATCGGCATTCCTAGCATCTACAGTTGGCCTTAGTGCATTTGAAGATGGGATTTGAGATGAATTTTTATCAGGGAAAGGTAAAGCAGTGAAAAACCTTCAGCATAAAATTAACAAGTCATTGAAATAGGTATAAAACAATAGCTTCTAATCTCCAAATCAGTTCATCTAATCACTATTTTTCTGCCACATCAATGCTTTTTGCTTTATCACTTTAAAAAAAAAAATAATCTGGTCTGTGTAAGTTATGAACCTCCTTAAGGCCAGACAGAGGATTGCAAATATTTATCGCATCTTCACAAAGAAGTTTTAGTATCCCTCTAAACTTAATTTTAATTGTTATTGTGTTCATTTTTGTGGTACAGGGCAGTATAAAAAACAAGTCAACTGAACTTCCCTTTGGTTTGTCATGTTATTTTTTTTTTCAAACTCTGTTATGAAATGCCTACCTTCTGTAATCACTTCTTTATATCTGTAAAACCCTGAAATGCTGTTGAGAGTACTACCAAAGATCAGAATACAAATACAGCTCAACAGAGTTACAGACATGAATACCACTTTCAGTTTAAGTTACACTTGAAAATACTGTAATAAGAACTTTGTATGTCTGCTTCAATGAGAACGAAAACAAACAACACAAAAAAAACCCCCAAAACAACAAACCCAAAAAATTCACACCCTTTCTCCCACCCCCTCCCTTTTGTCTTGTATGCCTGTAGTAACTTCTGGTCATTCTATTTTAAAGAATGCAACACCTATAAAATGAAAATACTGATTTTCTTTAGAGAGGTTCTATTATTAGGAAATAGAATCTTACAGAATATTATTAGGCAAAGCAATACCTTACCAGCAAGTAAGTGGCAATAGCAACATCTTCATAGACAAACTTATCAGGATCTGTTACTTCAGGCCACACCTTCAGAAAAAAAACAGAGAAAAAAATATTTTCTACAGTATCTGAAATTACTTCAGAAAGTGCCCAATTAGAGCGATCTGGATACTCATCCTCTTCAATAGTTTTCTGCACTTCAGGAATTTCACATTTTAACCACATTAAAAATATACACAAAGAACGTAAATAAAGAGTTTGATTTTGTGAGTCACACAAAAGAATAACAGTGTAAAGAATGTCTGCTGTCACCCAATCCATAAAGTTTCCAAGAACGTTATGGCTCCATATGTGCAGCTCACAACAAAGTGCTGCATCTGTTCTGTAATATACATGCATCGTTTTGCTTAACTCTCTGTGAAGAAAAATACTTAATTATTCCTGTTATGTGTAATATTGATAACGTAAGCATTTGTAAATTTACTTTTACAACATACAGGGATAGAATTATCCTGGCACAAACCTTGAAGTAGGACGACAGAAAGTGGAAGTATTATCCCTATTCTGTAAATGAGGAATTGAAACAAAAATTAAAATGCTCAACACTACACTAAGTCTACCGCAGGGCTAAAGACTGAACCATTACCTTACCCACAAGTCCAATTTTCTTCTAATATATATATATTTCTATTAGTACACAAAGATTAACAGTTAAACCTTTCAACATTTTCACAACGTGTTTTACAAAAACATTTACCAGTTTTGTTTTTATTTGGCTTGTAGCTAGAGTCTCATGGATAACAGTAAAGGCGTTACCTCATCCAGCACTTAGGATAATCACTGTCATTTTTCAGGATCCCCAGGATAAAATAATACTACAACATTACTCCTCTGACTCAGAAAGATGCATTAATATAGCATCTACATTTAAAAAGAGTAATAGGAACCTTAACCTGCTTACTAAGCAGTGTTGTTTCCAGAGTCTTTCAGGTTCTGGAGAGGGTGGTGCTTGTACTTTATTTATGCCTTCTAGTGGGGATGACTTAGTATTTACATCCACGGACCTACTGCTTTCTTCTTATTTGAAGAGAAACATTCTGGCAAGTATTTAACTCTTCTGGATATCCAGTGTGAATTTGGCTCTGAATCTTGCTTTTCCAGTTCAGTTCTTCCAAATACTAAATTGTTTGTTTCCCCCATACACATAAAAAATCCCCAAAACACAAAATCATAAAATCCACATTTCAACTAAATTGCTTCTTTTATTAAAAAAAAGAATTTGGTGGAAGAAGCAGTTTCACTAAACAAACAACAACAAAAACAATTCTAGGAAAGCAGTTTTTACTGCATTTAATGCCAAACTTACCTTTACCATCTCTTTGTATTTTTCTTTAAGGTCTTGATAAACTTTGCTGTATTTTGCTACAGAAATGAGCGAGAGTGTACTTTTAAACTCACTGGGCTTTTGTTCCACAGACCATTTAGCCAGTTTGTACAAAAGTTCATTTCCAAGCCATGCTAGTTTGGGGTATGTAATTCCATCTGAAAACCAATCTTCTGGAAATGGAGCTACAATAGATACAGACCTTCAAAAATAAAGTAAAAACTTTGTATAAATACAGTGCATTTCGTAATCTCAGCTACCTCAAAAAAGAGAACGATTAAGTGGAAAAAAATCAGCAGATCAGAGGTGTAAAAGTAGACTGCAGAAAAAGGAAATATGTAATACCCAAAAACAAAAGGGAAATAAAACAGTGAAGTTAGTGAATAATGGAACAGTCTTCCCTGAATTTTGTTAGATAGCTGTCAATTATCTCCCAGTTCAAATACTGTACATGAGAGTCCATTCTGCATTTAACAGAATGACTGAGAACTTGCATATGATGAACAGCCTGATTTAGCAAGATATCCAAACACTAACTAGTAAAAGTGAATTCACAAAATTCATTAAAACAGGAAAATTTAGAAGGAAAATATATCAGTTGGCACATTTCATTATTTCATCATCTCTAACTTTATTCAGATTACATTAGAGCTGCGCCCTCAGATGCTCAGGACCAAGCTGCAATGGTTTACATTTCAGTGACTGAAGCTCAGCAGGTTCACAGCAATTCCAGTTTGACCTTCAACCTGGGTAACACCCACAGAACCTGACCTCTCCCACAGGCACAGCCAGTTCCTCGTGATCAGAATATGCATACTTTTTCCTAGATCACACACACCTACAGTCAATGCATACATTCAAAGTTGAAACAGATTTGTTTTGTGTCATTTTGGGTAACGTAGATGTTTATTTTAACTGAACACTACACACTAAGATCACACCACTACTCTCATTTACAGGAAATTACACAATTTGGCGTTGGCCTAGATACCAACACCAAAACACGGTGTGATTCTTACAACAACTCCGGGATTGATTCCTCTCTCACTCCCAGCACTTACCATTCCCCATCTGTTATGTGTGTAAGTTGAATTTGATAAATATTGCACTTTTTAATCTGGTATTTTCCTTCACTGTTTTCCTCCAAAGGCAGAAAGGTCACAGTTCCATTGGAAACATCTGAAAAGATATGTAAACAGTGGTATATTATTCCACCCTGCAAACCATCCTGCTTAGCACCAAAATAAATTTTTGTCTCCTTACTATGTTAAGTGCAAACTAGTGAGGTAAGATCTAGGACAACACAGGAAGAACCACAATGCTAAGAACAGATTAATTTCTCAGTGTGTGACATGTGAAACTACTGAAATGTTCGAATTCTCAAAATTTCACATTCTGCTGCATGATTATTTCCAAAATATCTAATGCTCACCACTAAGACTATTCATTTTCTTTAAATTAACTATTTTAACAAACTAAAAGCTAGACAAGGAGATTTTTCTAGCACAAAATTACTGCTTTACCCTACCACACAGTAAACCCAGAGTCCAGGAAAGCACATTCAAAATTAACAGAGACTTACATATCACCCCAGCATTAGATAAACAAGTAGTGCAATATTAAAAAATAATCAATAATAATATTAGCATCTATCAGCTTTGCCGTGTTCAAACATGACATCTATTGTGTGATTATAATCATAGCTATGCTTCCCTTATAGGGTCATGCAGCTTTCCCAATTAGAGTTCCTGAACTAAGCACTGTTAAAAAATGCATCATCCAGCCCTAAATTAGTATCTTCTAACTCTGGAGGGAGACTACTTGATACAACTTGTTTTTAGGTGAAGGTGCATGTATTATGTTAATATATTAAGCTAGGTTCAGCAATTATGCTACTGATCTTAATGGTATCTATCACCTGTGGAGTAAAACGTTCATGTTCAGTAACATATTACAAACCCTAGAGATTTTTGAAGAGTTGAGACTGGCTGACAAACAGCAGGTAACACACTTGAGTGCCTCTATCATATTTCAAGAATATATTCTGCAACTTTTGTCACATTTCATTCTCCAATACTCATCGTGTATGTATCAAATTAACTCCTACTCAAGTAAAAACAGAGAAAGGGGAGTATGTCCTGAAATAACTTACAAATAAGAAGAAAGGTGACTGCAGCAAAATGACATGGCAATAAAGCCTAGTACTTGCTACTGATTTTTTTTTTTTAATCTTAATATCTTAATTTATTCCCTATATCCTTCCTATGAAGTTATTCTAAAAGCATTTACTATTTCCTTATGACATATGATACGTATGCATTATTACTTAATAATCCAGTTGCAAAAATCTTTTTAGTTACTGTTTATCCAGGGCGATTTCTTCAGAATAACTTATTAAGTTCTCATTTTTGAAAATGTTTTTTTCAATTACCATGAAAACAAACATTCTGCCAACTGCAAATCTTCAAATTAAGAATGCTATATTGGCTAAGTAATCAAATTTCAATGGACTCCAAAGTTTTTCAAGTGAGACAGGAAAGAATAATCAGTAATAGAAAACATCAAGTCTCACTATCCTGGCCCATCCTGAGCCGATCCACTCTCTAACATTTTTTTTTTATTTTAAACATATTAATTAAAAAAAAAAAAAAATCTCCTAGGCTTTCTCTTACAGGTAAGTTCCCTAGATGCAGCTCAGGAACACTCTCTCTTAACATCAGAAGAAAAGGATAAATCAAGATTGTAACTTTTTTTTTTTTTTTAAGGCATCACACTTTTTTGAAGGGTATCAGAGTAGGAATCATAGCCCACAAAAGTTTCCTAAGTCAGCTGCCCCCAATAAATGACTATAGGCCTTTTTGAATAGTAAATGTAATTGTTTCTGGAATTCTGATTCTTTTCAAAACATTACTAATAGAAACTAATCCACATCAACACTTTCTCCAAAATTTATCTTAAAAGAAGTGTCAACCTCTAACCTATGTAAGTTTCTTCATAGTGGAAGGATTTACTGCAGCATACTACCATGAAAAAAAAATCACATAAAAAAACCAACCAAACAAACCCTCAACACCACAAGTCGAGCTTCATTTTTAAGCACTACTAAATAACAAGAAAGTCAACACAAACAGTTCAACTTGACCAGGCAGGTGCCACAGTTGTCTACTTTTTTTTTTTTAATTAACTCTGCATTTTTAAAGGCCACTGTCACTCCTTACAAGCCCCTAATTAGGTTTGCAATGGAATCATTGTTTCTGTGTGGGCAGCTTACTCACAACAGGAGCTTGCACGATGGCAGTCCTTGCTGCTTCGTTTTAATTAAGACAAAAAGCAGAGCCATTTTCTGTACCTCTTCCTCAGGAGGAAGATGCCTGGCTTCCCTAAGGGCTCCTTGCATCTCAGCAGCACCTCACAGGTACCACATGAGCTCCTGCCCTGCTAGGCTCTCCTAAGGCTGACGCAGGGGCTGCTTAAACCAGAGTCCTACGGGTGCCTGACCGACGTAATGTGTATTTCAAGTGCGGACACTTGCAAGCGTAACAGTAAAAAACATAAAAATAAGACAAAACTTAAGCACACGATAAGGATAAATATCCATCTGCACTCGCACAAGCAGGAGAAAAGCGGTATTTATCTCATTTGCGAGGCAGCCTCGGATGGGACCGGTCTGCAGCAGATGCAGCACCCGGCAAACGCAGCGCTGGGGCCGCCATCCCGCCCTCTTCCACCGTCTCGGGGCCGGGCTCCCGCTCACCTTGGACCGCCAACTCCTTTGTCGGCGGGGCGGGCGGGCCACCGGCCCGCGCCCGGGGCAGCAGCGTCCTCAGTACGGCGCGGAGCTCGGGGAGGCGGCCCGGCCTGCCCCAGGCCGTGAGGGGCGGCGGCAAGTGCCCGTGCCCCGGTGGCAGCTGGCCGCCCACCTCCCTCCAGAGCCGGCCCAGCTCCGCAACCCCGGCAGATGCCACTCGACCCTCCTGGCCCTTGCCGCTCCCGCCTCCCCACAGAGAAACCAGGGGGGAAGATGCTTCCCCGTCCTCCCCGAGCGGCATCGTCCCCTCCGCCTCGATGGCGGCACCGCACAGCCGCCTGTTGGCCACCTGCGGCTTCTCCAGCCATACACGCACCGCCGCCCAGAAGCCGTCAGGCAGCGCGCCGCAGCCATCCCGCACAGCCACCGTCCCCACCACCCCCATGGCCGACCCGCCGCCCAGGGGGAGGAGCGGAGCGCGTCGCAGGCTGTTACCGTCAGTTCCTGAGGCGGGGACGGCGGCGGCTGCAGGTGGGTACCGCGTCCCTTCAGCCAAGGCCGCGGCTTGGAGCCTGAGGCAGTGCGGGTGCGGGCTGGCCGCCTCACGGCGCAACAGCCGCGGGCAAGGCGGGCGGGAAGCGCCTCCTGTCAGCCCTGCTCGGGGAGCCGCGCCTGCCGCCGTGCGGGGCGCGGAGAGGAACTGCCTTTCTGCAGCTGAAACATACCGGGTAGCGTCTGCTCCCGAAAGCGAGCATGGGCTGGAGGGTTTTCACAGTGTTTATAGGTTTTTGTCTGTAGCGGTGTGACAGCAGCTGCAGTACCTCAGCGTAGAAACGCCTTTCGGAAAAGGGGACCCAAAACTGTGAACAGCAGCCTGACAGGCCCCCAGCTGCCCGACTCTTCAAAGATACAGATCTCGGTACATTTTCTGTAATAAAACCCAGTACATTGCATAGTCTTTCCGCCCCCTCCGATCAGAAGCGAAGCCCCGCCCTGAATTTCTGCAGTTCAAATAGCGGTTGTGCGTTGAAACATCAAAGGACTCTCAAGGGAGTGGTTTATTTCCCTGCCTTTAGGGGTTGTCTTTCTCTGGGCAACTGCCATCACCGGTTTTTTATTTTATTTTAAAACTGGCCACACTTTACTGCTTTTATCAGGAATAGCATGGCCAGTAGGACAAGGAAAGTTCTGTTTGGGCACTGGTGAGGCTGTACCTCGAGTGCCAGGTTCATTTTTGGGCCCCTCGCTACAGGACATGGAGGTGCCGGAGAGTGTCCAAAGAAGGGCAGTGAAGCTGGTGAAGGGTCTGGAGAACAAATCTGATGAGGAGCCGCTGAGGGAGCTGAGGTTGTTTAGCCTGGAGAAAAGGAGGCTGAGGGGAGACCTTATCACATGCTAGAACTACTTGAAAAGAGGGTGTAGAGAGATGGGGGTCAGTCTGTTCAACCAAGTCACAAGTGATAGGACAAGAGGAAATGGCCTCGAGTTGCACCAAGGGAAGTTTAGATGGATATTAGGAAGGATTTCTTTACAGAAGGGGTTCACGGGCATTGGAACAGGTTGCCCAGGGCAGGGGTGGAGTCCCCATCCCTGGAGGGATTGAAGAGTTGTGTAGACAGTGCTTAGGGACATGGTTTAGTCGAGGACTTGTCAGTGTGAGGTTAATTATGGGACTCAGTGATCTTAAAGCTCTTTTTCAATCTAGGCAATTCTGTGATTTTCTAGGGGCTCAGTATTTGGAAGTAATTGCATTTCTGACAGAATAAGGGTACAATGTTGTTATTCTTGATGGCTACCAAGTGTCTGAGGTGTGTTATCATTATGCAAGGTAACTGATGATAAGACATCACGATCAAATATTTCCTCATGATTTGTATACCATTGTTGTTGTCCAGTGGTGAATTTTAATTACTAGCAGGAGCACCTTCCACATAAAGAGGTTCTCAACTCAGCATTTCTCAGCGAAACTGCAGCAGTTCTCAGCAAATTGAAAATAACATGCGTTATTTTTTCCTGCCACATCACATGCAGATTTCAACATGTCGGCACAAGGCTGAAATTAACGCTGAGGTTATTCTTTAGGGCAGTCCTTTGTTACTTTCCTGTTGTAACTTCTGTTTTGAATCCTAATTAGTTTTGAAACTGCTTGGAACCAAAAAGTATTAAAACATTGTGTGAAGACAGAGAAAGAAATTGTATTTTTTTTTAAGCACAGGATCCTTTTTTGTGAATGCTTAGGTTTTCGCATTTGAGCAATCTCATTGATTTGCAATGTAAATAAAGTTAGAGGTAATAACTGCAACATTTTGATGCGATTTTTTCTTCTATTCTGAGCCAGAAGCCTTGAACTTCTGCCCGATTTACCTGTTTTCCAGTTAGAAGAGTGCTGTCTGTTTATTTGACTTTGGGTTGCAATGCTCTTTCTCAATGCCTTTCCTGCACCCTCTTTTTCCAAACATATTGCTCAGTACTGGAACTGCAACTTCTTACAACCAATTTGGAAGTCACATGCAGAAATACTATCCTGCAGTCCTCTTCTACTGTGTCTACAGAGTCCAGAACTAGAAAATGACCTCCATAAGAGAATTAGGTTGAAAGAAATATAGCAAAGAGTTATATCAAGATGATGAGGAAAAAAAGTGACAGAAAAAGTAGAACACCAAACTAATCATTTCTGTACTTTATTATGTTTGTAGTCCGTACTGAGCCCTTGAACAGCCCTGGACCTGGATGTCCTTCCAGTACCTTTGAGAACTGCTTCTTCCTGCCAGTCCCCTTGTTATAATGTGGCCAGCTTCTGTTCCCCTGCCCGATGACCTTTTGCATCTTGTAGTCATAAGACATCATTGTCATCTGCATGAAGTGGCAGAAGTTGCTGGGTGTGATATGAGCAGGTAGCAGCAGAGGGCACCCCGGCACCTGCTTCTGGAAGCAGAGCCTTTACTCTTTGAGCCAGGTTCTAACACAAAGCCAGATTCCCCTTCTCTCCAAAACCAGGGCGGTTGTACCTACTGGTAATGAAATCCTGCTGGTTCTGTGAAGTTTTGCAATGCGTTCGTGTGACCCATAGATAAACACAACAAAATGCCAGCAGGCTTACTGCTTTTGATCACATTTGGAAGTCTGAGGTCAACTCAGCACAGAAGAAAAGTGTATTCAGAAAAAAATATTTAGTGGAAAGACAAACTAAAAATGTTGTAAGCCACCAAATAACAGAAATTAAAATTCAAGCTTAGGGAAGAAAGAGAGAAAAATGAAGCGTGGTTGTGAAGTTCATGCTTAGTATTATTCAAAATCTATTCTTGAGTATGGCAGTATGACACTTAAGAGAAGTGCATTCCTCTGTGCTTTACAGTTTTCCAAACCTGTGTCTTCCACGTAGAAGAAATGCCCTATAGTTTTATGTGTTTTGTAGAAGTCACTACTGTGATAGTTTTATTTGACTTCACTTATGCAGGTTTAATCTGTACCTTTTACAGATCCATTGCAGACAGGGCCTCCTGCTTTTCCCATTCATCTCTTCTCTTCAACTCAGTGTTAGTGATGGACAACATGTTGATATTGTTCTGGTTTCACAATGCTAAATGTTCACCGTATGAAAACAATGGAAGAGTATACAGGGCTGGAGGTGTTTGTTTCCCCTGTGTAAAGCCACCTGGTTGTTTCTGCACCACACTCCTAATGGCCTGGGCAGATGCACCTGGGCAGCATAGTGCTCACATAGCCAAGTGGATTGGTGGGATCTCACCCAGTTCTGGACAAGATTAAATTAGGCAAAGGAACTGTAAATGTGCATAATTTTACGGAAATGTGCTTCTTGCAATTGGTGTATGGGAAATAAAGGTTTTATTACCCACTTACTCTTTCACATGTTCAACCAGTGGAAAGGCAGAGTTCCTACCATTTCCCTGATTTCTTCTGTCTCATGTTTATGCACAAACAACAGCTCATCACTTCAGTTATACAAAGACAAACCTTAACATAGAACCAACATACCATTTAGTTAAAATTGTTTAAATGTTAACTAGTAATGTGGAGATAATACAGGCACCTCCTGCGTTTGAATAGCGCTTTATATGCATGTTTGGGTGCTTTAATATTTTAATATTTTGCATTTAAGTTAGAAGCAAGGTAACAATTATTTGCATTGCATTATTGAAGACTTGTTATTTTCTTGCCTGGATCTTTTCTCTTATCCACCCTTTCTTATTATGCAATATTAACCAATGATGTCAATGTCCCTGTTTCATATTTTGCTTATTTCAAAAGGTTTAGCTCATATTTTAATAACAAAGACCATGTTATTAATTTACATTTGATCAAAGTAATTTTTTTTCTTAGCTTGTACCAAGCTGATTGAATTAGAAAAATGGAAGCTTTTAGTTGGCTCTGCGCTGCTGTACTCATACATTTGAGCAAGTCTATGGATTTAATTAACAACCCTTTTGATTTCTTTTTATTATTAAAAATTATACATCTTCAGTGCTTCAGTTTGTGATGTATCTTTTCTTGTTTGGTGCAGTTCAGCTAACAATGGCATCCACACTGAATCTGAAAGAAGCCATTGGCAACCAAAGTTCATGGGATACTTTGCTACCAGATTTCCCTAAAGGACCACTTTGCAAATATCGTAAGAAAGCTTCCTTCAACTGGAAGGAGATGGCAGTGTTACTAGATGGCGAAGAGATCATCCAGCTTAAGGTAAACTTTTCAAGAATTGTAAGCATGTTTTAATTTTGGAGATTATTTTAGCAGTAGAAACAAGTGTGTGATTTTTCAAAAGGAGAGTATTTACTTTGATAATACTCTATAAATATGGAGCATGAAGATAATGGTTTTGTGCATCCAATTTTCAGAACAGAACTGAACTTTTCAGCAACTTAGTTTGCTGTCTCATAAGACTTCTTTCATTACTGAACATCAGTACAGGGGAGACCAGCAGGTGCTACATTATGGAACTTCAGTGCTTATTAGAAACTGAGAAAGAACTATGTTCTGCCATATTTCCTTACTGCCTTGTTTGCGTTAAATCATATATCCCATGATTTCACAATGCACTTAAGCTGATCTAAGTTCATGCCACTGTCAAACATAGTATTTCTGTCTTCCTTTGACTTGACTGTGGTCTTCTGTGCTTACATTAATGTTTATGTGGCATTGCAGTTGGAAAGATTAGCAAGCCTGCCTCTCTGGAAGCTAACCCTACCAAAAAAAGAGATTTTGCAGCACAAGAGATATGGGAATGCATGTCTTGAGGATGTAGGAGGAGAAAGAACTGGCTTTTTTGAAGATGGTATAGATTTACTAATCTTGAACATTCACCATAATAATTAAAATCTTAGAAGATGGATCAGAGAAATCAAAAATGCCTTTTCTGCATCTGACTGATATGCTTAAAAGCATAGAAAAAGCACAAGTGGTCTTTGAGGGAGTTTCAAAGCTGTATGGGCAAATAGTGTTGTTCATACAGAGAGAGGGAATGAACCTACCTTTCAAAGAAACATGCAGGAAATCTTCTAGTTTTCTTCCTTTTTACTGTGCCATTCTCTTCAGAGAAGAAAGGACTTTAAAAACCTTATTAAAAGATTTTGCCTAAGGCACTGATTTTTTTTTTTTTCTAAATTACATGAAAGACGATTAAGTATATGTGGATATCTTGAAGATGCAGAGATGAATTAAAAAAAAAAATCCAAATTAAAACATTAAAAGATGCCTGTCCCCATATTGAATGGCTGCATGTGACAGTTCCATTAAATGGAGTACTTTTCTGCTTTCATCTGGGAACACAGCAGTTGTGGTAGCTTGATGGCTTTACCTTTATGGAATATTTATAACTGAACGTAACCCCTGGAGTGATACCTTTATTCTCAGATTGAGGACTGTTGCCCTTTAGATCCTGCCAGCAGCTTCATATAGTGAAATAGTGAAACTGCTATAAACAGTAAGTTTTATCATACTGTTCTCTTACATTCAGAGTGAATCAGTCCCACACTTACTACTTCATTACGAAGGAGCTTTCATAAAATTTAGCTGCATGAACTGTATATATAATAACAGATGATTTAAAATATATTTTATATCTGGAGTTTTGGCTTTATAATTTTACATCTTCTGTCAAACGATCCTCAAAGAACATTAACTTGTTTTATTAATACTTTTAGATTAACATTCTCATATCAGTTTTTTCCCTCTCAAGAACAGAATCTTCTCTGCTCTGGAAAGTGATCCTCTCTTTGCACATCATCCTGGAGAAGATTTGTGCCGTGAGAAATACCAGGAACTGACATTCCTGCGCTGTAAAAGGCTCTTTGAGTATGATTTTCTTACTCAACAAGAGATCATAGAGAACCCATTGAAGATACTTAATATGGTGATCTGTATAGGGATGTACGATTGGTCTCCATGTCTCCAGTATTTCTTACATTGTGGTGTAAGTACAGTTCAAAAGGTGTAATGGTATATATTTGAATTCAAATGTCTCTTAATACTGTGGTTCCATTGCCTACTGCCTATTTTATTAAAGCTGTATCTTTTCCCAGTCCTTTTTTTAAAAAAAGAAATGGAATTCATTTTAACTGTTTAGAAAAATCAGAGAGCTGTGGGGTGAAGTTAGTAGATCTTTGTCGTTAAGTCCTGTCTCCACTGGAATCCCACCTGGAAAGTAAAGATGGAGCAGTACAGACAGAGCTACAGGAAGATATTTTGATGTCTACAGTTCCACCTTCTTTTGTCCACTTCTCTGTCTCTTCTCTGTAGCATTAGCAGCCAAAGAACTTGATTGTTGGGCCCTATTTGGTGGCTATGTCTTTGCTACAGGTACAGGTGTCAGAAACTTCCTTGCCTCACCCTGGATGTGTTGATTCAGGACAGGATCCAGAAGGAATGGAAACCAGTGTAAATTTTATCACTGACATCAGTGGCTGTGTTTCTGTTTGTCAGTTGCTCCCTAGACGAGTCTCACATAAAGAATATTTCACATAGCTGGTTAAATAATATTAGTTGAATTAATTAACTATTACTATTCACATGGCAGGGGAGTGTATGGGAATTATAGTTTTGTTTTATGAATATCCATCTAGAAAAACTGAAGGTACCTTTAAAAACAGTGTTCTTGTCTGATCGTGAAGCAGCTATCTTCAGTTCCCAATCCATTTGCAATAAAACAAGCTAGAAGAGTCTTAATGTTTTACTTTACTCAAGGGGACATCAGAAAGGACAAGTGGAAAGTGAGCTCATTAAGAATTTTTAAGAGTTTGCAATGAAAGCTTGAACAGGTTAGAGCTGTGAAAATTTCAGTCCTCTGTAAAGAGGCCTTGACAAAATCAGATCGTGACTTACCTCCTCCAGCGATAGTCTAAGTAGTAGTTTGCTGTGCAGCCTACTTTCCCTGGTCTTTTTTAATAGGCATCACTATTACAAATTATTATGCATTTGCAATTTGTGCTTTCCATCACAGGTTCACTAATTTTGTTCATAATTCTCTGTTTTTCTAGGTATTTGCAGGTACAATTTTGAGTGCTTCTAAGAGGTTTGCAGACTTTGTGAAACAAGTTTATACCATGGAGGTAATTTTTTTTTTTATTTTTAATAACTTTTGAGAACTGGGCACTGGCAGAATTGTGGTGCTGCCTGCACCCTTGTGTTATTTCTGATCTCTTTACATAGTTAGGTACTTCTACATAGCAAAAGAGAAGACCAAGGAGCAGACTGAAGACTAAGCCCTGACTGTCCTCACTGCTAGCTATTATGCCACTTCCTGGATCTGTTTTAGACTGTCCAGGTTGACACACAGACAAAGTTTGGGGACTTCTCTCAAAAGGGAATTTAGATGATGCTGCACCAGTTTTTTCTCTGTCCACAGTCCTTTAAGTGTATATCCTAGCAAGTTTTGCATGCTCAAGATGTTCCCAGCTCCCACATCTACACCACACACTATGGAACACGTACTCTTGCCATGATGCTATAAATATTCCATTCTGATGCTATAAAATGGAAAATAGTAATGTCTTAATGCCACCGAACACCACACGGGCTCCAGTGGAGACTCAGGACCAAGTGCCCTGCAAAAGAAGTGCTGCAGCCTCTCTGGTCTTCTCCTATCTATGCCATTTGGCCATGTGTTCAGCATTCACTCTCTGGCCTGACCCTCTTTGATTTTGCAAGATATATGTGCTGAGTGCACCCAAATTGAGCTTCATGCTTCTTTTGTTATTCTTTATAACTTCTTTTTTTTCTGTTTTTTGTTTTGTTTTGTTTCTTTGTTGGGTTTTTTTTGCCAACCATCACCTTCCTTGCTTATTTAATTTTCTGAAATTCTGGTTTATCTGTCTGCTCATAGACAGCAATATACTGCTACATAGTTCTGATTTGATACCTCATGTTAAAGACCAGGATGAATTATTTTAATCACTCAGTCTACACAAAAGCCAGAGGATGTGCATTTGCCAAAATAGTTTTGCCTGAGGCTTTGGGTTTTTTAATTATTATTCTTACTTGCTTCAAAGGTTTGCTACTGAAGGGTATGTACTACAGGCCAAACCAGTCTAGGGTAAAGGATTTCATATGCACATTTCGGTGTGGAATCAAGCAGGCAGTGTTCCCAAATGCTGCTGAGAACCAAGTGTATGCATACACTGATCTGAAATAAATTTATCCTCTTCAATAATGAATGCTATTTGCAATTTTGAAAATAAACAACCTCATTCTGTTTTTGTCCTATCTTTGAGAGTTCCTAGAACTGCTTGTAATGCAAGCAAATGTGCTGATTTTCACCTACAACAGTTCTTTAAACCCAGCCAGCTGAAAACTTACTGAATGTAGTAATCTGTACCTGCCTGAATAAGTTAGCCATCAGGAAAGGAAAAAAGTACCTGTTACCCTACTGCAGCCATGATGTCCCGGCCTCAGGGCTACATTCGATTGGTTTCTTGCAATTGCACATTACTTTCCAATAGCTGTATTTGCAGTAATTTGAAAATCTTACAGTTTTAATTGCTGTCATGAATTAGTCTTGAACTGTGCCTTGTATCTCCTTATTTAGATTTTTGGATGTTTTGCTCTGACTGAACTCAGCCATGGAACTAATACCAAAGGCATACGGACTACTGCCACATTTGATCGTAGCACTCAGGTTAGTCCTTAATGCACAGGAATAACATTTGACACTGTTAGACTCTCTCATTAAAAAAAAAAAAGGAAAAGTGACTGAAATTACAAAATCTTTGTTAAGATCAGGAAGGTCTGAGTTCAGATTACTTTCACATCCAGAAAGCAAACTATTTGGAATCTAAAAGTTTGAATGCTGAAGCTATGTCTAAATTTCAGGATCCATGTATTCTTCAGAATGCCCGCTACTTGTGGTCCCCAAGTTGTTCAAGCTGCCTTTCACACTGTCAATCAGGATTCCTTTCCACAGAAAACTGCATAAGAAGGAGATGGTCCCTGCATAGATTTCAGCCCTTACAGCTGAAACAGCTCTCTCAGTCCCTCACATGGACTCACGGCTCAGCTTAACCTAAGATCTAGTAAATGCTTCCGAGTCCATCACTTTGCTTTTTTTTTTTTTTAACTGCTTAAAAAAGCAATTGAAAGGCTGAATTTCAGGCTTTACAAGGAAGTAATGATTTTTTTCAGCCCTAAATTTTTCCTAGTTACATGTATTCTCTCCAAAGTTGAATACAGTAGGAGAGATCTTGGCTGTTGGAGTGGAGCACAGAATAAAAATGTGGCAGTTGATGGAAGTTTTTGAAACACTACCTTGGTCATGAAAAAAAAAGAAAGTAGTCATATGATATATGTAGTTTGCTCCTTTCTTTCCTGGCTGCAGGAATTTGTCATCAACACTCCTGACTTTGAAGCTGCAAAGTTCTGGGTTGGTAATATGGGGAAGCATGCCACCCACGCAGTTGTGTACGCACAGCTCTATACTCCTGATGGACAGTGCCAAGGATTGCATTCCTTCATTGTACAGGTAGGGTAGAAATATTGCTAATCTTTTTTTTTTCTTTTGTGGGGAATGGATTCAAATTAAAGACTTTCTATTATGCTGTTATGTATATCTGACCAGCAGATGCCTTCAATAAATGTTGAATGCCTTCAACATTTATTTCAATTGTAAGAAATGTACTGGTTTTAAATGTTCACTGATTATGTGATGGTTGTACAGCCAGTTTCATACTATCAGTTTTCTGCAAAAAATTCTGAAAAAACACAAAAGAGTTGAAAAGCCTCCAGATGATCATACTACCTATATAGTTAGAACTAACCTATACTATATGAAGTCCTGAAAGTCTTGGATGAGGCTTAAGATAATCTATGTCTGCCAATGCTGCAGGCTGATCTGCATGAAATATGCAAGCCTCTACCACAGAGATCAGTTTATAAGATTAAAGGCATCAGAAAATATGGCAATGCAATAGAGAAGTTGTACACAGTCAAATAACCTAGTTGCAGACTGAACAGAATTTGATACAACATTGGGCAATATCTCAAAGCTGATTATTACATAAAGGTTCCACTGATGCCTACTATGTCTGTGTACACCTGAAGAAGGTTTCAATGCTAGTCTAATGAGAGCAGTTATCTGTGTTAAGGCTTATTTAGCACAGTGGTGTACTTAGTGTCATATCGCCAAAGTCATTTTCATTAAGGAATCTATGTCCAAAAGAGAAGATACGTAAGTGCATGTTACATCCAGGATTATGTACTTGAAAAAAACACAAGAGCTTTCTTCAGTGTTAATAACAATACCAGTTGGGAATATTTTCACTACTTGAAAAGTTCATCCAATAACTTCCATTGTTCCACAACTGAAAAATGTTTCCTTCCACTTGACAGATTCGAGATACAAAAACTCTGCTGCCAATGCCAGGTGTGATGGTAGGTGACATAGGAAAGAAACTTGGACAGAATGGGTTGGATAATGGGTAAGTCAATCTATTTGAAGGAGGAAGCATTCTAGATTATATCACACTGTAGTAGTGCAAATATGCTCCTGTGTTAGTTCTCTCTGTACTTCTGAGGTGTTCACTCATGGTTTTAAGTTGTTGGTATTTCTAAAAAAAAAAAACAACCACGTATTGAAACATCTTTAATTTCAGTATTTTCTATGCAGTTAAGCATAGTCTTTCTGCTTCTCTCACTTTTTAGAATATGAAGTGCCACTGATACTCTGTGAATATCCCCAAGCATTCTTGCAGTCATAGATTCTGCAACAATAAAAATGAAAAAGAAAAACAAAACCAAAAATCCATTAAGTTCTGGGTAAAAGACTTAATCAGCCTGTCCAGCCATCTGGGTGTAAACCCTTACCTATTTTGTCTGTCGATTTCCAGCCCACAGGAAGGCTAATGGAGGTCCACAGACAAGGTTTATTGTTAGTAAAGATGTAAGATTAATGAGAACCAGTAGAGAATCACAGAATCACAGAATCACAGAATAGTAGGGATTGGAAGGGACCTCGAAAGATCATCTAGTCCAATCCCCCTGCCGGAGCAGGAACACCTAGATGAGTTCGCACAGGAAGGCGTCCAGGCGGGTCTTGAATGTCTCCAGAGAAGGAGACTCCACAACCTCCCTGGGCAGCCTGTTCCAGTGCTCTGTCACCCTTACTGTAAAGAAGTTCTTCCTCAAATTTAAGCGGAACCTCCTGTGTTCCAGCTTACACCCATTGCCCCTTGTCCTATCATTGGTCATCACTGCAAAGAGCCTGGCCCCATCCTCCTGACACTCACCATTCAAATATTTATAAACATTAATCAGGTCCCCCCTCAGCCTCCTCTTCTCCAAGCTAAAGAGCCCCAGCTCCCTCAGCCTTTCCTCATAAGGGAGATGTTCCACTCCCTATCTTGTTTAAACCATGGTATTTCTGGACTAATCCTGTTCACGGCAGAAGAGAAGGAGTAGGTTAGTTTTGGTGGTTTGGTTTTGGTTTTTGGTTTTTTTTCTGTGTTCCCTGTGTACAGTTGAGATAAAAAAGTACCTGGGCTCCATTTCTTACTCATGGACTTCAAGGACCTTACTGTGTCTCTAATTTACTAACCAAAGGCATCTGATGGGGAGAAGAGACAGTGAGGAAGTTGAGGTAGATTTCTGCATTAAAACAGCCATTGTGTAAAAATTACTATTTAAACCTCTGAATTAATTGCATAGCTCTGTGTAAAGACAGAGACCTCAGATAGTAAGGGGATGGGAGTCACTTCTTCATGCCTCAAATTTACCCCTTTCTGTTGCAGTAAACAAAGTATAGACATCCTGAGGTATCCTGTTTTCAAATGGAATGACTTTGACTGACTTTCCAAAAGGTTGTAGGTCTTCTGTAGTTTGTTGTCTGTACCAGCCTCCTCCTGATGTTCCAAATAGCCTGTAATGGCAAAAACAGCATTGACTTTTATATTTATGTAGCTCATTCTCATTAATGCTCTGTTGCCTGAAAACACAGAATAAATAAAGAAAAAAAAAGCCAAAACCAGATAGAAAATAAGGTTTTATAGAGGAAAAATGTGAGAAAAGGCCTGGAAAAGAAGGGGGTTTGGGTTTTGGTGGCTATTTTTGCCTACATCTGCATTACAAACTAGTAGCCACCAGATGGCACAGCAACATGGACCTGAGTAATCTTAAATGTAATTCAGCTTCATATTTCTGTAGAACTGTTCTTAATTTGCAGCATAGTTTTATGCACAATGCAAGGAAGGAGAAGAGTGTGCTTGTCACATAACATCAAAGTGCACATGATTTTTAAAATTTATTTATCCTTTGATCTACTGGGAAAAAGAGCATTTCTTAAAATATTGGTAATGACTGAGTACTCTGAAATTATAATCCTCACAGTACACTGGAAATAAGAGTGTCCTGGTTTTGCTAAGATAGAGTTAATTTTCTCCTTAATAGTTAGAATAGCTGTGTTTTAGTTTCAGTATGGGACTTGTGAGAAGAACATTGATTACAGTACTAATGTTATTAGTTGCTGCTGGAGCTCAGGGTCACCGTGTTTGGCTGGTTCACAGCTGCATTAGGACTGGGAGGGAGAAGTGTAGTGAATAGCAAAACCAAAAACTGGCATTTGGATGTGCCAATGAGATATTCCATATCATGTCACATCATGTCAGTGTATATTAACTAGGTACTTGGAGTTTATTGCTCAGGCTCGCACTTCCAGGGTTTCGGGGACCGTCTCTGCTCTGGGATCACTGGCTGGCACAGGCTGGGCATTGGTCAGCAGGTGGTGAGCAATTGCACTGTGTATCACTCAATTGTATATTCTGTTATTACTGTTGTTATCATTATAATTTTATTTTAATTAGTAAATAGTTTTTTATCTCAACCCGTGAGTTTCCTTGCCCTTTTCCTTCCAATTCTCTCCCCTACTCCCTGGACGGGGCCGGGGGGGTGTGGAGCAGAGTGTGTGCGCAGAGAGCACACAAATACTCTGTGTCTGCAAACTAAAAAGGTGAAGCCAAACCACAACAAAGAGATACCAGTGACTTCCTTTCCTAATGTCAGATGGAGTCCCTTATCTTAGCTATGACATCACATGTCATTTAAAGCAATCATAGGGCATTCTAATCTTTCTGTTTACTTTACATATGCTGCTTTTAAAATATATTATTTTCTTCTAACAGCAGTACCTAAGGAGCCCCAGTCAGGGATCTAGATTGCTTAAGTGTGGATTAAGACAGTCCCTGCACTTGAAAATTTAAGACAGCACCTGCAGATTAAGATAGAGGGATGAGGGAGCCCAAGGCTACCCAGTAGATACCCTTAATTTAGCTGAAAACTCTAGGAGCCTGTGTTCCTGCTCTGCCTCAGTTGTTTTTTTCGGAGGGGTCTGAGGCTCATGCCAACATTGTTCACAAGAACTAGAGAACAAGTTATCGTTTTGCAACCTTCCTGCTCGCGCTAAGCTGACAAAAATGTCAAGACTTGTACACATTGCTACTCAGAGGTACATGAAGGCCTGGATGGGGACTGGAGAGGTAGCAGCTTCATAGCTCTGCATTTATTTGCAGAGACAACAAGCTGTGCCACTCAGGAAAATGGACTGCTGGGTGTGTGGTCTACAAAATGCCAAGATTCACAGGGAGAGGTTTCACCAGATGCTGCCTTGTCAAGGTGTTCTCCTAAGCACTCTAGTAGTCTTATATCCCAGAGAAAGCACAGCCTGCAGTATAGAAGCCTGTTGTATGTGGTGAGGAGAAAACATTCCGTTATGCTGTGACTACAAGTGTTAGTCTCTACTGCATGCTTTGCCAGTTTGTTGAATGTATGTGTGAAGTCTGGTTCAACTACCACAGAGAGTAAATCATGTAGTTACACTCAAGAGAAATGGTCTGAGTAAAGATGAGAGTGTGGAGGAGGAGATGTCAGATTTAGTTCCTGTACTTCAAGAAGTTTATGCTACTAATTTTCAATACAGGTACCAAAAGTTAAGCTCCCGAACATTTATGAAGGGCATGGGGAAGAAATTCCAGAGCTTCCTTGAGCAATGCCATTGATTTATCCTATATAAGAGAACAGAATAGGTGACTGTAGTTGTCCCTTGTGGCTTTGGAAAGCAATTAATCTCTTGGGTAGTTTGGCTGAAGGCTGGTTTCCTGCTAATGCAGAGTGTAATGTTATCAGTAACAAAAAGAATTTCAGAAGTAATGTGGGAATTTTGGCAGTGAAAATCCAATTGACTAACCTGCTCCTCTAAGTCTGCCTTTCCAAATAATTCTCATAGCTTCATAAGTGGAACGTCCAAAAATCACAAGAGTTTTGCAAGTCTCTGTAACTTCAGCTAACCTGACAAAAAAGACAAAATAACTTTAAAATATTTTAAAATATTTAAAAATATTTTTCTTTCTCTCTATCATTTACAACAATTTGTATAATCAATACATAAATGGTTAAAAATAGAACTCCTGATTTTTTTTATGGAGAGTTTAGACTGGTTTTGTGTTTTACCAAAAAATAAATCAAACTGCCACCAGGGGATGCAAGTGTTCAGTCTTTATTTTTATAATATAAAAATATCCACCTGTTGCTAGTGCTCTGACAGTCTTTGAAATACACTGTTCACTGAGGTCCCAAAATTAAAGTAACTGAGGAAAAAAACAACCACTGAAAAAACTCAGGGTATTTAGGATTCAGGGGATTTCAATAAAGTGAATGGGAGGCATAAGAGGAGGGACATAAAGCAAGGACTTGGGTAAGTGCTGATGTGCATTTCTGTTTCTCCCCTTTGGTTTGTTTTTTTGGGGTTGTTTTTGTTTCGGTTTGTTTTTTTTATCTGCCCTGGCTAGTGTAGCATTACCAAAATTACCCATGACTGCAGTGCACGCCAGTAAATGATTGCCACTGAATTGGTGGTGAACCAATTTCATGTCCAGTTGTAACTAGCAGCAAATTGCTGCTTTCCCCACTCCAGAAATAGAAATGATGCCCAACTGAATCTGCACAAGAAAGAGTTTGAAAATCAGCTATATTTGTGTTTCTGAAGTGGTGCTTAACGTGCCTGTCTTTGTAAAACATGCTCTGAGCTCATTCAGCTGGATCCACTGATAATGTGTATATGGTTTCTTGAACAGACAAAACCTTTGATAAGGGAAGAGGTAATAAAATGAAGCTATCAAAGATACAACAAACCACTGCCAGACAGAAAGCTATTTATTTTAATGGAATTGTTTGTAGAGGAGGAAAGGATCTTTCTGGGGGAAGAAGAATTGTTAGCTGTATCTAATTATAATGATGGACTTTGGAAAACTGGAGTTTTTTATTAGTTGTTTAACAACTTTTCATGTACAATGAAGAAGTACAATCTCTCCACATATACAGCATGCTAACCCATTCAGCATGTTCTCTAGCAATCACTAGGGCCAGATTCAGTTTTCTGATACTGGAAACTAAACACCTAAGAGGAAATGGGTAAAGGAGATTTATTGGACAGAAAAGCAACAAAAGGTGTAAAAGAATCCCTTCTGGAAACAGATTGCAGGTTCTGAAAGCCCTCACTGTAATTCCATGTATACTGGTGAAGATGGCATACATCACACAACCTCCAAGCCTTTACAGATTACTTTTAAATGGTTAACTCTTTTTTTTTTCCTTTGATACTATTTCAGTATCAATGCCAATAATACATTAAGATTCTGCTACTGCTAGTTTAAAGGTAGAACAAATGAAACTCTAGACCTTCATAGGGATTTTGTCTCCTAGTATTTATCCTCTTAACTCTTACTTAGATTTTGCAATGGTTGCAGTTATTTCACTGGGAAGACAGAAGCTGTAATACATGGTTGAAACCTAAATATTCTCTTGGAGCTTCATCTTACAATCTGAAGCAGCAGTTCAGTGCAGATAATTTCCATAATCAGCTTTCGTTGTTTGCTTCTATTCCCACACTGCCTTTTTCTTTGTGCTGGGACAAACATCTGTGTAGCTGTGTAGGGGACTCAGCTGGGGAACCAGAACTGCCTGAAAACTAATCCGACAAAAAGAAAAAAAATCCAAATTTGGCTGTCTTCAACCAGATCATTTGTCAGGTCTGGTTCACTGCAAGGCCACAGAAGAGGCTGTTCCGGTACAGGGAAAGGGACAGTACAGGGGTGTGAATAAGGAAGCAAATGTAGAAATCAGTCCTGCTTCTCAAATAAACAAGCTTATGCTTGTTTAATATTTTTATTGTAATGCAGCCTCAGACCAGGGTCACAAACAATTGCAATAGTAATGAAGCAGCTGTAAAATAAATATAAATGTTAAAAATGCCTGTACCTGTACTCACATTATCTAAATACAGTACCCTCAGTCCTTGTGAAGAGTGCCACTTTCACGGTTAAACCAAATATTTTGCAAGACACGTCTTGCATATTTCAAATTTAAGTCAAAATAGTGATTTTTGCAGTGGAGTGGTTGACATTTCCCTGTTTTGCCCTCTCCACTTAGTTTATACAGTCAAGGTTTAAACACTATATGGGTACACAGAGCAATGTGCGCATTGCTAAGGTGTAGTCACATTGCTGGTGAGTGCTACCTCATCCCCTTGTTTTTGTCACTCACAAATAACTCAGAACTGTGTAGTCATAGCCAGCTCACACTGACAGGCACCTGATAGTACCAAATGGGGAAAGGTAGATTCAGATCTAGTCATGAATTTATTTTGTCACCCACAGAAATACAGCCTCACATCTGCAGTGAAGTTCAAACAACCTTTTTTCTTCCTTATCAGACCTCTGTCAGCTCTCATCTGTTGCAGAAGTTTGCACATCCAGAACACTTTGCAAGACTGTCACTTAGACTGTAAGAACTCTAGGGTGAGTGGGTTTTTGCATGTCCATGAAGATAGGATTAGGAGGCCTATAAAATACTCTGGTGTTTTATTGTTGCTATTGAGCATTACTGATACAGAGCTGCATTCTTAGGTGCAAAGCATTGATTGTAGAAACTAGAGGTAAAATACTGCCTTGCAGTTTTCCCCAGCTCCTCTGTAACTCTTGTCAACTCTAACCTTTCTGTGAGTTTCAGTCTGGAATATGTGGCTGTTCTCTTTCCTTCTGCAAGTTTTTCACCAAACCTCTGAAGTGTTATTCTTCCCAAGGTTTACTGTATGCCATAAACAGCCATGAGATCGCTTGACTCACAGCCTTCCAGTGCCATTCCCCTGCTTTCTATTTCTGGCTGGAAGGACTGAAGGAACTGTCACTGCACCATCTCGAAGGTAGTCAATATCAAAAGCTGGCAGAAAAGGCATTTTAGTGAGTCTGAAGTTCACCAAAGCATGTTTGAGCTATTTGTAGGTAACAGCTTATTAATTTAGTACTGGCAAAAGGAGCTCCAAGCTTTTCCAGCTGCTCCTTTTTTATCAGCATTACTGCGCACCAGATGAATTACTATTGCATGATTTAAAGTCAGTAAGATTAATTAATTGAAATGTTCCCTAAATTACTGGCCAAAGAACCCAAACAAGAATGCTGCTGTTGGAATAGCACTTCACTCTGCAGCTAGGTAGAAAATCTGTGTGATACAGGATTTTTTTACCTATGGGCTACATGATGCAAAATTGCATAGGGCTATAGAGCCCTCGGATATGTATTTAAAGTGACAGCTATCTGTCTTTCTTGCTGAGAAGTCTTAATTTCAGTCACACTATTTGCTATGCAGAAGAGGCCCTAAGTAGGGTGGCTTTCAAACCTATGGTCTTGTCATCACCATGTGGAATTTAGCCATTTTCCAAACTTGCTGGTACACGATATCCCCATGACTCTGTATACAGTTCCATAATTGTAAGCTATTTCTTCAATTCTTTAAGAAGATTTTCCTCCTAAGTGCGTTGACAGATGTGGTCTATTCACTGTGCTTTCTAGGCTAATAACCATTAGAAATGTGATCGCTGACTTCATTAAATCTTACTCTTTATTTTTACTATGTTCCAATATTAAGTTCAAATTGGCCAGTATGTCTAACAATTTCAAATAGCAAAGTTATTGGATAAGGAGCATAACAGCAGTTGCCAATGATCTCACAAGGTTGTATAACTCCCAGGTCCTGTAAGGTTTTGCTTTTGTTTTCAACACTGGTGCTTATAGGCAATATATCTTATTTCCTTACAGATGGGAATTTTCTGTGTAATTTTTAATTGCTAGTTCTGTCTCTCTGTTTGCTCCTTGAGTTTTTGCTGTCTTATATGTGTTTATTTTGATAGCACCTTACAGAAAAAGAAGGAAATAATGTATCTAATGGGCAATATGAAGGGGAAAATCTACAGTTTCAAAAACTGTTATTTGAACTATTTTATTTTAAGAAAACAGATTGTCATATAATGATTGGAAATTTAGTATTCGGGTTCATTAGCTGTGAAAAAAGTTATTACAAATAGGGTATAAATGTGGTTTTTAATCAAAACTATTCTAGGTAATATTTTATGTGGTACAGACTTAACTACCTTATGTTTATGTCAGAAAAGTTATAATAAAACTTTCTACAAGATTTTTTGATCATTCCAGCAAAAGACTTCCTCAAGATTTAGTTATTTGGGATTGTATCACAACAGGTGAAAGTGGGTAAACTGTTTAGGTCATTTTGGGAGCTGTTTTGTTTGGCACACTTTTGCCACGTGTTAAATATTAGTAGGTTTGCATTTCCTAAAAGTAGGCTATTAGTATATAGATTTATGTATTAGCAGATTTGAATTTGTTTTTCAAGAACTCTAGAATTTAGAGCATGTATCAGTATAATTTTCTACAACTACACATCTTTGCTGAATTAATTAAACTAATCACTATGGTGTAAAATGCAAGAGGACAATTTGCGGTCTTGTTTGTTGTCAGAACTACCATGAATCTTACTGTTCACCACACACAGGACTAAATATGCTCCAGATGTGTATTTGCAAAGAGAAGGCCCAAGGGCTGGAGCCCTTGGAGATTTCGTTCTAATCTGTATCATGTCTGTTAGGTCACCTCTTCCTTTAGTCTGGCTTATGATTCCAGGCTTTATCACCCATTCAATAGCTCTTTAAAATCATATTTCATTGCTTTCTTCCATGCATCTTTTCCTCCTTGGGAAGAATCCCTTTTAAACACCCATGAAACTCCCTTACTTTCTTCACTCAGATTCGTCCTTAAAATTCTCATTTGCTCTAGTGGCTTATAAAAAAATGCCAGTGCTTAGCTGCCAACATGCTGTGACTGGCAGGTTTCATATCAAGAAAGTATTCTCCAGTAGTTAAGTGTCTGCCTCACTGTTTCTTTGAACACATCTGTGGCTTCTTGTCTTATGCCTGGATTGTAAGCTCCTAGGAGAAAGCACCTCCTTGTAGTTCTATGGATGTACAGTAACTAGGAAAAGTGAGTGCTAAACCTTGCCACACACACTCTTCTGTAATTAAAGTTATAAGTAATAATAATTATGAAGTTCAAGTTCTGTCTAACATGCATGCTATTTCTTAAAAATATTGGAGTTGATATGCAGTTCTAGTTGTGATGGTTTTATTTGGGACATAGGGAATAGAGAATATGAATTTAACCAAAAGATCTTTTCTGAATGAGTTGGGGTTTTTTTAGTGATATGAAAACAATATTAACAAAAATGGAAATCAGATTTTGGGAAATTCTGAATTTGCTTCTGTCACAAAGTAGTGTTGTCTCACTGAAACTGGAACTTAATAAAGCACTTTTTAGCATCGTTAAAACTGGTAAGCACCTGGTTCTTGGTTAGGATAGCATGCTTTTCTCTGTGGCTAAGTCCAAAAATACTGTGTATCTCTAAGGCTGGATAAATTCAGTATGCAGATATGTTTCCTTGGAAACAACTCGTAATTTTAAAGCACATGCAGCAGTGCAGCCCTTATGTAATTTATTAATGTAAAAGGCCTGGCTCTTGTGAGCCTTATTAAATAGATCAGCCTGTATTGGCAGGAAAAAGGAATTTGCTTTGATTACAAATACAGCTTTTCAAGTGCTATGAGATACTGATATATTTGTGAGTGGAGCTGATATTACTACTATTGTGCCAAGTTGAATTGCCCATTTGGGTGAAACAGTTCATACACTTTCTTCCTGAAGGTATGAATACTCAGGACGTTCTGCCTATTCTGACAACTTCTTTCTTTATCACTACTAGGGTACCACTATTTAGAAAAGGTTATCTTGCTGTTCCTTTTTAAGATGCCACAGAACAGAAATCCTAGTTTGAGTTTAAACAAAGGAAAATTCTCCATTCATTTCCTTCTCAGGGCACTGTTTCAGCTATGTCCTCATTTGTATTGCAATAACAGGAATGATCCTCACAGATCTATATTTTAGACTCATAAAAATATATAGTGTCTCTGTTCCAAAGCAGTCTCCAGACTGGGCTAAACAACACTTCAGTAAAGCATGTGGTTCAGCAGAATTGTTTGTAGCAGGGAATTATTAGAAGTAATGTTCTAAGCTGGAGAAGGAAGTTATCTTCCCAAGCTTTTGATATCTGAGAAATCAAGCGAAGTATCTTATCTAAGCACATGGAGATTGAGAATTCAGTTCAGGTTTCTTGAGTGTTGGTGAAAGTGTCTATCAAGCTACCTCTGTATAAGGTCTCTAATAATTAAATTCACCTGTCCCTTGCCTCAGAGCCTCAAACAGAATGTATTACTCATCCTTCCATTAGTTGTTTATTTCTTTACTTATAAAGCTGCTGAAATGGTCTCCTAGAATCAATTAGGTGTTTGTTTTGTTCAAATTTCCTGTCTTGAATTTCCTCTACTGCCCTGAGTCTGAAAGCCTTTGTTCTTCCAGGCATACTCTCCTAAAACTACCTACCTGGCTTGATGGGCACTGTTTTCAGTTCACTGGTATACCTGAGATCATTGTGCAATCATGTCTTTGTTGTGACCTTCTTTCTGTACTGTAGACACCTCAAACTATGTAAGGGTAGATTTTACATTGCTTGTGTGTTTATTTAAACAGATTTGCCATGTTCCACAATGTCAGGATACCTAAAGAAAACATACTGAATGTAGCTGGAGATGTCACAGCTGAGGGGAAGTACTCAAGTTCAATCAAGGTATGAATCAATGTTTTGTTTCATTAATACAGTTTATTAAATATACAAAGGTATAAGTAGATTAAGAGATAGAGCATAGGCCTTTCATGTTGGAAAGTACTAGATACCCTAAATAAGGCTGTTGATTATTTCACATGACATAGTCAGAATGCTGGTTTTTAAATTGCCTTTCAAAGATGTCTCAACTCACCTTACTGATTTTACTGACTTCTTGTTCTTTGTGTTACCCCACTGATCCCAAAGTAGTTTAGAGAAACTACTTTGAGTCTTTGCTGAACGTCTCACCTAAATGTGTCAAGACACAAAATTGGCCAGTCCTCTGGGCTTCTGATTATGCTACCAAAGTTGTATCTTTACAGGGGATGTAAATGAAATGTTAACCTCACCATTCAGTCTGTGCCTTTTATCCATTCAGGATGTTAAAGAGCGTTTTAGTGCATCTCTGGGATCCTTGTCCACTGGCAGAATTCTCATCACAGCAGTTTCCACAACCAATTTAAAGCTTGCCTTATCAATAGCCATTCGCTTCTCAGCAGCTCGCCGTCAGTTTGGACCAACTGATGATGAAGAAATACCTGTTCTTGAATACCAAACACAGGTAAATACTTCGGAATTCACATCTACAGGCTTTTATATAGTGAAACTTAGATTCAGAGCTACTGCAGATCAAAATAGTGACACTGAAGTTAGTGAAACTAGAGTGGTCTGTGTCATCTCAAGTGTCATTCTAGTTCAGCTGTGGGGGTTCATTCCAACTGAAGACCTTCTCCTGGCATGATCAGGCTTTAGACATAAGTTCTTGGAATAGCAAAACCCAAAATATTTATGTTTTTCTGACGTATCTAGAAGCATTTGTTTTCTAAAATAGTAACCTTTCCAGAGAAAGACGCCCTATCCATGTGAAAGTACTGCAGATGCAGAAACTAGTATTTGTTTAAAGTGTCACTGACTCTTGTGCTGCTGTGCTAAGTTTCTCTTTTTTAGCCTTTATGCTTTATAAGTATAGAAATCAATGACATTCATTTTGGTGAAGTCTCAAGCTAGCACTGATTTTGAGAGGGATGTAACCAATGCTTTTCTGTAGATTATGCAGATGAAAAACACCTTTTGTGCTGAAAAAAATAGAACAAGAGTACATAGAGTAACTGGGAAATAGAGAAAACTCAAATCTGCTGAATGTGAAAGGTCAATACATAAGAAATGTTGAAAACAAAATTGTCCAGTTTGTCTCTTCAAAGTGGATGCTTTTTCCAGGTTTGCACATAGTCTTGCAACTTTGAAAGATTTCATGGGTTTCTACAAGCTGAGGAAAGCTGCCTTCTTTCCACCTCTTCTGAACAAACCAGAGTGTGCTTCCCACTGTTCTTTGAGTCTCTCAATTTTTCTCAGTTTGTCTTGTTCTGTGGGCTCTGCTTGCTGAACCTCTCATTCCTTCTTACTCTACTGCAAAAGCTTCCTCAAGCAGTTTCTCTTTTCCTTCATGGGCTCCAAGTTGCAAAGAAGCATCTTCTCTGATTCCCAGCCCTGTGTTGTTTTGTTTTTTTTTCATGGAATGCAACCAGCACTAATGTACATTCAGCAAAGACCAGGAAACACATGAATTGTGACTGGTCCCAGCATGCCAGACATTGTATAAACTCAGGGCAAAAATATGTCGTTGGTCCCCAAAGTTTCAGTGAACTTTTGCACTGGTTTAACAGAATTTTTATCACGAATTCATAAAATGCATGAAGTAGAATAACGTAGCTTGTGTATAGAGTAGTTACACTTCATTGTGTTTATAGATGGTTACTTTCAAGTTCTCTTCTCCATAAAACAGTTTTCCAGTTTGAACAAAGTAAAAACAAATGGGTTTGTTCCATATTATAAGGTAGTTACATATATATAACTATAAAAAATATACATCAATTTGCAATCAAATCTATTTTATTTTTATTCTAGCAATGGCGTCTTCTTCCTTATCTGGCTGCCGCATATGCCTTAGATTATTTCTCCAAATCCCTGTTTGAGAACTTCGTAGAATTTTATGCAGGCTTATTGACAAAGCAAAAGAGTCAGAGACAGGTGAGATATTTACACGTTTCTTCTTTGATGAGTTCTTACTATAATAAAATGGAAATTGTTAAATGAAGGACCTTCTTAGAAGGCTTAGACCATCTTACAATCAAAAATGCTAAAGCAATTTCTCAGAAATATGGGACATGCGAAGTAATGATTAAGGTTACATTCAGAAAAGCATCCAAATTAGTTTTGATGGAGTGTTTAAAGGTTTATTGATTTCTGTGGGATTTCAGGTTTAGTTACCATGCAGAATTTTTTATCATAAATATATGATGGTAGTGCAAATTTAACTCATAACTGTTGTAAATGACACTGTAGGGGATATATCAAAGTAAATGATGCTGTTCTTAATTCCTGCACATAATCTATGAGTCTGTCTTGAGTTTGCAATTCATATTCATGCATTAGGATAAATATTTTTTGAGAAAAAAGTTAAGACTTTTGAGTCTTAATGCTGAATTTCCCATCCACAGTCAGACCTTTGGAAGTCACCCCTTTACAGAGGAAATAGTCTTATCTCTCTGTCTCTGTGCAAGGACTGACTCTCAACAAAAATAACTGCAGTATGTTTTTTAATAGCATATAAATTTTATTTATTTTTTTTAAAATTGGGCAGTATTTATTGTTAAGGCCTACAGACTGGCTATGTATTGCTCAGATCTCACTTAAACACTCAGGCTTTTTTCAGCTAAAATAAAGCTCTTGAAAGATTTGTGTACTGATGACTGGATATTCTAATTTCTCTTCTTTGCACAAACCACGGAAGAATTTGTTTGATTTCTTTAATTTGATATATTATCTCTGGAAGTCTCCAGTGCAGTCACTAATCTTAGGCAAAACAATGGTTATCAGAAAAAAAAAAATCATTATAGAAAAAAATCTGATTATTGACAATGTTAAGAAAGTAATCCTCATGAACTCATTTTGTTCTACAGGAGATCTTAAAAAGAAAAAAAAAAACCAAACCAACCATGGAGATACTCTTAAACAAGCTTTGGTAGTATCAACCCACTATCTCCAAAAACTGTAATTCCAAACACATTTTCAAAGGAGGGCCAACAGAGTTAGTGTAAATGCAGTTTACTGTGAGTCTCAGAAAATTGAGGGGGTACTTCTAAGTTTTTTTACTCTTTGCAAAATTGATGTTTGAAAGATCCATTAAAACCACGTAAAGCAGTAAATATTCTAAATATCCCTTTGCTGACTGGAGAGAGAGGAATTGCTTAGATCACAGAGGGGATATAGAAGTTTTCTCTGAACATGCCACCTTCAACCACCTGCTTCTTCATCTTTAGGAGGAAAAGGTTGGCAAGCAGTGAACTGTTCCATGCAATGCCATGTCAGGTGGCGCATCTGAGCTAAGGTGTACCCATGTGTTCGTTACTTGACAGAGATTATTGCTGTCCCATATAAGAAAATTGAAGGTTTTTCAGTTGTGGCAGGGTTTTTTGTGGCAGCAAAGAATATGCTCTGCCCTTACACAGATCTCAGAAAATTTTGTGTATGTATTGCGAATTACTCTTTTCTTCATTATAAAGCAATACATGTAGTTATGGTTTTAACTGATGACAAACTTACTTTGTGTAAAAGTTATTACTCATTTGTAACTTGTTTTTCACAAAGGTTGATTTGGGACGTGAGATTCATGCCTTATCTGCTGCCAGCAAACCACTGTGTTCTTGGACTGCCCAGCAGGCAGCTCAGGAATGCCGAGAAGCTTGTGGAGGACATGGTTACCTTGCCAGTAAGTTACAGACTACTGCATACACAGATCAGGAGAATGGTTGTGTCGATGTTCTTTGACTGCTGTTATATCACGGTGTCTGAATTTTAGCAGTATGTTTAGAAAAGGTTTTTTCCTCAAATCCATATTTTTAAAGTTCATTACCTGATACCAAAAAAACCCCCTAAACCCGTGCAGCATCTGCACCAGCATTTGGACAGACTGTACATGTGATTCAGTCTCAGTTCCAAAAAGAGATGCAGACTTTATAGATGAAAATTTTTCTCGTAAGACAAGTACCACTCTTCTAAAATCTTTCCAGTATATTCATTTTCACAAGCTAAACGGAGAACTTCCAAGCTCATCTGTTGGTAACAATAGCTGTACATACAGGAACAGACAACTCTCGTACATTTTGTCGCAGAATAATTATTTAATCCCTCTTAGCTTCCATTAACACATTGCAATATGTTAAATTGTGCACTTGTTCTTATTAAGTGAATCGTCTGGGTGAAATCCGAAATGACAATGATCCAAACTGCACGTATGAGGGAGATAACAACGTCCTGCTTCAGCAAACCAGCAACTACCTACTGAGCTGGATGAACTGCATAAGAGGTAAGGTTTCATTGTGGAATTGTATGCTGGACCCAACAGTGTGTAGCTAATGGAGTTAGGAGGTAATTTCATACTGAAAGCAATTGGCAGTCATTTAATCATTTTGTAGAGCATAAATAATGTGCTACAAACTCCATCATATGATACATTCACAATACACAGATATTTGCTGCAAGAAATATTCTTTCTCCTAAATTGTGCAGAAGCTTGCTAGATGCTTTGACGTTCCTAATCAGGTTAAGTTGTATCTTACTCCATGAGAAGCTCAGTTTAGTTCAATGGAACTACTCCTGAAGTTGTAAGTCTGGGTACCCTCTGCTCATTGTACTTAAAACAGTTCATATCTCCTCACTTGGTAACAATATCCATCAGTACATTTTGTAGTTCTCTAGATTTTGTTTCCATTTTCTAGCAGTGAGTTTCACCAGCATCTTACAGAACTGGAAAACTCAACAGTTGGAGTTGAATCTTATGGGGCTGGACATCGTTTGACAGGTCGTGAGCAATTGCACTGTGCATCACTCATTTGTATATTGTTATTACTGTTGTGATCATTTTATTTTAATTAGTAAATAGTTTTCATCTCAAACTCTGAGTCTCCTTGCCCTTTTCTTTCCAATTCTCTCCCCTACTCTCTGGGTTGGAGCGGGAGAAGAGAGCAGGCTGTGTTTGGCTGCAAACTAAAAGAATGAAGCCAAACCACCACAGGGGCTCTTAGGCAGTGATGTCAGGTTTTTCAGCACTTGTCCACCAGTGCTCATTTGGATGGACTAGGCCATAATAAAATAAATATTATGGCCTAATTGTATCTGGACTGTCAAATGTATGCATGGCTCTGTAATAGGCTTTTAGTTCCAAAGAGTCTGATTTCTTTTCTCATAAATCATTTTTATTTTCTTTGGTATTGCAGATAAAGCTCCTTTTGAATCCCCTTTTGGAACAATAAACTTTTTGCAAGACTACCATCATATCCTTGGCTGGAAATTCAGAGCCATTAGTGTTGAAGATTGCATGGATTCCTCAGGTAGCCTTCTGCTGTTGTTAAACTGATTCTAGATTCTTAAATTACTTTCCAGGGGAAAGGATCCTGCAATTTGAGATTCAGCCTCTGCTGCTTATTAGATATTTGCTGACTTTCTTTGCGTTATATGCATTTCAGTTTACTAAGAAGATAGTTTGCATTTCAAAATGTCCTATTGTCTTCATTCTCAATTCTGGAATGGAGGATAGCATCAGATATTGTTCTTCCATTTTTGTTCCTCTAAAATAGCATTTCTGATCTTTTTTTTTTTTGCCACAGTATTGTTGTTTTCAAGTGAAATTGTTGTAAGGGGCATTGATTGCCACTACCGTATATCACTAAAATACCTTATTTTAGAAAACTATACAAGTGATTTAGAAATACATTGAAAAGGCTTTAAGTGTGTCTACTTTTGACTGTTGCTCTTGGTTGCACAGAGGAAAATGAGTAATGGTGAAAGAAAATTCCCTGCAGTTTTCCTGGCTTACTCTGCTATAATCAACTCAGGTATGACATTAGATGACATTCTAGCTTTTATATCACTGTGAGCCCAGATTGGCCCTTGGAAGCAAAAATTAACAAAGAAATGAGCAGATAATGAGATAGTGAGAAGGCACTGAGCAAAAGTGAATCTGTGAAACTGAGAACATACTGGGAGAAGAAACTCTAGTTTATATATATATATATAATATATATATATATATATTTATATATATATTTTTATATATAAGGGTTAAACAAGTTGATTCCTAGAATTCAGTAACCACTTCAGTGCTCAAATAATTGCAAAAAAAGCTGAACTTTGGATAGTGGTGCATGGTACCAAGTGAGATAATTTCATAATAGCTATGGCATAAAATCCAGATAACTTCAAAATACAAAAGCTTATAAGAAAAAGACTAGTGCACAATAACTGCTTGCTTGCTTCTTTGTTGTATGCCTCCAACTTCTGAAATCAATTTAAGAGCACAAACTGGTACCTAAGCACATGTTCTCTCCTCTCTTGTAATACCTGTTGAAACAGACTGTAATTTTTAAAATATCTGAGTCTGTTTATTGTTCCATTTTGTTACAAACTGGTCTGTTAATTTAGGTGCTTAAATTTAGGCAGCATATGAACACTCACAATTGCCTAAACAATATTCTATGTTAAATCTTAAGCTAAGTCACAAGCAAACAGGATTCATACAAGGACTTTGTGCTGAAGTACTTTTTTCCTTAATAGTTCCAGGCTGCTCTAAAAATATGACACACTTATGTACAAAGTAGGTCATTCAAATGCCACTACATTCAGCCACCTTTGCAATGCTAGAAGGCATGTGCTTCCACGAAATGTGGACTGTCTTCTGTACTTGTATCCTCAGAAGAAACTGAGTACCTTGCAGGTGTAAGTCTTAAAATGGGAAAAAAATAACAAGCTAAAAAAATTTGATCAAGTCAGGAATATAAATTGAGCTATGGATATACCTTATCTTTTAGCTTGGGGTCACTTTGAACTGGTCTGTGGTCAGGCATGGTGTGTCTTCACTGTACAGTTACAGTCAATCTTACCTAGATGTTATTTATTGCATCTACAGTAATGGACAAAGTGTCACGTTAATGGATTGATTAATTAACACTTTCACTTTTCATCTCAGGTAACAAAAACTGACTGCAGTAGAATCTGCGTGTAACTTCTTGCCTTATAAACATAACTGTTAAGAATTTTGGTTTTCACTTTTTCACAGTTCCTTTAGCAGCATATAAATGGCTGGTTTGCTACCTGCTCCAAGAAAGTGATCTAAAGCTGAGCAAGGAGAAGCAGTCTGGGCGAAGTGATTTTGAGGCAAAAAACAACTGTCAGGTAATACATCCGGCTTTCTTATTTTATTTACTTATTTTCATCCAGGTTTGTCAGATCCTGTTAGTTTTATCTTCTTGTGTCATGAAGTACAATTTCCTCATAAAGCACCAAGACACATAACTAATAAAATGTAATGCCTGTCTGTGTGTATTATATTGAACATGATAGGAGGGGGACAGTTACCATCAGCAGAAGTCTTCCAGGATATATTTTCCTTCACAAAAGTTGCAGGCATGTGCTGAGTGATGTCTGTAATTTTGTTAGCACAACTTCTGAAGACTGAATCTACTACTATTAAATCTACTGCAGCATCTGATTATTACATCTCCATCTGCTCTTGTGGTCAAATACATACTATAGGAAAGAATCTTGCTCTGGCAGGTAGGTAAACTGGATGACCTAATAGGTCTTTTCCATGTCTAATTTCTATAGTGCGAAGTACTCATGAAAGATACCAGACTGACAGCGTTGGAACCTGAAAAGGAAACATTGACAATCTACATACCACAGATACGCTCTCTCACCAGGGAGTTTTAACAGCTAGGAATGGCTTACCTCCAAATTTCACTGTATATCCCCAAGCTCCCCAAATTCTTCCTTTACCTCCATAAGAAAAACTGGCTTACATCCAAGGAAAGAGCACTTGTCATTTGTCACCAAGGAGAGAGGTCTGTTCCCTGAAGATGGCTGGTGTCATGCACCTGATCTGCAAAGCTCATTAAAAAAACATCAGGAAGGAATATTCAGCTCTGCACCTAAAAAGAGCCAGCCTAGCTTCAATAGGGGGTGGTCTATGTGAAACCAGTGGTAGACTGGAGGAAATCTTTCCTGTTTTTACCCTAGAAGCAGATTATAGAAACTCTTCAGCATCAAATTCAGAATGAGAATTGCCAGAAATTCAAGTCTGTTTGCCAGTGGTGACAATGGTACCCTATACACATCCTTACGCACATCCTATAGGCAAGGCACACTAACCACACACCAGCAGCATACACACAGCCATGCAAAATTAAAGAGTTTATTTCCAGGCTTGAATATTTGTTCCCAAATACAGTTCAGGTTTAAGGGTTCTGAATATGCAACATGATATAATATCATTCTACAAAGATTTTTTTTCCCTGTGATAAGCCTGGAGTTAATCAGTTGGCCAGCTCTTGGGAGGCTGATGGCAGGACCAGTGTGTTAAGAGAGAATGGTTTGCTCAGCAACATGAAGGTTCTCTTCTCTTCTCTTTTGTGTTCAGATGTGCTAAAATTTAAAGATACTCAACTGCTTTTGAGATAGGCATTGATATACCTTAGGTCATTAGGTTTTCTTTTCTCCCTACAATTCATCTTCAGGACGGCAGGATTTTTTATTTTAAATGGTGTGCCTCAAAAACATCTGAAAATGATTTACAAGCTGTGCTTTAAAGATGTGTACGTACTTGATTTAAAACTTTCTGGGCATAAAGAAGCACTTTTCTATCAGCCCTGTGGCTGACTAATATATAATATTTGATCTTGCTGTGGAGATAGCTTGATAGAAACAACACAGAATTGCAATCAAAGGTGAAGAAGGAAACAGAAGTGTAGGGGGGAAGAATAGGGAATTAATTCTTAATGCTTCATTTGCAATTTTAAGACTTATTTAATCGTGACGAGGGAATTGACATTCATATCTGAAAACGTCCATCCAGTAAGGGGGAAGTCCTCCCTAAACCTACAGAGAAAAGATGTGTATTTTGCAGTTCATATTGTATCTGAGCTTGGATGTTAATTATACTACTGAACAGCTATCCACAGAGACATTAATCTTTGGAATGTACCTTTTTTACATGCCACAGTGGATTTAGGTGCAAGGTTGATGCAAGTATTTAAAAGAAAAGAGAAAAACTAGTCAACTAATTCTAAATGAAAAAGAAAAATAACTCTGAACAAATGGGCTAAAAACAAACAACAGTTTGCAGTGTTGCAACAAATCAGCTACAACAGCAATGGTTTCATATTCCACTTCTGTTCATCAACTAGAATGTTTTGAGTCAGCGATCTGTTTCACAGTAGGACATATGGCATGATACAGAAAAGGTGAAGTACATAAAAGTAGACAAATGTTCCTCTTAGTACCATTACTTAAGGTTTTGTACTCTATATTAACAGTAACTGGTGACTTGCCTTTCTGATCAGATAGTTGTCAAGGATTCATTGGATAATTCTTGCAAAATATGTTGCAATCTATTGCAATCCATAAACAGAATCCACTCATGCTAACTTGATCAGATTATTTATTATTTGAAGGGACTGTAATAAGTTTTCAGTAGGTTACTTAACCACTTTGAAGGTTTTATTCTCTTTATAAAACTCTGCATAATATTAAATAAATGTAAACCTACCTTTATCTTCTTAGGGTTATATGGGTTTATTAATGATCCTAAAGTTAGCAAACCTGATTTTGCATGGTCATCTCTCTGATGTAACTACTTGATCCCATACAGTCTGTGTGCAACTGCCAGATTACACTGGTAGTACAATCTGTACTCCCATTGAATTGGTGTAAGTAAGAGACTACCCACTACAGTGGAAAATTAGGATCCTATTTCTAAGAGGATTTTCATGTCTAACCTTTGCAAAGACATTGTAGAAAGAGTTTTCTCCTAGTTTCTTCTTGGACTTCCTTTAAATTCAAGCTAGATCAGCAGACCTAAATCAACAGATCTCTACTAACTTCACCAGAGCAGTGCCATTTCACACCAACTGAGGATTGCTTCCTTGTATTTTGTTACTCACTGTCCTTCTTTTCTGTTTCCTAAGGTGTACTACTGTCGATCATTAGCCATTGCTTTTATTGAACAAACAGTCTTACAAAGATATCATGACTACACTCATGATCCCAACATACCATCTACCCTGCAGCCAGTGCTTAAGAATCTCAGTGCTCTGTATGGACTCTGGTCTTTAAGTAAACATCTGGCTGTGCTCTACCAAGGTGAGATCAGCTCCCTGAATATACTGTGCATGCCACTTTTAAAAGGTCCTAACTTGACTTTTATATCCTAATTTAGATTAGAGCATTTTCTTATTGCTTGTGTAATATAAAACAGTAATTCTGGACAAAAGTTTCAGGAGCATTAATTGGGAATGACATATTAACCCAAAAGATGGTCTCTTAGCTCAGAAATGATGGAGGACTCAGAAGTTTTGATGTGGTCCAGTGCTTGGGGAGAGGATGGGGAATAAGCAGCAAGGTGCTGTAGTGTAGCGTGGTAATGCAAAAGGCTCCAAATGTCTTAGATTAACAGTTTTGTGGTCAACTCATTAATGAAAGATAGTTGGTCCAGTTACACAGAAGCATCTATTCAGTCTCTTGAATAGTGAACTGATAAACTCTTTGTAAAAGGATTGTATCAGTGTAATCTTAACTGGTACAAGCTTCTTTGTGAATGTATTTGCAGGTGGCTATGCTTCGGGTGAACAAGCTGGTAGATTTATTCAGAATGCCATTCTGGAGCTCTGCTACAGGGTAAGCCTTCAATATTTTTTTTGTGATTAAATAATAATATAGTATACAAATACTAAAAAAGAGATATATCAGTTATTCCATATTTCAAGGGGTAAATTAGCAGGATATTACATTAATAGTTTCTGAATAACTTTAAGTTTAGGAACTCATTGACCCTAAATCTAGTCCTACTTTGTTTACCAAAAAATGAAAAATATATCTTACAAAATAACACTCTGTCACTTGTGGCCTTGCAATCTTAAAAGAAGTCTAATTAGCATTGGAAAGCCAGTGAAATAGTGCAGTCCAGTTCTATTTATTTCATTATTGTGTTAGCTCATGAATTTTTTTTCTCAATGTAAAAGCTTTTCAAACTGGATTATATTCTTTGCAGGTAAGCAAAATCTCAAAGAAGAATCTGGATATTATATTTTTAAATTTCAAAAATACATGGTTTTATGTGTGTAAACAGTACCATCTTGGTTAAAATGTATTATAAGCAAAGAAGGAAAACATTTAAAATACATTCTCTTTTGGCAGTTACCTTGGGAGGAAAAAACCCAACGTAAATCTAGACTCCTTATTGGGGATTTTGCTTAAGTTACCAATAGCTGGTACTTTATGAAAATGATCTTTATGCTGCTCTGTAGTTCACAGGTAGCCACAGACAACTACAGAAGTTGCCAAATTTATATCTTTCGTTTTTAAACAGTTGAAAGATGATGCTGTTGCCCTGGTTGATGTCTTTGCTCCTCCTGACTTTATTCTCAACTCTCCCATTGGTAAAGCTAGTGGAGAGGTAAGGAAACCCATTTTAAAATTTGTAAGTTAAATCATTAAGAAGGATATTGCCTGTAAATAGCTGTAACTTATTCAAGACACTTCACAACTACAAAAGAAGACACTTTTTCAATGGAAACTAACAGAGTTGAATAGATGTCAGCAGAAAATTTTGCATTTGCTGGAGATAGGTTTCAATGGGAAACTCATACAGTATTGCTGTAGTTTGCTTTTGTGGGCATCAGTGCTGATGAACAAAAAAGAATAAATTATACCATCTCCTAAGATTCCTTAAGGAGTAACATCTTTAGTGTATAGCTTAATACCTTGCAGAGGTAGTAAGGTATATTTCTTCTCTGCCTAGGACTTTTGCTGCCTTTACTGGTATTCACATTACACCCAGTTTGTGTGATGTGCATATAAAGGGTGTAAAAATTATTTCTTTCTTTTAATTCTTCATAAAATTTTTGGTTTAATACAAGAAAGGAAAATTTAAAGCTTGTTCCAGTTAAAAATTGTATCAGAATTTTCACAATTCTTTGAGAAATCTGTTTATCCAGTTGAAATTGTAGGATATGACAGAGTATCTTGTACTGACCAGTGCAAGGTACAGCATTACCCAAGGGTTCTCAGTAATCTTAATACAGGTTTAAAGGGTGCTGTTTTGTTAGCACCTCTCCTTGCTGTGATGAATATATAATCCATCCTTGTTAAGGCTGGGACAGATTTTTCTGTATAGTCTGAAATATGCAAAGCAGGAGTTGAATCAAGAGCATTGGAATGACCATACTGGATCCAGTTCACAGAATGCTCTCTTACTGGCATTGGCCAGGGAGAGCACTGTATGAAGCAGATGAAATATTGATGTGTTCTTTCCCTGGTGTCTCAACTGATAAGAGATATCTCCTGCCAAAGGTTGTATTTTTATCATTATTTTCAATAGCCAGACATGTATCTATCCTCTATTCATTTTTCTCATCCATTTTCAAGTTGTCTCTTGGCTTCCATGAGACCATAATTTCCATAATTTAATTTTGGGTATTGTGAAAAATTACTTCCTAGTTCCAGTTTGTATACATTTACTATCTGTTGGGACCTTTCATTCTTCTGGCAGGCCTTGTTTTCCTTCTCTGTATCATTCCTGGTTCTGCCATATCCTTTCTGAGATGTCATAACCAAATCTACAAACAGGATTCAGGATGTGGGTGCACCATAGATTTGGCTATACTAGGTGATGATGTCTCTCTGCTTTTTTTTTTCCTTGACATATTTAAGGAGCTGTATTTCATTCCAAAGTCTCAGCAAACCAAAATTCTTGCTTACTGGCCAACCCTACTCAGCAGGGCCAAGCTGTGGGATAACTATTATGTAGAGATTGGTCTCACAGTACAGGAGTTTGGTTTACTGTGGATAGACCCTGTAGAGAATCAGTAGAGCCTGGGGAGACTGCCAGGAAGTTTGACAGGATTGCTGAGTCAAGTGGACCCAATGCTTTTCAATATTCTCTGTGTCTTCACGTCTAAAGTTGTCCATCGTTCCCATGGTGATCAAGCAATACAGAAAGCAGCCCAGACATTTCTAACAGTCACTGACCTGACAGAATGATTACTTTGGTAACACAGTCTACAAACAAAGGAGGAAAGGCAAGCCCTAGTATCCAGCCATCTCAACAAGAGGACTGTAATCATCACTGGAAACTTTGTTTCCCTTTCTGTAGATTTTGGAGGATTAAATTAATGAAAGAGGTCATGGGAGGGATGTTCCAAAGGTAACTCTTAAGAGAAGGAACATCATCTGTGGGAATGTTCAGAATATCTGTATTGTCCAAAACACTATTTCATCCATTGTTCTGCCTCTATCAGAAGCAGTGAGCAGATGCTATAGGCAGGAATATAAAACATGGTGCAAGTACGCAGTGATCCCTTCCTCGACTGCTCCTTTTCTATCAGTCAACTGAAGATTCCTTATCACAATCATCCTAAATATATAGGGCCAAGCCATCTTTTGCTGTAGAAGAAAGGCTTTTCGATTCACATCACTGACTGCTTTCATTTTTATATTTTAATATTGTATTGTACTGTACTCCAACTTACTGCTGAAAATATGGCCTTCCTTTCCTCATCTTTCTATAATGTTATTTAAACTTTTAAGCTTCAGTTAATTATGAACTGCCAAATATTGCTAAAGTTACACTTTTGCAGAATTTATTTCCCATATACTCTTTTTTAACCATTCCACATAAAATTGAAAATTGATGAAGATAATGAATTAACAGTCTGCTTATGAGAGAGGAAGTTCTTATGCTCAGATTGAACAGTTCACATCTGGGAGAGAAGTTATGTTACTTTCCATAAATGTGTTGAAATAAAGGTAAAAGCAGACATGCATGAGTGCTTTCAGACACAGTCTTCAGGTTTGGACAGAACAAAGATTAGCTTAATATAACCTTGTTTCCAAATTTCTACCTTTGATAAGACAAGTCACATCAAGTTGAAAAGAAGAAATTATAAAGGGCACTGGTTTCCTGCTCTTATGCTAAGGATGGTTTAAATGATATCACACAGATATCTGATGTTTACAGTACTTTGAAATTTTGTGCTATATCTTTGTGTTTATTCTTGCCTGTACATAATTATTCACATTTGTTATCTAGAAATCCAATCACAATCTCATTTCAAACAAAAAGTTAGGTCATTTATCTCGCAGCATTTTTCTTGGTTTTATTTTCTGTATTAATTAATCCTTTTTTATTATTATTTTGCAGTTATATAAAAATATGTGGGCAGAGGTCCTTCAAGGCAGCAAGGCTCTGAACAGACCTTCATGGTGGGCAGAATTTTGTATTAATAAACCTGTTACAGGCAGGCTGAGGCCAAGATTGTAAACCAAACAACTTGTAAGAGGCTGGATGGGCCTGAGATGGATACCGTATTTCGAACATCAGGAGGAAATGAGACCATATGTCAAACACTGAAAATGAAAGAGATTTTCATAGAGAAGTGCCAAGTTTTAAAATAACTTTGAAATCAAGTCCAACTTCATCTCAGGGACTGTTAACATAATAATGACAGGAGCAAGAGCAACACATCTGCACAATATTCATATTTACTCAATTAAATACAAAAAAATGCAGATGCATTGTGATCACAAAGTTTCTATAAAAGAAATGTTCCAATCAGTCTCTTGACTTTACTGTCATATTACAGAAGTTAAATCATTAAAAAACATTTTCCCCCAGGGATTATGAATAAGCTGAACAAAAGCAAAATAAAAGAGAATTTGAAGAAAAAAGACATCAAGAACACCAACAGTGATAAACCTGTGTTAAGGGATGGGAATCATTTCCAACAGCCCCTTTGAAGTCTGTGAAGCTATTCTGATTTATTTCATATGCCTCTATTAAACTACTGGATTGCTCTTTTAATGCAGGAGAGGATTGGGATTTTAGATAATCTGTCTTTGAATTGTATATAATTCTGTAGATAAAATTAATTGAAAATGACTCATTTATACACCTTTTTAAAAAAAATTATAGTAATGCAAACCTAGAAGTCTTCTATATGTTCTTTGTTGGTTATAATGTTTTCAGTATTGCAAAAGCAGTGTCAAGCCTGTAATACATTGACACACATGAAAACTGCATCTGTGTTTTAACTCAGAATATAATCAAATGAATTATTAACAATATGGTCGTATAGGAACATATGACAATGGTAGGCATTATTGCATGTATTAGGATTTTTGGTTTTGAGCTATTTTAACTATTCACAAAGCTTTGAAAATTTAGACTATTTTATGTTTAAATATGCTATGAAAAACAAATTCATTTTTTCCTTTGCTGTACCTGTGAACTGAAGTACTGTTAAAACATAATTCCTGTTGCCCTTAATGTTGTGAGCAATCTTGTCAAGCCAAAGAGATTATTTTATAAGTTAAAAAATTGAGCATTGTTTATGGCTAATCAGGGATGAATTATGGTTTGGGCTGTTAGGTAAACACAAGTTCAGTACTTAAGTGTTGAATTATACTTGAGCTGAATCAGACCCTTGTCCTTGTGGAGTTTTAATTTCATCTATTGTTGCAGTGTGAATACATACAAAGTTTGTAGGCTTTACAGACTGCCACAACGTGACCAGGTAGTTTTGTAGAGACTTCTTTGGTTCCATCTAAATCTGACAGAGCTCAGGAAACATTTCATGGCTGGAGAATGCATCGAAAGGCCAGTGTTAAAGAAGTTTCTCAGAGTGCCTCAAGGTATCTGTATTTAGTAAATAGAATTTTTTAAAGTTTTTATATGTATTTTTAAGAATAGCTTTGGGGACTTCAAGTGCATAGTAATGCAAGTACAGTTAAGGACAGGTCAGTCAGAAGCTTTATTAATTATGATCATAGTGAGAGAACATTCAGATAGCGTCTCCCTCTCTGCTCCTTTGTTCTCAGTCAACTGATTGTAAACACCCAACCTATATACTGTTTCAGGGAAAAAAAAAAAAAAGAAAAAGAAAAAAAAGAAAGGGGTGAGAAAAAGCAATTATTTTAATGCTAGCAAAGCCAGGTATCCATCCTGGCAGGCATGGACTCCTTAGGTGGCTTGCTCACTGCCACAATTCTAAGGAATCAAACAGAAATAATATGGCTATATGAAGAGATGGCTCTAGGTGCAGCCTGTAGTAGCGACACTTCCTGGGTTTTCTTAGCTCAGAAGTGTGAAGTTGGAAACCCCATCACAGACTGTTAGCTTTTAGTTGACAGGAATGTGTTTTAGTAAAGATAACTTCTTAGACAGACCTCTCGATCTTAAATATTAGTAATTTTACCACCACAAGTTCAAGGTCAATTAAAGATGAACACCCTCAACACACTTCAGAAAAACAAACCAAAACAAAACAACTCAAAAAACCCAAGCAAAGAAACAAAAACCCTGAAATGCTGAAACCATTGTTTATGGACCTGTTGGAAAAACAGATAAAAACTATCTTGTTAAACCTTACCTGGTTTTGGTTTTTTTTTTTTCTGAACTTCATTTTCTTTGCCAGATAGTCAGTGTTGCCTGGTTTGTTTGGTTGGTTTGGTTTTTTTTTCCTGCCTATATTCTTTCTTCTTTTCTAATGAGGTACCATAATTCATGATGTCCCAGTAGAAGCTCTTTGTCTAGCTACTAAGCTGTAGGAAGCAGGCAAAAGTTCAGCCTTCTTTGATGAAAAAAAACCCTCTGTATAAAGTATTTCTTTTCATTGAACTGTTTTGCCTCTTTTAATAATGTCCAATAGGTGGCATCATCCCATGGAAAAAAATAGATAATACAGCTAAATAACTGTCAATAGATATTTTGGAATCATGGAGTCTCATTATTATCTTAGTCTATTTTCTGTATCTCTAGGCAGTCCAGCAAGTCTTTACTGCTTGCATTTGTGCAGACCTGGAGGAAGTAGTCTGAACGCATTATGCCCAGTACCCAGTGTGAACACCAGGATCCCTGACAGTAAAAGAGGCACACAGGGAAGAGATTCCTCACTACATAAAATGCAGAGGCCAGTAGCATTCATTTGTCACTCCACATTCTGTAGTATCGGTTGATTGGCAGCATAACTTCATTGTCTTACACGTGTGCAATTTCACCATCACCTCTGAGCTCTTCATAAGTGATACAGTCTTTTCCAGCCTCCTTCCTCACAGCTGGGAAACAGAACTGTATATAAATCTTGTATATAAACTGTAAGTCTATTTATGAGGCCTTTGTAGCACAGAAGAAAAAACAAAGGTGTTTGGCATGTAGCTTAAACCACCTTAATCCAAAAAATACCCTTGAGAACTCAGCTGTGTGACAGTAGAACAGAACGGAAGATGCAATGAACCCCAAAGATACCCACCAAACACATGACAGGATTAACAGACAACTCTGTAAAAATATATCCCTAAGCTGTTCCTGCTAATCCTATTTGTTATGACTATTTAGTCAACATCCAATCTCCCCGATAAAAGCTGAGGCCCTCTGTGCTGATAAGGAGTGTACAAACTGGCAGGAAAGTGGTGCGGTCTGTTCTGAAAAGCTTCTAACTTCAACTAGAGCAAGCGCTGCAGAGAGCCCATCAGCAAGAACACAATTATGGGCAGGCAAAACGGGATACTCAGTAAAATGTCACGATTATGGACACTAGTAGGAACTGTCACACAGCTTGCACTAAGCTGAGAGCTTAGGGATCCTTGGATACCCACAGGGTTAATGGCAGAAGTTAGAGACCTGAGCAGCAAAGCTGATAAGTAAAAACAGAGCAGCAGTACCATGAGGCCCTGGGGATTCACTCTCTACAACACCACACAACTCTAACCCAGCCACAGGGCGATGGTGACTGCGCACCAAGGCTGTTTGCAAGTTTGGTGCAGGTGTTGAGCAGCTGTTGGGCTTTATATGCTGCCAGCAAAGGCTATCTCCTTTTACTCTCACACCCAGTACAAAGCCACGGCACAGCAAAGGCAGGCTCATTCTGTGGGCCAGAGCCACTCTGCACTCAGAATTATCAAAACACTAGTATTCTGAGATTTTCTGTATGAATAGCTGGATAGCCATTCTATAATCAGTTGTGACTATGAATTTCTGACCTGTATGTTAGGCCAGACCTGTGTAATCAAATAACCAAAATATCCTTTTCCGCTGAAGTCAGCGATAAACCAAAGGTTCTAGAGGTCTTCTACATCCAGCTTCCCAGAGCAGCAGAAATTGTGTGAACTTGCAGAGCTACTGCATGGAGGGAAAAAGATGTCATGAAATCTGGAATCCAATTATCTACTAAATCATAGAGCAATAATTCAACAACTACCACAAGATGTCATTATTATATACAGTTTGTTCCTCTTTATAGGATATTAAATCAAAGAGGCCACTGGTGGAACAGAAAAGTCATTTCCCTCACAGTTCAAATGCCAAATAAATTTGGACTTGTCATTTTAATTTGGTTGGGGAGCTGGGTCAAAGGCTGTCAAAGAGCTTCAGTCCAAAACAATTTGGCCATGGGAATCTGTCCTTTCAAATGCTGCTACATGAAGGCAGCTAAATTTGTCACCAGAAAGTTTGATACAAACAGACCTGAAAGAGCCCCAACATACTGCTTCCCTGCGCCCCTTATGGCTTGTCCCCTGGATACTGGCATTTTCCTTCTTTCTGACTCTGTCAAACCACCTGCCTGCCAAGGTTTCCTCTGTGTTTTGATGTTTCTGCTGATGTGAATGAGTTAAAGGAAAAAAAAAATCTTTTCTATCAGAAAAAAGTTCATGTGTGTTAGGACACTGAATGCACACACCTCCCTTGCTGATGTGGCAAGATAAATACATGAATATTTCACATCAGGAGGATGTAGGAGTGATGGTGTCAGGAAAAAGGCTTAGGCAGCCCGATGGAAGCCCTAACATCTTTCCAGCTGCAGTTCTGTGGATGCGGGTTTGCCAGAGGTGCTTGTTTTCTGCAGAGACAAGCAGACTCATACGCTGCTATTTCTGTCTGAAAGCCTCTTTCCCACTGTAACAAATGATATATCATGTGTTCTGCAGAGTAAGAAGTTTCTCTTCTGTTTACCTTTATTCATGTATTTTCTTTACTGACTTCATGTGTTTTCAGACCTGAGTGGTGATTTAATACCAGCACATGCTATCAGCATGACCGGTCTCTCAGATGCAGCCATATGGCCATCACAGAGGCCTGTGTTTCCTCCTGCAGCACTGTAGCTCCGTGGGCCTTTTGCAATGGTTTGTTATTCCCAGTTCTCGTTAGCCTGAGATCAGAGTAAGGCTCCAGGTCATTGTAGCTCAGATCACTGGCCTAAGGAGCACCATAAGCAAAGGGGAACTCGCTGCATGAGACGTCCATGTGATAGTATAATCTGAGACAGACAGATCCAGCTGCGGGAAGGTCAGCTGTGATCACAGCAGGCTGCCCACAACACTGTCAGTGGGAGCAGAAGCGGAAAGCTTCACTCTTCTCCAAGCAAGTCAAGTCTCAGGTTTATCACATGCAAGCAGAGTGTTTCACATCATTTCCTTTCAGAGGGAGAAAGAGAGATGAATGCAGTTTTTGCTGAGAGCAACAATTCTGCTGTCTATCTTGCCTTTTTCTTTCCCAAATTTTTGCGGTCTGGTTGTATTTATTCAGCATTCCCACAGCATGAATCTCTCTTAAATAAATGCAGTTTCCATCAGGATTTTCTTCAATGTGTATATCACAGAATAAACCAGCAAATGTGTGGCTAGAACAATTCCCAGCAGAGTTCCTGAAGCAAATTACAGATTTTTTACCTTTTTGTTTGGGAAATATGGTCAACTTTAGTAACCAGCATCTGCTGAGATTTGCAGAAGACTCCAAAGACCCAGTGTCAGTCGTAAATAGCCCCCTTCACCTGCCCATGTTCTTCCACCCTCCTGCAGAATGCCCTCCCCAACTCATTTCACGTGCTTGTCATCTTCTCTGTTCTCATAGCTTTGCTAAAAACTAATTTTTTGCCAAATCATAAAATATCCATTACTATTTCTCCTCTTATGAAAAGAATATTTTTAAATTGTAAGTTCTTTGATAGAGAAAGTGCCTCAATTCGTAATGACAATTTGGTTTAGAAGGGCAATTGCTTGCAGTGTACGCACCACGGAGGGATAACCAGGAGTTGTAAAACGGCCTGTGGGAGGACCAACATGGAGCTCTAGTGTAGTGAGATCTGTGACTGTGATGGAGGCGTGTCTCATGCTTTCAACAGATGATCCATGGGCCAGAACACCTTCTAAAGCATCCACAGAAAAGCAACTCTACTGCCAGTATGCCATACAGCATGCATTGCTGTGTCTCTGCCACCTCCACGAGGTCTTTTGAGGGCAGCCTGTGCATCAGCAACAGAAAAACATCATCTGGGAACTAAACCTCTTTTTAACAGTGTTAAAATGCATAATTTTTGTAAAATGTAGGAATCAAACCAGGAATCTATAGACAGACATCATTCCCAATAGCAAAAATATGGGCTGAGATGATAAAATTGTTTATAATGAGGCAAAATAAGTATTCAACAAGTGGTTCTGTACTGTATTTACATGGTTTTGTCACCAGGATGTGATGAAATACTTTCCAGTCCCTTAGTAACACAGGAGGCTGTTAAGCAACAAGTACTATGGTAAAATCAGCGGACCAATATAACTATCAACAAAAGCTTGTGAAGGCTTGACTAAGAAGACTTGACTGGGCTACTCATGCTCATTTCTGTTATATTTAAGAATATCAAAGAAATTCCACTAGAATAGAATTTGCTGGAAATTATACCAAAACTTTAAAAGGCCAGAGAAGTGTTGAACATGATTCTATCACAAGATGAATAATGGAAAATCTGGAGGATTCAACTAATAAAGTAATTAGCATATAGTAATGCCATAAATATCAATCAGAAATTTTATAAAAAATAGGCTGTCAGACAAACCTGGTTTCAGTCTTGGAGGAGTTCCCAGGTATTCTCGCTCTGTTTTTTGAATATATATGACATGCAATCTACACATTTACCTCTAAGACACTGTAGTGAGTGTTACATGACGCTGAGAGTAAAAAAATCAGCATTCTATCTGTCAATAAAACACACTTTAATTGGATTAGGAACTTCCTGACTGACAAGATCTCAGGAAGCCATCAGTGGAGAAATCATTGTGTGTGCTCTAGGAATGTTGTTAAAGATAATTCTAGACATGCCACTGCTTATCATTTTCCTCAGTGAGCTGGAAGTAATTGTAAAATCTCTTATTAAAATATGCAGAATAGGTGGACTGGTAAATAAAAGTGAAAACAGACTTGACATACAGCATAGTCTGAAATGTTTAATAAGTTTAAATCAGCCTGGTTTTCCTGACCCGATTATGCAACAGCTCCTTCAAAAATGTAGGGATAAAGAGAAATTTTGTCATTCTAGGTCAGACAGCGCTGAGACAAGGTGAATGCTTTCCTCTTTGCATTGGCTGATTGCTCTTATCAACAACTCACACAGAATCACAGAATATTAGGGATTGGAAGGGACCTCGAAATATCATCTAGTCCAATCCCCTTGCCGGAGCAGGAACACCTAGATGAGATCACACAGGAAGGCGTCCAGGCGGGTCTTGAATGTCTCCAGAGAAGGAGACTCCACAACCTCCCTGGGCAGCCTGTTCCAGTGCTCTGTCACCCTCACTGTAAAGAAGTTCCTTCTCAAATTTAAGCGGAACCTCCTGTGTTCCAGCTTACACCCATTGCCCCTTGTCCTATCACTGGACATCACTGTGAAGAGCCTGGCTCCATCCTCCTGACACTCACCCTTCAGATATTTATAAACATTAATAAGGTCCTCCCTCAGCCTCCTCCAAGCTAAAGAGACCCAGCTCCCTCAGCCTTTCCTCATAAGGGAGATGCTCCACTCCCTTAATCATTTTGGTGGCTCTGTTGATGTATTTGGGAGAGAAAGGTGTGGTTTACAGTTTTTTAAAAGGTTACAGGAGTGTCACAAGAGGAATAAGAAAACCTGTGACCCTTACAACCTTGACATGATCAGAGAATTGTTTCATGTCCAGCCCTAGTTTTAAAAAAAGCCTCATCCAAAGTTAGACCCATAAAAATGCGAGCCTGCCTGGCAAATGGAAACTGTGTGCTCACAGGAACCAGGTGCCAGACTACTGCTTCCTCAGGGCACAAACCAGCAAAGGATGCAAAAAAGAGCAACAGTATTGACTTCAAAGCTGGAGAAAAGTGTGGTACAACAGGAAACTGGATGAACTCAATGTTTAGCATATCAAAGAGGAGCTTAAAATATGATGCGATTAGAGTATTATTGGCTTGTCCAAAAGTGGAAGAAAATGTTGAATGTCAAAACAAATTTAATTTGTATCTGATCACTAGGGAGAGATTTAAGGAAATCGTTTACTTTGAAGGGAAGTCTGTGCATATACACACGTTATTTGTGATGACCAAACAACTGTCTATGGTTTTGTTATATTCTGTACCAAGATCCTTTAAATCTCCTTTTCAGAACAGCTGGTGCCATTTGAACTGCCCTCCAAAAAAGTACTTCTCCGAGTGTCATTAAATAATGATTTTTTTGTAAGCCCACACAAACATTTGGCTTTTTCCATCTAGTTTATCAGTGATGAGTGTTTGCAAAGTCCAGAACTGAGCACTGGCTGTATTTCACTAGTGTGATGAAGGAGCCAGGAAAAACATATCTCCTGGGGAGTATTCCCAGTTGTAAATTTATTTTTGACACATATAGGGTGGAATTGGATTTCTGTGCTTATTTTGATCTCTTTACAAATTCTTATTAAAAGAATGTCTTCCAGCTCCACAGAAACTGCATATCCTGTTCCAGTCCTAAAGCTGTTGATAAGTCCCACAAGCAGAAGCGTGGGGCAGGGGAGCACAATTATCAAGAAGTATTTATGTAGAAAAAACTACCTTTCCCATCTGAGAAAGGGTACCACCATCTGATCCTTGACAAGACCATAAAAAGGAAGAAAAACACAAGTGCCTAAGACAAGCAACAATCCCAGTTCTTTGCTCAACACACAAATATTTGTGTGGTTGAGCTATGCTTTATGGCAGATGAAAACCATATATTTTTTTCACAGCAGTCAGTGCACTGAGCGTTGTTCATCCAAGTCACAATCCATCAGCATGGATCCAATCAGACCACTCTTTGGTCTCACTGGTGGGCTCTGTTCTAGGGTGGCCCCATGATAGTCAACAGACGGTATTCGGGAGGTGGTGCGGTGCTGTCCTGCTGTACTTTACTTGAGAGAGAGAAATCCACCCTTAGCCTGCGTAGACCATCGTGGTTATAGTGAGAGCACATGTTCAGGGAATTTGCTTTTATGTTTTTGGCTCACTTTTTGTTTTGGGTTTAATTTGGGGTGTTTTGGTGGGGAGGGGGAATTAAGTAAAATGTTGCTTTTTAATCTACCAGGTTGTCTATTTGGACAAGCAACGAAATAAGCACAGCATTACTTACCCATGTTATGGTTTCTCCTCCTCAGTGTCTGTTTTTTTCTAGTGTCTCCTCATTATACTTCAGCTGTAAGGCCAGTTCCACAGAAAAAGTTGGAGCATTTGCAGTTTTATTTCTGTTGCCAAGCTCCCTGTTCATTGTGGGAGGATTCCATATGCAACCAGAGGATGATTTTCCTCTGTATTAAGAAATAGTCCTGGCACTAAACTACTTGAGTCATCTTTCTGTTTGCTTGACTTCTCTTGTAATAGTATTATCCAAAACTTGATTCACCAGCTAGTCTCACAAGACAAGATTTTAGAGGTTTAAAGAAAAAAAAAAATAATTATTTTTTTATTTTGACCTAAGAAATCTCAGAGTTGAAAGAGTCATGCTGTATTTTGCCTCAGTTGAGGTTAGAAGACAAAAACTTTTACAGAAAGGTACATTCCATAGTTGTAAAATTTGCAAAATGATCAACTATGTTTTGTTTTATTTGGGAGGAACATGGTAGCATCATCATTAGTAGTGAGATGTGTCTTGCCACTTCTCAGAACCACCAAGTTACCTCTGAATTACCAGAATGATTCTCTCATATGTATTCAACTTCCCATTCAGGGATGCAACAGTAGTTCAAGAAAAACAATTATAAGTTCCCATATTCACTCATTCATAGATATTCCTACATAAGAGTTGAGGTGACTCAAGATATCAGAATCATAGAATCCTAGAATGGTTTGGGTTGGAAGGGACCTTAAAGCTCATCTCATTCCAACCCCTCTGCCATGGCAGGGACACCTTCCACTAGATCAGGTTGCTCAAAGCCTCATCCAACCTGACCTTCAACAATTCCAGGGAGGGGACATCCACAGCTTCTCTGGGCAACCTGTTCCAGTGTCTCACCGCCCTCACATGTCATCTGGTCAAATTACATTCTCCAAGACAAGATTAACTATATCTGTGTTAGTCCTTAAGTATGACATTTTCTTTGATACAGACTGAACGATAAATTGTAATTTACATACTGGAACAGGCAGGCATGGCTTTTTTTCTAGTAATCTAGTATTTTTTCATCACATGTTTTGGTAGATTCTTGGTAGAGAGCTGGAGGGCTTGCCATAATACATGAGATGAAATCACAGACCAGAGTCCCACCATCCTAACAGCTGTACAAAGCTCTCACAGATATATCTCCAAATCCTTACAATATAAATAGAAGATGATGCACTATGAACAAATTAGTATGTCAATACTGGATAGCACGATATCCAGCAATCTCAGTGTTCCAGTTGCTATTTTTAGCCAATTTTTTTATAAACATGGTGTCAGGGGACTTAAGGGTGAAATGGAAAAGAAGCTAATGGGAAACTTACCTGGAAATTTTCTGAGAGCTTCCTAATTGGGAAAGGAAGCTTATACGAAAATAGATAGCCAGTACTTGGCATCAAGGATGGCTTGATAGTGATAGAACAAGGGGAAATGGTTTTAAACTAAGAGAGGAGAGATTTAGGTTAGTTAGTTATTAGGAGGAAATTTTTCAACCAGAGGTGGTGAGGCACTGGAACAGGTTGCCCAGAGAAGTTGTGGATGCCCCTTCCCTGAAAGTGTTCAAGGCCAGGTTGGATGGGGCCCTGGGCAGCCTGATGGCAACCCTGTCTGCAGCAGGGGTGTTGGAATTAAATGATTTTTAAGGTCCTTTCCAACCCAAACCATTCTATGATTCTATGATGGCATCATGGAGGCTGGAGTAAATACCCAGCCTAATTTCAAAATTAAGATCAGGCTATGATGAGTCTTGACAGTAAAGACCAAGAACTTACATTTAATCTAATGTAGAAGACAGTGGAAAGACACAGAAAGCAAGGGACAGTGCCAGGGTCCTGCGCTAAGAGAAAGTGCCAATAATCTTTTGTATTTGGCATATAAATGATAAGGACAGAGATGCATTTGCCAAGGACAGAGAAAAGGTGGAAATAATAGGTACATTGTTTTATGAGTAAATGTTACTGTATGAGGGAGAGGGAAGTCAATAGATTTTGCAGAAAACTTGAATGAGTTTTAAAATTTAGAGCTACTGTGGACATTAAGATCAGACTGACTGACAGTAAGTTTTCATCCACAGTGGAAGTCTCTCCTTAAACTGCTACTTCAAGTAATTACATCTGTTGCAATTTTTGTTCATTTATTTTTTTGCTTCCATATGTATCTAGGCAACACCTGGAATAATATTATTCTCTGAAAACTTCTAAAATCCAGTGGTTCATTGCAACATGTTGCAACATTTTAATTTCAATGATACAGATTTCGTACACACACAAAGACACAGACATGCACTTTACAAAACTCAATCCATGCATGTGGTCAGATGCAAAAATAAACAATTTTTAAGCAGTCTTATTCAAATAGTTTTCCTTCTAGTTGTTCCTTCTTTTTGTCAGAGTTGAGCCAGAAATTAATGTGTAAAGCTAGGTGTGCGTGTATATTTTTTAACACGGAGTCATAACTTCACCACAGTAATAAACTCCTTATGGAAGTATTGTGAATGGCAAAGAGAGAATAGGAACTATTTGTGATATGGTATATTAATTAGAATTATAATGAAGGTTAATAAGATCATTATCTCAAGAGTTACACTGTAAAATGTGGGAGAGGGAATTATCTTATTACATTCAAGAATTGCAGCAGAACTGTAAGCATATTTTATATTTTAAGTTAATTAAAAATAATTGGATTATCCAATTTGTCTAAAGAAATTGTGATTATATTTTTGAGTTATAAAGTCACGTAGGGGAATTACTGTTACTTTAACAAATGCATCCGACAGAAGATATCATCATAGAATCATAGAATGATTTGGGTTGGAAGGGACCATAAAGATCATCTATCGTTTTAATTACCTCAAGATGTTCAGAGCTATTTCCTTTTAATTAAAAAATCAGAGGACCTAATAGCAGTGGTATGCTTAAATAGCCCAGGGAAATCATTTGTTTATCTGTGGTTGCTATGAGAATATTCAGAACTATAGATTGTTTGTGGATTAACATATAGCTATGTAAACTATAAATGCTTTGAAAAGCTTGAAGGTTTAATGCAAACTGCATTTCGATACATACACCCTCTCTAATTACTTTAATTACTGTCTAAAGCCTTTCCTTATTAATTTCCCTATTATATAGGGAAATACAGTGCAAATATACAAACTCTGCAATGTCTCATGCAGGTTGCAGTGTGTATGTGTGGCAAAGCAAGCAAGTCAACGTTTAAACCACACAGAAACCCCACCACTGAACAGTCTATAGTCAGCAGCGGCCCCTGAGCCCTGGCAGCTGGTCACAAGTGGCGTTCCCCAGGGCTCGGTGCTGGGGCCACTCCTGTTTAACATCTTTTATCAGTGATCGAGTGTACCCTCAGTAACTTTGTAGATGACACCAAGCTGGGGGGAAGTGTTGGTTTGCTTGAGGGTAGGGAGGCTCTGCAGAGGGACCTGGACAGGCTGGATCGATGGGCCAGGACCAATCGCATGAGTTTCAGTAAGGCCAAATGCCGGGTTCTGCACTTTGGCCACAACAACCCCATCAGCGCTACAGGCTTGGGGAGGAGTGGCTGGAGAGCTGCTCAGCAGAGAGGGACCTGGGCTGTTGATTTACAGCCGGCTGAACATGAGCCAGCAGTGTGCCCCGGTGGCCAAGAAGGCAAATGGCATCCTGGCCTGTATCAGAAATAGTGTGGCCAGTAGGACCAGGGAAGTCATCTTTCCCCTGTACTCGCCACTAGTGAGGCTGCACCTCAAATACTGTTTTCAGTTTTGGGCCTCTCACTACAAGAAGGACATGGAGGTGCTGGAACATGTCTAGAGAAGGGCAAAGAAGCTGGTGAAGGGTCTGGAGAACAAGTCTTACGAGGAGCGGCTGAGGGAACTGGGGTTGTTTAGCCTGGAGAAAAGGAGGCTGAGGAGAGACCTTATCACATGCTAGAACTACCTGAAAGGAGGGTGTAGAGAGATGGGGGTCAGTCTGTTCAATCAAGTAACAAGTGACAGGACAAGAGGAAATGAATTCAAGTTGTGCAAGGGGAAGTTTAATTGGATAATAGAAAGAATTTCTTTACTGAAAGGGTTCTCAGGCATTGGAAGGGATTGCCCAGGGCAGGGGTGGAGTCCCCGTCCCTGGAGGAATTTAAGAGTTGTGTAGTCAGGGACTAGTCAGTGTGAGGTTAATGTTGGGAATCAATGATCTTAAAGGTCTTTTCCAATCTAGGCAATTCTGTGATTCTGTGAAAGGTTTTCAGCTTGTGAAGGATCCAGGAACTTTCTGAAGCAGCAAGCAGGAAGCTGCCTCCATAGTCCCAGGGGTGTGCACGGGCCCACCCCACACGTGGGAACCTGGGGGCAGAAGACCTGGGACAGCAGCTCTAGCTAAGCCATAACATACAAACAGGCCTGTTATCTTCTGGACTAACGGTTTGGGAAATGTCTTGCTTCTTTGTCCTCAAACTTCATGAAGTATGTGACTGATGTGTTGTAAAAGTGGTTAAATCTGGCAAAGGTCACAGGTATGGGTTAAATATTAACAGCAACAGTGTGCATTTTGGAAGAGTCGCAAGGGGAGTACTAAGAAGACAAGCTGTGGTTTTCCTCCTAGCAGCAAGCATGTTGCATAAGGCACAGCCTGAACCCAGTGCCTCTGGCCATGTGGTTTGACAGCACCTGCCCATCCCCAGTGGTCCAGACAAGAAGAGCATCTGCGAAGGCTCAGGCTGAAACATCTGCACATCACTCCATTAAAAACACTCCATACCATATGTTACCAAATTACCAAAGCAGACTGTGATTCAAGATGAGGACTTACAATGAAAGCAGAAGAAGACTCCATATGACAAACCTTCTTTTCCATGTAAACATAAGGAAAAACTTTTTCACTCTGAGGGTGACAGAGCACTGGAACAGGCTGCCCAGAGAGGTTGTGGAGTCTCCTTCTCTGGAGACATTCAAAACCCACCTGGACACCTTCCTGTGGGACCTACTGTAGGTGATCCTGCTCCGGCAGGGAGATTGGACTAGATGATCTTTCAAGGTCCCTTCCAATCCCCAACATTCTGTGATTCTATGATCTATGATACAGTGTGACCAGAAGCAGATTTATAATTGCATTACATTGTTTACACAGAAAAGTAAAAACTGACAGAGCTGTTTTCTCCTCCCACTTGTCAAATTCCATTTTATTTTTGACTATTTTGACATTTTGGTTATTTTGAGGAAATACATTTTACCATATTGCTTTACTACCTTCCCTGTTTTGCCTCATGATTTAAAGATACTGTGAAATTCTTAAAGTCTCAAATATGGATAAATTGGCCTGTGTACCATTACGTCTTCCTCAACAGTAAGAAAGAAAAACAGAAAGAAACAGAGATCTATAGACAGAATTAATCCCTTTCAGAGGGCTCTGCTAAACACAGGAAGAAAGCTCTGTTTAGAGCTGCTACTTTGCAAAACTAAGTAATGTCCTCCAACGACATTACACCAGCGGCTCAGTATGATGAAGCAAAGTTCTGCCTTGCCTATCACCTCTCCTAGAAATATTCTTATCTTCAGGAAACAACATCTCACAAACCACTGTCAGTCTGTTGTCAGCTGGCATTTTTGTCTCATTAGAAGAGCCAGAAGACAGCTATAAAAGCTGAAAAGCAAGATTTCTGATTTCTGTGCAATTTTGGTCCAATTTGAACAATTACCATGTGTTTGTTTCACCTCAGATCAGGTGACAGATACACATCTATGAGCCTGCCAGGGCACAAGAGGCCAAGACATACTGTCATGTGGTGATGAAAGGAGTGCATGGGGGTTGTAGAAGATTTGCAGTGCTGCACTGAGGGTGTCTGAGATACACTCATCGGGATGCATGGCTCTCTGAGCTAATATGTCATCCTGCTTTCCTATACTTGTATTCTGTCTCAGGAGGTCTCACATCTGACCTATATGGAAAGGAAAAACAAGAAATCCAGTCACCATAGGGTTAATCGAGCTATACAGGTGCCACAAAACCATTAAGAGGCAGGGAGCCATGGATCTTCAGCTACCAGCCCAGAGACCTGAGCATGTGACAGCAAGTACAAGCCACTCAACATCTCGCCTTGCTTTATTTCCCATCAAAACAAGTCCTCTCTTCAACCTGATGGGACCTTCTCAGCCTCTGCCTCTTTGCCACCAATCTGAGCTCAAGATGCCCACAGCTCCCCTCTCATCCCACAGCACTCTAGCCATTTCCCCTATTCTCCTCTGCTCTGCTATGTCCTAATTCTCCTCCCCAGAAATATTCACATACGACATTCACATTTTTCTTTGCCACTCTATCCGAATGCCACTATACTTTTTGACACAGTCAAATTAACATACTGGAAATGCTCCCTTAACTCAGGTGTGTTTACAGCCAGAGGTTCCTTTTCTTTATTTACTGGCTCTGAGGTTTGTCAATGGGACAATTTACATTGATGCAGGTGTGGCATTGGTAGAACTCCTGCTCATGTCCCCTAGAGTCAGTGGGTATGAGGTGGCCCGTGCTCTTCTCAACTATTTGGCATGTTAGCATTAAGCTGTCTGTAGCTCAACCATTTGCTGGGAACTATGTTTGATATAGTTTCCCCAAAGAGCCAGAGAGAACAGTAGCATCATCCTGTTCATGTAAGTAAATAATAAAAGGCAACCCATGATGAAGCTATTGCCATTTTTCTTTCTGCTTTCACCCACTGCGAGTAGCTAAGCAAGGAAGGACCTCCTAAGTGTCCCTCTGTGAGTACTAAGCAACCCTTATCGTATTACAGATCTTCCTCACATTAGGAGCTCTATAGGCACATCGAGCTGAAATTATGTACTCAAGTTTGAAAAATCTAAGCACTCGCAAGTTGACATCTGTACTGAATGGCAATGGAAGCACAACCATCTCAAGAAGGGTTTTTCAGCATCTTAAAGGAGCTGATGACTTGGGCTAACAGCATATAAATTGATAGTTTCTATGGCAAGATACTTTTTTGTCCAAGATAAAGGTTGAGCACATCTGGAAGACATACCAGTTGCATCCTATAGAGACTACAACAACTATCTTGCTGCCAAACTCTACTATAAACAGGCACAAAGGGCCAATCTGCTGATTTTCCCAGCTGTCACTGGTTTATTTAAAGGACTATGTTGGTTTTCAATTATTGTTCTGTTAAGCAAAAATGAGATCTATTGTGTAAACTCTGTGCCAGATTATCATTGCTGCATGCTACATTTCCTTGAATTTTGAAAAGCTCATTTTCTGTTGTCCTATTTACCTCCTTGGACTGTATATAATTATTAAATGGTCCCTAAAATTCTTAAGCCATTTCACACAAGACAAACATATATTTTCTTGAAATAGTTATAGCAAGAAATCTTCTTTAGGTGGGACAACCATGTGCTGTCCCAATCTAAACTGTCCAATATACCTTTTAAACATGCCAATATTCATTCTGACTTTATTTTTGAAGTACTAAACTAACTCACTGCAATCACATTACTCAAAACTGATTGTGTGACACTCAAACACAACTATGGGTGAAAAAGGTATCATTTGGAAGAACACAAACAGAAGAAGTTGTATATATTATGAACAGGAGAGGTGCAGGACTCGCTAATAGGAGGCACCTTGCAGACAAAGGCATCCAAGCCCCTGGTCCTCTCTGCAGCTACAGAGCCTAATTCAGGATGGAGATTGACACCAAGAGACTGCAGAGCCCACAGCTTTCCTCTGTGGGTAAGGCTGAGTCTTTAAAACGATGCTGCCAGCAAGGAGGTGGCACTCTCCTTTGAAGTACTGACTCAGGGAAGAGGAGGACAACATCCAGCTCCCTCCGTGGCTTGAGATGTCTGAAATGCACTTCCCAGAGCAGTGTCTTTACTGCTTGCTTCTGAATGGCTTTGGAGTCCAACCTGTTGAAACTAGGCCTACATGCATCCCAAGGTGTCAGAAGCAGAGCTACAGCTCAACAGCAGAAGTGTAGACTTGGTCCGTTGGTCCCAGTTCCTTCATGCTCAGCAAAGCCCCCAGCAGGTAACGTTCATTGATTTGCTTGGCTGAAGCTGAGCAGGAGGAGTGTAGTCAATGGCATGGCTCCATCACATCTTCAGTGAGGTTACCCTTCTGACCAGGATCTCCACCAGTTACTGCAATTCAAAGTGCTATAATCACAGAATCACAGAATATTAGGGATTGGAAGGGACCTCGAAAGATCATCTAGTCCAATCCCCCTGCCGGAGCAGGAACACCTAGATGAGTTTGCACAGGAAGGCGTCCAGGCGGGTCTTGAATGTCTCCAGAGAAGGAGACTCCACAACCTCCCTGGGCAGCCTGTTCCAGTGCTCTGTCACCCTCACAGGAAAGAAGTTCTTTCTCAAATTTAAGCGGAACCTCCTGTGTTCCAGCTTACACCCATTACCCCTTGTCCTATCATCGGTCGTTACTGTGAAGAGCCTGGCCCCATCCTCCTCACACTCACCATTCAAATATTTATAAACATTAATCAGGTCCCCCCTCAGTCTCCTCTTCTCCAAGCTAAAGAGCCCCAGCTCCCTCAGCCTTTCCTCATAAGGGAGATGTTCCACTCCCTTAATCATTTTGGTGGCTCTTCGCTGGACTCTCTCAAGCAGTTCCCTGTCCTTCTGGAACTGTGGGGCCCAGAACTGGACACAATATTCCAGATGTGGCCTCACCAGGGCAGAGTAAAGGGGAAGAAGAACCTCTCTTGACCTACTGACTACACCCCTTCTAATGCACCCCAGGATGCCATTGGCCTTCCTGGCCACAAGGAAGTTTATATTCACCAGACTGGATTCTTGTGTTTAAAAGAAAAGCTAAAACAGTCTCTGTTCAATATTAGTTTGTGCATTTCATTAATCACCTGTGAAGTATTGCTTGGGAGCTTAAAAATTAGTAACGAAGTGTTAAATGCAGAAAAGCATTAAAATGGATGGACTTGCAGCAGCTGGTCTGAATGGACAGGGAGGAGGTGAAGGACAGCATGAGACATTGTTTTGTCTTTATTCCCAGAATCTGAGCAAGTGAGCAATTGCAGTTGCTTCTTTTGCACCAGCAGTTTTATTCTTTGGACAAGTGAAGTAAGGAAATAGAGATCAAGAAGATGAGAAAACAAGAGTCAAATTAACTTTTACTTGTAATTTCTTCCACTAATTAAATGAAGATATAACACTTGGTGAAAAGCTACACCACAGAGAGTTTGCTAGGGATTTACAGCACTCTCCTGTGCAGTAACTGCCTTCACACTTACTTTCTTAAGGCCTCAACTAAATTTTAGACTGCTGTCTCCTTAATCTATCCCTTAGTGAACTTTGCCCCTAAACTTAACTGCTTGACCAGCAATATAGATATATACAATGCATGATCACACGGATATATATAAGGAACAAACTTTCTTCCACTGACTGGTCAGCACTTCTCTGGTCTTTGGCTACACTTTGCTAAAGGAGGACAAACTGGTCATGTAGAGTATATTTACAAAAATATTTTTCTATACTTGCTCTTTTTTACAGACTAGGTAGAGTTAAACATTTATGAAAATGATTATTCAGCTCCTTTATTTACACAGAACCTCTGTAGATCACCAGAGGTGGAGAACTATTAAATGCCTGCTTTATGAGGTGATTCATAAGGGATGATTTGTTTTCTTGGGAACCCTGTGTTATTAGAGATGATAGGCTCTGGACTCAGTTCCAGGAGAAAGGAGAAGACAGCACCAGCATGCAATGGGAGAGGCTCTGGTGAAACAGCACATCTGAGACAGCAGCAAACCCAGACCACAACCAGTATGTTGACTGGGACCTGTTTGAGCAGCAGGTGCATGTTAGTCAGCATCTACCAGGAACATTCACAAATGCAATCCCCAGGGAACTTCACTGGGCACAACCCCAGCTCACAAAAAAACTTCTGAAACTGCCAATTCTGTGACATGAACAAGTAGATCTTCTTCAAACACAAGTTAGGCAGGGTGGGAGGAAAACTTGGGCTTGGTCTGCAAGCTGGGCTTTGGCCAAAGGGCCTTGAGTATGCTGGGGTATGGACGGATATGTAGGAAAAATAGAAGATTTAATCTCAGATTTTTACTCTGTGAATAGTACCTGAGTGAGGAAGTCACTTGCTATCTGTGATACTTCATCACACTACAAGCTGAGCAAACCTCCATCTAGACCTACATTTGGCACAGAGGGTTGGTGTCTGAACCAGCTTCTCCTGGACTTAGATATTGACCAAATGTTACAGCTGAGGTGATCATCTTGAACACCTTTTTAATCACTGAGTAGAAATAGGCACTTCCAAGGTACAGTTCATGACAGCTATTTCAGAAGTCTAGGGCGGAAATGAGCAGCATTCCCTGCTGACACTGAGGAAGGTATTCATTTCCCGACTGAAATATTTGTTAGAGGAGATACCTGTAAGTCTACATTCACATGTCCCCAGGTCTGCTGCACTTGCACCCAACCAGCTCTGGTGAGTTCCAGAAACAAACCTTTGAATATCCACCTACAGCCTCTGCCCTTTTCAGCCATCACGGGGGGAAGAAAGAGTATCCCACTGATGGAGTGATGGTCCCTCCACTCCTGAAGCACTGTTACTGAGAAAAAATATGACCATGAGCCAGAGAGAGAGAAAGAAGATGAAAGCAATAGCAACATTTCAGGTTAGTTCATTTTTTGTGTCTTAAGAAATGAAACATTAGTCGACATTATCATTGTTTGGGTGGGGGGTTATTTATTTGCTTAAGTCTTACATTGGATATTGGACACATTAGTTAAACTGCAAGTTCTGCAGGAAACAATCTATTTATCGAGAGTCTAACACAAGAGGGATGAATCAATAGAAACTAGAAACTATGCTAAGGCACATGGAAAATGAGAAGGTGATTGGTGACAACCAGCATGGCTTCACCAAGGGTAAATCGTGCTGACCAATCTGGTGGCCTTTTATGATGGGGTTACAACATTGGTGGATAAAGCTAAAGCAACTCATATCATCTACCTGGGCTTGTGCAAGGCATTTGACACTGTCCCGCATGACATCCTTGTCTCTAAATTGGAAACGTGGGTTTGATGGATGGACCACCCAGTGGATAAAGAACTGGCTGGATGGTCACACTCAAAGAGTTGTGGTCAACAGCTCAATGTCCGAGTGGAAACCAGTGACGAGTGGTGTCCCTCAAGGGTCAGTATTGGGACCGGTGCTCTTAACATGTTTGTCAGAGACATGGACAGTGGAATTGAGTTCACCCTCAGCAAGTTTGCTGATGACACCAAGCTGAGTGGTGCGGTTGACACGCTGAAGGTACGGGATGCCACCCAGAGGGACCTTGACGGGCTTGAGAGGTGGGCCTGTGCAAACCTCATGAAGTTCAACAAGGACAAATGCAAGGTCCTGCACCTGGGTTGGGACAATCCCAAACATAAATACAGGCTGGGCAATGAGTGGCTTGAGGCCAGCTCTGAAGAGAATGACTTGGGAGTGGTGGTGGATGAGAAGCTGAACATGAGCCGGCAATGTGCGCTTGCAGCCCAGAAGGCCAACCGTATCCTGGGCTGCATCAAGAGAAGTGTGGCCAGCAGGTCGAGGGAGGTGATTCTCCCCCTCTACTCTGCTCTCATAAGGCCTCACCTCTGGAGTACTGCGTCTAGTTCTGGAGCCCTTAAAATTAGAGAGACATGGACCAGTTAGAACGAGTCCAGAGGAGGCCATGAGTGTGATCTGAGGGCTGGAGCACCTCTCCTACGAGGACATGCTGAGAGAGTTGGGGCTGTTCAGTCTGGAAAAAAGAAGGCCCAGGGGAGACTTTATAGCAGCCTTCCAGTACCTGAAGGGGCTACAGGAAGGCTGGGGAGGGACTTTTTACAAGGGCAGATAGTGACAGAATAAGGGGTAATGGCTTGAAACTGGAAGAGGGTATGTTTAGATTAGATATGAGGAAGAAATTCTTTGCTGTGAGGGTGGTGAGACACTGGAACAGGTTGCCCAGAGAAGTTGTGGATGCCCCCTCCCTGGAATTGTTCAAGGTCAGGTTGGATGAGGCTTTGAGCAACCTAATCTAGTAGAAGGTGCCCCTGCTCATGGCAGGGGGGTTGGAACTAGATGATCTTTAGGGTCCCTTCCAACCCAAACCATTCTTGGATTCTAATACCATTCCTCTCTAAACAGTGTTATAGGCAAAAGTATAAAAGGAATCCAACCTATACCTGCCAGTGAAAGGTACCTCTGCAGGGCCCGAGGTTAAGCCTCTGCTGGGAAGATAAGCAGGTTCAAAAGGACTGTCAGGCACTCAAGCCAGCTAGCACAGAGCAAGTCCTGTCTGCTGGCGATCTCTCTTCTCCTCCAGGACAGTGCAGCTGGATGCAGCCACCACCCATGGGAACGGCCTTGGGAAGTGCTGGGGAGGGCTGGCTGTCCTGGCCACCCCAGCCAGCCACTGTTCCAGCAGCTCAACGCCACAAACAGCCATCTCGGCTCCAACGGCCAGGAACAGTGCCTGGAATTGCTTATTTATTTGTTTGAAAGTAACCAGTAGGTGACAACAGGCATTTGGGAAGAAAGAAATAAAAATAAAACTCATACTTTCACCTGTGCCTTAGACTACCACAAAAAATATTTAAGTAGGAATTTTCAGAAATGAAGCAACCCCTGGCATATTGGCTTATTCTTTGAAAGCAGTGAAAAGTAAAGAAAATCTCTAATCTGTACAAACACTTTTAAATTCACTGGGAATATCAGAGATAGAAGACAGTAAAGGGGACTGTCTTTAATAGTGTGCAAACGTGCTCCAGTTTCAGAGCTGGAAAAATATCCAGTACTCCAGATGGAGAGCAAATTGAAAAACATTCTTTGTTTATATTTATTTATTCAATCTCATGGTGTCCTTGGTTGCCCAGAGGAGCTACTGAGAGTAGTTTTTACTGTGCTGGTGGTTAGAGTTAGGTTACACACACTTTTAGAAATTCAGCTGCCTGCCACTAATGAATTGTTCAGCGTAGCTTGAGGGTAATGATGCTATTAGCAAAAGTGGGCCAAATCCGTCCCAGGTGAAACTCTTCTGATGTCAATGGTTTTATTCTCGATGATGCGGTTGTTCCAGTGTGTGTAGAGACATTAAGTAGAAAGAAGAGTCTTGCAAAAGGCCTTGGATTTAATTTGTCTTTTTTGATATTAATCCTGCATTTCACTGATTAAAATGTAAAATCGTTAACATTTGCACTGACAGTGACAGTGCATTTCTGTGGGTCAGCCCACAGGTTCACTTCATTAATAATTATTTAATACTTTTACAGTGTCCTTTACAATTATATTCACAGGCATATAAAATAATTGTTCTGTTCCTTGACTCTTTTGAATTTACAAGAGTAAAATAAATTCTGAAAGTTTTTGTTATCCGTGACTGTTTTAGGAATGGATTTGCTTCAGAGCCTACAGCTAGAGCATGGCAGGCAAAAGAGGGATGGATTTTCGCCTTCACTTCCCTCCTGAGTGAGGCACTGTGTAAAACAAAGCAATAGGCTTTCCCTGCCCAAAAGCTTTCAAAGTCTTTTCCATCACTTATTTAAAGATACATTACATTGCAGTGAAGTTACGAGGGCTTCGTGACTGGTACCCTAACAGATAAGAAAGGGAGTACAGATCAAAACTGAAAGCAGAAACCAGTCATTTTACCCAGGTCATGCAAGAAGTCTGTGTCAAAGCTCCCAAACCATTCTGATTCAGAGTTACTCAATTATTTTTTCTAGACTTTGCTGGAAAATTGTATCATTGCCCCCCTGGTAGAAAGCGAAGCCCTCATAAAGGTCTCCCTGGCCAGAAAGGCTCTCCAAGCTGCATGAAACATTTGCCTGTGTTAGCATGGGAGACATCAACATCTGAGACTGTGACAAAATCCAGGCAAATCATGTTCCTGGTCAAGATTTTGTCCAGAATCCACCAGCTCTTAAAGAAACAGCCACCCTTATTGCTTTCTAAACAGTGACAGTAATGAGGGCAAATTTACGACTAGTGGGGTAGACCACTTGATACTAATCCAAAAAGGACGACCTACAGTACTCAGTTTTATTATCCCTGAAAAAGCCAGTGCTTTTTAAATGGATCTGCTTAAGTGTGACCTCTCAAATTATCTCTGTTAGTGGGTTGTAGCAACAGTTCCCCAGCTGTGCTGTTATTCATCAGTAACCATAGAAATTATAGTGCTGCCAAGTATGTGCTCTTTGTTTTTATCGAAGGGCTGAAAGATGATGCAGTGATGTCTTTGCCCCTCCTGACTTAATTCTGAACTCACCCACTGGCAGAGCTGATGGAGAGGTGAAGATGAAATGCCGCCATCAGAAAGCTCCTCACCATCAAGCTCAGTCAACAACATCACTCCTGCGACTGGGCTGTGGGTGCATTTTCAAAAAGCCTGCAGCTAGAAATAGGATGTGATGGAAAGTCATATCCTGTTATTCAGTAATTGTAGTCCTTAATGTGAAACTTTTTTCTTTGTTTGTGTATTTCTGTTGAGATTGAACTGAAGCAGCACTGGTATTTTTAGTCAAATGGTTTGTTTTGGAAAGAAAAAAAATTGTGTAAAAACTCTCCTAAAGAGATGCCTTAAAATTAATTATTGGCCCATATTGATCTTTGAATTTTTGTGGGTAATCCTGTTATTAGGATAGGATTCTTTGACTCTGAACTGGTATACTGGCTTTTCCAGTAATCAGAAGAGTGGCACACTAATGAGCAGCACTATTCATGTGTTACGATGGGATTAATCCTCTCTCTCCCCAATCGTAGAGGGAGACAATTAGCTGAGACCAGACTCCTAACTTTTAGGCAGCTACAGTTAGGTGAGACAACTACACATGGTGGCTTACTGCCCATTTACTGAAACTTTGATATTTTGCTCTGAATTATACTGGTTGCTTTCCTGACTCAGTATTGCCCATTAATTGTCAGTTATTCATGGGCAATGCCTCACCCAAAGTGCTTTTGATTATTTCTGGGTGTGCAACATCTGTCCTTCAGAAAAGGAGACTGCTTCCTTTTTGCCCAGGAGAATGTAAAGAACACTACAATGTGTGGGGAAGTGCGGTGCAGAGATTTCTGCAGGAGCTTTTCAAGAGGCCAAGCACACAGGAGGACTTTCTAGCTTGGTTTAGCAGCAATAAATAGAGCACATCAGACTCGGGGGTCTCCGAGCACTTCTGGCTTGGGATGAGTGTGGGAGGAAGTAAGTTGTGTATCTCTACAACTAGAGTGGAAGTAACACCACACTGGACTTGTTCATCAGAGAACAAAAAGAATAGGTTTGGCAAAAATATATAGTTTCTCTTTCACTCTGAGGGTTCACTAATGCCCAGTTTGATATCTTCTTCCAGGACCTTGTCCTGGGGGAAAAAATCTGATTTTACATTTTGACTTGTTATTATCAGATATTCCATGCTAATATGTACCAAAAATGTTGGATCACTGAAGTGCTTGGAGTCAGAAGAAAAAAACAAAACTTCATATTGGTTCAAATAAGGAAATCAGTACAAATACCATAAAGACAAAACTGCCAACTCTGAATTCCAAATGAATTTAAAAGTCTATATTTAGGTCCTACTATTTCTGTTTCAATTATACAACATTTCTTGTTAAATACACACCATCATCTCAGATTCTCCATTCAACATAGTTGCTTGGAGCCTCATAATTAATCTCTATTTTTAGTTTGTTCACAGATAAGAGAATGGCAAAGTACAGTAAGTAAATGATTCAGGCTGGTTTTTTTACAGAGCCTTCACAGTTGCTGCTCTGGGAATTGCTCTGGAAGCAATCCAAACCTGGCCCAACTCCCGTCAAACAATTTCTCTTGAAAAGGTAAGTGTGGGATCTTAAGCAAGCCTTTCCCTGCTTTTGGGAAGGGTAGGAGAAAAGAGTGCATGAATCCTTGATAGAGCAGAAACAGCAGATTTTCTCAGTAGGCACCTGACATTAAATGTTGCTTTGTGGCCATGAAGGGGAGAATGAAAACAGCCACACTGTAAAAGAGAAAGATCTTTAATTTAAATGCCAGGCCTGGATCCTACAAGGGGTATTGGCCTGTTGGAATTTTTTGTCCCAACTATTCAGATTTTCATGAAAGATTTGCAATTCCCAAATTGCACATTAGAAACAAGTGTTTCCATCTCCAAATAAACTCTAAATGTCTTTCCAGAATCCCTTCAAAATGCTCAGCATATGTTGCATGTGACCTGCAGTCTGCTACAGAGAATTTCAAATTTGCCTGTAGCCTGGACTCAGGAAGTAAAACAGGGAGAGGAAACACAGAAACAAGATTCAGTCCCAGTTGTGGTAAATAGCCGTGGGCTGAAAAACACGGGGGGTTTATTTTGTTTTATCTCTGTAAGTAGAAAAATAAATTTCTTAGCACCATGTACAAAGAGAAATCAAATTGATGGCAAATCTGAATGGACAGTGGAGGTGTGGGCCCATGCTGTCAGCTTTCATGCAGGGTCATGCCAAGGTGTGAAGGTGTTTGGGTCTCAGGAACCCCACTCAACACCGTTAGGGGAATGTCTGCTTTAGCACTCCATCACATGCATGGTGCATTTCCAAGCTCAAGGGCAGTTAGACTCATCAACCTTGAAATTAGCCAGTGTCAATTTGGCTGAACCAGATTTGGCTTAGTTGCCTGGTGTCATTAGATGGGCTCTCATAGGAAGAAATTAGGAAAAAAAGAAAATTTAAACTGGAATGCAATTTCCACCACTAAAATGAAGTGGAATGTGAAGCAGTCCCATAAAGAAAGAGGCTGATCCTTGTGTCCAAAGTCTTTCAAAGCTGGACCACACAAAGTCCTAAGTACTTCTCCCAGGAGCAATCATCCACTGGTGGGAAGACGGAAAGGATGAGGTAATATAAGATAGATATCAAATCCCTCTTTGAGGTACAAGGAGGGAAGTATATATCCTCAGTATAGAGGAAAGCACAGGCAGAGACATTAAAGACTCCAAAAATGTCAGCTATAATTAACTAATAATCTAAATTCATAAGTGTGATCTGGAAAACTCTAATTCCTCTGCTGCTAATCCTGGAAACAGCTAAGTTTTACTAGTAGCTCACTTTTCTCTGTAAAGTCTCCCATGTGCACATCCATGCTTGCCTCACCAGAATAGCCCAAAGCAAAGCCTGTCCAGGAGTCCTCTTAGGTTGCAGGAATAGTTAGAAATTATGGTTGATCAATCTGATAGCCTTCTTTTAGGTCATGACTTGGTAGGTGGACAGGGGAGAGCAATGGATGTTGTCTACCCTGACTTCAGCAAGGCTTTTGACACTGTCTCCCATGGCATCCTCATAGGTAAGCTTAGGAAGTGCGGGTTAGATGAGGGGACAGTGAGGTGGTTGAAGAACTGGCTCAATGGCAGAGCTCAGAGGGTTTCAATCAGTGGTCCAGAGTCTAATTGGAGGCCTGTGGCTAGTGGTGTTCCTCAAGGGTCAGTATTTGGTCCAGTCCTATTCAATATATACATAAGTGACTTGGATGAAAGGACTGAGCGTACCCTCAGCCAGTTTGCTGATGACACTAAACTGGGAGGAGTGGCTGATACACTGGAAGGCTGTGCTGCCATTCAGTGAGATCTGGACAGGCTGGAGAGTTGGGCGCAGAGAAAGCTGATGAAGTTCAATAAGGGCGAGTGTAGGGTCCTGCACCTGGGGAGGAATAACCCCAGGCACCAGCACAGGTTGGGGGTTGACCTGCTGGAAAGCAGCCCTGCAGAGAAGGACCTGGGAGTGCTGGTGGATGACCAGTTGACTGTGAGCCAACAATGTGCCCTTGTGGCCAAGAAGGCCAATGGTCTCCTGGGCTGCATTAAGAAGAGTGTGATCAGCAGGTCGAGGGAGGTTCTCCTCCCCTTCTACTCTGCCCTGGTGAGGCTGCATATGGACTATTGTGTCCAGTTCTGGGCCCCACAGTTCAAGAGAGAGAGGGAACTTCTGGAGAGAGTCTAACAAAGGGCCACAAAGATGATTAGGGGACTGAAGCATCTTTCTTATGAAGAAAGACTGAGAGAGCTGGGTCTGTTTAGCCTAGAAAAGAGAAGACTGAGAGGGGACCTTATCAGTGTTTATAAGTATCTAAAGGGCAGGTGTCAAAAGGATGGGGCCAGACTCTTTTCAGGGATGGCCAGTGATAGGATACATGCACAAGCTGCAACACTGGATGTTCCACTTAAACATGAGGAAAAACTTCTTTACCATGAGAGTGACAGAGCACTGGGACAGGCTGCCCAGAGAGGTTGTGGAGTCTCCATCTCTGGAGACATTCAAAACCCAACTGAATGCAGTCCTGTGCAACCTGTTCTAGGTGAAGCTGCTTTGGCAGGGGGGTTGGACTAGATGATCTCCAGATGTCCCTTCCAACCTCTACCATTCAGTGATTCTGTGAAACCCTCAAAGAAATAGTAATTAAAAAAAAAAGAGAAAATCAGCCCACTTTTCTAATTTCCTGGCCCAATTTGTAGTCATTAGGATATGACCTAAAAGGTTAGTTTTGGCTCAACTTCCTCTACCTGCAACTGTTCTTTAAAAGCAATCTCTGAGTTGAGTCTTTGGAAGAGTGTCTGTGGTCAGGACAGAAGTCCAGATTGTGCATCCTACTGGGATGACAGCACATCCCAGTGGCCCCAGGGCAGCTCTTGAGAAAGGCCTTGTGTGAGGGCTCCAGTGTGCAGTGGTTCCCAGTGCCTGGCTGTGGCACTGGGCACATTTCACCTGTGGCGAGCCCCACTCTGTAGTGCCAGCCCAACACACACCATTTCCAACCCTGTCCTGGACACAAAGACTTTTAACTAACACGGCGATGCCTGCACAGGCGAGATGCCCAGAGGCTGGACCCCAGCCCCTGAGAGACAGGCAATGCCGTGCTTCTCTCTTTGCTATGGCCAAAGTCTTATAAATTCATTGGGAAGTTTCCAATTTCAGCCTTAATTTAGCTACTCTATTAAATATGGGCTTAAATCTCCTATTAGAGCTACAGACAGGAGCAGACACAGCATTGCCATATATCCAAACTCAGTCCTAAACATTAAACTGCTTAACTGCACTGGAGCATGTATACACAAGCTGTCTAGGAGGTAGGAGATAAATGTTAATGTCTTCATGTTTATATGAGAGTAACAGCAGTTTCTTCAAGCATGAAAGAACAGTTTGAAACTTACGATACAGAATAAAAATTATCAAAGTGTGGGGTTTTTTAAGTTAAATATTTATATCAGAAGGTTATCCAATTTAATTAGAAAGATTTTAGAAAGTAGAATTGGCTTGAAATAGATACACATCAAACAGCTACTCTTTCAACCAAAATGAATTATTAAAATATAAAGCCCTATATACCAGTATGTCACATACACGTGATGTTAACAAAAATGGTTCAGTGCTTCTATGCTAGACAACATTTAAATATGGAGCTATTTTTAAAACATATTGAAAGTGAAGAAAAGTGACACTGCAGGAGATCATTTTGCACAGCAATATTTCTGCAGCAGCACACCTCTTAAAAATAGTAAGAAAATGAGAAGAGTTTTCTAGTAAATATCAAAGACCTTTTTAATAATAACAACTAACAAAAAAAAAAAGGAAGGTGGGAAAGTGAAACTGACACTTCCTTATTACCACAAGCATTGACCGAATGCTGAATTTGCACTTTGAAAGACATTTGTTCTGCAAAGTACGACATTTACTCTAGCCTGTTCTGAACTGCCAGTGCCTAGCACATTTTTTTTATCAGTGTTCAAATAATATCTGATGTTGCTGATCCCTTGCAAGATACTTGCTTTGTACAGTTCGTCCAAGTCCACACACCCAGTGATGTTTAGTAGGCCACTTCTTCTCCTGGGACAGACTGATTTTTCATTTGTTGCAGCAAATTCCTGAAAACATGCAGTGAACTGGAAATCATCCTAGCTAACTCAACTCCTTCTTCTCGGAATGACACGTACAGACTGGCTACATTAAGAAGGACTGAAAATACATAATCTAATTTTATGATAGGTTTTCCCAAATGGCTTTGGAAAAATTCTCTAATTATTTTTATTCTCCTCAAACTGATATCACTTATTCATTCCATCTCAGTGTGAAATCTGAGCAATATAATGAATCATGGGAGTCCGGGCATTGCACATACAGACTTACTAGGAGGCTGGAGAAATAAACATTAAAAACAACAGAGAAGCATCCACAGACTTTTATGAGCTTTGGGTCAGACCTTGAAAGTAACGTCTTTCTTCTTCTCCAATAACTAATTAGAAAACAATTAGTTGGGTTTATATCTAATTTATGTTCACCTCTGAGCACATAAGTAAGATCATTTACTGTATTAGGAGTAAAATTCCCACTGCTTTAGAAGATAACCGTAAGTGGATCATCTGAGTTGTAAATAATGCCATGGATGGAGATGCAACCAGCTCGATCAACACAGATTCTTCTGAGATGTCTCTGTGCTGCACCTCTCCACTGTGTATCTTTACCAGTTTGGACATGAAACTGTTGCTTCTGGTCCTAAATTAACTCCATGTGTTAGTATAGTAGTGCTACCAGGTTTATAATGGTCTGTCATAGGATAGTACTCACCAACAGTCCAAGTGTGACCTAGCCAGTCTGCATCCAGGTTGTTTATTTTTTTTTAATCTGAATGTCCTAGGCTTTCATTACCGCAAAGCTGGGTACCTGGCTGCAACTGAAATAGAATAGATGTTTCTTGGCTGAAGTTTTATATTGTCGTCTTTCCCCTAAAGAACTAAAACATTAAAGATTCATCAAAGCATGGCGATGCTTGTGTTACACAAAATCAGATCACAAACAACACATTTCTAAGTGCTCGTGTCAGACAACCAACATCAAACACTTGGCATGCTCGACACAACTAGCTTTTGAAAGACACCACAAAAAAAAATCAAACGTTTCCAATGCCTCTATTGGAAGCATCACATCTCTTTAAACATGTTCATTTAAGGACTATTCCTCAGAGGAGAGTGAAGTGATTTATAATTTGTTCACAAAAAATGGTCAAATCTCTAAACACAAAGGTTGGTGCCATTTTGGTGTATTTTGAAGAGATTAAGGGCTTGCCTAGACAAAAGGCTACCCTGCTTCAACTGTGCCTGGCAATGGTATAAACATAGTCGTGCTTGCATACATATGCTTACACTTGTATAGCTGATTTTGGCCAGGGAAGAAATTATACTGATAAAAAACTTTTTATTAATATACATTCAGAACTATGTCCAAAACAGCATTATGCTAGTATGCATACATTGGAAAAATAATATCATTCTTAAGCAAGCCTAGCTACATGATTATAAGCACAGCTTTTTATACCTCTTCTGAACACTTATTTTAAGGATGAAACATATAAAAGTGGATTGCACTCTATCTTTCCTGCAGAAAAAACATAACATATGGACCATTTAATGTCTTGAAACAACATTAAGTGAACCAAAAAACCTGAAAGTTGGATTTGGCATGTGACTTATTCATAGATCAGCTTTCCACTACATCAAATCCTCCTTTATTTTTAATAATGAAATTTATGTTACAGCCTTTACCTTAGTAAAATATTCACTTAATATCACTGAATATTTCAAATGAGTATTCAAGGCAGTAGCTAGTCTTTTATGCTATATATGTTGCGTTTAGAAGCTGAGGAAAGTCTCAATCAAATGTAAGTCAGTAAGAGACTTCCCAGAGGACTTTGGATGTGTCAGCAGCTATTCTGTGGGGCAGGTCCCATCAGGTGTGTGCACTCAGGAAAATTCACAGGGGCAGAGCAGTCAGAAAGGTCCATCTCACTCTTCCTCGTTTGTTTCATCCTCAGAAGTATCTTTGTGTATGAAAATTACTCCATAATTATTTTTTACTGGTTGTAACATGTATTTAAAATTGTAAAAAAAGCAAGTGCACCCATACAGTTTAAACCTTTAGTTACCATTGTTTGGAGGGTTATTTTCTAAGGGTTTTTGGCAAATTAGGAAATTCTTGCTGCAGCTGTGAGTACTTCTATTTGAACATCTGAAATTCCACAGCTATCAGCACATTAGTTTGAGCCTTGGTGACTCGTAAATCTTTTTCAGCATCTATTTCACGAGGTCTAGTTCAAGCATTAGATGGAAATTGTATTGTGCAGAGACCATATTTGAACAGCGTTACTTAAAGGGAAGCAAATGGATTTTTACTTTCACAGTAGTCCGGGTGGATATTAGCGAGTGTTCAGAAAAGGAAAGATCTGGTTTGAGCTAGACAGCAATTCTTTAATAGAAAAAAAAAAAAAGAGACATTTTTATCATAAGTAACAACATGGAACATCGGGGATATCAAGATCTGAGACGAGAACACATTGTCTAAAAATGCAAACTTGAAGGCAGGCACAGCCCTGACACAGCACCTACCTTGCCAGTAGCTGGTGACAAGCAGATCCACCCACCCAAGGAATGCTGTTTCAGTTCCCACTTCTTGACCCTCACTTGGAACACACCCTGCAGACAGTAGAAGGGCTGCTTGCAGCATTTTGAGGCTATCAAGTGCTATCTAAGCCTGCATAAGAGCTTTCTAAACATCCATCCTGGGCCAACCTATGATACAGGTAATTGTATACCTAGGTAGGAAACAAGAAAACTGTTTCTATTATGTTCCCAATGTTTTTCATGGGATTGTCACCTAAGCATCCATTTTCCCTGATTATTAAAAGCCATGGCTTGCTCATGCCTGCTCAAAGACTTAACTTTTTCTGCATCACAACCTATTGCATGGGTACTTTAACTTGGTCTAGCGCAGCCCCTAGACTGGTCGTGGGGGACTCCTGCTCAGTCCCATGGATTAGAAACTTTAGAGAACCTAGATCAGATCTTCTGTTTTCTATTCTACCACTGACCTATGGATTGAATGTCACAGTCCTGAAAAAGTAGGGTTTTGGTCCTCTCTCTTAGGACCCAGGATAACTTTTGCCTAGAATTTGGCCTCAGTTTAGCCCAACACTTTTCTCACAAAAGATCCCTTTCACTGTCAACTATCCACACTGTCAGGGCACTCATCTAGGTAGGGAAGCTAGGTTTGTGTTGCCTACACACTAGACGCGGTGCCTCGCCAGTGATAACAGAGAGACTTTTCACCACTTTCCTCCACAACCCAGTGATTATTCAACAGCTTTTGCACAGTGAAATAATCCATCAAGAAACCTCAAAAACACTCAAGTCAGTCTGTCCACCAACAGCCAGATGAGCTGAATCCTCTCCTGACAGACTGGTAGGCACTTAGACATGCCCTTGTTCTTCTACAGAAGCTGTTCACCAAAGGCTGAAGGGAGCTACAGACAGGAGAGGCTTCACTGACCTATGTGAGAATATATAGATCTCAGCCAAAATACCTCGGCCAGACTAGACAATGGAAGAATCTTCATCCATCAAGTGTCTTAATCACTGCTCTGTCAAAGATTAAAGAGAGATTTCACCTCCTCCAAGCTTTTCTCCATCCAGAACCAGAACATGTCCTGAGAGCCTGCCCCAGAGGACACGGATGTCACAAGGCAAACTGACAAAATGTGTGGAGCCTAAGAACCCAGAGAGGACTTAGATACTGATCTGTTCTCAGGATTTGGAAAGAAATCCCTACATTCAACACCAGAAATGTAGACATCTAGAAAGCTGCACTGATGGGAATTAAATTTATTTGAAAGGTATGAAAAGTTCCAAAGATCTATGTTTTGGATTTAAGTACCTTAAGCTCCTTTGTAGATCTTCATCTTTCCTTTTTATCTCTGGCACTGTTATTCATGGCTTGTGTATTTTTCCAGGGCAAGTGACATAATAGTCTACTACATCCAGTCAATACAAATCTACATGGAGCTGCAAAAAGCCTTTTTTTAAAACCCTAAACAGAAATTCTGTGGACTACCTGCACTGCAGGGAATTGCTTCAGGTGGAAACAAGATCCAGAATTCCTGAATAATCAAAGCAAATCATTTCCAGACAACGACAAGGTTTTCAGGATTAATTATACAGGTGATGTAGTGCAAGTAGATAGCCTTCAGAGATACCAGTCCTCAACTCCCGCTTCCTGAAAGTCAGCTCTGGAGTTTTTATTGACTGTGTGACTATTCTTTCCAGAGAATTTCCAGGCTGATGCTGCTGTCAGCACATTATGCTTTTCAGAATCAGCAATATATGAAGTCAGATGCGTGACACAGGCTGCTTAACTGCAAAATGGTGGCCCTTGGAAGTCTCAATTTTCACCAGTAATGTGTACCCGGTCAACACCAGCCACATATGCTCTAGCACTGACAATGCAGAAAAGTCCAGCACATCAGTTACATCCGAAGACAATGAATATCCTTCTCTCTCTCTTATAAATTAAAGAATTTTACAGCATACCTACTATGCAAGGTTCTTCATTGAAATGCCAGCAAAGGTTTTGGTGGCTGTATTTTGGTTTGTCATCCATTAATGCAGTGGGCAGAGCACTCCTGCAACCAGTGAAACACCTATTTCCAATTGTTTTCTTAGCCTAAGGAATATCAAACACACGTGTCCCAGGAATGGGAACTAAACATTGAACTGTTGGAGGATGATTTCATACCCTTCTAGACAGCCAGCTTTCCCTGGAGTTATAAAAGATTCACTAGGCCAAGAGATAATCCTTCTTTTTTTCCAGTTTAAAGAATTCCTTTGCAGCAGTGGACTTGGGTTCCAGTTCTTGCTGTAAGACTTGCTTAAATATCTTTTCCAATTACTGTGGATAGTGTAGAAATAGGATGCACAGTTCCTAAATGCAGCAAAACAGAGGAGTGTGTTTGTATCTTTCAGGGAAAGGACCCAACCACGTGATTAGAGTGCTGATTTCATTACTTCTTCTCTCTCATTCATTTATCCTTGGGCAAGCCTTAAGAGTGTGATCAAAACTTACTACAGTACCCCTGATAAACATTCTTTTCTTCTGTCTTTAGAGGGTCACATTCATATTTCACCTCACTTCTGATTTGCCTATGCCATCATTAGCATAGGAACACACTAGTTATAAAACTAGTTTAAAATAATCAAACCAACAGCAACAAAAAAGCAGAACTCTGATCGTAGTGGGCTTCCATCTTCTTTCTTGCAAAATATTTCAGAGTGTGAAGGAATTTAGTATTAAGCAATAATTTTAATATTCAGCTTATAGTTACACTGAGTTCATCCTCCTTACTCATGTCCCTTGGGCTATCACTCACCATGCTGTTTTCATCTTTAAATAAATAGTTTTAGCAGGTTTTCTTTTTCCTTTTAGTCATCTTTTGGCCAAACTTGCTTTTTTTTTTTTTTTTAACTTTCAATATATGATTTTTTGAACTAACTTTGACTGTTACTGTTACTCTTCAAACTCAACATACATTTCTTTATTATTGTTGCAATTACATTATGTAATACCTATATGAGCTTTGCATATGAAGTACTAAAACACTTGACTCTGGAACTATTTAATGTTAAAAGTTGAGTTTAATTCTTGATCTCTGTTAAAACTTCTTTACTGACACTAGGATTTCAAAACATCTTGAGTTTGGGTACCAGCTGTATATCTCAGTCCAAACCAAATCCAACAGGGAACTTAATTTAACTTTTTCACAGATTTAATAATATTTATTAATCCTGAAAGTACCTCAGTCATCTACCTATTGAACTCATCTGGGCTTTTTCCAAATCTATAGAAAGGTGCTTCTAGACAGAACATCCTTCCTCTTAGCCTCATCACTTCTTTTTGAGTTACCTCTTTCTCTTCTTTTTTTTTTTTTTTTGAGTAGAATTTAGAAGACGAAAATATTCTAAGCAAGTCATAATCAGATAGTGGAAGCTAGGCAAGATGTCTTCTCCATCTTTCGTAGATTTTGGCAACTGTTTTGATTTCAGTGTTCTTTAGTTTCCATTAACATAATAAATAATGGCTTTTAGTAAAGCTGGGCCTAGCACCAATTCTTGCAATACTCCTTATGTTCATCTTCCCTTCCAAATTGGTACATTGCCATTATCATTAACCTTGATTTATGGTCCCTTGTCTGCTTGCCAGCCTACTTGAAAGTGTAGTTTTCCAAGTCATTTTTAATTCATTTCTGAAATGAGACTCCGTGCCATGCTATTATAAAGTCCAGATTCAGCAAATATTCTGAATTCCTATTGTATATTAATCCTGCCACTCTATTTTACCAGAGATGTCATTTTGAGGAGAATACAAAGCCTAAGGAGTGTTAAGGACCAGCATTCCCAGCACAGCAAGAATAGGAGAAATAGGTCTGACAGGTTGAAGAGATGACTCTAGATTTCAGGAATACTCATATGCCTTCTATGTACAGCAGTACATTTTTTCATTATCTAATTTTACCACTATGCCAAGGAGCCAGCATGAAATTGCCTTTATTCATTTTCCTCAACAATTCATAAGCCTGGGCTCCATTCATCCACATTATTAGAAACATAGTTCATTTCTATTGGTATTTGTCTTCTAAATACCTTCAGGAAAGTTGGCATTCTGAGGGGGAATTAGTTTAGCATGATTATATTAGATTTATTCAGTAGAGTTCCATTGTACTCAAAGGACTAAATCCTCCTCTTTTTCAAAAGATTATTTTAAAATAGTATTTGTTCTCAAAAGGCTTACTCTATAATAATCAGTGAGAGAGGTGGGTAAGCTTCTCCACACTGAAAATTCATATCTCTTCTTGATTTCTTTCTACCTTCATCTTTACTGGTAAGAAGAGTAGAGACAATTGAAAATCTTATTCATACATGCAGGAACTCTGAATCTAGATAAGGAAAAGACTCCTCTCCGCAGTGGGGCAGACAACCCATCATCCCACAGAAAAGCATCTAAAATGAAATGTAGTGGCAGAAATTATTTCCATCAAATCAATGGGACAAGGAAGCTATAGAGAAGTGCTTCTTCCCTAAACTAGTAAAAGGGGGAACATTTTCTCCAGCCTTTTAGAAAGGAAAAGGAACCAGTGGCTGCTTTTGTGTTCCACTGATGTAAACAACTAGAACCAGAGAACCCAAATACATTAACATGATCTTGGTGATGTGCAGCATTACAGTAAAAGCTCAGAGAGCAGCTGGCTGGTCCCCTAGCAACTACTGGAACTAGAAATCTCTCATAATTTCTTAAAGATAATAAAGAATATAAATAAGGATAAGAAAAAAATATCAAGTAAAGCTTTCTACTTAATAGTTTTATTCATTCCTTCTTCCCTCAGTTCCTGTGAGCATTGTTGCACAGGATAAACACACTGACAGTCTTTTAGGTAGTATTAAATAAAGTACCCAACTTCTTGAGGGAGGAAAATAGTTTTCAACAGAGGTTGGGGCTGGTGAGTGAATTTCCTAACTCTGATTCTGCAGAATAAACCCACACCAGTGGCAAGAGGTAAAGAAGTGCCACTGTATCAGTTTCAAACTCTTTCACTGTCACTTCACTTCAGGGCATCTCAAGCACAAAATCTCATCAGTCACACTTTGACCCAACAAACTGATACTTCTCCTGTGACGTTATAGCTGGTGCCTACTACAGAAGTAGTATAGGAACCTTAGGCAGGCAAAATAAATTCTTAAAAAGCAACCAAAAATGTTATACAAGGACATAAGGTGGAAAGCAAAAAGGTATATGAGAGAAGAAAAGACAGTAGGAATTGAGGGTTGGCGGTTAGCTAAAGTTGGTAGAAGAAACAATTTTATACAGCTCCTTTAGGCCTGGGGCAATGAGAGGTGGGAGGGTATCTTGGTTGATCGTGAAGTATCAAGAGGAAGTGGTTGCAGCTCTGAGAGCTGTGTTACAATATGGGCATTTCAAGACATTGAATGCTGTTTGTTTTGTCTCTCTTTTTTCGAGAATTCTAGATTTGAAGAAAGAGGGAAACAGAAAGAAAGGGATGGAGGGGAGGGAGAAAGAGCAGCCCATCCTTTCAACAGTTTGTCCACCAGCTTTAGCTGCCAACAAAACCCCATTTTGATCCCCGAATTTTCATTCCATACTCCATTTGTTTGCCCACCACAGTTCCAATATAAACTTTGGAAAACACTAGCAGACCTATTTGTCTGAAACAACTGTGCTCTTTCTTCTTTGTTTTCATCCCTTTAACAGCTGCTTTCCAGCAACTGAGAAAGAATTTAGGTCTGCTAGATGTTAATTATTACACTGCTCTTACTCCCACCTCCATATGTACACCCTGATCCTGCTCTCGCTTATCATAAAAACATCACAGAAACTACGCTGCACAGATAGAGTTACAGTAAAAATGTTTCTACACACAGAGGTCCTTATTCAGTTATTGCTCAACACTCTCTTGGGGAAACTTGACTTCAGTGGGAGTTGGTCCATATAATGACTGAGCAGAGATTTAAGGGCAGGAACTGCAGAGCACAGGAACTCCCAAGGAAATTGTATTTAGCAGATCAAGGTGGTGAAGCTTCGCCAATAAGATGTTGTGGGAATACTGACAACACAACTGAAAAGCATTGACTTCTGTCTCTGCTTTGGATATATTGCAAGATCAGAACCCACATTTATATATCAGCTTAAAGCTGTAAAGCTTTTTATGACATTTCAGGTTTGATAAAGACATGTTTGTTATTGTTTTAGTATTACTTTTAGTATGATCTAATTTATAGACCTAAGAGTAGATTTAAGATATCCTATAGGTGGAGCTGGTAGCACTGCCTACTATTAAACTTTCCTAACACTTCCACTCAAAAGACTGTATTCAACAGCTTATAGCTTTGCCAGACCTGAACCATTTGGGATGAAATTTTACATATTGCTCAGAAAATTTAGCCTTAGGCTGAAATTTACTGGCAAGTATCAGCCAAAAATTGTGCAACAGTTCAGCCTTCTCCAAGAACAAAACTAGGAAAATCAAACATTTTTTGCAAAGCGAAAAGTATACAGACATTTTCTTGGAGAAGCTAGAAGCCTATGTTACAACACATATTGGAAACACAGTGAAAATAACACTTTCTTACAGGGAGCACACTTTCTCTGCTTTACACCAAATCTAGACAAAGTTTTACAAGATATGAAATCACAGATTAAATGGTCTCAGCAGAAACAGCTTCTGTTTTAAAAGCTAACCAGCACCAGTTATGTCCTCACTGAATAGTCTTAAGCTTCTCACATTTCCTGTAGCGCTGGACTTTCTGAATGACAAATAGAGTATCTATCTCTTCCAGATTCCTCTCTTTTTAGGGCACAGACATTTCGGTACAGAAAACTAGGTGATGTAAATGCAGATGAAACATGCACTTGGATGTGAGGAAGCAGAGGGGAGAAATGGTCTACAAAGGATGGGAAAGGGGACAAAAGATGGATCAGTGAAAGGAACGGTGCTCTGAAAATGAGTGAACAAAGATTTAAACCTTTCCTAGAGGATGGGAACTGGGTCTGGCCAAATTGCATGGAATAAGAAGTCCTGGAGAATCAATGCAGTCATAGGAACATATTGGAGAAGGTGAGACACAAAGTGACAAGTTGGGAGTCATAACATTTCTTTTTTAGCCTGTAATGGATACCCAGCTTCCTAAGTCTCACTGTTTGCTGTTGCCAGAGAGTAGCTGTGAAACCCATTGGTGATCTATGTGCATTTTTCTCCTTCACAGCTGGTCTTTATAAATTATGTCAATTCACTTCTGCTATAAATTATATAACTGCTTGACAGCACCCTGCTGAGATCAGCAATGACATATTGAAATGATGACGAAATATCTCTATTCCTTCTACAGGAAAAGAAACAGGAAAACAGGCCTAGTCAGAAATGGGTGCCATAGTTTAAGATGGCAATGCCCTCCATGCCAAAAAGTTGATTATTGTTCCTCTGGTGAATTTAACTGTCTCCATGGCTGCATCATCACCAGATTAAGTGTCTAAAAATGTCTCCTCCATACCAGTTTGAATTCTAGTGACTTTTTTTCTGAAAAATGCTCAGACCTGACTGATGTTGTACTGAACACAACAAAGAACATTCACACAATTCAGTCACTTAACTCATAATGACAGTAATCTCCAGTGAGTACATGGCCTAAAATACAATCAATAATTAAATAATTTGAGTATTATATAGTCCAAAACTCAGAATTCTGTGGCAAATTAATAGATAGGTCTTTGTTCATTCATTTAGTACCATGATGATGTAGTGGGCCTGTGGAAAATGCTGAATAGGATCAATGGAAGAAAAATATTTGTGCTCAAAGAATTATTTTCTAAGATTTCAGTGCCTAATTGTAGTCTCTAAATTTATGTGTGATGTTGTAAAAGATTTTGCATGCATCAACATATATAATTCCACAGATTTCCTTACCTCTCTTTCTGGTATAAGAAATTTTATTCTGGGTACCAGAATTAAAGCTGCTCAGAGTTCAGTTCACTGTTCAGTTATTTATTTGTGAAACAAAAGTAGAAAACTGCAAACCATTCGGGATACTTTTTCTGAGTTTTGTATATTAAACCCAGAAATCAGAGATTTCTGACTTTTTGGTAGGAAAAACTTAAGGTGCTATTTCACCTACAGTTGAGTTTAAGAAGTCAGTCACTGTTTTTTTCCACTGTTTGGCTTGGCCTCTAACTTTGTACAGTTTTACTTTGTGTCAACCAGTGCCAGCAAAGCTTTCCTTTTCATTCAGCAACACAAAAAACCTAGCTCCATGGAATTAAATTCTTCCTCTTGTCTACAGCAGAAAGGTTGAGATTTATCTTCAGCTAAAGCAGCTCATATTTTGTCTTTTCTCTCTAAGGCTTCATACTGCAAGGCTCAACAGAAAGGTTTCAGTGACTTACTAGGATTCTGATCAAGCACTGTTGCTTTGGAATTTTCTTAGAAGAGCCTTTTCACCTTCCTGAAATGGAGGAAATCTGAGAACAATTATCAGAGGAGGAAATCGTCCACAAACTCAGGAGCCCACAGGCAGCTTATTAAAGCAGCACTATGCATTTGAGGAGCAATAGCTTTGTAGTAAGGCTGTAGGCTAGACTGAGGTGATCTGAATTCAGTCCTTGGTTTAAACAGTGTAGATTTAAGCAAGGCCCTGAGAGCTACAGCCAGCAAGGAACTTAGATCATGAAGAGAGGATTTTGATGGAATAAAGGTGTTGATACCCAAAAGTCTCAGGCTAGATACTGCTTGCCCTGTTGTGCTCAAAGAGGTCCAAGTAGCTAATATAGAGAAACTCCTAATCTCAAGAAAATCCTAATCCTGAAAAAAACAGAATATTGTTTGCATATGTAGTACAAGTTTTCTTCCTATATTTTGTTTAAAAAATTTTCAGTGTAAATTTTAGCTATGCTAGAACAAACCAAAACCCAAGCCTTCCCCCTCGACGCTAGCCACAAATTTCATACCCCTTCTGGCTTTGTTCCTTGCTGGATCTTGGATTCCTTTTGGCACAGTGGAGAGGGAGAGCTCCAGTTCTCTGCAGCACAGCCCAGGAGGCCAGGGCACTGGTCTCTAGTTTGAACAACGTGGTCGAATGCCCTACTTTCAGTGCCTGTCTGGACCAGCTCTTTCCCTGGTAAGTACTTAAAGCATAAAACTGCTATATAAAACAAGGGGACTGCTTTCGTCTTCAGGAGCCCTGTTTTTAAAGAAAAGCATGAGCATTATGCTTTCAAAAACCAGATGTAAATGTCTAGCCACAGAAGACCCTAGGCTCTAAAATGGATGGATACACCATTCTGTAGGCTTGAATCCAGAGCCTATGCTCTGGAGAGGGATTGCATTCATAACACATAAAAACCTCATTCTTAGTTTTTCCTATTGGTTAGCATTAATCTTCTCCTTGCTTAATACATGTGTTATGTATTTTCCAAGATGTCTAATTTTCCCCTTGCTGTTCAAAGGGAGCCTATGTACTTCATACATACTTATTCTTTGCACTCAGAGGGTCAAGAACTAAAAATGCTGGTGACTATAGGCATCAAAGTCCTCTCAGGAAACCAAGTCAGAGATCTATGGGACATGTTGATATAATCAAATTTCTTTTCTGTGTATGTAACAAAATGTGGTAACTCAGTTTGCTTGGCCTGTCTGAAACATTCACAGCCCACAGACTTACCTTCAAAACAGAAAAACAATTTATTAGTGTGACAAGTAGAATATTTACAAAGCATATTACAGAATCTAAACATCTATTTTTTTTGACACAGAAATGGAAGCATAAAGGCCCTCTGTAGCAGAACCACAGCAAACCACGGGCTGGAGCATTGCTGCTTTGCAATTCTGATTAAACACTTTTCCATCCAGCCACTGAAGCCATCCAGCATATTCTGCTGAAGTCTGTGCAACTGATTTGCTAATACAAGTGGATGAACTAGCTCAATCTATAATCACTTCTCCTGAATGTGAATGGGACTACAGAGACAATACAATTACACTAGATTCATCCACATTTTCCAGTTACTGTCCTAAGTGTTACAAATGCCTCACCACAATTTCTATTTCATATTCTCTCAACTACATCAATAATCACAGGATCATAGAAATGTTGACTGGAAAGGACCTCTGGAGGTCATCCTGTCCAGCCTCCCACTGAAAGAAGGATGGTCACCAATGCTGGGTCAAACCACCTGTAATTTTGTCCAGCCAATTTCCTGGTCTTAAAAACCTCCAACAATCAAAACTCTATAACTGTGCAACCATGAGTCAATCTAACAAAAAAAAGCCACGCAACTTAAGGCTGAATGGAAGGCATCATCCCAAAGGGAGAATGAGCTCTGGTTGCATAATATAGCAACCAGATAAATCAATGAAAGGAAAATCTTTTTAGGAATATTATTGCACACAAAAGTGCAGATACAACCTGAAGCTCAAATTCCTCAAGTCACAGGAGAATATTTTGCTGGGAAAATAATAGAAGGACTACATATCACTGATTACTTGACCTGTTCTTACTCTCTTTCTTTATAAGATGCTACTGGTTATTAAAAAATACAGAATACTTGTCTAGAAAGTCCTTTGTTCTTTCTGTACCCTCTAAAGTTCACCACCTGGGTTCTTGTGCTAAAAAATAACAGATTAACCACCACTACCACCCCTGTTTAGCCTGATACTATAAAGAAAGCCAAATGTTCCAAAGTATGAAATCTTACTCACATGGATCAAGACAGGAAAGGAGGCTTGGACATTTAAGGGGGCTACATATTTTCTGTCTGTCATCAGCTCCAAGCTACTACATTGTTGGTTGTTCTGGGTTGTCTTTAAATTTCACTGTGCCTCTGCTTCACTACTTCAGTAATCAGATGTTCATGTTTCAAGAATATACAACTAATATATAGTTAAAACACTCATATGTCATGCTAATAGATGGCATTAAGTATCCAGGCAAAAAATTAGAATTGTATCATCACACCTTTGAGGTATACATGTTAAAAACAATTGCCCAGATCAATTTACACAATAGAAAAGTATAGAACGAAAATAAGACACCAAATGTAAAAATATATTTAAAATGGTGAAACAGTTATTTCACCTCCAAGACTCTGAAAGGCAAATAACACCATTTTGATACCGAATATACTGAGTGTTCACGTAAAATTATGAAGACAACCAATTTTTGCAGATTCTGTTTCATCATTTTCATCTTTCTGTGCTTGTATTGTTTATACACCCTTTGGTTTCTCTGTCCCTGACTCAGACATGCATCATCTCTATTTCTGGGAAAATATTATTGACATTTTGTCCTTAAGTGTCTGTCACTGTTGGGGGGCAGGGCGAGACTATCTAATGCATGGAATGTAGGTCATGAAAAGCTGAGGGCAGTCAAGATGTTTTTGAACCAGAAAACAGGCTTTACTGGAATGGGAAAATAAGAAATTAGACAGCTTCATGAGATTTAATTTTAGATGCTTCACTGAAACACCACAGCTGCTCCTCTGGTAATGTCTTTTCTGGAGACAATGAGCTAAGTGTTCTTACAATGGCTTAGTGCTGATAGGCAAACTGGGCAAAATTCAACAATGAAATAGAACAACTTCTCTTTTTCTCTGCAGAAATATCGAGGACTCATCTTTCCTCTCCTCCAGTTCAGCTTGCATGTGTGTAAAAGCTGCTAGGTAAATGGTAAAGCTTAGACACTACCTCACCACCTCCAGCCCCATCCAAGGCAATCGGTAAAGAGCACTTTGCATTACTGACAAAGGAATCTGGGACAGTTGGAAAGTGTTTCACAAGTTTTTTCCATTCCAGTTCTTCTTTCTGGGCGGTCCTTACCAGAGCCTGCTCTGGGTTTTGGCTCTTCTTTACCCAAAGCTGGCCAGAATAATTTCAGTTATACAACATTTGCCAGACACTCCTCTATTCTTCAGACTGTTCCTTTTCACCACATTACCCCAGATTTCCAATTTGTCTAATAGCATTTCCTCCCCTACCTGCTTTATCAAATTCTCTCCTTGGCTGTCATTATCTCTGTAGGAATCTCTACATAATATTTTAAATTATTTTGTATCCCTAACTCCTACTTCTGCACTCCAAAGTTAAAGCATAACACTGCTCTCTCCCTGACCACACTCTAAGGGGTACCCAACAACATGTTTCAAAGTGAAATATTAATATCTTAGCCATTGGTGCCTATCTTAGGAACCTCTCACTTCCCATAAAGTCAGTGGAGAATAATGCTTTTTGTAACTCAGGTACAGGTACTAGGCATAGTGAATATCCTTGAACAGTCCTAAACATGTGACACAGAGGCCTTAGAAGCATTCATGTAGGAAACATAATTTCCTTCTAGGAACACAGAAACCTCTCGTTTGTAATTCTGTATTCCAGATAAATTTTTAAGGAACTAAAAGAAGTGCTGACTTGCAAGGTATAAATATACTGCCATTGCTCCTTGCTATTGGTCTTTTTGATGTTCTGTTCCCCACCCTCTGCCCTTATCAAGTGATGTGTGAAGAGCATCCCTTTGGCTGCCAGCTGTCACACCAGCTCAGATGTTAGTCACAGCCTGGGCACAATAGTGAACCTACGTCTCCCAAGAGGTCATTCATGTCCTGAAGTTAGGCTTGTACATTTAATTTCTAAAGGTAGCCAGGTGGTTACTGAGGATTTTGAAGACTACTGAACCTAGTGATTTCCAAACCAATGTTTATACAAATGGGAGGCACAGGATGTTTAACGTCTGTCTGCTACACATCAAGTGCAGTTACCAGAAACCATGCAATCCTCTATCATTATTTAATCGCTCATTTGAGAAAAACAAGGTGATTCCCTTTTCAGCAGCTGTGGTCCAGAAAACACAAGATTACATAACTTCAATCATCTTTTGACAATTTACAAGAGAATAAGTTAAAAAGGTCTATGAGGGTTTGGAAGTTTCTAATTGCAGAAGCCTAATCTTAAACAAAGCATCATAAAACATTATCAGGAAATAAGGGACATTCCTTCAGAGTTACAGACAAATGCATATTGCAGGCAATTTCTCAGTAAAAATGCCTACTAGGAATCCTCAGGTTTGTCTGCAAATGTAATAATGTCCAAGAGAGGAAGCAATGTCCTAGATGAATGATGCAGAAGGATCTCTGCACTGGCAATGAGAGAAGCAATACCATTTATTCCTTTGAAAATATGTGATGTCCCCTCACCTGGTTTTTAGCAATAAGGGGAAAGAATTAAGAAGAATAATTTTAAAATACCAGTTCAGATGTACATATCCTGTAGAAGATCTAATTAGCCCTTATAAGGACTCAAAGGGAGCTGTTGCAAAGGGTAGATCAGGTTAGAATGTTATTAAAAAGGAGAAAACAAATTTGCTTTTAAAAATCGCACCTGAAAATAGCATAACCAAGGCCTAGGAATTTTCCTGTAATATCCAAAGTATAAGACAAGAGAATGTACTAAACTGACGTTCAGCCCTAGGGAAAAAATTTGGATGGATGCACTGGTTGAACATAATGTAACTCCAGATATGAGTGAGGCTGTCAGGATAAGTTTTCCTGGGTAATTAATCCCCAGAGAAGAAAAGTTCAGAGGTAAGGCAATTAGGAATGACTGCACCAAACTGGAGAGACAAGTTAAATCAAATGTTTCGATTACTGATATGGCCATATTTCATGTGCACTTTATCTCTTGGTTTACTATTAATAAGAACCTAGCAAAGTAAATAATTAAGACCAATACAGAATACAAGATAAACCTTGATTAAAAAACAAAACAAAAGAAAATAAACATTTAAATCCAATTGAGCTAAGGCATAAGACTTAAAACTCTCAGACTATTAACTTCTATCCCATTTGTTCACTTAGAGCCTGAACTGTAACCTTTGAAAATTAACAGACTCCCACAGGAATGCAGAATTTCAAAATAAACTGCTGTTGCACGTCTTTTTCCACTCATCTACCTGATATAAAACTAGTAGATTAAAGTCAGATTGCATAGGAGTTTGAATTTAAATAACTCTGGATATGTTATTAAATGCAGACAATAAGCAGTAGTAGGCACATAGGGAAAATTCTACACTTCAAACCATGGTTTTTCTTTTCAATAACATTTTTGCAGCTCTGCTCTTTACACAGATGGAGATTCCTCAAGTTCAATCTGTCCTCTCTGCAATTCTCTGGTGATACAGTCTGCAAACATGTTAAGTACCAAAGCCCTCAAATATACATACCAGTACTTCAAACCCTTTGAAAACCAAACCTCTTCCAGCTTTTCCTTTGACAAGAGCTAGTGTGACAGACAAGCCAGCTGCTCAGACCTGAATAAGGGCTTTTTGAAGCAAAACCCATGAGCACACCAAATATTCAAAATGAGACTGTAACAGATATGTGCTGCCTGAAAATCAGGGGTAAGTTAGAGCTGTGACACCTATAGTGGCATTTGTATCACATAGGCAATGTTAGTAATTGTCAGAATCTTGGTTTAAACAACAAATCATCCATCTTTGACTCGGCTCACTATCAGGTGACCGATTTAAAGAAAATAAGTGACTGCAAGACAGAAAAGTTCTCAAAGTGATAAGAGGTTTACAATTAAAACCATTTCATGCCAGATTTCACCATGCTGAATGCTTGCAGTAGATAACTTGCACATCTGCTGTTGGCATATGTCATTGCTTGACTGTTTCAGTTTATAGTACACTCTCTTCTGAAGAAGAAAACAATTGCAGATTTTAAAAACTTTATCTCTAGAAACTTTTCCTTTTCCAAGGGTTTAATTTCTAAAGAAAACAGAAATCTGCTTTCCACTGTAGAGGAAGGCAGGTGGGATGCCAGTATAATTCTGTGAGTCTGGAAAAGGTGGGTAACAGTCCCTGAAAGATCTTGCCTGGTCAGTATTGCAGTTGCTCTCTATTTTTACACATTTCCTCCATAACAAGGCTGAAAGGCACTGAGAAGATTTCTCCCTGGCTGCTTTCTGTTTCTGTGCTATGAAATGAATACAATCACTAGAGCAGTGAGTCTGGCCACAGCTCTCATGCTGATACTGATGAGGTTCCTGGTATAATTTCCATACCCCCTTTAAGCTGATGCTATAAATAACAACCAATGCAGCCTTACATGGCTAAGTCTTGATAAAGGTTCTGATGGTGCCAAAATATCCTATTTCTCTGCATGCCAGATGCTTTTAATAAAGTGACTTCCATCTTATGGAACTGTGTTTGCATTACCCTCATCCCCCTAAGCTGCAGTTGGGTCAACTTTTTTCCCATCTTGCCCTTTTGCCTCTGTATAAGAAACAGCATCATTATTCTATGGAGCCACCCACAAAGAAGAAAGGACGTGAACAGACAACCTCTTTCTGGGAGCACTTCACATTGATTTAAGGCTTTTTTCCATTCAGGGCTTGTTTCCACTGCTTTTAGAGAACACTCTCTAAAAACGGACAATAATAAAGCACAAATTTTTAAAAATCAGGTAAAAGGAAAAGAACTCTAAAGCAGACCATAACAAGGGGACTTTGTGTCCAGGTGACTTGCTGTGCTGTACCGGCTCCCAGAGCCAAGTCTGGAAGCCTGTGCTAGGTCCTGAGTACCTGAGGAGCACCCCATTACAAATGTCTTTGGATAAACTTCGTTAAGAGCCAAGGACCAAGCCTAGGCCACTCTGTTAACTAAGCTAAGGTCATGCTTGTTGCTATGCCCTTGTTCAGAAATGGAAATTCTTAAATCTTTTTTCTCATGGAAGCGGAGTTTTTGTTATTTTCCCCAACAGTGACTTAGTCAAGCCAATTTACTAGTAGATGAGAGGTGCTAGCTTGAACTTCCTCAACCAATGAACAGAATTAAAGCCTGATTCCACGTGTCCTGGGCAAGTGGCAGAGTCACAAGTATGTCGCATTGAAAGAGTATATTATCTCCTAAACATGCTTTTGTTGTTGTTTGTTGTTTGGTTTTGGATTTTTTTAAGAAAGAGGAAATCAAGGAAACAACCAGGAGGAGCCAGAAAATACCATAGCATGGCAGCCCTTCAAGAACATCTATAAGAGCAAGCTGTGGAGCAGAGACTCCAACATGACACATAGATTTTGGCTTAACTACAGTACTTAGTCTCATCACAACTGCACTGATGTAGGACAGATGTAGAGATGCAGCTGTAGGTGCACATCTTTGGAGTTTAGATATTTCTCAGCATCAATTGCACTTGAGGAGAAACATTTCAGTATTGCAATATGGGACCTCAGTACCTAATCTCAGTTAAGACTTATTTGAGACAGCTTCTCAGACCATAGTCCTCATAATCTAATCCAATCAGATCTTTGTTTTCCTCCTTGGGGCAGGAGTCACGAAGCACTCACAGGACACTGAATAAGAAATTCCGTTTTTTCTCATTCTTGCTTCCAGTGCAATTAGCTAACGTATTTATTGTGATTCATAAAAGGGATCTGTTGAGAACTTAAAGGTCAACTGGTCTGAATGGAACTAAATCCATCTCCTACATGGAAAGAAAGAAATAAAAGACATGGAAAAAAACAACCAATCAAAAAAACCTTCCTTTCCGTAATGTTCTGTTCCAGTAAGTGCAAAAGTGAGGCAACTGCTGTCCCTTCTTGCTCTTAATGAGTAAGCTCACTGCTGACTGCAGCACATCTGCTGTGTGGGGTCGACTGACAGATACTACCTGTAGCCCACATGGGGAACATCAGTGGGACATCAAGGAAGCTGTGATGGAGGTGAGGGCTTACATGCAAGCTGTAGGACTGATCCCAGAACTGCTCAGGCCATGATTACTTAGCTTCACTGACTTCTGCCTCTGTGTTGACTCTGCCAACTGTTGCATGCCGGTCTACGTTAGAAAATTTCACAGATGAAGTCTTTTACTATTGATGAGGGAGAAGTAGAAAAAGAAGTGTATTCCCACACTCTTGCTTGTGCATGAAGCCATATGCCAGGCATGCAAAAAATCTCAGACTATATTCTCGAAGATTTTGGGAAATCTATCAAACCACAAACCCAGGCTAAGTCAGAGTGAGTGTGTGAGTCAATGCACTTATTTAGAGTTTAGTAGTAGCTGGGCTCTGACTGTAAGCTTCAGGCTGCGCACGCAGAGAGTGAAGCCAGTTTATGCTCTGAAGAGGTTCCAGTCCGCAGTAGGAAAGGAGACCCAAGTCATTGCAGTACATGCAGCAGTTAGATGTCTTAGTTTTCAAAAGGCAAATTTAAATTCATTTATGCCCTAGAAAGGAAAATCCTAATAATAGTTTTATCAGAACTATGTCTACTTTATTTAGAGCTGGAAAGTAGGGTGTAAAGGTTATTTTCTGAGATCTGATAACTCTTTACTAAAGGACAGAATTTTATTACACGCTATTGAGGATCGGATTAAAGCTGTTCTATGGGAGTCGTCTTAATCTTCCATTATTGGTCATATTACCTCCTGCATCACCATAAATGGATTTAGAAAAGTAAGTGGAAAAAGAGCTGATCTAATTGCAGAAGTGAGTACAGCCTCGAGATTCAAGGCAACAATAAGAGCTATGGGTTACTTTTTCAGTTTTCAGCCAAAGATGTAAGTAGCTTCATTTAAAAAACATTCTTACAAAAGGCCACCACTAACTGAGAGATTCTCCCAGAGAAACAAAACATCTATTGTAAAGAAACAATTTGTAGAGTTAAAAAGATATATCTATTTCATATTCCAATCCTGTTTGAACAATAAGATACTGTTGCAAGAGATGTCACGAGAATAATTTCATTGTGTACCCAAAAATCTGTCTCCAGGCTATAGGAGACCAAGGGCAATTGCTGAAGTGGAATCTTTTTATCGATATAGCCAGCTTCACAGCATATGTTTTGAAACTGGCATTAGCTTTGATTCAGATTTTATCCTGCTTCAGCATCAATACTGAAAATGCAATTTTGTTAGTTCCGTATTTATACATCTGGGGTAGACGGACAAATTCTCACAGTATTAGAGACTAGGACCATATATTGCTATTGCATCTTATTTGAATTACACATTGGATGTGGTATTTTGAATAGAAAGATAATTATTTTGATTACTGAGATACCTATCTATTAGCCTAGGAAAAAAGTAAGAAGATGACATCTAGGCTATTTCTGTGCAACCATGTGTTCTGTTTCTCTTTCAAGTAATCACAGTTACTTGTGCCTTTGTATTTCTCACTTCAACAGCAGCAATGGCTATCTATTTAGTCTAAAAGTCTTCATCATTCGGGCAATGTTAGTGCAAAATACTGTAGCCCACCTCTTCAGTGATAACTTGGCTGCAACTCTGTCTCACCACATACTTTAACGAAGTTAATGAACCTCCAAAATGGTCAATATCTGAGCTAACTACATTTAAAATTCAAGATATACTTAAGCTGTTCCAGAATTTCTCCTGATCAGTGTAAATCCTCTCTGACTTGAGGGCAACATTTTCTTAGAAGTTAAACTTCATTTTATTTAGCTTAAAACTAGACCATTGCAAAATCATACTACTTTTACCAACTGCAAGCTCTTCTTGCAAAGAATAGCAAAGAGTAACACCTTGTGACTGCCTAGCCACATTTTTATTTATTACCACATTAAGGACAGGACAGGACAAGACATAAAAATAAATAGGATAGGATAGGATAGGATAGGATAGGATAGGATAGGATAGGATAGGATAGGATAGGATAGGATAGGATAGGATAGGATAGGATAGGATAGGATAGGATAGGATAGGACCGGACAGGACCAGGTGAGACTACCCTTCATTTGGTTTGCTGTATCTGCAGTTTGGTTCTTGCAGTGTTTCAAAGGGAATTGAACACTTTTTGCTTTGTTTCTTCAGGAGTGAACGTAGTAATTTATACAGAGCCTAAAACTCGCTGTATATTTTCCAGCTGGCCACTTGGCTCAAATCCAGGTCAGCCCTTCACATAAAATTACAGCTGTTTCATGACAAATGCAAAAGGACTTGGTTGCTCTTAGTCCAGTTCTCAGCAGCTTGCAATTGTAATCATACTAGTAATCAGACTAGTACCTCGTCTGCATTTACAACAAAGATGGAAGTGATTGACTAGTGTCTGGGTTTATTCTTTGCCTTCTTTGTATTGCTACTCAGTGTCACAACTGAAAATAGAGTTCATCAGTATTTATCAGATAATGGGTATTTTCCACAAAAAAATAAAAGTTTATTTTGAGGAAATTACTATTTTCCATGCTATAATGAAGATTTCTTATTTAGCTTCATTACATGTTGAGCTAGTGAATAAACCTTACCTCATTACAACTCCTCCTTTGATTTAAAATATTGTATATAGGTAATAACAGTGTAGGAACTCTTGCTAAAAGGTTACAATTTGTCTGATTTTTCTGTTCATAAATCATCCCTTTCTTTGCCTGAAATTTCCCCAAGTTTGTCTGCTGCAATTATTTGGAAAAGACATCGCAAAAAGCAATGGGTGGGAGTGGAAAAACAGGGATCATGAAGCTAAAGGTTATTTAATTTGATGACCTAACCTAAGTGGTGAAGCACATAACACACAGCTCTAGTATGATCCCTAATGGTTCTTCTGAATGCATTAGCAGCAGAAAAGCTGAATGCTTTCTTGCATCTTGAGGCATCAAAGAAAATGGAATAAATCTTGTCTTCTACTTTCCTCCTCAAAAACAGCTTGCTCAGAAGTCTTGCCAGTATCAAAATAGCTGCCTGATGAGTTTATACCGTATAATGTGCAGAAATTACTTGCCTTATATTGAAGTCACCTGCTGCTATATTATTCCATGCATAAAAATAGAGAATACCAGCCAGTCTATGCATATTCTGCTTTCTAACAGATTTACGAGGAGGATGACAGGTGACTTGTAGTTAGCCACTTCTAGTGCACCTTAAAACCCTCAGCTGCTTTTCATAGCACAAACACTCCAACAGCTCCCAGATGTTCCAAACCTTCCAGAATCAAGCACAATGTTAATGTGCAAAGAAGTTTATGGGGATTTTTCCTGTTCCTAGTTGTTCAAATGTTGAGTCACTTTGCTGCTGGCTGATAATGAAGACCGATTTTCAAAAGAACCCGACCTTTTCAGACAGATGTCTGCTGCCGTTGTGCAGATAAGATCCGTCAACACAGGCACAATTTTTGCACAATAACACATTACTCCACAGCAGTGTCAGTCAAGCCAGTTAGCTGCTGGCCAAGGGCAGACTTCTACTTGGTGGAACACAGTTTGGGAGATACATCACTTTTCAAGCAGTGGATACAGCTTATAGACATGAGTAATACCATGGGACTTCAAGATCCTGCCCACACTTGCTACCTTTTTTTTTTTTTTTTGTCCTGAATGATAACACATCAAATTAATGAGCTTATATGTCTAAGCATTAATACAAATATCTTTCATAAGTCACTTCAAATATTTCGTATCATATAATAATGAGAGTAGCAGGTCACAATTCACAAGTGTTTCCCACTGGATTTCATTTGGGTTGTTTTTTTTTTCCTCCAAATCCTATAAATATGGAGACAATCCTCGCCCTCTAACTTCTCCCAGTTCTGATTCAAGCACTGTACATTTCAACTCAAAAAGTTACAAGAAAGTGGAAGATTTTCTGTCAAGGCTGAATTAATCTTGTTTGACATATCAGCTTTGAGTTTTTCCTATGATACAAAGTATGTCATTACTTTACAAAGGCTAAAAAAGAAATGTTGTAGGGGATACTTTAATTTTATTTTTACTATTCCATCTTTAAATTATAATAACCTTAATAACCTACTAGAATTTTCTAGTTGAGACCTGACACACAAAGAAAACACATATAAAAGAAGAGAAAAATACACATATATAAAAAAAAAAAACAACCAAACAACCACAAAATTGATTCTTTCTGATAAAGGGGAAAAATAGAGTATGAATTTGAGCCAGGAAAAAAAAAAACATGTTGGAGAATGGATGGTGACTTAATCAAGATTTAAATAAAAATCATTGGAATTTAAACTGTCAGCTGAAATTCAGTCCAAATTAAACATTAGGATGCTTAAAGACATCACCCTGAGTGATTGAGCCTGTTGCCTGCTGAGACAGGGAATTCAGACATCTATAAAAGCACATATTCACAGTCACGAACTAAGGTTTCAGTGAAGAGAGGGCACAAGAGAGAGGAGGCAATGTCCATTTAGACATCTATCTTCTTGCAGACCACACAGGCTCATTGACTCTCTTTTTTTTTTTTTTTTTTAATCACATAGAGACAGTGTTTGCAATTTGATAGTATAATCTGATTTGCCTGAGATTTCAGAGTGCTTCATGTTAGGAATTGCAACCAGTTACATCAAATGGATGCAGGAACTGAAGCAGAGGAGGATTTGAACAGCTAGTCCAGCATCAGTCACAGTCTGGAATAGACTTGAACTGCAAACACCCTACTTTTCAAATAAGTAGCAGAAAATGTTTTATCTGTACTAAAGTCAGAGCTTATTTACCACAGCCACCTCCCTCTCACCCTCTTACTGCCATGTGACTCATTCCTGTGGTCTGCACAAAATGCAATCAAAATAATCCTTTTTTTCCAGACATTTTAATTTCAAATTTCAGTTAATTTTATCAGCTGCAAAGTTACTTGACTTAAAAATCCTATCAAAATCTACCCTTTGATGCTTATTTATATGTTCATCAATTAGAAGCCTTTAAATATGTCAGAGATCTTCCAGTCTCACTTGGAGCTATTCATGGAACATCACTACAGTTCTAAGGTTTACAGAAAGTTAACATGAACTATTAGGCAGTTTAGACAGCCTTTAAAACAGCTAAAAGTTATCTGAACCTCCTGATAAAATAAGAAAAATAATTAAAAAAAAATAAAAAGGAAGGGTAAAAAAAAAAAGCCTAGCTCTAGATACAGCTGTCTAACTTCATCTTGAGATACTGTTAACCTGGAAAGTATGTCATCATTATCACATGAATTGACTGCCACATTTGGTATTATCTCATTTGATAATACCTCTGTATCACAGAAGCAAATACCTGTTAGATGATGTTTTAAGCATTATTGCCAATACTTTCACCAGTGTTTTTAACTGATCAAGGGCAAGTTCTTTTCAAGTTTCCTGTATCATATTTTCTTAACATCTGCTAGCCACAGAATTCATCTTTCATCTTTGCATTTCCCTGATGAATACTTGTACAGTTCTTATATTCTTATCCATATTCCCTTTCTTTTTGTATGTTATATGTGTATAGACTACATATGCGTGTGCAAAATGAACACATGTGAACGCATTGTGTATGTTTTAAAGTGTATATAACCGGAATTAATTAGCTTTGTGTGCTATGTCATCACTTATAAGATCAGGGCTACTATGGACTTGCCACCAATGGCAGATGAAATATATGCTGGACTGACTAACTATGATCACTCACATGCAGAGATTTGGAGGGATGTTTTAATATTCACATCATAAGAATTCCAGTACAGACCAGATTTCAGTGTTCACCAATGTATTAATCATGTGCTTAACTTCAAGTATATGTTTTGCTTCACAGATTCTAGGATCGGGCCCTGGGTTTCTATGGTGTACTTGTGCTGAACCCACAGACAGTTTATTTGTTAAGCAGACCCAGCTCTGGTGACTATAACTCTGAGGAGTAGATGAGTATTAGTTTAATGGGTAATTAATCTACCTGTTTTCTCTTTCAGGTTTTTGGTTGCATTGCGTTGTCAATCATTCTTCTGTTTCCAATGAGCCAGCGTGGTGTTTACCAAAGCTCTTGGGGCTTAACGTGGAAAATGAGCCGTTATTTTGATTCATTGTTGTAACAGATTGTAAACCGCTCCTCTGTTTTTAGAAACATTTACCATAGCAGCTGAAAAATGATTTTTCAAAATACTATTGCTACAGCCATGGGATTAGGTCTTGGGTTTAACCCAAAACACCCTCTAAGACCCTCTTTTCTAATCCTCCTAATATCTGTGCATACACACAAAAAAAAAGAAAGTTAAAAAGCACACTGTCTGGGTTTTCTTTTCTGTTTTTAGGGGAGAATTTCAACCTAAAACAAACTTACCCTGTGTAGTACATTACAATCAATATGACTTTCTATTTGTTAATGTTGGCACAAATAGAGGTGGGGAATTATCAGTGAGAATGAGCTGAAGTATTTTTGGTACTAACAGCAGAAAGACTTCTGCTGCACATCATTAAGCAATAAGATTTAATTTCATGCAGCTTTTTCTTATTTTGTATAAAATTAAAACCTGAACATGAAGCAGATTCTCAAAATAGTGCAATTCTTGTTTAAGATTCTTACTACAGAGAGAAACTTTTCCTAAATATATAGCTGCCATTAAAAATCTGACAAATTGTGTACAATGTCAAAATATGATCGTGATGATTGTGTTTTGCTTGTCATATGCTGGTCAGATTTCTTTACCTAATACTCATATAGAGTGTGAGATTTGGATATATCATCTAACAAACTTCTGCACTCCATAATATATGAAATAAAAAAGTGTCTACCTTCAATCCAGGTTCTCTGTGTGCTCTGTGATGTATTTTCTTTCTGGATGAGCTATGGCTGTGTTTTTAGGTAGATAAATGAATATCAGATTGTGTCAGTGTGATTGGAAGTGTCAAGATGAACTTGTGGAAAATCTTTGCTCCAAGAAAGATGTTTACATTCTGACTTGTTCTTCCCTAAATCAGGACTCAGGCCAGTTCTGTGGTGTCAGAAATTGCCACACACATATAAATTTTGTCTTATGGTCAGTCTCTAGGAAATATAGTACCCATGAGCCACACACAGCGAATCATGTAACCTATAAGGTATTCATGGTATACCACCTACATCCTGGAGAATCTGGACCTCAGATGCCATGGGAATGGGACTGCATAAAGACATAGACCAATAAATAAACCTCAGCATCATCCAGCCACTCCTAACCCCAGGAAGAGCTAGCTAACACTTCAGGCTGTAATTGTCTTTCTCTTCTGCTGCTTCATCCTCAATGCTAATAGAGAAAGCAGGTTGGCGCCTAGATAATTTTTCACTTTTTGACTTCTTCCTTTCTTTTTCACAGAGAGTGCATCTGTAACTATAATCCCATGCTGCACATGCAAAATTAATATGTATCAACAGCTCTTTTTGTTCAAAATCTAAGATATTTTGATTGCACAACTCCTTACTACCTCACTGACCATCTGAAGCTTAAGTATCTCTTTGCGTTTACCTACCAAACTTCGTTGATCTGAACAGGATGATAACTGTAGCAAATTTTTACGTCTTAGAAGATGAATGTAGGTGTCAATAAACATGAATCAGAGTTTTCTGGAGAAAAGGAAACCATATTTTATGCTGGTTTATCATCTGCAGGAGCATGTTTGCAAGCCTGGTCAGATGGAGGTTGATAAGGAAGGTCTTTGCTATCAGCAAGCTGGGGGAGATAACTTCTCCCCAGCTGTTGTAATTAAAATTGCCTCAAATTCTCACAGCCTTCACAGTTACATACAGAAGCAAATCACACCTGACCTGCCGCAGCCTGCAGAATTACAGAAGCCTACCCAAAGGCCAAGGAAGGGCTTTGCTAGTTGACAAACTAACTTTCAGGTATCTTCTATAGAGCCTTTCATTTCAGAGCCTGACTCCATGCCACTAGGGTTGACTGCATTAGCAATTGACTCTATTGGGTCCAATTTCCCCAGTACTATGCAAAATAAATGTTGTCTTATAAAAATAGTGACCATTTAAGAAATAATCTTAGTCAAGGATCACATTTCTCTTAAGAAAATTTTATTTAATTACCTACCATCTTTTAGGGTAAAACTGTTCCAAAAGTAAGATTTGCAAATACTGTTCCAAGTGAAGGCAAATATGTAATGCCTACCAATGCAAAATGTCTAAAGATTGCTATTTTTACTTTTCAACACAATTATTAAATTGCTTCAGTGGTATAACTAAGCTGTAGAAAAGCTTGCTTTATTTTAAAGGGGTGGTGGTGATTTACAGAAGTTTGCCAGGCTGCTTTCAGAGGCTGTTCTTTTTCAATTTGCCAGGATTTACTCATGTGTCTTTCTTTTTCTGCAGCTGCCTTTACAGATGTGAAGCAAAAATAAAACTCAACCAAAGCAGCTCCCTCAGTTTTCATACCACGTTTCATTTCTATGTTTGATTAGCCTTATACCAATAACACTAATGATATTAATTAGCAAGAAATCAGAGAACTTTTCTTTAAAAAATCTCAGCAGCACTCAGAAAATTTACTGCAACAAAGCCAGCAAAAATGTAGACCACATGTATAGACCTTTAAGGGAAAAAAATGTGAAACAATGGTATACATTTATCATTGCACCTCTCATCACTTCCTCAGATTCTGCCTCCTGATTTCTCCCCTTCATATAACATCTGACGTCCCAAACCACTGAGAAGCTGTAAAGGGCTTTTCAAAACATCAGAACTCCCTTAACCTCCCACAAAATTTTCTCTGCTTTTCCCTAAATGTAGGATTTTGTTGTAAGATTTATAGGCCAGAATGGCAATATTTTAGTACACCAGAATGGCAATATTTAATCACAGAGGAGTAACATATTTCAGATGTTGAAGTCTTTCTGTAGAGGCACAACTGGCAGCTTTATGCCCTTAATGTAAGCAATACCTCGTTTTCCAGTGGGATATACAGCTTGCAGGAGGTGACCTGCATGACTTGCAGTGGGAAACAGAGCACTGATGTCTAACCACAAAGACTACCAACATGATGGACTTTCAAGCTCAGATATTTTTATGCATATAGAAAAGTATCTGGGAGCATTTTTGGTGGTTTAGGTGTATTTTTCTATGGTCTTTTTATCTGAATTTACAGACAAGAAAAAAACAGCTTTAGAAGTAAAACAGATAGAAAGGCAAGTGCCATTAATGCATTTCAAACTCTTAGCTGATAACTTTGGTGGCTGTGGTAGGCACATCATGGTGTAGTAAGCATGACATCTGAGTGACGCAGGATCCATCATTTTTCATTTTTCTACCTTCAATTGAAAAACCTACCCCATGCTCTTGTAGATAAACCTAGGTAATACCATGAAATATCACATATTACTACACTCAGAAATTTCTCCCATTGCGCCAGAACTTTACGGATTACTTCTACTGGACGTGAGACAAAGTTGAGATTTTTTTCACTATTCCAAATTGGGATTGAAATTTAGCTGGTAATCAAAGGCAAAATCTTCATTATTCTGAAGCTATTTTAAGATTGTAGGGTTGAAGTCATCTCACCTAACCTGGGATTTATACAGTACAGACGAGTACATTGCTTCTGGTCAGCTGAGGCCCTCTTCACAGGAAGGAGGCTTTATAGTAAATATTTTTAGGATACAACTTTTTGGATCTGTTTGAACCCCTCCTTTCTGAGAAGAAGAAAACTACTGTTTCTTTCCCTTGCTACTAAGGGACATCTACCCAGGTAGCTCAGAGTAAAAGATCAGCAATCTATGTGACACCAACCCTGAGGTGGACTTCCTCCCACAGGACAGACCAGTTGGCAATACTGCTGCACCACTGGACAACTTGACCAATTGAGATGTTAGAAAGTCATCTTCAAAAGCATTAGCACTATACTCTCTAGCTTTGCTGTCTCTGACATTTTGGATCTTACTGAGAAGATAGTTGAAGGCTTCTTGTTTTCTTGTTAGTTGTTAGGGTTTGGTTTTGGCATTTTTCCCAAGCCGCTTCTGGGATTTCAAGCATCAAATCATCGTGCCCAGTTATTTATAGTTACAGAAGTAGAAGATCATCTCATAGTGGAATACAACTTCAGATGGAGGCAATCGAAAAGTCATTGAACTTAGCAGCTGTGCAGCTGCGTCACCAAACCCCTCATGCTGCCCAATTATTTTCCTTGGCGACTCCTTCCTCTAAGAACTTGTTTTTTCCTGACTATGCTTCAGTTGGCTGTTTATGAAGACCTGGCCAGTGTTTGTTGAAGAAAAAAAGAGTGAGTAGTTGCTTCTGCTATTCTCCAGAGATCTTTATAGGGAAAATGCTGTTTAAGATATTGACATATTCTCACAGACTCCAGGGAACCTTTTGACAGGAAGAGAGGGTAAGAAGAAGGGAGGATGGGGGAGACCAGCTTTGTCTGACCTTTTTCCTCAGAGGATAAAATCAAAAGAGAAAAAATAAATATATTTTCCTTTTTTTTTGTTTGGGACTATTGAAGCCTGACTGTTGTATCCATGCTTCCTTCTCTCCAAACATTAGTTCACTGTTAGTGAATATACTGTTGAGTGGTTTTTGGTAGAAAAATGCAATATAACATTGCCTCGCATTTTTGCCAGAAGACAGAGAATTGGACCAGCCAGAAAGGTCTTCCAAGCAACCCTGCCTTGACTGCTGGTGGTTCTTTCTGTCTCTGTTTACAGACCATGGCATGACCTAGAAAGTTCTTCTACAGCGATGCCCCATCCAGCTGCGTCTGCTGACACAAGCACTGGGAAGGTCTGGATAAAAGACCAAATCAACTCTTTGCACAACACGAAAGTTGCAAAAATAATCTGCTACTGTGGGAAGAGGGATGGGAACAAACACAGACCTGGGTGCTTTCCCCAGGCACATCCAGTTACATGAAAATTATAGAAACCCGAGCAAATAAGGGGAATAAAATAAAACAAACACGCTACACCCCCTTTCCCTTCCCCTTTTAAGTCTTCCTCCTACTTCAAAGTAACCCTCAGACTTTAGTCCTGTATGTGGGTACAGAAAGCATGCCCTTGCTATCCATACACACCCCCTCTGGGGTAAGCTCTTGACCTTACATGTCTTTGAACAGCAGTTCCTGGCTGGTGGTGCCTAAACAGAGGCGACATCACCTTCTATATCCTGCAGTGTCTTGTGGTTAAATAAACATTTCATCAAGCCACTGCCCTAGTATTACATGGACTTGAAATGCTCAGTGCAGCACTCCAGACTTCAGAGCTTGGGAAGAAAGAAAAAAATAAATTCCTCTTTCTTCCGGATTTCTGCAAAACCAACAAAGCCTCAAGCAAGAAACAAGCAGTCAAAACAAAATCAAAAGAGTGTGAGACTGCTGTCTGGGAGATATGGTGGTACAGAATAGCTGGTGCCCAACAAGCGGAGAAGAGCAAACAGAGCAGCCGCGGCTGAGGGCACAATGCAGAAGTGTGAGATGGCCCCTGTGGAAGGAGCCAGGTGGAAGAGCTTTGTTCAGACCCACTGGGGCAGAGGCACTCACAAGAGATGTAGAAAGGAGGGACCTGCTTGGTGTCTGGTTGTGCAGAGTAGCTTGTACAGAACAGTGAGCAGAGAACAGGTTATACAGAAGAGCTGCTGTGCACTGATTTTATGTGTGACCACTGAAGCTCCTGAATAACTCAGATTTCTGCCATCTTTTCAAGCCTTTTCAGATCCCCACAGGCCAAAATTCTTGTAGCTGCAGCAGGTATGCCTGCTCTACCACAAGGATGCTCTGTGCAGCATAGTGGCCACAGCCTGCAAATCACCAGCCAGCCTTTTACAGGCCACAAGCCCCAAGACTCATGCACCTCTCATGTCATGTCCTGTTCCTGGGCAGAGCTACAAGATCCCCTATAAGGGAAGGAATTTTGTTTTCCTTGCTTGCAAATAGAAAGAGCCTGTCTTCCCAGTATTTTTGAACTGATATCAGAGGTACAAGTGTGATGGAGCAATTTTGTAGTGGGGGAGCAAATAGCCACAAATGATCAGACATAGGAGCTGCTACGTGGTGCTCAGGGAAGGTGATAAGGTGTGTGCCACCCTGAACTGCAGTCTAAAGGTTCCCTCTCCATTAGCTATTCCTCTTGCACAGAGTCACTGGTGTTTTGGGATGTTCCCTGTCCCTCCCATCCCAAACTGCTCTGAGGGTACAGAGATAAATGGAAGATGCCATCTCTGCAGAAAGGGGTCCTCGAATACCTGGTTCAGGCAGCTGTACAGCATATCTGACCCACTGTTGTGCCCATCTAATTATATAAAAGAAACTAACAGACATTTCTTCTTAGCTTAAAAAAAAAAAAAATCTCCTAAAATTATATTTTTTAATTTCTATTCTGTGCTGTTGCCCTTTCTTGTTTTCCACTTCACCCATACCTTGTCATCTTAACAGTCACCACTTCTTTTTATGAATGGTGTTGTATTATGCACGGTATTACCTCATTCCTATTTTCTACTGAACATTGAGCCTAAAAAGTTGTCTTTAACCTGTTCAGCCCCATAGCAGGCCCAGGTGGGCAGGACAGGCAAGAGGATGCTCGCCTCAGGGGTTTGCTTGCTGGCAGATCTGCACAGCTCCCACTGCTGACAGACCTTGCTGGGCTGCAGCATAGAAGCACCCTGAAATGCTCAAGTGTTTTGTATTGTTATTGCCGAGTTCTCTCTTTCCTTACTTTGCTGATTGGGCGTTGCAGCCCAGTAATGAAGAGGCTTTAGAAATCTTTGTGGTAATAAAAGAGTGGTCAGACTACTGAATATCAAAAACATTCCTCTTGTTGACCCAACCTCGACTTGGAAGAGCCGCAGCTGACAGTTTCTTTGAGAGATCAAGATCACACTTCTGTTACTTCTTTTGTGCCTGAGAGACACAGCCAGTAATTGCTTATAACAGAAAAGTTGCCTGAATGTTTTGTTTTAGACACTGATTTCCATTTTATTTTATCTTAGCCAAGAAACAAAGATAGCAAGGTTGTGCTATAGACTTAACATTAACTGCTGGCATCAATAGATGCTGACTCTAAAGACTGAGCAATTAACCTTTGTAGCTCTGGCCATGTCAGGGGGATGAGTGGCAATTAATACAGTCTGCTCTTCTGTCTAAGCAGTTAAGGGTCACACCACAGCTGAAATGACACAGATGCTCCTGCAGCCAAAGGAAGTGACAGTGCTTTCTTTCTAAAAGAACCTCCTCTGACCTTTATTCCCTCAGAGTGAAATCTGCTACAATGCAACAGCACTTGCAGACTCCAGGATGTGCAAGCTCCACAAGATTTTCAGAGAAAGCTTAGAAAAAAGGAACTGTTGGTAGAACACAACAGTTTTTGATGAGTAAGGAAACAGCCGTTCTCCCCTCCATACAATTAAAAGGCCAAGGCACTTGGCCAGTGCCAACAACAGTGTATTGTTTTAATTTTAATGCTGCTATGTCACTTTCAGACTGTATTCAGTATTATTGCTCTAAGAGCTGTTATGCAATTCATTTCAAAATCATTACAGTGTTATCTGGAAGCCAAAAAGCTTCTCTTACAGTAAGAGAAGATAATCACTCTGTGGGTCTTCTAACAAAACAATTTGTTGTTAAAAAATCTGAAAATTAGCAACAAACTCATGGAAGTATCTTAACTTGTCTGATACTAATCAATAGACACAGGGACTCAAACACACCTCACAAAATGCAAAATGGTCATCCTAATGCAGTACACATGTATGGATAGGCTTGACTTTAGCCATGAGAGCATCCTCCTGCATGCCACAGCTCTCCTAAACTCAGAACATGTTTTTGCTATTTGCAAACTTGGATGCTAAGGTTGTATTTTAATGCAAAGGATTTCATCCCTCTGAAAATGGAATATTCAACAGGTACATCTAAGCATCTTTTGTTGGAGGGATGAAAACAGCTTCTTTTAGTGACAGCATGAGTGTTAAGCCATTATTAAAGACAGGGGGAATAATGTGGTAGAAAGAAACAGTACTCATTTTTGGAGGAATATACCCCATCCACCTTTCAACTGTGTAGTTGCAGTCACAGCTGGCCAGCAAGGAACAGACAGCTCTTTTCAGCATGCCTGGCATTGCACAAACCCAAAGGTGCAAGGCTTGTCACAAACAAGTCAGCTGGTACAGCCAGAAAGTCTAGACATTATGCCAACCTAAGGGAAGGTTCTAGTTGCCCCAAAGATATACTCTGATGCAACAAGGAGTAAAACAAAGACACAAGAATCAAGTTTAGAAAGCACAGCTTGCTGTAGAAAATGCTCCAGACAGAGATACTCCTCTGCCTCTTTGTGCACAGTAGCAGAAGTCACTAAGATATAACATAGTTCTGTGGATTAGGGTACCTAGGAGATCTGGATTTAGCTCTTAGAAACGTCTGTCCCAGGTTTATTACATAAGAATCTCACATGCTCTAGCTGTAAAAGCAGGTTAACAGTGCTTCCTTGCTGCTTCTGGTCATGTACAGGCAGAATTGAGGACAACAGGATCCCACCTACATACTCTCTAAATGACATCAAAGCACAATTCACAAATATGAAAAAAGCAGTGTAGATAAATGACTTGTGTGCAAGCATTTCTAAACATACTCTAAAGAAGGGGAGAATAATTATACCATGGGGCTGCAAAGGATTTTCATAATATCAGGGCCCAATTTTCTGTAATAAAATTTTCTTTTAGGAGAGTCTACTCCAGTCTGACAGAAGAGGGGGAGAAGACATACTTGTTTAAAAAAAGTTTATACCAACACATTATTTGTGTAAACTTTTAATCCTTACAGTAGAAACATACACAGTACAAGTCAAAAGTAGTATAACTTTTACAGCAAAGCTTACCAGTAAAATGCAAAACTAATTTGTATCAAAATCTTTAAAAACTGTGCACTTTCTCAAACTTAACTTTGTTCAGCACATCGTTTTGATTTATATATAATAAGGCATTAATTCTATAAGAATCATTTACTATATTCCAAAATCGCATGACCTAGGTGTAACACTCTATAGCCTGACACCATTTTTGTTCTTTCAATATTTACAGATTTAATCTACTTGCATTGACACGTAGCATAGAAGCACTAAGAACAAATACAAGCTTTGCCAATACTAGTTTCACATTGAAAAAGTTACATTAAAAAAGTTCAATTGTGCATTGCAACAGCTCAGTTCTGCTGCAGCCATGACTGTATTTTAATAATTTCCCCTTTCAGCATGCTTCCTCACTTCCAGTAGTATTTTGGTCTTTCAAAATGAAGAACTGAATCTGCTCTGAACCTGCAGGAACTGGAAGTGGACCCCATTTTTACCAGCCACCCAAAATTTGTTTTCCTCCTCCCTCTCCCCAGAACATAGTTCTTAAATTTCATTTTGAAGTTAAATCTTCTATAAACGACATAATTGAATTCATTCTAGCTACTATGTACAGAAATGGCTCAGGCAATTAAGTTAGTCCACCTTGTCATTAGTCAATAGGAAGTATAATTACTGTAGCTGTAAAAGAGGTATCTAGTGTTCCAGAATAAGTGAGTTTAATTATGGTGAGAGCTTCCTCAATTCTATTTACATGACAACTTCAGGCTCAATGTTAAATAGCAAGTCATCATTTCCTCTTCGAACTTCAAGTAGTAGAGGTGACTCATTCATCACAGCCTCTTGCAGGTCACTGGAAGTCATCAAAGGACGCCCATTGACTTTAACAATGATATCTCCATCTTGGATCCCTCCTCTGCAAAGAAAAGAAGAAAAAGGCAGTAAATATGCATTCTATGCAGAGAAAAAGTACAAAGACTATGCACCACCTCTTTGTCTGACAGGATAAATTTTTACTTGTCTTAGTTTTCATTGAAAGGAAACTCCACCCTCTGGGACTCAGTAGTAGTAGCTAAATGCAAAATCAGGCTTGCACTATTCACTAAGGGTTTCTTTCTAAGACAGCAAAAACACACAGTAGAAGTAGTCAAGCCTTCTCTTTGTCTTCCACAAAACTACAGCAAAGGAGACATAGAAAAGACTTTTAGCCATGACTGACTCACTCTACTCCATCCATTGGCAAGGCCATGCTTTTATCTCTTTAGTGTGTATTTCAAGCATGGGAAATAAAACCACTGTCAAAATTTTAAGACAAAAAAGTGTATGAACTGAACTGCAGGTAAACTCTCTCTTGCTGTTCAAATGTAATCCAGAACAGCTGCTTTTATTGTCTTTGCATTTTTTTAATAATTCCTACAGTAATTTTTACAAGTGTCTTATTGTCCAACTGTTCTGTAAAACAACCTCTTCCTTTAAGATAAAGCATTGTCTCAGAAATAGCTCTGACAGTGTCTTATGTGAATGCTATCCTGTTTACTCTTTAAACTCAATCCAAGTTTATATTTATTAATATTCAACATACTTTTCAAAAGCAAAATTTGGTTCATTGTATTTGAGATGTTCTTTACATTTGCACACTTAGTGTTTCATAATGTCATTTAAAAGGTTCTGATATCAAAATATTTCTCTTTTGTAGTTGCGAGATTCTTAGCACAAATATTTAAACCTTTTTTTTTTAACCTAAATGCATAATTTTTAATTGTTTAAATACCAATCAACACTGGTCTGAGGAAGTACTTAAATATGAATATAAATATTACCTACTAGTATCTATTTGGAGATTTATTTAGAGTGAAGAAAGTAATGTGCTCTACATACCTATGAGAAGGTGAGTTTGGAACAACTTCGTGTACATAAATTCCACTTCTGACGTCAGGAAAATCAGCATTATTGTGTTTCAGTTCTTCCACCAAGCTAAAAGAAGAACAAAATTATATAGCATTTGATTCCATTACAAAAGCAGTAGCATTCAAAAAATATTATTTATTTATTCTCAATTTTTTGTGACCAAAAGAGAATGACATAACAGTTAATTGTTTGCCCCTTGTTCTTGTGATAGGAATGTAGGTGATTTAAATTTGGATTAAAACAAGAAACAAATTTTAAGAGAGTCAAAACAACTTACCAGTGCAAAGCATGCTATATTTAATGGTCTCGTACATCTCCTGCAAGAACCTGACTTTTGCTATTTGCAGTAGTAGCACAGAGGGCACTGTAGAAGAGCACAGTGACAGTAGCACAGAAAGCACAGGGACAGTAGCACTCTCTGTCCTAAATGCTGTGCAGGCACAAAAGATATTCCTGCCCCAAATAATTAATGCTGGTGATGGGACAGAAATTTGCTAATCATTTTGCTTCTTTCATTTTGAAATTCATTCTTAGTTTGTCTTTATTGAGAACAATATAGCTTTTGATAACTTCAGTTATCAGATAGATCAGAACTGTGAGTTTTCAAAAATTCAGCTTCCTCAAGTTTTATTGAGGAATTATTTGGGCATCCCTTTCTAAAGAAAGAATACAGGAACTATTTGCAAAATAGAGACTCTAAAAAACAACCTCTCATTTCTGAGGAGGTGACATCAATTCAGGTCTGTGCAGTGTGAGTTAAAACCCATTTCTAGAAAGAAAGGGTTTTAAAGTAATGATGGATTACTCTGCTGTCTGCCATGAAAACGTGAGGTCCCTCAAATGGAAAGCAAGCCAAAATGGCCGCACACAGCTTCACTTCATTTGACTTTGTACTGAGGTAGCTAATGACTAAATGACTAAAGCAAACACAGCAAGGGAAGCAGTCTTTTCCTGAAAATAGGCCTGGAAACATCTTACCCTGCTTCATTAGACACCACAAAAGCAGGAAAATCTCACATCGTGTTCACTTCACAATTATGCTGAGAAACATTCTGAATTTCTCTCCATCAGTGGTGGCTGAGTGACGTTAATGCCATTACACTGATTCATTCCAGCTGAGGATCTGACCCTTTGGGAAGGATTGCAAGAGTGTAACTCAATAAACAAAGATGGCTTTACTATAACCCCAGCTGAAAACTGTCTTCTTCAGTTTTGTAGTCTACTGCCACATTGGAAACGTGCCTACTGCTGGGAAAGAACACAAGTATCAGACCTCATTTCTTATCCCAGAAGATATCTGGATAACAGCAAGACACAAAGCAATGTGAAAGAGAAGAAACAGCAAAGAACTGGAGAAGGGTGTCCATATTCTGACTTTGTCAACACGGAGGCATGAAGCTTTGTTCTGCACTTTAGCAAATACTTTCTTTCCAGTTAAAGGTTAGGCACCAAATCTCACATCGTATCGGCTTCTGTCCCTCATGGTCACCTTAAAGCAGCAGCTTGTTTAAATATCACCTAAAACCTAGTGTAACTGCAGACATCCTTGTCATGAACCAAAAACAATATTCAGGCTCTTCCAAATTTCCCTGACCTATCAACAGGGCATCCACCATTATCAGTATTTAGAGAATGATTGACAGTGATTTTCCAGGTCTCAGAACATGTATTTCACCAATACCATTAAAATGGTTTCAGACTTCATAGAAGCTAACACATACTTCTGGATTCTCTGGAGATTTGTAATGAAACCTGAACGATAAAAGTTCTGAACCACTGGTGACCACACCTTGTATGCATGATCATACAGATTGCCTTACTGAGATACTTACGCAGGTGTTATTGTCAGCATTCTGATGCCAATGAAACGTTTCTTCCCATCTGAAAATAACACAGAGGATATTTAAGAAATTTAGGCATAAACTGACAAAAATAACTACTTTGATGATCTAAAACACCTATCAATTAAAACAGGATGTTTCAGCTTTTAACAAAACCAAACAGAAATAATCTACACTGAGGTAATTTGTTATTTTGGTTAGCCTTGGTGTACAGAATGACAATCCCTCTCCCTGCCAGTCAGGGTAAGAGAGAAGCTCATTTACAGTCCATAAGAGTTTTCCTTCAGGAAATTCAGGAAAATTTCTGTGATCTAGTATCACATGGCTTCAGTAAATGGAAAACTTTCATTTGGAAATGAAAAACCATAATTTCATCTGAAACTAGTCAAGACAATTTAATCATATGGTGTTCTCATCAAAATGTAGAAATGGGATTTAAAGAAATTAAAATTTCCACCTTTCAGAGAAAGGACAACCAAAAGACACACACTGCTTCTAATGCAAATGGCTTGTGATTACTACCCCAAAGAATGAAAAGCAAGTTTTCTAAAAAACCCACAGACCTTAGCCAGGACTCTACTGAATTTTAAATGGTGAAAATTCACTCCTTTGGGAATAGCACCACATTTCTGCAGTTGGCTTTTAATACTCATGATATTGCACAGCTGTATTATGAAAAAAAAAGCAGTTTGATGACTTCCTGAAGTGAGTGCTTCAGTAGTTAGTTATATCCGGTGTGAAACGATATTTCCCCTTACTTGTTCCAGCATAACTACTTCACAATTTCTTTGAGCTTCTCCATGTTCTCATGTGAGGAAAAAGTTTGAAAAAGAGATGTACAGATTCTCCTTGAACTCTTACTCTTTCCAAGAAAAACAGTCCCAAGTAACGGAATTAGTCCTGAATCTTATGCATGTCCAATATTTCCATTAGTATCAGTGAAAATGTCAACTACTGAACACCAGATTTACTACACTGAACAATCTTACATCTGTAACTGTCATCCCTGCTTTTCCCTGAAATATTCTGGCTCTCCTGTATTTTAAAGTGAAACTAATAAGATCAGAATCAGATAGAGTAAGAGTGTCACAAAGAAGTCCAACTACTCGAAATTAAAACCTCAAAAGCTTTGGGGATGGCCACGAACCAGTGCTCTCATAGTGCTTCTCTACTCTACATGGCATAAATTTTAAGTTTTCACATTTAAAAAATATCCAAACTTGAAAACCCTCCCTCATTAAAATAATCCCCCCGCCCCTGCAATGTCAACAGTTAAAAATTACTTGTTCTCATAAGACACACAGATGACAGATTCTCTGGTGACAATTTACTGTCTTCATTAAACAGTTTGCTGCTGGTCATTGCCTGTGTGATGCAGAAATAAGTAGAAGCACAAAGCATTCTCTGGGGGCTGAGTTAGGAACGTTTACATGAAAGAAAAATGAAAATGAAAGAAGGGACAAAATAAATTGATCTAGAAGAAACAAAACAGCAAGGAGAGGATTAGGCAAGAATAAAAAACCACAACAGAAATGCTGCTGATCTCAAAGGGAATTATTTCCCAAGTGGCTAATGATACATGAAAAATAAGGGGGCTTTTGGGGAAAAAACCCCAATAAATCTAGTAACTACAGACTTATTCACAACTAAAAGTCTCATTCCACCTTCATCTTCGGGCAGTTTGAGGTACTATTTCACCCCTGTTCATACATTAAGATTCAAAATGGCCTTCTGCCCTCTCTCCACAGCCTGACACACTGCAAATAGCAGTTCATACTACAACAGTAGCAGGCTTTTGTAGAAATTAAAACTAATAGCTATGAGCTATGGATTATCTTAGCAGCAGAGTCTAGATTATTCCTCTTGCTACCTCCCAGCCATTTCATATGTCAGAATACAGGTAAAGAAACCCGAAACTGCAGGCCTTCTGTTTTGCAAAGGTCTATTCCATTCAAATTTAACCCAATCAAACACCTTACACACACACACACACACACAAAAAAAAAAAAATAAAAATCAACAATTATTAGAGGGAATATAATTTTCCAGTTTATTAGAAGTATCAGCAGAGACTCAACAGGCACAAACAACTAGTTGTAGTGTTTTATCATCCCCAAGGATAGACATTTTGACATCAGGGTTAAGTCACATTGGGAGAACAGTATGTGGCACCTGGAACTATCACTGTCATAGTACATCTGCTCTGTGAATAAAAAGTCTCAAAATCTGTCATTCTGGAAACTTGTGCAACTGTGAGGCAGAAGAAAAAATAATTAAGAGAACTGGAATAAAGTGAGATCGTAAATCTAAGAAGCACATCACCAGGGTGAAGTCCCAGCAGTAGTTAAAGGAAGGTTAATACGTTGGAACAGTAAGGTTTAACAAATGTGAAACCATTGCAGCTTAAAGCTGGAACAGAGCTCAGCAGAGGGAGATCTTCAAATCACATTTCGTTTTTGGCCAGGCCAGATTAAACACTGATTCCAGTGGTACAAAGTCAAGCAAACCAGCCTCAACCATTAGTCTAAACTTAAATCTGTTTTGTGTTAATAGAAAGTCACAAGCAGCTGACCTCAAGTATCTAGAAGTAGTTCAGTATTTACAGAGACTTCTCTTCCACAGTAAAGTATTTGTTATTTTTCTTCTTTTATTGATGCTTGTAACAATAGAGATACAAACCAGACAGATAAACACAGACTGAAGGCAGGAGTGTTTATGACTTATAAACTGTGGCAAAAAGAACTGATAAATCCAAATTAAAGGGTCAGGTACTCAAACTCTTGTGGGCATGAGTAACTCTGGCACAAGCATCCCCACTGCAATTGATTTCAGTGGGGCCAGGATATCACCAAGATCTCCGAGTGAAGAACCGAATCCTGCACTTTTTACCCAAGCGGCAGGTAAAACTCCTACTTCTCTGCTCACTTCGTTTGCACTTAGGTCGTCTTGCAGATTGCATAAGCAGCCCTGAAAGCATTTAAGAAAGATATTCCACTGCCAATCAGAAACCATTAAAACAGCTTGAGTCTATAGTGATGAATTTTGTGCAGTGTACCTTCCATATACATTGCACAGCTGAATTTAATCAGTAGTCTGAATGCATATTCAGGAAGTCCCCTAAGCAGCCTCCATGGCTATTGGTAGTAATTATCAGTAATAATCATACAAATACATAGGTACACATGTCATTGCAACACAACTGATAAAGTGTTCTGAGGATGAAAATAAGGATACATATAAATGACTTGCTGCATGTGGCCAATGCAAAACGCCCCCATTTCTCCTTGCCCATCTGAAACAAGGTTTATTCACTTTTCTGCTAACACTGTATGAGAGGCCAGGCTGACCTCTTAGGTTGGACTGTCTCTTTAATATTTTGTTAAATTGCCAACTTACTGTCTTTCATCCTAGAGGATCCATGTTTGAATGCCTTCTAGTTTTACTGTTCTGCTCAAGTCTAAACTAGGAATAGGCAGCAGAGCCAAGACTGAAACTGAGAAATTCCTACAGGATACTAACAAAAGACAAGGAATCGGTCAATGCTTAAGTATACAGATGACTTCCAAAAGTAAAGACAGAATACACAAATGGTTAAAACTGAGATATAGATGGACACTCTTCATGCACCAGTTTAGGAATTCCTAACTATAAAAGGAATTATAGTTGGGAATTACATCAATATAAATAATCAAGATTATATTGATAAATGCAAAATTAGCAAAGGTTTTCAGACCTTCAATAGATAAATATTTCTCTGCATAGAGAGTGTGGTAAACCTTTGGTCAAAAATACATTAAGTATTATTATGTATTACCCATGCATTAAGGAATATAGAATGTTTGGATAATAATAACAATAATAATAATCAGTGCAAATAATTCATTCAAATGTTATCCTCCCCTTCTTTTTCTCCCTCTCAGCTCCTGTACTTCAGTAGATCACATATTTGCAATTATATACAGTGGATGTGACTTCAAAAATATATGCCTTCTATCCAAAACTGGTAGTTATCTGATCAACTGGGATTTAAAAAGCTAAAGTCAAGCTTATCAAACAACATTCTGAGTATCTCCTATATGCCAGAGTAAATCTGGAAAGAGTGGTTTCCTAAGGGAATTTTATCATCTTCAGGCAATATGATATTTAGAGCAAAATGGTAAACCTTTAAAACTTATTTCTATGACCTAATTGCACCATAAGGGTGGACCCCACTGAAACTACTGAAAAGCAATTGGAGGAAAAGAAAACATGATAAAAACATCCCAAAAATTCTACTTACATAAATTCCTTACGTGAAGTAATAACGCCTATACAACAAACCTATAAATTATTACTAAAGGCTTAAAAAATGCAAGCTAAGTCTCAAATATGGTGAAAATACCTCCTAGAAATTATCTTTCTCTATGCATCAAGGCCTTTAAATAACTGTTCTGCCTGCAGCAAAAGTACAAGAGCTACTTCAGAGAAATAAAAGCATCATCTAGGTGTTCCTGCTCCAGCAGGGGTACTGGCCTAGATGATCTTTCGAGGTCCCTTCCAATCACTGACATTCTGTGATCCTGTGAAAAACTTTTAAAAATTGAAAAAAAAAAAAAAAAGTAAAAGTTGCCTGTGCCCAAGGTATGATGCTAGGAGTAAGTGTGAGTTCTTTTCCTTTGATTAGGGGACAATGAGAATGATGAAAAAAAAAAAATCAGACAGTATGTTACAATCACGAGATAAACTTGAAGCTTTTTTTTTCCCCCCTCCTTAGGGTACCATAGGCAAAGTTATCTCTAGGCCCTCTAGCTGGGCTCTGTGGGTTTATCATTCTTTGTAGGCAAAGGTACCTGAAGAAGCAAGATGACTGATTTCAGTGGTGGCATCTCTAGCCTGCACTGATTTTCCAGCCCCAGTTACCAGGAACACCCTGCCAGATGGTGGACTTTCTGCACAAGACTTGTGTTCACGCCTCTACAGCCACACCTGTTGGTGAGCCATCGCTCCTCCCTATTTTGAGATGAGCAGTTTGGTTCTGAAGGGTAACATTACTAATGATACAAACCTGCTTCTCTCAGAAGCCAACAGTCAGTAACCTGGATGAATAAATACTTTTTTTGATCTGCTGGCTGAAACAAAATTATGTCAGCTACTTTGAAATGTACTTTTCAGCACATTAACAACTATTTTTATCAACTTCCCCTGCCCCCCAAATTAAACAAGAGAAAACAATCTAATTTGAGGAGTTCAGCAAAACACAGATAAGGGGACCCATCAGAATTGTGATGGTCTCAAGTATACGAGGAGATGCAAAACCTATAAGGGAAGTTTCTGAAATAACAGTATCTGAGAGAACACTGAGAGGACAATGGTTTAGGGAAACAACCCTGACATCAGCAACTGGATAAACTCAGGAGAAGACAAGATTAATATCAATAAGATTTATGAGAAGCAGCAGCCAATAGTCATGATACAAGATGAGTAGGGTGTGGACAGATAAATTGGCAAGCAAAAAAGAAAGGAAGGTTTGGCCTGGATGAAGCATTACTAGATGAGCTTTGGCTGTGCAGCACGTAGTATGACACCTTGTACAGTGTGACAGATACAAGGCAGGCACATAAAATAAGTCCAGGGTATTGCAGTTGCAGTTTTTACCTTATTCTCCATGGTACACTTTAATCTCCTATTTGCTTGTACTATATGTGAAGGAGTAAGATAAGACTCCTTGAACAAGTCACCATCTGTTCTCAAGATCATTTGAGACTGTAATGACTCATCTGTGTCCTCACTATCCTCAGAGGCCCTTTTTCCCAGGTTCATACAAATACTGTCTACTCCTTGGGGGTCTGAGTAATAAAACGTCTCTGCTGCTCCTGTGAAGTTGTTTTTTACTTCCAAGTTTATGGTATTCTATATCGTAAAATAATGCTGTTGCTTTCAGTAATAGGATCCCAGAACCATGTCTTTTGGCACTTCACCAACAGACCAAGACAGCAATTGGAAAATGTCACTGCTTCTTGCAGACCTTACCTTTATTTTGCTTGTCATGCGACTCTGTGAGAAACTGAGTGATGCGGTCTGAAGGAATAGCAAAAGAAATTCCAGCTGTGACCTTCAAAGTGTTAATGCCAATCACTTCACCATCCTGTTGAGAGACAGCACCCAATCAATTTCCTCCTAAGTGACAGGGTTCAGCTCACTGCCTAGCATTTCATGTTAATAGCTGGTGTAAGAAATTTTAGAGTGTTGTAATCACTCAAGAAATAAACATTACTTGTAAGGGAGGATCTGGGCTCTGATTTACAGTCCCTTTCGCATTTAACTGTGATGGCCAGAGAGATTACAGTACAGTTTGTTCATCCAAAGTCCATCCCACCACTCAGCAAGACATTCCCTCTGCTGAGCGGGCAGTGGAGTTGCTACTACCACTACAGCCACAATTCACCCACCTGCAAAATTAGTGCTAGTTTAAAGCAACCTCTTTTCAAATCAGTTGTGCAGATTAACCAGGTCCCAACTTGGCCAGAAATCCCAGGTGTCATAGTGTGAATGAGCATAACTACTCCTACCAGATCCCCTTTTCCTCACTGCTGTGTAAAGTTTCCTCTGCTCTATGGGGAAATGTTTTTCAACGGTATATGAAATGAGACCTCATTTGCATAGTTGGTATTAGCTTCAGGGTATCTGCCTACCATTAGCTTGAATGACTGGAAGCTGGTGTGACCTATGAATCTTCTAAACAAAATATTCTCCCATTTATTTCAAACTAGCTCTTGAAACAAAATAAAACAAAAATCAAGTCACCTGGACTTACCAGATTAACTAGAGGTCCTCCAGAGTTGCCATACTGTAAAATGATATAAGGGAAAAATAAATTGTTGTTTCACTGTAGGAAATGCAAATTTCATTTCAAACAGTATTTTGTTTGAAGTAAATGAAAGAGCAGGTCATTTCTGAGGCAGCACTGAATACTGACCACAGAAGATTACAGGGCATGTACAGTTCTTCAGTAGTTTTATTCATCACTTTGGTTTGTAACACCATCAGTCTGTCTTATTCTGTAGCAGAGAACACAGTGCTTTAGGTGTTTAATCACAGTGTACTGCTATGAGGTAGGTATTATGTAAGGGCTGGTTTAGTAACCACAGACTTGTAGGAAGGACATATAGCAGCTCTGAGCAGTCTGAAATTGCCTAATACCCAATGGCCTTCAAAGGAAACACCCAACAGGACTACAGGAAATGGGAGTTGGAGAAGTTCCTTGACCATCTTCACGTTGGCTGAACAAGTTTGTTTTAGAGTGAGGCCAGAGTTTTCAAGTAGGTCTACTGAACAGCCAAGAGCAGCAACTTACCACTCAAAATAAACAAAAGCCAAGTGATGCATGACAGCAACATCAACTATATAAACTGTTTACACTTTGATAGCACTGGGCAAACCTTATACATTCTCAGAAGAATAACACAGACATTAAAGTTTTGAAATCAGCTTCGAAGTTGGAGTTTAAACAAAAACATCCATGTCTTACATTGTATCTTTTCAGTTATCAGAGGCTACACGCTTGATTTCTGTGTCTGACTGACAGAGGAACCAAGATAATAATTTCTCAGCCTTCCTCAGCATATTATCTTTCATTCACTTATCCTCTCCTTGATGGATGTGGCAATAAAAGAACTTCAGCACGAGCAGTATAGCTCCATTTAGGAACGTATGGCCCTGTCTTCTCCTGCCCCATGTTCCCACTGTTCTAGCATTTCTCAGAAGGCAGCTGCATGCACATTCCTGCAGGAAAGTCTTGGCTGAGCCACAGGAATGCTCTGAATAGACCAGCTCTCAAACTCCTCCCATTCTCAGGAGAAAACTAGTGTATTAGCTAAGCACAAAACATCCCTTTGCCAGGGACTATCTCTATACTTTTTTTTTCTCAGATGGCAAAGTAACTCAAATATATTGACATTTTCCTTACCTCCTTTACTATCACTATTCAATTTGTTTAGCATTATCTGACATGCTCTGCTATCCTTGTCTAAACTTGCTCATTAGCTTTTTATTGAGGGCAATAAATGCCTAGTATATGCAAGGAAGTTTGATCTTGAGGAATGTGGATAGGCGTGAAGTCAAGAATCCCACGTTCTAATTCCGTCTCTGCCACCAATTCAATGTGTGCTCCCAAGTAACCCATTTCATGTGTTTCTATTCTCCTTTTACAACTGAAGAAAATAATTCCAGTTAGATGTCTTAAGAGGTTCAGCTCTTGAAAAAACTCACTTTTATACAATATCTTAGCACAAAAAGTAATTACCCCCGTTTTTCTATATAATTTCTCTCTACAAGTCTGTTAACGCTAAATATTTGTGAAGCACTTTGTGTGTGTAAAACGCTAAATACTATGACTTGTTATGTCAAATTTGATATTGAAGTCCAGCAAATAAATGCTGAAAATATTTTCCTTTCAATGTATAACAGATTTAAGCCATAAAACTTCAGGCCATTTTCTACTTCACATATGCGTGCAGTGCTCTTTTTAGAATCACCACAAGTTATATACACACCCAAGGACCTTACTTAAGCTCTTAGGACTCCTCCAAGCTGCTGTGAAGGGATATAATTTTCATGTACTTCTATACAACATGCAGTGCTAGGACCCTTAACTCCAAACTGTATTTCAAACTTTATGTTATTTTCCATCTAGATTTTTACTTGTAGTATGTGACATGCAAAAGGAAAACAAGTAATTAAATTGAAGCAGATACTATCAACTTGACTACTCCATATGTTTCTAGTGCATGGAGATGAAAGAAATGTTGGCTCTATTCTACAGCTTTCTTGGCCAGATCAACTGAACAAGCAGAGAGAGAAATGTGTTGATTTACTGCTGGTCTACACAACCATGTGTTACTGGAGGAGATCTACAGAATAAGAAAGGTCTGTCATATGCAGCATCTTTATAGACAACCTCAAAGAGGGCAGTTTTATGTAACATACAACACTAATGCCTGAACACAACTTACAAACACTGCAGAGTCTTCTATAAAAAGAAGAGTCTCACTGATTTTAAACAAAGGTGCTTTTATTTAGTGGATTCACCTTTCAGAGCACACACTTCCATGCCGAATACGTGGGGATTTCAAGGTCCCAGGACTGTGAAGCTCATCTCCTCACATACCCAGTACTTACATTGATAATGGCATCTGTCTGAACGTAATCCATGTCCGAGTCCCGCAGGCCAAGTTCTTTGCCATCTCGCTGGGCAGTGCTGACAATACCTGTTGTCACAGTGTTCTGTAAGGCAAATGGACTTCCAATTGCCACCACAAATTCTCCTGGCCTCAGATCAGCAGAGTGTCCCAGTAACAATACTGGTAGTTTTTTCTTGAATAAACACAGAAAGAAAGAAATAAGCATTAATTTATACCTGAAAATAACTTGATTGCAAAGATCAAAAACTAGCAAGAAGTTAGGAACACATAATTTCCGTTATATTAATGAAAGAGTCACGCACTACCATATACCTAAAACTTAATGCCAGATGAAATTATTATACTGCAGTGTTACTGCTTTAAACTATATTCAGAACTAAACTGCTAGCAGCAGGACCTTTCAATTTCATCCAGAAAAAAAAGCCATCAAGATTCTGAAAGAGATTTCCCCTTTTCCAGCAGATTGTTCCATCATCCTCCTAGAAATAGCATACAAACCAGATATTGACCAGCCTGCCACTCTCCCTACACTAAGCACCATCTTGCAGTCCATTTATTGGTTCAAAGCTAGAAGGATTAGCCAAAATAGCTTGGGTCTTCAGGTAAAGATAGCAGAATCTGGCTGCTTGTTAACTGAGCTGCATTTTTTTCTTCTTTTTTAGCAGTTCCTAGCACAGCAGACAAAGTAATTTAATTCTAAGATATTAAAAACTTCCAGGTCCACAGAAACTGTGTGTTCAGTACATCACAGAATCATAGGGGTTGGAAGGGACCTCAAGAGATCATCTAGTCCAACCCCCCTGCCAAAGCAGGTTCCCTACAGCAGGTTGCACAGGAAAGCATCCAGGCGGGTTTGAACATCTCCAGAGATGGAGACTCCACAACCTCTCTGGGCAGCCTGTTCCAGTGCTCCATCACACATCATTTTCCCCAGATATATTTCCAAGGAATCCCTGAACATATATTCCACCCAATCACTCTGTGCTGACTGAAACGGAAACAGGGTTCCCAAATTAATTAATTCATCTGTTTATGCCACTCACCTTAGGGTGAATCTTTATTGTTGCAATGTCAGATTTCTTGTCAATGTCTTTGATGGTTGCTTCATAGGTATCTCCATTCTGTAGCTGCACTTTCAATTGTTGTCTCCCTGATATAGCATTGGTGCTTGACACCACGTGGGCATTGGTCACAATTAAACCAGAATCAGACATAATAAACCCAGATCCACTGGAAAGTGGGACATTTCGACCAAACAGAGGGTGCCTGTACAAAAAGCAAGTAATTAAGGGAAACATAAGGTAGAGATTACATTAAAAATCATTTACCATCTCTCATCCTGAGAAATAACAAAGCATTTGATGACCAATGTTACAACCCCGAGAAAATTTAAATTTAAAAACTGACAAAGAATGGATCCTTTTCTGAAAAATGTGATTGCTTTTAGTCAGCCAGGGAGATAGGAACTAAGGTTTTCAGACAACCTGCAGCTTTATTTTCCTTTGGTTTCTAATTCTATCTCTATAGAGGCTAGGTGACAAGATAAGAAGGAGGAAGAGCTCATCTCATCTCACTGGTGGCTGCTTCTATACAGGAAGAAAATGACAGGAAGTAGTAGGGCTGACAAACAGACTGGTCCCATAATGGGAAAAAAGGAAGGAGAAGGAACCTTGCAGCTGGACAGAGGAGTAAAGGAGGAGGTAACATCTCAAGGAATCACGAAGCTCAAGTGTAGACTGGTAGGAAAAAGCATGTCTGGAAACTGAAAAGACTATGGGAATGTGACAGAAAATAAATTAAAAACACAATAGGTAAAACTTATTGGGAAACAACACTTGCTGCAATATAGATAGTTAAAAGACTTTATAAACTGTTTAAACTATTACAACTTTTCTCTATGAACAATTGCTGTAATCACCTTAGATCTGTAAGGGGAACAGAAAGTGCCTGGGCAGTAGATGAGAAAAGGTCCACAAATTATTTTTTCTTCCAAAACATGGTCCTTATTAGGAAATTGTTTAAAAGTTCTGGGCTATTCAGCAGTTAAGAATTGGAGCCAATCCCAGGAAGAAGGCAATATCACAATTAGTGCCCAGCAGGCTGCTGGACAAACATTTACTTACAGGGAAAGAACAATCTTAACTACACATGCAAAGATCTTAAACATCTTCCAACTTCAACATTCTCTCAAAAGACCAATCACCACGTGTGTAAAGCTGTCTTAGAAAAACTGATTACCTTGATTTTGAATACTAAAAAAGCCTATAAAAATTCTCCAAGAAATTCTTAAGCCTATGCAACATTAGAGTACTCCAAGCAGAAAGGTATTGAGGTAATGAAGTACATATAATACTTGCAGTAATTTGTTCTGACAGCAGGTTGGTTTGAGTACTCAATGTTAAACCTGCCTCCCAGGTTGTTTAGAGCACTCAATGTTAAACTTGCCACCTCAGCTCCAGCTTCAGTACACTAAGTATTAGTATGTTCTGGTCAGCAGATTTAGTACATTTTTTTCCTATCAGAAATCATTTTTTTGTTTAGATAGGTCACATCTGGTCAACATGCTAACTCTTAATGAGTCTGCTGTAATGTTCCAGAGTATTTTGTGAACTTCAAGAATTCAAAATTAAAGTTGGAAAATATTTGTAGACCTTTGTTAAACGATACAATTAAAATACAAAGAACTGAAAGTTGTTACCTGAGGAAAAGTTCAATGTGCACAACTGCAGGTGCAATCTTTTCTACCACATCTGCTATGAAGTTGAATTTGTATCTTGGGCTGCTGGACTGTAGGTGACCTATACTAGCAGAAAGAATTGGATATGTTAATAAGACAACACCCTTTTTTACCAAGTAGGTGAGATAAAAATGCTTTGAATTGGTCTGTTTCTCCTACTGGGATAGCTTCCAAACATGTATTGGAAAAGGAATCAAAGTCTTTAAGTGTTCAAAACTTATTCAGCATTTTGCTTGATCCTGAGAAAATTAAACATCAGCATCACTTGGCTATAAGTTCTTTGACTTTCTTGGAAGTCTACAAGCCTTGTCTGAAGTATTTTTCTGAGGATAACTACTAATTATTATGCAAAACACATAGGGTCATAGGATAAGTCAGCTTGGAAGGGGCCTCAGGAGGTCTCTAGTTCAGCCTCCTGCTCAAAGCTGGGTCAGCTACAAAGGCAGAACAGGTTGCTCAAAGGTTCTGTCCAGTTAGGACTTGCAAACGTCCAAGGATAAGGACTCTTGAAGCTCTCTGGGCAGCTTGTTCCACTGCTTCACCGTCATCCATGAGGTAAAAGTTTTTCTTGTATCTAGTCTGAACCTCTCTTGTTGAAACTCATGTTTCAACTCATGCCCACTGTCTCCCATCCTCCTGCTATGCACCACTGTAAAGACCCTGGCTCCACCTTTCTGGTATCTTCCCCATGAGTACAGGAAGCCTGCTGTCAGGTCCTCCTGAATCTCTCTTTTCTCCAAGCTGAACGAGCCCAGTTCCCTCGGCTTCTTCTCACAGGAGATATGTCCAGCCCTCCCAACCATCCTCATGACCCGCTCCTGAACTCCTTCCAGGTTGTCAACACCTTTCTTGTGTTGAGGGATCCAGAACTGGATGCAGTATTCTAGATGTGGCCTAACAAGCGCTGACTAATATAGCTGCAGTATTTGGGAACTGCATTTAGAACTCAAGTTAGGATTTTTTGAAGCAGACACATTAGAAACCTGCCGTAAACTATAACCTTGGAACCTAAAAAGTTTTACAAATTCACATTTAAGCTGTCACAAGCAGCTGAGCATAGCAATAGATTACTAAATACTAAGTGTTGTGATAAAAGCCAGAGCAGTACTACATTAAACAGCACTATACACAGTATTTACAAATACTGAATATAATTCTGTGGAACAAAGATATTTGAAGAGAGAGAAAAAAAGCCCACAGCATCCTGGTTTCTAATGTGACAACATCCTGGATCCTAATATCACAACATCACAAAGTAATAATACTGCTTGCGCCAGAATGTCATAGTCATCAACAATCCCTAATACATGGGGACATATCACCACATATGTTAAGCACATGCCAGGGGACATATCACCACACTCAAATAGCAACCTTTCATATTCACAGCCTGATGCTTTCAAATTAACTATGAGATCTAGGGAAGGGAGCAAACGAGTTGTACTGAGATACAGCAATAACGTTTTTGGCTTCTGGTACAACAGCACACTGTTTATCTCAGGAAATATATTTATCTTTCTGCCACTTAGTAGGCATAAACAGTATCAACTCTTCAGAAGTGATGCTTTGCACCATCATGATTTGCTTTAACTTCCACTCATGCTGAAGGATGAACTTACTCCACAGTAGCTCTTGTGTACCAAGTCAACACCTGGCTTTAAGGGTTCTAGATTTGCCTTTTTCTAGGTCACATAACACAGTAATGAGTCCAGATACAGATTCTGTCTTTTGAAAGTATATACTTTTCTTTCATCAGTTGCCCTTTACCCAAGTCTTTAAAAGGAGGGTGGGTAGAAGCCATCACACAAAAAGGAAAGATACACAGAAAAGAAAGGAGAGAGGAGTTTAAGAGAGGTAATGCATTTTGGTATTCTGTGTAGTTCTTTATTCAAAGACCATTTTCACCAATCCTTACCTACAGATGTTTTGCTGACCATTAAACTGTGTAACTTGTAAATTACTTGGGATGAATATGAAGATTACAGCACAATGGCATCTAATCTAGTTACAAAAAAAGATGTTTCAGTGATCTTTCTATTCTTTGAACGACTTCTTAAGATAGTGAGTGACAGAGAACTAGTTGTTATAGTTCCTATAGTGTCTCAGAAAGCTTTCACAATAAAGTGTTAAAGGCCTTACAAAGTCAGAAAGTGAGAGGCCTTACATTACCACAGTATCCAAAAGACCTGAAGCAAAGACAGGAAATTATGAAATGGACGCAACACTGGTACCAAATAAGAAAGTATTGAAGAAAGCAGATCAAGACAATTAGGCATTTCTCCATACAAGTCCATGAGTTCTCTTTCCTGTTACTGGACATAGGATTTACTTCTGAGGGGAAAGAAACCATGCTTACATTTAGCAAGCTAAATTTATATGTTATGGTATAAACAGAAGGAACAACTTGGCAGGACTAGATTCAGTATATTATTTTTATGCACATTCTCACGCACTCCAAAAAATCCCTTTAATCAGTTGAATATGCTTGTTTCAGTACTTAGTTTAAAAGAGACACTGCAAACAGGAATCACAGAGGACAGTCATGTAAGCGCAATACAGTTATTTATTTTGCTTACTGGGCCACTGAAGATTCTCTTACCTTCAGTTCACAAGCAGCTTGCCCAATTATCCAGTATATCCTTACAGTCTACTAAGGTGACTTTGAATGCTTGCATACACATCAGTGTTCACTGATGATAACATTATCATCACATTTATCTTCATAGAAGTGGCTATGCATCTATGAAGGACAGCTGGCTAGACCCTTAGATGATGAACTAGAACAGAATCAGGGGGCAAAAGCATGGTGAATGCAGGGGTTTAGTTGGTGTAAATCAGCATAGCTCTATGTGAGACAGGGCAACTAAATCCCTTTGCATCTGCTGAGTGCTGAACTGTCCTGCCCATGCCAAACTGTCACAGCCTTGCACATGGCCAAAAGCAGAGGAGGACGCCTGCCAAAGAACTCGGTTTTGCACCACTCCTGAGTAGCCACCAGGGAAACATCATGGGTGGCAGTGCCTTTCCAGGTAAGATTTGAGGTAGGCAGAGTGAAAAAGTCTGAAAGAGATAGCAGGTGAATGTAAACATGGAAAGAGACAAAGAAAATAAAATGCAGCAATACAGAGAGGAGACTGAAACTGAAGCAAAGCTTGTCTTCCTCCCATACCATAGTGAAAGCATTTCTCAGTCTGAGCATAAGTCCAGAATCTCACTGCTAGGGTCAGAAGACAAGAATACCCAAACCTGAAGGTGAATCCAAATCTGCACTATATATTAAGGGGAAATTTGAAACAAAGGAGGATCAAGAATAAGAGACACACAAACTTTGTAAGAAAGGTGTAGCTGAAGATTTACTGGCTTGATTAGAGATGAGCTGTTCTTCCTAGTGTCTAGTGGGGACTAAATACTGGTGAAAACTGACTTACAAAGTTGAGGTGCCTTCATAGAAACTGATCTCTCCAATCATTTTCTGCAAGCTGGGTGTGATAAGAACCTTTAAACACATTATACGACATCCCAATAACTCAAACTGTGGCCTTGGAAGATGTAACTGCAAACTAACATTTACTCTCACACATACAGCCCTATTTAAGCTAACTGAAATATTAGTTATTATTAAGAAACATTTTAATGCACAATTATTAAACTGTTGGTTTTCATCAGAAGTTCTCAATATAATTTAAAAGGGAGGAATTTCAGCCTGAGAAACTGAAGAAGGAAGCAACATCCAACATTGTTTAAGTTGTTGTAACTGCAGTGTATAAGTGTTATACCTGCAGTAGTAGAATCAGGGCTTGATGTCAGACCTTCAATCTATCCTTTAATTTGCATTAGTCTGCAGACACTAGCTGCTGCTACTGTTCTTACTAAAACATAAAATTAAACACATGTAATTTTTGTTTCTTGTTTTTCCCCCAACAGATACTCTTGCTGTCGTTGGGAGTCTCACGCATCTCTCAGACCTCTGCTGGAGTGTGAATGTAAAAGCTCGGAGTTTACAGCAGCTTTGTGTATTTTGACCTATTGACCTACTGAGATTTGCCACATATTTTTTGAAAGGTCTCTCAATAACATCCATCATTTTCCATGTTATTATTGTGTGTTCAACATCACCTCACACTAACCAAAGCTAATTTACCTTGGAAAAGAGCCATAATTTAATCCAATTAACTATCTGTTGCATAATGAAGATATTAAAGGTGCTGCAACCAGATTGTACTTGAAGTAAAAACAAATTTATACTGTATGAGTCTTTAGCTCTCTACATACCTCTTAATCAAAAGAACTAGATTTTCCCAATCTGCTCCATAGCCACAAACTAGATTTCTAGCAGATCTGAACTCCCATCCTACCATTTAAATTCAGTGATTAGATCTTCAGAAACTCTCCAGCTCCGCTCACAGAACACTCAAAATCCAGATTTGGATGTAAGTGCATAAACTGGAGTTAAAGATGTTCACATTGTTTTGTAAAATTTGATTTTACATTTCCAGTTCTATGGGCTCCTACTACACTGGACTGCCTGTCAGGTAGGAGTATCCTTATTATCAGCTTAACATTTTTCCAGCATAGTAGTGTTATCTACAGACTATGAGTTCATTTAATAGTGTTGTATTTACTTTTTTGCAGAGACAATAGGCCCACTCAAATCCCATTAACACTGCTGTAAATCAGGAACAAATTTGTAGAGCTAACCTAGTACAAAGAGAGCTGAAAAACTTTTAGCAGAAATAACTTGTCATAATCCCACTGAAGACAACAAAACTAGGCCCATTTACACTTGCAGAAGACTGAAACTTTCTGAGTATCTGCCCGCTTACTCCCTGTAGTATCAAATCAATTAACGTTCAATGCTTTCTTAAATATATTACGTTGTATTGCAATTTTATATTCATTAAGAATTTGTGAGACTGGGAAACTCATTCTTTGAAGGCTGTTCCCCTGCCCCCTTTTAAAACCAGCTTCGGCAAAGATCTGTATGTTCAGCAAAATTATTATGTCTAAGGGAGGACTGCAACCTGGCAGATCTGATCACCAGGGATAAACATGGTCCCTACTGTGCTTTCATGGAAAGAAATGAAAGACAAATAAAAGATTATAATGTCTCTGCTTAAAAAACAGAAACATCTGCTGGAAACATAGGTTCATGGGCAGCTTTTCTGATGAATTCAGCATTAAGATCAAGTTGCATAGCTGTGCACTGACCATAAGCCTTGGTGAGTTTAATGCCACATTACGGTTCAGGCAACTTGTTTATACAATGGATATCTACCATGCACAGATGAAAACAATTTGGTGAACCAACACCAAAGTGGCTTTTTTGTGCAATGCAGCAATCACAATGGCCAGACAGAGACAGACTGGCACAAGCCTTCCAGGCACAGACACCTCACTGCTTCCCTGACTTCAGATGCTAGTTGCATCTCCTTCCAAGTGACTTTCATAAGGAGACAAAATGAGAACATCTCTTTCCTGTTAGCTATCCTATACAAAGCAGTGAAATACTATGCTCTGAATATTTACCAAACACTTTACAACATTCAACCTCATCTGCAGGAACTCAAAACAAATTCAGACATAAGAATTTCATCAGTAAAGGAACATGACTAGAATTTGGCTTTCCAGCCAATATCTTGTGATGCATTTCCCCAAATACAGCTGGTGGCAGCTGTAGGGCTTTGATGACAATACTGGTAAGAGACTTCAGTATCTCTTACTGGGCCAGTTTCTCAGAAGTCCAAGTAATTATATGCCCCATAGTTCCTCTGTATCTTCAAGGTTATGTACAGGCACACCCCAAACACCCTACACAGAACTGTGTGCAATGACGCTGCTCATGCATTAGTTGTATCACAAATGTTTATTTTAGGGAACTGAACTTTTAGGTTCCTATCTTGCAAAGACTTGACTGACATGTGTGAGTCTTAACTGACATCATGACCACTTTCTGAGAGTGACTTCAGTTAACCAACAGAGAGGACCGACATTCTCAGGCAGAATCCTGCAAAGGATCAGTGTCAAAGCCAACACACTTGTTTTCTGGAACTTCTTTCCTCAGAGGTTTTCTAATCAAACTTTTAGTTTTCCTTATTGCACGGTCAAAATAGCACCCTTACTAAAAATAAATGAATAAATAAACAAATAGATAAATAAATAAATGCTTCCACATCCTAGGTGAGAAAATAAAACTCTTTTGACATCTGAACTGTCTTCACATAAGCCATTAGCAGAAGAACACTGCAGGGAATTATTAACTCTACTAAGAAAGTTGTACTGAGAGATCATAAACAGCCCTTTGTGCAAGAGAGAGTCTGACAAAAGTTCGCCATAGATTGCAAGTGACCTTGTGAATCCTTTGAATGAGGAATCTGACACTTCAATAGATTGAGAAGTGGCATTGTTAAATTTGCTTCAGTGAAAAACAAAGCTCTTGAAGAACAGGTCTTTGATTACAGAGGTTGTCTTCCATATATGTTTTTGCCACTACTTACACACCAGCCTGTAATAGCTTATCTTTTTCACAGTAGGTGACAGAAGGCAGGAAAAAGCTAGGTGCTTCAGAAAATTCCCATATATTAGGACATGTAGTATTGAAGAGGAAAAATACTAATATTTGTAGCATATAGTTTAAATTTGCCTAGGAGTTCTGCAGATTGTTCCTATCAGTATTTCAGAGAAGTCCATGAGCCTGCTCAGATGCATAAGGCTAACTGTGTGAGTAATAGTTTTCAGGGCATAAGCATACTGAAGAACACCACCTGTATCTCCATGCAGTCCACACCTCCTTTAGTACACTGTATCCAAAACCTGCAACTTGGCATGGTGTTCTTCAAGCTAATCCTGGCCTTCAACAAGGAAAAAAAATATTTTAAATTCTGTCAGTTTTGGAATTATCACTCAGTCAACCTGGGCATCTCTTTCTTTCCTTCCTTTCTACCTCCTTTACTACTCCTTTTTCAGGTATCCTCATTTACCAGACTTTCATCACTAGGAAATCAGCTAAGTTTTCTCAGCCCACCTTGGTTTATGACAGCCAGAATCTAACTTAGCATCTCCATAAGCAACTGGAAATGGAGTGGACACTTCAAAAGCTGCTCTTCAAGGTCACTGCATGTTCTGAAAATGGCCTAAGTCACACTATGTAAGGTTACCATTATCCGACATTGTTTCAATATATGTATGGTAAAACTGGATTTTCTTCATAGCTAGCTTAGCCCTTCAAACTCTGAGTCATCTGAGGCCAGATTTCTTTCAAGAACAGGGAAAACAGAGAAACTCAACAGTAATTTTAAACTGTCGACTTTCTTCTAAACCTCTCATTACAGCCATTGCATGTTATTGTTTAAAAAAAAATTTAAAAAAATACCATAATTGAGTTCTATTCCTGGCTCAACCACCAACTCAGTCTGACCCTGGGCAAGACACTTGGTTTCTTTGAGCTTCAGTTTGTGCAGCTGTAGAATTGAATAAAAAAATTTTAGAACTTAACAGAGAACCAGATGCTTCATCTTAGCTGAGGCTTTCTGGGACAAAAAACAAAGCCAAAACAAAGTGAGCACTTAACTAGTTGCTGAAAAAAAAAAAAAAGTTGCCTCTACCTCACAGCTCCAAATTCCTCAGCCTATTAATAGTAGATTCAGGAGGATTCCTTAAAGAAAATGTCACATATACCAAACCCCAAGTGCTCAGTAAGCTCTTAGATGCAGGCTAGCTCACTCATCTTGGTTAAACACTGATTATTCCATATGGATCAGTTCCAACCAAGTATTAGGAGTACTACAGCTAATGGATGCTGATGTGAAAAGGAACAGGCAAAAAGCAATTTATAACTACGAAATACTGGAGAGATTGACCACTGCAGCTGAAGGCTGGCATCTGGAGCAACTCTTGGCTCGGCCAAGATACTCCTAAAGGAACTCCAGGAATATCATTTGACCTCCTCCCTCTCTGCACCAGTTTACCTTCTCTCAAGAGCTCAATATATGAAAGGTTCCCTGTTCACAGAACAGTTACAATAGTAGCTCTTTTCCCTCTGACCTTTTCCAATAATTTTGCCAAGTTTGCTATCTATGAATAAACAGAATGGCTAGTGGTTCACCTGGCATAATGGAAACACTAATGTATTATTTAAAACTTCATTACATATATGAGTTTTTTCTTTCCAGGAACACTATAAGAAAGGTAGAAGAAAACCCTTAAAGTAATGCATCAGTAAGTATGTGAAAAGATACTAGCAGCATTAACACTTCTATAAAGTGACCTATTTTAATACTAAAAAAAATTACCAACTTAAGTGATTACTAAACTTTCTGAAGTTAAACATTCAAGCCTGAAGTTGCTATAGATTATCACAATATCCAAGCAAAGGCCTTAGTAAGTTACTGTAAACAGAAGACCATTTGATATCCTGTGTGGCAACATTTTAAACTGTAAAGGAGTTTTTGCCACTTTAGACTCTACAAGATTACAAAAATCCTTGTGAAAAGAAAACAAACCAGGCAAAAGACTATGTTTTAGGTGTTTTATATACTACCTAGTGCTTTTTCTGCCCTGTTTGGGCTACATGGCTTTAAGAAGCATTTTCTGCCTGGAGATGCCTGTCAGGTGAATTCAACCAGCATCCCACACACCACCAGGGAAGGCCCCAGAGTACAAGCGTTCCTGGGTCCCCACTCTCTTCAAGGAGGTCATAGTGCAATGGATCTGCAGCACAATCTGCACAGGAGATGCCACCGAAACACCTCAGCAGTGAGTGCAGACACTGTGAAATGAACGTGGCGTTGGCAGGATGAGAGCAAGTTTGTATTGCTGTCCTGCCAGTGCGTCCTGCCTTGAGAAGAGGTGATGGCTGAGGATGTAAGGGCTGCCCTGCCCTGCCAGCCTGACACCCGCCACCGAGCTGGCTTCCACGCTGTCACCTGCACTCGCCTCCTGCTCACGGGACGTGCACAACGCCAAGGTGGCCACGGCCACGCTACTGAGGGAAAACCTTCCCAAACCTCATCCCCAGGCCTCTAGCCCACACTAAGGATCAAGGAGGATTTTTGCTGTTCAGGAAAGACCTGAGCACCTCTTCCCCACGCCATGGTGATGGTTGGCAGCCGGGTGAGGTGCCTTGACTTTGCAGCCTTGTACAGTCCCTGGAGAAACCCAGTCATCCCAGGTCACTGAAAATCATTATTTTTCTTTGCCAGGAAACCAGCATGCCCCTGCACTGTCCACCCGCTACCCTCTGCCCCTCGGGCAGGCCCCATTATGCTCCTACCCGATTCACAGGCTCCCTTCTGGACCTGGGCGACAGCGGGCAGGCCGTGCTGCAGCGCCTTGCGGCTCACCGCCTTCAGCTGGCAGATGTTGTCGTAGGTCCGGCCGTCGCTGCCGCACACCTGGGCGCTGAGCTTGCACTGGCAGACCCCCTTGGCGAAGCGCTTGCCCATGGGGTAGCGGCAGTCGAGGCTGTCCCCGCAAGGCGGGTCCTCCTTGCGGCCGCAGGAGTCCCCCTCGCCCGCGGCGCAGATAAGGCAGCAGTTGCAGCGGTCGGGGACGTAGCCGCTGGGGCAGCTGGGGCTGGGGCACTTGGAGACATCGCAGCGGGTCGGGCACTTGGCTCGGGCAGCCGAGAGATCCGCGGCGCCTGGGCTGCAGCTGAGGGAGAGCAGGAGCAACGGGCTCAGCAGCGACACCCGCATCCTCGGCGGGCTGCTGGCAGGGAGAGCAGCGGAGAAGGGGTGCGAGCCCGCCCGGCCCGAGGGGAAGGAGGCGGGGAAGGTGCAATCGCGGTGCAGCGAGGGAAGGGACAGTCGGGCTTTGTGCACACACGGGCGGGAAAGTGTCTTCTGCCCCGAGCAGAGCTTCTGCAGGCGGAGCGGTGAAGAGCAGCAGGCAGAAGGAAGGAGGCTGGAGTATAAAGTCGCAGAGTCAAGGCCAGCTCAGTCCCTCCGAGGCGCAGCAGCTCAGCGACTCCCGGAGACTAGCTGGCAGGGCTGAGGCGCCGAGCCATGGCCAAGCTGCCGTGCAAGGTGAGCGCCGTCCCTAAGCGGCCGCGAGAAGCAGTGAGCACAGTGCCCAGCGCAGCAGCAGCGTTATATGGGGGACGAGCCCGGGACCGCCGCCACCTCCAGCAGCAGCCGCGGGAGCCCCGCGGTGGCGACAACGGCCACGCCCCACCCCGGCCGGGGAGGGAGGGCTCCCCGCGGGCTGGACGACGGGCCGGGGAGGGCCTGTCTGAAGGGGAGCCCTTCGGCGGGGAGGGCTCGCTCCCCTCGGCTGCGGGGCGGAACCGCCCGTCTGCTGTTAAGTCACCGCCCCGACGGGGAAAGGCAGGGGGTGAGCTCGCTGCGGCGGCGCACTCGAGGGCGGCAGCTGTGGGAGAGCGAGGTGGGCTAAAGAAAGGGCAAATATGTACGTGTAAGAGAATTTCTGTGAAGAGGGCAGTTGTGACCTCTGAGAGAGCTGGGAATAGAAAGTTGGCAGGCATTTTGTCTTCCCTCATGCTCATCTTTAATGTTGTCAGCACATCACATTAATAAGGACATTTATCACCGCTGCCAAAGGCTAATTGGGATCGGGCTTCTGTTGCAATATTAAATAAAACTACACTTGGACGTGAATCCCTTTTTACAGGTGATGAAACCAAGACACATGAAGCTGAACGTGCCCCTGGTAGTCACTCGCTCATACAAGGCTTCACAGCAAGTTGTATGAGACACTTTCCAACACCCAAAGAGGATCCACTGGGCTCCCCACCATCATTTGCTTCAACAAAATAATTGATAGCTTTTATATAATATTAATTAAAAGTATTGCCAAAGCCTTAACTTTTTATGTTTTGGGGTTTTTTTATCTATCATTAATCCCAAAGTATTCAGTAACTCTGTCAGGTGGAATGGAGCATCTGTTGAGCTCCATTAACTAGTCACCCACACCATTTTCATAACCTGCTGCTTAAACCTTGCCCATATACGCTGTCCTTACCAACAAAACACATTTATTCTGAGGTAGCAACTAGTCATAACTTTCAAATTAATAAATCTAGGTAGGGGTAGAGCTGGCTTCCACAAAACTTAAGCTTATTTAAGGAGAAAGACCTCTGACATAGCTCACTCAGAGACCATACCAAACTTCCAACCTTGACTTGTGCCTGCAGTTCCCCCTTCCCTCTTTTTCATGCAAGGGATGAAACTCAGACAATCCCACAAGATACTATTTCGGGCTTTCTCCTGATGGGATCCCACGAACCAGGCTTAAGTAGGCACTATTTGCTGACCAGCTGCATCTGGCTATTGGGTCATAAAAAGGGAGAAATTATGATATTAATTAAGGACCTCTTGAATGCAGTAAGCAGTATCCAGAATCCCCTGCTACAGTTAGTGTTTTATTATTTTCTCTGTTATAGGGACCAAGTTGAACCCAAGACTGGATTCTCAGGACAGCTGCAGTCTCTTATAGAAAAAGAAGGTATACAAGGTAGGTAAAGACATTACATATCTTGTGATGAGAAAACTGTAAAATTTTGCTGTAGAAAACATCTTGTCACTTTTTTAAAAGGTAAGGTTTGCTAAATAACTTTATTTATAAAGCAATAGCTAAAATATGAAAAATGTCTATGTTTTGATGTAAATTTGCCCTTTAAGGAAACAGGAGACTAATAAAAATGAAAAGTGTTAGGTCTAAAACATGGGTCAGAAAGAAACAAGAGCTCTGTGTGTAGTTGACGTGAATATTTTCATTATTCATTATGACAGTTACAAGGAAGAGGTTGGGGAAAATATTTCAAATTACAAACACCAGTCTATGAGTTACTACTGTTAAGACAGAATCTTTCATAGTTGTATTGATATTCCTGTTAGTTATCTCTTTCTGTAGTCACACCTAGGAGACTTCAAACAGAATATAGGAAAACAGAGTGGATATGGACATAAATACAGCAACCTTGACTGGAGAGTTTGTAATCTAGGATGAGTGTAAGGAGTTTCACAGAATCTTTCATAATTGGCTTATCAATATACGTCTCGTTAAGTTAGGATGAAAAAAAATCTGAAAGGTATTTTCTGCTGACTGTTGTCTCATAGCCAAAATAAAACAGATGACATAATTTCTCTCAGGTGGGCGTATGTATAGTATTGCCACTGCCAGGACTGGGTATTAATTCTACTCTGAGGGGTACTGATCAGGATCCTGCCTATTAGAGGAGATAAAATAAGAACTATAAGGGATACTGCAGTCTCTGCAACCATTCTTTTTACTTTCAGAATTCATTATTCAAAAAAAGAGAGTGATGCAGAGAGTAAGGCTAGGAAAAAAATTAAAGTCACGCCAAGTATTGTGTGTTCCTCTTGAGAATAACGTGTAAGAGGTTTCATGGCTCAGTGCTACTAATTGAACACATTTCACTAGAATTTGAATTCATTCAAAATTTAAATGTGTCACTAAAAGCTGTTTAAATTATAACTCATTCAGTAATAGTTTTTCATTACTTGGAAAAATGACCGTTTCATGGGTTCTGAATCACCTCTGTCTGGTGGAAATGATACTTACTGCATTGCTGGAAGGGAGGTGCCTCAAGACAAATCCAAAGCAATGCAGGAAATGTTATTGATGACTCAGTGAGTATCTGTCTTCTCTCTTGAGGGTCAAATTGTGATTTTATGCAAGTCCCAAACGACAATGAAGCATGTAGTCGCCATGTCCTTAAAAGAATATAAAGAGTTTGCTCCAAAATTCACCTACTACATTCTAAGCCCTCTTCTTCCCTTTCTCACAATAGGAAAAAAAATCCTTGTTGGCTTTTTATGAAGTTAAATGTCCTGTTTGTTTGCATCTTCTGGTGTGCATGCAAGGCATATTTACAGTCCCTGGCTGTTCCTACTTCTGCGTGGCTGCACGTGGCTGCATGGATGCTGGTCTCTTCTGTGCTGTCTAGTCCACATAGCCATGGCAGAGAAGTAGGGTGGCACATGATGCTACACAGAATTAATAGAGAAATGTTGCCTTAGTGTTCCACTGGGGATCTATATGCTGTTCGGGCAGCAAATAGGAAGTGCCATTTGGATGATGTCTAAATCTAAATTTATGACCCCAGAGTCATTAAAATTCATACTTAATTCCTTGAGTATAAGAATATTTTCCACTCTGTCTCGTCCCAGTACAAACTGGGTAATTATGTATCAGCTGATTTAAATCTCTCTCTCTCAATTTAAATCACAAAGCATTCAAATTAATTCCTAAATCCTATTATTCTAATTCATCTCGGTGTATTCATAAGTCTTACAAATTTATCTGGAGTGAATTTCTATGTATTTCAAACTTCTTGTTATTGTTTCTTTAATATGGTTAAAGTTCAGAAACATTCACTTCTGTTATAACCTCACTAAACAAATTGTCTAAGTTAAAGACCACTCTGACCTCACCATTGAGGCCTCTAAATTAGTAGCACATTTTTAATATTCATCCTCAGTTCCTCGTAGGAGTATTTGTAAAAGAAATCCAAAGTACACTTTAAACTGGAGTAATAAACACTGTTTATTTATCAGATTGTCTGCATCTCATTTCCTGAACTAAACAGCTAAAGTCTGTTTGCACTCCTGACATTACAAGTCTCACAAGCTGATCCAAGAGAACATCTGTCAGTTTGTTTTCAAGACTGGACATTGCAGAAGAAAAGAAAGGGTGGGGGGAGAACTACGTCTTTCACAAACACATCAGATGTTCAAACAAAGTGAGAACTTTCTCGGCTGCCTTCATAAGCCACGCAAGCTGTGCCTTAGGAATATACTTTTTTTCTCTTTCTCCGGTCCCCTAACAGTAGTTGGAAAGCAGTGGTCATTTTTTTTCTCTATATTCTGCTCAAAATTATGCCAATAAATATTTTTAGGAAGTGCTAATGAGTCCAAAAATATATTCAAGAAATACTCTTAGAATATACTGAAAGCAAGTTAAAAAACCAAGAGCTTGTTTTCCTCTAACATAAGACACAGCTACTCTGAACTCATTGCATTTCGTGCAAGAGAAAAAAGGTAGACTTTTGGCACAGAGACAGGATTATTTGAAGGAAATGCCACAGCCTGTGCTGTTCTTCACTCTGTTTCTAGTGAAAAGAACAGTTTGTGTTAGTATGTTTAAGGGGAGGAAATTCAGACCGTTAATAACAGAACTGGCCTAGAAATTATATGCTTTAAATTCTGTCACAGTCTTAATAAGCCTTCTTGCTGTAGAAGCGAGAATTGTATCTCCAACTTTATCATTAAATATAAAGTCTGCAGTGAAAGGATAAGTGTATATTTGAGCAGGTGTTTGGGATCAAGAAAAAAGTCAATTTTTTAATTAGAAAATACTGATTCATAAAAGAGAAAGGTATCCAGAGGAACAAAGCATGCCAGTTTGTGTTTAGATGACCTGTTTGATGTATGAGGGTGTGTATAAGGAGACAGGTAAATCTGGTCAAAATGTGTGTTTGAAGAATAGAGAATGAAAGAGGAAAAGAAAAGACCCCTTTGTTTTTGTCCTCCATTAAGATCTAAGAACCAAGATTTTGGTATTTTTTTCGGAGCTGTAGAAAACACATTCAATTTTCTGATCTTCCTGGTAAAGGGCAGGGACTTGGCTTTGGTGCTTTGGTGCTGAAGTAAATATCTGCTTGAGAAGATTCAGTTTTCTTATCTAGAGTGTTAGAAGCCTTAGCTTTGTGCAGAAGAAAGATGATAAGAACTATCAAACTCATTGTTGAGGCCCATTTCCTGCTTTGTAGCCCACCCTCCTGTAGGGGCTTCCAGGCTGTTCCATTAATCGGCCACAAATGTTGTGTGAAGGGCCATTTGGCAAGAGCTACCAGATCTGAAGCTGGAACTTGCAAACTCAGCTAGCTGTTGAGAAGAGTTAGGTGGATTAGGCAGACCTAAGGCCAAATCACTGCTCAGCAGGATACCTGAGTTTGTAGTTCTCTAAAAATACTACTGTACTGTTCCTTACCTCCTATTAGCTCTCCAAAGAGAGAGGGAGTGAGTGACACCAGCTGCTATCAGTTCAGTATGTGTGGGGCTATCTGGAAGAAAGGGAAATTGCCTTCAATTGAAACCACACGTTTCTGGGTTCTTCAGACAAGACATGTTGCCAGACCCACACAGTGTCTGCTCTAGCTCATAGGTTTGTGTGTGTAATTCGAATTTGTGAAACCAGAAGTCGCATGGAAATGGTTGTGAGTCATACAAACTCCTTATTCTTCTAATAAATGGCTATAGCAAATTGGAGGAAAACTTATGAATGTACATGGGATTTTGCTTCCCTCTGCCCCATGCTCTGCTTTGCTGTTGAACAGCTACCTAGAATCTCGTATAACTTCATCCCAGCTGATATGTCCATGTGAATATACATATCTTAACAAGATCCTGCCATGTGCAAAAAGGATACAGTGTGTTAAAAGAAGAGGAATGAATTGGAATGGAATGAGTTAAAGCCAAAGAGTAACTTTTAGATGTTTTCTACTCAGCTGGGCCCAGTATGTTTCACCTTAGGATGCTCTTGATGAACTGTCAGAAGGAACCTGGAAGTGCAGTTCACTGTAGAGTAAAAATTAAGTCATCTTACGAGCCTCCAGAAGACCCTGAAGTAATACTCAATAGACATTATGATTAAGAATGCACCATGTCTCACAAACCTAATTTCATCTATAATAGAATAATAGGGATTGTAGAAGGAGTAAAAGCTGTGACTGTCATATAAGTACATACAGACATTACCAATGTATTTTATACTGTCTTTGATAATACTTTTGTAAGCAAACGGTGAAATTAAAGTCTAGGTGAGACTTCGTGATGTATAACTTCTTGGAATTCTGCTGTCCAAAAAGAGTCATCAGTCCTTCATAGTCTACCTGAAACTGGATCAAGAGCAGCCCTGAGGAGAAGGACTTGGAGGTACTGGTGGACGAGAAGTTCAGCATGAGCAGACAATGTACACTCACAGCCCAGAAGGACAACCATATCCTGGGCTGCATCAAGAGAAGTGTGGCTGGCAGGTCAAGGGAGGTGATTCTGCCCCTCTGCTCTGCTCTTGTGAGGCCCCATCTGGAGTACTGCATCCATTTTTCCTTCTTCCTCACTGCTGGTATGGTCTCAGTTGGAGGTCTATGCCTAGGTTTGCATTTCCTACTTCAAAAAAAATGTGAATCAGTTGGAGAGAATCCATAAAAGTGCAAAATCATTAGAGGTTTAGAAATACGCCTTAAAACTAAGCTTGAAAGATCTGAAATTGTTTAGTCTAACCCAAAAGAAGACAGAAAAGGGACATGATATGAGTATACAAATATGTAAAAGGTAAAATATGCTGAAAGAAGAGGGTAACAAGCTATTCTCCATGTTCATGGGGGTAGCTCAAGAAAAAGACTCAAAATGCTGCTAGGGAACTTTAGGATTGATACTAGAAGATTTTTTTTTTAATATTAAGGGGCTGATATTTTAAAATACAAAGATAGCAAAGCATAGGAACTGAGTTTTGTGGAAAGGATGTGAAATCTCTCTGTTTTTTAAGGCCTTCTTTAAAGGAAAGCTTACATAGTTGTTGTTAAGAAATTACTCTAGAAAAAACTGGTCCTGCCTTGGGTAGGTAGGATCTTGAACTCCTTTCCTACTTTTTTTCTGATTTTGTGACCATAATGCAGGCATGTTGCCTGATTAAAGAGTATATAATCAGATAGCAGAAGTCCTAAAATGAATTTAGGAAGCTCCCTTGGAATTTCAAGAAAAAAGAAAGAAAGAAATGGATTAAAATTAGAGATAAGAGGGATTCAGTTAAGACTATTGCAGCCTAGTAGTTTCAGTAGCGAGATAAAACCACAAGGCAAAACACAAATAGAAATATAGTGAGATTGAAAGTGAAAATGGTTGTACAGCTAGAGTTTGAGGTCTAGGGATGATCAGAGGATAAAGTGCTGAGGGAGGGGAGATCAAAGAGAAATATATAACAGATGAGAGGGTGAGGGAAAGAGAAACATTTCCTCCAGATGGCACGTATTATCTCCTGGAAAGATTGGCAAGATTAGAGAATCTTGCTAGGAGGTGGAGGAGGTGCTGTGAGTAGAGGTATACCACGTGTATTATATTAAATTCTATTTGGAGAGTAAGAAAAGGCTTCTTGTAAATGAGTTACTGTTTTAAATGTACAACTTCAATTTATTAATCCAAATTGCTCCCTTTGTGCTATCATTATTGGTATCACTAGGTATTCAGTATATAACTATAGATATTCTCTAAAACATCACAAAATCAACCTCCTTCTGTCTTCCATCTCTTCCCTGATTTTTCTTGTTGATACCATCCCATTTTCTGTAACTGTTTTTTTTCCTTGCTGGCAGAGTTACAAAGTTCAGGGGCCTGCAGATTTTATGAATCTTTTTATGGTGGCTTGGCATTGTACAAGGGTGGTGTGGATGTTGCTGGATACCAGCCAATCTTTCTGTGAGAGGTCTGCACAGCGGGTGCCGAGAGGGATGAGGATGGGAAGACTGAAACAGAACTGTAGAATTTATTACAGAAACAAATATAGAATTAATTCTAGAAATCAGAGTAACAAGTTTAAATTCATTAATAAAGCTTTATTCTATTTAACCCATTAAAGGACAAATTGTCCAATTTCATTTCTCTCTATGAAATACCAGCTAGAAAATTGTTTTATTATGGAATGGAGACTCTCAAATTGCTTCAGTAGTTAATGTTTTAAGAACACCATTTTCAAGATTTGCCATAAAATTATGAGTTAAAAGCTTTGGTTTAAATTAGAGGCCTAGAACTTGAAGGTAAATAGAACTGCTTCTGAGGAATTAAAGAGAAAGACAACATAAGCACAATGAGGAAAAAGTATAACCCTGCCTGAATTTTCCCTGTGAAGGCTGAATGATGTCAGAAGACAGGAGCTAGTAGAACTTGAAAGCCAAGGTAAGGAGGTTGATAGGATGACTGAAACCATAAAGTGGAGAACAATGGATCAAGTGTGGAGAAGATAAGAACATAAGTGGGATCTTTTTGGGTCAGTCTAAAGGGCCAGTGTCCTCTTATTTATGGTGACTTAAAACAAATCCTTGGAGAAGAACAGAGCAAGTCTGAACTGATACTTTTCGCACTAGACAATGCTGCTGATTTGGAAGCAGCAGTTTCCTCACATCCTGCCACCACTACTGCATTTTAAACTGGAACTCTCTGCCTAACTCTGTGACTCAAACTAAGTGTGTGAAAGGGCTAGACTGCAAAGATGGTCATTAGACCTTCTCACCCAAGCTGTGGTCATTTTTATCATCTTAACTCCGTGAAATAATTGGCCAAAGCAAGTTAAGAAGACAGGTGTTACTGTCAGACCAAGCTGTTTGCCATAGCGTTTTATTTGCTTACCCTGGCACGTTTTGTGTGATGTCAGCACACAAAGAATGTTTCTGCAGATAAAGCAAATGGCAAATGATTTCATGAGCCTGTTTGTGACAGATGTGTACAGTGTGAAGAACATTGTAGCACAAATTACAGTACTTGTCATGATCATGTTATTCCAGCTCATTAAGCACATTTCTCTGGTTTGTGTCCACGGATGACTATCTGTGAAAACTCACTAGGGGTCATGACAAGGCTTTCTGCTTGCCACCCCCTCTACACAGATGCCTGTTGAAGTTCTGCGTATCTTTATCTGCATATCAGCCACACTGAAAGACAGAAGGGTGTTGTACCTCTTTCACGTCTGCTTCACACTCCTCTTCCATTCAGAACCAAGAGCTGCCTTGTGTATGAATTCTCCCACAGTTTACCACAATGAAAAATATTGTTTTAATCAATATTCTCACCAAAGTATTTTTTTCAATGTGCTTTAACCAAATAGGTTAAAACTGCTACATGTTTTTTTCATGATGACTGGATGAAAGAAGAGCAAATAATAGGTGCTCCAAGTTAGAGGAATTTGCATAATGAAATGACTGTACCATACAGTCACCTACAGTGAAATCAGAGCATAAAGTGTATGTGGAAATGTGCAGACATTAAGGTTATTTTTTTTGTGTGAGGGAGGAAAGAGAGGAGATGCTTGCCTTCTCTCCACTCCAAAAAACCCATGGGAGTGTATATTTACTGCTATCCCCAGGACTTCTGTGTGCTTCTGGCCCAGTCTTTGGAAAATTTTGCTAGTCAAGGAGTCATGCATGCCTGTTTTCTCATCCTGTGCTTGTCATGGAGCAGCTGCATTTCAGAGTTGTTAGGAAAGAGCAATGACTACATATGGAAGAGAACAAGATTAATATATCAGTATTTGCAGTTGAGATCAAATCTGAAAAGACACTTAACGTGATGTTCATTGTTACAAGAGAAAACAAGGATTCAAAAATTCCATCTGTAATCTGAAATCAGTCCCTTTTCAATCTATAGCTTACTTTCCCAAGGATTCTGTATAAGGATCTCATTTTATAGTGTTTCATGTCAGGCTGAAATTTTTTTGAACAGCAAAATATTCCGTGGAATAATGAAAAAACTTCTCCTAAAGGTGTATGTCAGATAGCTTAGGGACAAGTGCAAATGCACAGTTGTATCTCAAGAGACTTAATGCAAGTATCCCAAAAGTTGAGCTTGCCAAACTAGTCGGTCCATCTGCCTATTGTATCCCATCCCCAGGGTGTAACCAACCCACTGAATTGTGACAATATTTATCCCTACATATCATACTCAAGATATTTTCAGAAGTTTTGCTTGTTCCTGTATAAACCAACCTGTCCTCCATTTTTTTCTCCTCTTAAGTATTCCACATCTTACAATATGTTTCACAAAAACTTTTAGATGAAAGCATTTATCTTGAAATATTTTTATCAACAAATGGCAACTCATCTGGTATCAATATTTAGTAAGTAAATATGATTTAGCAAAACTAAAATGTTTTTTCCCCATTTTTGTAATGTTATTTTCTTGAAATACACTATGTGCCAATAATCTGTTTTTCTATTGTAATTGATGCTTTCTTGTACAGACTTTTTAATTTTAATGGTCTAAAAACATCTGCTTGTGGACAGAATCACTTGGGATTTAGGTTACTTTTTGATTTCCACTTCTGTCTTTAGAGTTCAAATAACTCCCACTCACCTGACAGCATCAAAACCAAACTAGAACAAAAGCCCATCTGCTTCTGGTGAATTCCCCAATGCACAGCTGACAGCAGATCTAGAAGGGAACTGATTCTAGGGCCAAATACAATGCAGATTTTAAATGGTAGAATTCATTTGAATTCAGAGGACACCAGGAGAGATCCTGGCACCCAACTCAGAGTGAGGAATGCAAAACTAGACCCAAAATTTTCTAGACTTGTTTTTACTAGCATTGTATAATCTGGCCAGGACACCGAGGTTTCTGTCTCCCCTTGTGAAATGTTCTGTGAGATCTTTAATTGACCACAAGTCACCAAGAGTCAGGTTTCTCTTTCTCAGCAGTACAGTGCCTCTTTGAAGCACATTAGGTGCTGGTTTGATGCTGACTTTGAGGAAAGACTGCTGTCTTCTGAATCACTACCACCATTTCACTGCAGCACCTGGCAGTTCTTTGAGATCACAGCTTCCATTCAGATTTTAGCCACTCTGAGACTGCATTTTTTTACAAGATCTGGAGAGATCATAACCTAAGTTTGTATAGTGGCTGACTTGAAGGAAGTGCCTTACAATTTAAGAAACCTTTAAATCAACAACTGATAACTAGGTTCTTTATTATATAGGCAGGCTAAAATTTCCAGAGTATGTACAAGTTCCACAATACAAATACAGCTTTCAAGACACAACTAGAAAGTTCAAACCGAGTTAGCTAGTGAAGAAGTGAAATGTATAGGGAACTCGGATATCTTATTAAAAAGTCTGTCTCTTCAGTTTGACAGCTCCCTCTCAGATACCCAAGTCTATGGTCAACTGAAACAGCTTTACTTAATTTGGGGGAGATACAGAAAATGATATGAGCTGGTGAGCCTTAAGAGTTCTCTGAGGAGAGAAAGTCATTGTGTATAAATCTGGAGGCACTGGTAGAGAAACAAAAACTTCAGCGCAGTGTTCGTGGTCAAGCACAAAAGAAAGGCTTTTTAGTTCTTTTTACTGTGACAGACTTGGAGTGACAGAAGAGCAGACAGTATAGTTCACTTGATAAATATTGTCAATGGAGTTTAAGGTGCAATTCATTTGATCAAATGTAGGTGTCTGCCTTCAGTTTAGACAAATAATTGTCTGTATTTTACTGATGTAACAACTCTATTGATGTTTAGATTAGCCTGGACACCCGTGTTACATGTAGACATGTGCATTGCAGCTACTTAGGACTCAATTTGGTTGCACACATATGGATCTACTACCATTTGAGCAGTTCCAGTCTATTCCATCCAGTCTGCAAAAGGACCCTGAGACTCGAGAAGGGCATAGCTCTCTATATGCCCTGTTGTTCCTGGCAGCCCTGTGCAGATGTCTTGAATACATTAAGGTGTTAAAAATCACAGTCTACATTGGTACGTAGACAGTTGAATTCAGTCCTTGAAGTTAGGTGAGAGGAATCACATGCATTGTGTCTCTTTTCATCTGAAAGCTCAAAAAGGATTTACTTCATCTTTCACAGAAGACATTGGCAGTCCTCCCATGAGTTTTCATGTGAATCAGCTCAGCTATGTGTAACAAAGGTAACAGCTTTGAGGACTGAATAGCTCTCCAAACTGACACTATCCAGACTGTACTATTTCCTTTAAATAAAAGTGAAGCTAGTCAGAATCAAAACTTACTCTCATCTAATGTCTGTTTGGCATCTCAGTCCTGTAAATAGATGTCTACATCCCCAGTAAAACCAATGAAGTTGACACTAGATATGTATCCAAGACTCGGGTTTTATAATACAATAGATGAAGTTTGATTGAGTTTGCTAGCTCCAGAGTTCTGTAGTTGGACATTAGTTGGTAGTCCCAGCAGACCAAGCAAACACCATCAGACATGGCAGTTACCCTAAGAGCTGAGCTGGGGCACAGCAGTTACCCTAACAGTTACAGTTAAGACATACCATATAGTGGAAAGATGATTTGATGAGTTCTGATGAACCTTTTCAGGAATTTCTGTCATGGACTGAGCATCCACTCTGCTTATCCAATTCAAGGAAATTTGAGAGGGGTTAGAGCATTCTTAAAACATGCTGAATGATCCAACAAATCCACTCTCTCACTGAGAGCCATGGAGGTCTTCCCACTGACTCCAGTGTGAACAGGCGTGGGGCTTAAAAGCATGCTTCTGCCACCGGAACTCTCAGAGAAGAAGCTCTTTACAACCAAAAAAGTGCATTTATGAGTTGAAATGCAGTACATGTCATTTTCCTGTTAAAACTTCCTTGCATGTGTAAACTTGTGCTTCTTGGCACTCATACAATTGTACCATCCTGACCAAGCTGGATATCTAGCTGCCTGTTTCCTGATAAAGCCCCTTACACTTCACACTGTTGGTATCTTTATGCCAAATTCCTTGACAAGTTTGTTTCATTGGGCATGTTCATGTACACACAGAGAACAATGAACAGCAGGCACCATCACATTAATTCATTAGTCCTAAACTGATGCAAAGACTCAAAAAGAAGAATATACTTTCCAAAGGAGACCAATTATAACTGTTTCAAATTTGGTTTCTGTTTGACAGAAGAGAGAGTAGCAGAACATGTAAGGTTTATGAATTGTCCTTAGCAAACTTGTGTTTCATCTTTTAGCTACATTTTTACATTGGCAAATAACATCTGTTTCTTAACTCTTACACAATAAGACTTTTTAGAAGAGATTAGATGCAACAGTTTTCGAAAAGTCTAGTGTAATGAAACACCTGAAAGAGAAGCTTAAAAGAAGGTAACTGAAAAAGAAATGTATTCCCCACCATGACTATAACTCATAGCTATATTTTGTGAGAACTCTAGCAAGCTAATCCATCTGGTTTTGGTTTTCAGTCATAGATGAACTAACAGCCTCTCATTTAAGTTACTGCATGGAACCGCTATGAGCTTAAAGAAGCATTAGTCATTTTATTTGCATTCAAAGGGCTGTGTTTTTTTGAATGTAAGGAATATCTCTTCCATTAAGAAGGGAACATATCCTGCATAGCAAGGATTACCAGAGAGGCAGGAAAATCTGTGTTAGCTAAAAAATTGATTACATAGACTCGTTTGGGTTGGGCAAGGATCCTCCTGTGTCATCAATTCCATTCCAGTGTACCAGTACCAAACTGATGATACCAGTTGGATTGTGGGATGGAAGAAAGTATAATTTCAGAAAGAACCTAAAATTATTTCAGTGTATGTGTATGAAATAAGGACCTTGAACTGTTCTGATATCTCTCCTATAGAAAACAGTAGCAAGATTTGCATTATTTTTGCTTTCTCCTCAATATCCTAGTTTGATATTCAAATGATATATTTTAATTATAAATATTTGTTGTCTCTTCTCACTGTTTCAAGAATGTTACTAAAAGCCTTCAGCGAGTAGTTGTGAGTAGATTACTTGAGATATAACAACAATACTTTTGCCACAGAGCAAAAAAGGTAATGTAGGACCTTCAGTTTGTCGGCTTCATTAAGGCCTGCAGTGGTTAATGTACCTTGCTTATGAAAACAGTTTTGCTTGTGGAAATATGCATCTGTTCAAGGAAAGCTATATGGTAAGAAAGCAACTTTATTCACAACAGACTTCCTCCTCCAAGGGATGCTTCAACTCTCACTCAAGTCTGTCCTACTTTTTCCATTGCTCCCATTTGGCATTGGGTCAGGCCTCTTCACTGGTGAGTTTGAAACCCTGATAGATAGGAGAATGTTTATTCTACACGATAATAATTTTTAAAATTGCCATGTTACAGTGGAGCATAACGAGTAATTTTGCTGTAGTAGGAATTCTAGTCTTTCATTTTGGTTTTGACCTAAAAATTATCTGACATGCTATACACAAATAAATTATTACCATTTTTTGATTGTATACATAGTTTTAAATAAGCTCAAGCAGCTGCTCTTTAGTATGCTGTCTGTTATTTCATATAAAAGGCTCATTATCCCTTCATCCAGTGGTATCATTATAGATTTCATGGGAAGGCAGAGATTAGCTTAAAAAAAATTAAATTACACTATCCTAAACTTACCACCAATGTGTTCTTAATTTTAAAAATGTCTTTTTCTCAGAGACTGATAAAGCAGCACTCAGCTAGTTACGTTTTTCAACACATATTTAAGTCAAAACGTATCTATCTTGTTTTCCTGTAGATAGAAAACCAATGAGATATGTGGCATGGCAATACATCCTTTTGTTTCCTGGACTCTTACACTGTAAGACACTTCATTTCCCAAGGAACCATAGGAGGTAACAGCTTTCTTCACAGTAAGCATTTTTAGGACATCATTGTGTAAGTTCTCAGAGAAAGAGACTGGCTGTGTCTGCCTTCTCAAAGAGCTCGTGAAAAAGCTGCCCAAACTGTTGAATAGAAGAACAGGATGAAGCTCTGCATTTCTGTAGCCATAAACTTCTATGAAATAATAGTGATTCTCCAGTCCATGCTGTGGTACTTATGATGGTCATTTGGGGTTTTTTGAGGTTTTTTGGTTTGGTTGGGTTTTGGGGTTGGGTTTTTTTTTGTTGTTTTTTGGGGGTTTTTAAATTATGTTTTCCATAGTCATTTTCCTTTCACTGATGGCTCTGTGACTTTCTTAGAAGCTTCAGTATGGTGTGACTTTTTTCTGTGACCCACATCTGTCATTAGCTGTTGTTTCTAATTCTTAGTAGTAGCGTTGCCTTTGCTATTAGACTAAAACTATTGATGGAAGGGGGTTATGGTCTTCATTCTACAGAGATAATTTTGTGGGCACACCCAGGAGTACGTAGACATCTGTGTCAAGAAATTTCTTTTCAGAGCTCCTAGGGGCAACTTAGTGCTCTTTGAAGGCTTCAGGGATCCCTGTTCTGTGTAGTGTCTGCACTGTTACAGTCTGGATAATACTGGTAGGTCCTAGAAGCTGTTTCTGTGAGAGGTTAGAAACTAATTTACATTAAGCTGTTATTCTCACAACCAGCTTCATCACTCTTACCTGCAGAAAATTGGTTTTGGTTTGCTTTCCTTTAGGCTTCATGATGTAGGTCAAGATTTTCCATAGGCAAATACAGTCAGCACTAGTATCATTTCCTAACTCAAAATGGCTCGTAAGTCCATAGAAATTTTCCACTGGAGAGAGTTCAAATTGTCCAATTTTCCTCAGAAATCTGTTTTTATGAAAACCACAGATAAAATATTCCTGAGGCCATCTCCTTTTATATGTATGGTAACAGCCATTTTGCCTGAGGGTGAATTTGGACTTGTTGGATTTTCAGGTTACAAATTAACAAAAAAGAGTAAATTTTCAGTGAAAATGGAAGGAGAAAGAAAGGAATTTATCGATCTTCACTTCTCTGATCTCACTAAGTCACCAGTTCTATAGAAAAGCAAAAAAACCCCTGCACATTTCTAAAATTAAAAAGGATACCAAATAGTTTATTTTTCACAATATTTTATACACTTTTTCACCAAAAGGAAAGCAATTTTTAAGTAAAAAAAATCCAGATAATTTCAGATCAAACATACTGTTTAGAGCAATATCCTGTCTATTCTTAATAACAGAACCATGACCACATTCTCCCTTATGCCACAAAAGGGCAAACATGATGGTTGCAAACCATAGCCTCAGTGTTGTCTTTTCAGTCCACTAGTCTCAGGCACAAAAACGGATATCCCTTAAAATTAAAGGAGGCCAGTAAGAGTAATTATAAGATAGTCATTAGGATCAAAGGCTTCTGACGGGCATATTCTATAAATAACAGCAAATAGAAATAAAAACTGAATGCAGTAATTAAAAAAATTCTATTGCTAAAATATGTCTAGCACCTGTGGAAGATAGCAGTCAGCCACCAAGATTGTAAATTGAATATTTTTGTTCACATAAGCAAGTCTCAGTTCTTGCAGACTTGCTTCTGAGCTTTGCCATTACCTCACTGAGAATTTGTGCTCACGGGTGTATTTGTGTTTGTGTAGCAGTGGAAATTTTTTTTCAACAAGTATGAAAATAAGTCTTGCATGTTTTTCAATTTTGAAAATATTTTCCTTGGCAATGAAAGTGATAAACTCAGTGGCTAAAAATGGTGTACTTTCTAGGTTATATTTCTTGGTTTATACCTGAAATAGGACAACAAACTCAATGACAACAAATCTCTCAGCTGTCAAAATTAGTACAGTAGCATGAACTCTGCCAAGTAAACACAAGAAAACCCTCATTAGTCTAGATTTTTGGAGGTATGTAGGAATACAGATAATTTATTGCACATATTATTGATTTGATACTATGGAATAGTTGATTATATCTTTGTAAACTTCCCAGTGTTACTGAAATAATACTGTAGCCACTGAAAAAGCAGGTTTTTTTTGGTCATTAGGGTGTTTGACTGAGTTTTCATCAACCTCAACCACAGTGCCCAAAGCTGAAAGGCCAATGTAGGACAATCAACAATGCCAACTGGGTGCATAATGGAAGTTTACAACACTGAGATCATTGCACTTTTCATACAACTGAGACCCAGCAAAGGTAGGCGTAACAGAATTGCCCCAATGTTTTACTTGTGTGACTTTCTCTTCCAAAAGAAAACTTATCTCCAATAAGAACCCGCTTTTGGAACTGCAAAGCCCACATATGATTATCTGGGACTTTAGGATAAGTACTAAAATATTCAGTGGTGGTGTCCATCAGTTTATGGTAAACCACAAAGCCAGAGAGACTCCATGTGATTTCACAGTCTTATTGGCCTGTTAGGAACATACTGATAGAGCTTCCTCCGTTTTCTATTGCCTCCTCCCCAAAATTAACAGTGCCTGATGGTGAGGGAGAGCAACCTTTTTCAGTTGTCCTTTTTAAAATACTGATGTATTAAATAAGTTTGAAACTGTCTTCTGGGTTGAGGCATCAACCAATATAAGCAAGGGAATGCCTTGTTAGCAGACCTTGGTGGGACTTAGATATGACATTTGTGCTACTTGTGATGTGGGAACTATGGTTATACCACAGGAACACCATCTAGTCAAGAGAATCCAGTGGCCAAAATTACAAGTGTTTATGGACTTAAGATTGCTTTAAGCAGCTGATAAGCGTCCATTTGGAGGACTGGAGATTTGGTGTCAGGTGCCTAATATCTGACCCATTCATTCATTGTCTAGCACACACAATAGTACTTTGAAGTATTTTTGTTGAGAATGACGGATGGAAAAGAGAGGTAAGCTAGCAGAAACACAGAAAATTACTGGAAAAGATTGTGTCATGCTTGACCCACTATTGAATCTGATTCTTCCTGATAGTATTGTAAAATTTTGGAAGTAGCTGAATTTTTCAGTTAAAGTTTGGGAGTCTTAAGTTCAACTGAAATAAAACTGTGCATAAAAAATAATTCTGCGTATAAAAATGTTTTAGTAGTGGAAACAGATTGCTGAACAGACCAGTAACATGCAATGGATGTTACATTTCTGTTCTAAATTATGGGTTTAAAGTCCAAGACGTTAGTGACAACTGTTCATTAGCCTACACTCCTCTCTCAATCACATTTCCTAGTGGACAGGCATCCATATCAGAATCATCAGTCTCGGTAAATAATTGTTTCTGCATCAGCCTGAAGACTAAACTATCATCTCGTAAACTGAGAAAGCCTTTTAGCATCAGCATTGCACAGTATTTCATGCTGTGCTTGTGCAGATAAAGAAATTATGTCTGTCTCTTTTGCTGTCATATCTGCTTTCATTCACAAGCACTAAGCTTGTCTGAGCACAAGAATAATACAATGAAAAAGCTAAATCTTCCAAAAAGATTTTTTTATTGTTTAGCTTGGGTAGACCAAAGCCCATTCTGTCACTGTAGGATACGGGATTCCTTACTAAGCATCTATGTGGTGTTTTGGTATAACCACCATTCAACATCTCTTCTGAACTCTTCAGCCTGATTAAATCCTGTGTACGTGTACAGCTTTGGCACTGGTCACATACACATCAGCACTGACAGTGCCAAAGAAATGGCTATACCCTTACAAAATTGAAAGAAAACAGGTTTCCCCTATCTCTCACTCTAGTGATGTAAGCATGGTTTGTCCCTACAGAACATAACCAAATGAAATAATGCCTTTAGTTAGTGGTTGGACAGCTAGACATGAAAAAGTCTGAATCACCATCTCCTTTGGCTTATATCCACTAGGCTCTGGGACATTTACAGATGGAGGTCTTTTGATCCCTTCAGAGCTTAAGCTGTTCTATTTTGTCAAATTAAATCCTGAAAGCATGCAAATACAAGAGATTAGAAGGATCTCTAAGGATCCAGTGCAATGCTGGTGCCCTGAAGCAGAAATAACTACAACCCGGGTACCAAACTAAAATAAATAAATAAATAAATAAATAAATAAATAAATAAATAAATAAATAAATAGGTACATAGATAAATAAATAAATAAATAAATAAATTCCTAACTTATTTTTAAAAAGCTGCAATGAAGGAAACTCTCCTTATATAACAGATCCTGGTACTTCATTACTCTTCTATAATAAAAATACACAATATAAATCTTATTTTCCTTTTCCTTGCAGATGAGAGGAACTATCTTCTTCATAAGAGGCTTTTACATTGTGAAGTCTGTTATATCTGCCCCAAGTCTCTTCTAGACTAAACAAACATTGTTCCTTCAGCCCTTCCTCAAAGCTCATATTTTCTAAACTTCTTATCAGCCTTATTGTTCCTTCTTGTACTCTAATTTGTCAACATCTTTCTTGTGTTGTGTTGTGCCTAAACTGGATACAGTTCCTCATCCAAGGTCTCACTGGACCGAGAATTAATTTCTCTGTATGTTGTCCATGACACTTCTACTGATTTGTACTACAGTCGACATGTTTATTCTTGTCTGACTTGTCACCCATTACAATCCTTCATCCTCTTCTGTCACCCAGTCAGCTATTCCCCATTCCACAGCTGTTTTCCATAACACAGGTCTTTAACACAAGTTTCCTTTCTCAAAGAGATTTAAATTCTGATCTCATCCTCAGTAGTGCATTTAGCCCCTTTCAATTTGCCATCATTGGCAAACTATAGATATCCAGATTTCATCAAAACACGTAAACAGCCCCAAAATTATCTCTGTGAAGGTTGCTGTTTGAAATCCTTTCCATGTTGATAGTATGAAGTCCCAACAACTTATTTTCAGATTTTCAGTAAATCCTGTTTACATCATGTATTCTTGTACAAGAGGTTGTACGATGTGACACTATTTTACGTAGTTTGGCATTTATTACTTCACCTCCATCCACTGTCCCATTAAAGTACTTATCCTGGCAAACTGTGGCGTGTGAGCTCTAAGACAGTTTACCATCATTTTGGTATTTCCTGCTGCCAGTCTTACACAAGTGGCATATATTATACCTTGTTTTTACTAAATCCCACTTTTGAGGTCCCTGGGCTTCCAGAAGAAAGGTGGCTACCTAAATAACCACTACAGATTTCACAAAATATAAGGACAATGGTAATCTAGGAATTGCAATGCTGTTGTCAAATCCAAACCACAGAGACTTTGTGCTTTTCTAGTGAATTCTTTATAGTAATAAAAAAGCCCATCCAAGAGTAGGCTCTTGGGATTGAACCAAACTTGTATGTTCTTTGGAAAAGAGTGTGTGAAACAGATCTGTAACAAGATCTTTTATTTTAAAAAGTTCATTGTAAGTACATAAACCTATTTCTAAGTAATGATTTAAGCCTCTATAATAATGAAATTGTTTATTTGCATAGTGAGTTCTTCCTGAGGCTTTTATTAGTTTGTTTTTATTAATGAAAGATTAAATTAAAGAATTAACATGATTTTAATGTACATGAGCATCCATGAGCATGGATGAAATGAAAAGTGATACTTAACTCCACCCAGCGAAGAGGACCCATCTCCCCTTAATGGATGGAGTATTTGAAAGGAAGAAAAATTGTTTCAGGTTATTTTCAGATGTTTTCTAAAGTTGGATGAACTGAATCTGTTTTGTTTCCCACCATTTACTCAGAAGTATTGTTTCGGCGTATGGATTATTTTAAACATTGATATTCCACCACACCCCATAACATGGGATGCAGCAGCTAAACATGATGGTAAAAAATCAAACATTGGCAAAGATTACATGCATATCTGAGACATTTATACTTGTCTGACTGAACCTGTAGGTCTGGGAAACTCAAGGGTTGTAACTTTGGTACTTTATTCCATAAAGCATAACAATATTATTTGTTTTCAAGTATCTTCTGGAGTGTCCCAAACCTCCTTTACTGTATCAAAATAAGTTTTGCAGTCACTTTAAGCAAAAAAAAAAATGGCTAAAATCTTAATGTGAATAGTATGTTTACAAAAATACAATCACAAAGAATTTCTGAGCTGGAGTAAAGGAATAAAAATACCTAGGATCTTGAAAATAGACATATTATACCAAATTTTAGTTCTGCAATCTTCCATCTTTTTGTAACTTTCTGTAATTTTTTGTTCTTTCTCTTGTATATTTTGTACTTTTTTGATACATGTAATTTTACCAAGAACTTCTTGAATCTCATTGGCATACACATTCTTCAGTTACCAATTTGAGCCTCTTCGCTTAACCTATGAGTGGGTTTAATTTTTTAGTTGCTTTGGCATAAATAATCAAATCTATGAGAAAAAAATATACTATTTTTGAAGATACATTGATGATTCATTAAAGATTCATTGCTCTCCTCTCTCCTGTGCTTGGCCAATGCACAGATTTAATTGTTTTCTGTAGTCTGAAAGGAACTGTTTGCATAATTAATCCTAGAGATTATGCTTCGTTTTTTGTGGAGTAGAAATAAAGTAATGAAAAGCAGTGTAGTAACACTGTAGTAGGTAAAAATGAAAAAAAAAAAAAAAAAAGGAAAAATACCTCCAAGTGTCGTGAGACTGTTTTCGCTGTTTTCATTGTGTTTGAATTCTCCAAACTACTTTTACCACGCTGCTAGAAAACACTGCTGAATATCCCACACCTGTTGTTACTTTAATAAAACACCAGATGCATATTCTGTTAGATGCTCACAAGACTAATTTAAACTAGCTCAGTGAAATTGAAATATGTGTGCTTACTTAATCTGAACCTTTATATTACGCTGTTTCAGCTTTAAGTTAAAATTTCTGAACTTACCAAAGAATATGTGAAAATATGCCTTGGTACTACTTCTGAGAAATAAAAAACATTCACAATTTCCATTATATTTTCCCTTAATTCAGGGAAACTGAAGGTTCAATTTTACAATTTCCTGTCTTCATAATAGTAAAAATTAAATGCACGATAAATTATCCTCTCATTAACAGTCTCTCATATAGTCTAAATGACAGACAAACTGTGTAAAGTTTCTGCATAAGATGACAAAAAATGTAAGGAAGAATTCAAGCAGAAATTGTCAAAATCACACTCCAGTAAATCAGCCAAATATTAGCTTGAAGAAAATATAAACAAAGCAGACAGTATCTTGGCTTACAAATTGTGGAATGCGAGAAGACTCTAATTACAGAAATAAGAATCAGCCAATGAGGAATTATAGATGTTTTTCAAGAGATAAGAAGTTCCATAAGGTCTTTAACTATGAGAAAAGTGAGAGACTGGTTTTAGAGCATGCACTTGTGACCTTCTTCCAGAATCAGACCTAACAGGTTTTATAAACCAAATCCTGTAAGATGTGTCCTACTCCACAGCCTTATTTCCAGTAGAACCTCTAATACTTTGTAGAACAGTAAAGGGGAGGAAAAGGTCACTGAGAGGACAACCAAGAAAAAGGATGTGTAGGAATATGTCAAAACTTCTACATCCTGTGGAGAAGTGCTCCTCACGGCTTAGTTCAAACACAATGCTGAGGAGGTCTCTCCAGTTTGTCCACGGCCATGTAACCTGCTCCCCCAGACTCTCACACGGGAAAACAGAGCCACCCACCAGGGCTGCTCAGCAGCTCTCTGATGGGAGGAAGAGTCAGTCTCTCAGCCCACATACACTCAGTTTTCAGGAGTCTGTCCAACTTGGACCTTTGTGCAGGACCTCAGCACTTAGCTTTAATCTCCTGTGGCAAGGGAATGCCATGTTAGATAGAGATCTTTAGCCAAATCTCAAATTATTCATTTGACCCAGATCTGGGGCTTTATTTTGATGGAGCTTAGCTGATTTATGTGAACTGAGAATGTGGCATGTTGTCCAAATCAGAATTCCATGTCTCAGCAACTGAGTAAAATAAAACCTTAACTTGTGAATATGGAGGTCTAAATGCAGCAATCTAAATATTTCTAAATGCTCAGTCTAAGTTTATATTAGATTTAACTTGTTACAAACCATATTGAGCATATTTAATACAAGATTAGTTTCTCAAAAGTCATTTTAAAATAGAAGAGGGTTCAGAAAAGATCAACAAATACATTTGGGTAATCCAGGTATAGATTTTAAGGTAAAGTTCAGAGGCATTAAACAAGCAGCTTGCAGAACTGCAGATATTTGCACATTACAAAGACCAAAACCATAGAGAAACATATTCAATGTACTGCTTTAAGTTTACTTCTTGCCAATTAAAAAGTATGTGTTTCTGACTCTTTAACAAAAACCAAAAGAGAATTCTGAAGCTTCTAATATAGGATTGCTGTGAGCGTGGGAGACTGGATCTGATGCAGCAGCATCTTCAAAAGTAGCTCCCTTCCCATTCTTCCTCATTTTGAGCAGAGGATAAGCTTTGTTCGTACTTCTCAAATCTATTCTCTTATTTGCTGTCGGAAGTCTCACAGGTTTATTTGCTTCACCCCGTAACAGCACGAAGCATATGCATGACGAAGCCTGCTCACCCCCACAAGATGCAAGTAGCTCAAGCTTACTCAGTAGGCATAGAATTTAGGTAGCACGTGTCAAAACATCTTTCCTACACAAGCTGCAATTTTTTAAAAAGCTTATGACAGCAATACTTTTTGATAGAAATCCATTCTTAAAGCAGCCCCACTTTGCTGGTAAATCAGTGCTCCTGGTCACTAAACCTTTATAGAGAACAGGTAATCCAACTTCATTTGGTTTAAAATAAATATTGGCCAATTAGTGCACTTTTCTCTAGACTCATTCTTAGAATTAGGATTTATTTTCTTCCAACATTAACTGGTATGTGGCAGATACCCAGGATCCAGGAAGGGTTATGAAAAGCCTGGCAGACCTAAGCCAAAGTAAAAATGGTGTCTAAAAAAGAAAAACCATAGAGCAAACGCAATTGGCAAAAGGTGCAATAAAGACAACTTTTCTCTGATTTAGTAAGGAAGTGTCATCATCTCTTCAGTGACTCAAAAAATCACAGACACAAATTTATACACAATGATCAAATGTTAGGCAGAAAAAGGAAATGACAGATAATCCAAAAAAGTGATTCTACCAAAAAATACCACTTATCTGAGAAAGAAAATTGTCAGAAACAAAGACGTTAATTAAAATTTGTTAGTAAAGACAGATTTTTAGGCTGATACTTGCTGACACACACCTTGATTTTCTTGAAACTTATTGTGGTTACAAGTCTTTCAAGGTTTTAAGAAACCTATAGTTATCAATAAGTAAAATAAAATGGGAAACTTGAAGAACGATTTCTATCTTGGCTAATAAAGAAAGAATAATATTATAGTCATATAATTATCATTACTTCATGGTGAACAACATATTTACTCAGCTGTATGTTTGCATGTAAGACTATTGTTCTCTCTGGTATGCAGGAAGAACAGAAAAAAGAACTTTTATACAGGATGTAATTGACAGACCTACAGCAGAGTGTAGAAGAAAACCACTTTTCAGATTACTTAGTAGGGAGTTTACAAGTTTTTCCTCTTGAGTTCAATTCATTGGTACAAGAGTGCATGAATGTTATCTAAGTCTTTATACCATATAAGTCTTGACCAGAGCTTACTTGATCCAGAGCTTCAGGATTTAAAGAAAATTGCAGTGCATGTCTCTTTAATCTACCAAAGAAACAAATATAGAATTATGCCAAGAATTAAAATTTGTAAAAGTAATAATTTCCAGGAATGGCTTCGTAGATAGAGTGGATGTGTTTATTTTGCTGTCCTGTTTCTTTATAATTTGGATGCTTCTACATAGCTAGTACTAACATCAACTTTGAAAATGAGACAAACATCCTGACCACATTTTACAATGATGCTCAGTATTTCAATTCTGAATTGATAATAAAATTGCTTCAATAAACAACAGATTGTTCAATGCTGAAGGTACTCTTTAAAAGAAATTAGACTAAAAGTAATTAATTTACATTTGAATATAAAGCAAATATGGATAATTTGCTGCATTGCCATTCAACAATAGCAGCATAACTGTGTTTGGAAATTTTTGTATGTTATTAAGTGGGCATGAATTGCTAAAGAGAAATTACTGAAAAATGCAGAAAGTAAGTTGGAGGTTCAGTACATCACTAGACCTAAGCTCCCAATTCTCCTAAAAATATCCCCCACTCCCCCTCCATTTAACCATGACCAAAGGCCAAAATATACAAGAACGCCAGAAAGAAGGCAATATTTTGGTTTCAGGTTACTTTCGGTCACTTCTTAGGTGCTTCTTTGTATGTCCTAATCCCACATGCTCTTGCTTTCTGCTATTACAAACAGTGCCTGTTTACACTGGTACTGTGTTAGATCTACTTCTCAATAGAGAGAAAGAAAAAGGCATGCTGCGTCTCAAACACCTAACTATGTCATGTATTAGAAAAGGCAGGCACACGGATGTGTATCTGCACTTTAAACAAAACATAAGCAGGTGGGTAATGGTCTGTAATTCTTGATAAAGTCTCTCCCCAGTTTGGGAATGGATTGGTTCATGAGAAGTTTCTTTTTTTCCCACTTTATAATATGACTGACAGAACACAGTGGTGTTAGAGATACTTCAGGAAACATTCAGAAAGAATCCATATTATTTTTATGAAAGCAAAAATGCTCCATTTATCATACTCGTTCCAACTTCCAAAAAATTAAATCTTACCCATGCAATGGTGAAATTCCCTTCTGTTAACTTGGCAGAGAAAAGGTACTTTGAGCAGATTTTGTACATCTGCTTCATCAGGAAAAACACCTGCTGAAAATTTTCAAGAGTTTCCCAGAACATAACTCTCTAAAGTAATTCAGCATCTAAATGGCATGGAAGCTTTATTATATTGTAAGTCAGAGTAATCCTGTTTAGTTTGCCTTTTCATGCAAAGATACAATCCACTTAGTGGACTGCAAAGGCAACTTAACGTACCACTCAGTAATTAAAGTGTCCAATAGAGATACGTATTGTGGGAATTTAAACATTATTTTTCTTCCCTTCATTGTCTGAAATAGCAAAATGAAGGTAGAAAAGCACTGGAAGCACTATTTAGAGGAACATCTTAGCACGTCAGCAGATGATAACACCAGGCAGGCAACTTATATGAAGTGTGAAAATGGCTAGAAACTCTGCTAATGTCTTTGGCACCTTTCCAGAAAAAGTGATTTGCTCTGTAGGCTGAGGGTTTTGAATGGCACTGCCTAGAATACTATAGCACCAGGCTCATACAGAGCAATTCCTATGGCATTTCTCTTGACAAAACAAGTAGCTGTTAAAAGCTGACCATTTTAAAGTATCACCAAGAGTTTTCACCATGTGCCTGCCTCTAACTTCATTTACTAGGTTTCTTCTCTACCACAGTATTCTGTATTTGCACTCCAGTTGTCCTGTTACCCAATAAAGCTGTGTACAATCTCGGAGCAGCCAACTTTCTCTAGGTTGTCTGCAGACAAATCAGTTAGCAGAATTGTAAGCATTTCAAAGTATCTTAAAATTATCATCTTCAACTCTTTTTGCTCCCTGCAAGTGATCCGTTGCTTTCTTAGAGCGTATTTCCTTTGCAGCAGAGCATAGGGATGCTTGTCTGGGGAAGATTTGTCTTTCTCTTGTCCCTGTAAAGGGGCTTGAAGCCCCAGCCATGCTGTAGGCCATCAGTTTTGAAGGCATAATTTTTGAAGAGTTTTTCCTAGGAGGCTTTGTTTTGGGGTTTTTTTGTGGGGGTTTTTTGTTGTTGTTGTTTTGTTTTAAGAATAGGATTTTAATTGGAAAGGAAGGGTAATGAAGGAACAGTGTGCTACCTTTTCAGGTTTCTCAATGCCTTTCTTAAACTTCTGGACTGAAGGCAGTGATGCAAAGTTAGAGAGTGCCACCGCGTGGCTAGAGGCTCTCTTGGCTGGCAAACGCTATAGCTTGGTTCTGCAAAAAGCGGTGTTAAAATTGAATGGATTAGGCCCTGAAAAAAAATATAACACAGGCTTAACTGCTCTGAGGACACCAAAGGTGCAAAAATGGAGACATGAGAAAGCAGTGGAGCTGTTAATCTAGTAATATATATATATATATATATAAAGAGAGAGACTCATGAATCCTGTGTGCCAGTTTCCACTCCAGAGACTGTATTTTTTGCAGAGATGCTTAATACAAGCCTTGCATAGCATGGGTGATGGAGCCCAGCCTTCCTTTACTCCAAAGTGAATTCCTTAGCTGTGAGAGGACAGGGCTGTACTCCCCTTTACAAACACCCAGAGAGCATGCAGAGTCTGGCGTGCCTTTTTGTCTAACCAGGAAAGACGTAGAGAAGGACAGACCCGTGGCCTACTGAGTAGGATACTCTGTATTTTCCTCTTCAGAAATGTGAGCTTCTAGAGGCTGAGGAAAGCCTAGTGGTTGAGGTCACCCCTTTCCAGTAATTAAGTATTCTGTACCATGATAGCAACACAATAATTACTTCCTCTGTAATCCCATTTTTAAAATGAAGGGGTGACACTTGGCAATGTGTGTCATTCTTGGGTGAGAAACCACCACAAGCATCTGCCACTTTCTCTGACAGGGCTCATATATGTAGCTGCTTACAGGCACCAGGTCACACCTTCCTGGAAGCAGAACTCTGTTATTTCAAATCAAGCAGAAATACTTACACAGTGTGGCAGTGCCTGCAGAGCTTTTAGAAGCTCAGCAGGGCTATTTTGGCTCATTAAGAGTATCAAACTTTTGGTACTGACTAGCTATATAACTAGTTTTGGGTAGAAGCTCTCTGAATCTACATCTACTTCCTGTGTCTTTTTTCATTTATCAAACATCCCATCACTCACTGTCTTTTCTAACAGACTCTGCAAAGATATGCTTTTTATACCCTCTCTAGGAGGCATCTAGACTCTGTGCTGTTCTGCCTTTTTGCATAATTAAACTAGAAGAATGTTCTACCAGTTATCTAGCCAAAATTGATAACTTACATAACAGCTCAGGGAAAACAGTGTTTTGTAATATCTCAAATAATCTGACTTCCATTTATAAAGACTTGCACCAAGAAGCACCCCAGGTAACATTCACCTCACCCATGTGTTGGATTTTACATTGTAGACAGTTGACTGTTCTCTGATGCTAAAGAGAACAGGGCCATCTGACAGGTGTTTCCTGAAAGGAAGATGAATCCTACCACTGCTAATCAAAGGGAACAGAACTTAATAGTAAAATCCTTTAGCTCAGGTGCAGTTCCTCCCAGAATTTGTAAATTCCAAATTTGCTGTCCAAGTGCATTGCATTTGTTTCCACAGAATCATAAAATGATGTTGAGCTTCCTGGAGAAAAAGATACATTTAAAGGTCTAATGGGTTTTGAAGCCAGCTTAAAAAAAACTTAAAATGCTATTTATATATCAAATAGGAATGCAGTTCTTTGAAATCTCACATCCATGACTCACTTTAACCACACTGAGTAGGAAAACACAGAATTCCTGTGTCACCAGAGCAAGGAGAGAATTCAGGTACTGTCTTTTCAAAAGCCAGATACATTTTTGTATGCTATTCAACTGGCTTGAAGGGAATGCCCAAGAAATTCAGTGTGCTATACACTGCCCAAGCACAATTTAACGTTAAAGGGTGAATTAATAATAAAGGACTGGATTGCTACAAAAGCAAAAATTCTGTGGAAACAAGACAACAAGATGAAGTAGTAATGCAAGAAAGATGATATGTCTTCTCAGCAGAATTCAATTCCAGATTAGGAAGTGCAGCTTCCCTTCCCAGAATACAAAGTGACTGCCTGTGATTACAGCAATCAGAACCAGAGAGAGGTTATAAATTTATGTGGTCTGAAAGCCAAATGAAATGGAAAATAGACTGCCAAGCACTGAAAAGCAAGTTAATGAATAGAAAGCAACATCCACAATTTTCCCAGCTCTGCAGAGATTAGACAGCACTTCCGTTGAGTTTTCAGATCAAGACAAAGAAAAGAATATGGGATAATTAATTTCCCATACTTAACAGGACAATATGACACCAGTCTGAATCTGACTCTTCAAGGTAAATTCCTAAGATGCCTGAACAGTAAAACTATTAAATTTAATGCTTTGTTCAAGTCTGATTGTGCGTGTCAAAAAAAATTGTGTGCAGAACTGCTTTGAGCAGTGCACACATTTCTACAATCAAGACATTAGAAGTCTGATTCACTACCCAACAAAGCTTTTTACTTTTTAAAACCAAAGTGCTGAGATATGTTCAATAATGCTGCATATTTACAAGGAGGGCACTATCATGTTAATTATTTTTAGCTATCTAATCGTCAGCATGAAACTGAGCACAGGAGCACTTTAGTTCTCTTTACAGCATCAAAAGAGAAAAACCAAAAAGCTTACTGTGCAAGGAGCCTTCTAAAATCGCAAACACAAAGTGTTTAAGTTCAAAGGTATAGAGCTGAAGCTCTACTTCACTTTCTGGACCTTTAAGAAAAGTGTAGGACTGCAGAGTCACTTTGCCTACCTAAGCAGTCAAATTTCTGTTCAAGGTAATTGGCAAGTCACAATTATCATGCTAATTGGCAACTATCTGTTATATAGGCTAGTTCATACAGCACTCACCAAGGAAGATGTGCTTCCCACCTCCCTGGAGAGTCCTATGTGTCAGTATAGGTTATATATAAGTATGCTCTCTCCTTGGGAGGAAGAAGTCAAAATACTAAGGAAGAATTCATAAGGTCAAAAAGATGACAAAAGTCAGATACCTGAATGTATATATGGAAAGTGTTCAGAGTGCACTATGAATGACAGATTTTAGGGAAAAAAAAAAGAAAAAAGGAAAGAAAAAAAGAAAAAAAGAAAAAAAGAAAAAAGAAAAAAGGAAAGAAAAAAAGAAAAAAGGAAAGAAAAAAAGAAAAAAGGAAAAAAGTTCTTAGGCAAAGAACCAAAGCAATGAGAGTACATAGCTACACAGACCAGAAAAAAAAAAAAAAAGTTATTTTTTCACGACTTTCCCCAGGTTTGCCAATATAAGCAAATAAAATATAATATGTAGTTAACAACCCCTAGCTGGTTTCTGACACTGCATGTGCATCTTCCAAAGACACTTTCATATTCTATTCTTTTTAATGTCTTTTAAAAATAAAATAAACTAGCAGTTTCTATGCAAAGTTGTTAGAGACTGAAAAGGCATCATTTCAAGATGTATCTGAATATTTGATTGCAAGATTATTAAAACTTTAAGACATTGAAATTCCTTCTCAAAACAGACAGCATGACCTAATATGTCATTTATACCATAGCTTTGGTATAAAAATCTTATGAGGCACAAAGATTTAATACTGTCAAAATTAATGATCTAGAATTTTTGCAAGTAAAGCAGTACATTTTTCTGAATGTGATGTAGTTATAGGTAAGAATGTAGGAAATGCTGTAACAATTCATTGGAGACAATGCTGGCACTTCTGAAAAGGGTCAGTTAAAAACAAACTGATAATTTGTCTTTGAAAAGAGGGAAACAGAACCTTCACATAACCGTCGAAATCCATAAAACTAAAACTTGCCTATTGCCTGAGGCTTCAGTTCTGGAAACCAGTTAGTTATCACAACATGTACATAACTGGTTTTAGGAATTAGAAGATAAATCTTAAGTAGCACCTGTAAATACTCAAGGAGATGAATTTAATAGGAAAGGAGAGGTCATGTCTGGGGAACTGGATCAAACCAATTCTCAAATACCCCACTTAACATTCTTGTGTGCATATTTTTATAACATCAAGTAATCACAATAAAGTTAAGTCATAGAAGAACTAGGTCATACAAACTAAGCCACAATTTTTATGGAGTTTTTTTTCCTCTATAGCACTTTATTAAATATTTTTCATTGCATCTATGCATTGATCATTTTCCAGTATCCAGCTAGGCAGAAACAGATAGCAAACAAAAATTTAGTTTTAAAGACGACTGTTGGGTTTTGGTTTTAGTTCACAGGCTGATCCTTAAACAAGTACAAGACTGTATACCCTGGAGACAATGAAGTGTAGTTCACCGTCATATAAACTGGTAATTTAGTCTGGGATGCTGAGCTCCGGCTTACAGCACATGCATAATGAGACATTGAATGCATTCTGCATCCTCCTACAGAGCCAGTGCAATATTGCTCTAGGTACTTCTGTAGTTGTTAGAGTGCATTTTCCAAAGATGCTTATGAACTCTTATAACGCTGATCAGGAGCCAGATTTATTCTCCTAACGTTCAGCTCTGTTGCAAAGGTCCTTGCCTTTTGATAGAAGAAGAGAGACATTTCCCGATCTACAAGGAAGTTATGGTAGATGACTGCAAGTCTTGTGTAAATCTTCAGTTGAGCTTTTTTATTGCCCAGATCCATGGCAGCAGCAAGTGCCAAATGATAATAGCCTGCTGCATCAAAGGGATCCTGAAATAAGAGACACAAAGATAGTATCCTTTATAGTATAACTGGTGTAAGAGGACATCCAAACTCCGTTTATTAGGTATCAAACGAGAATAATATATATTATGAACTTCAGTAGTTTTTCCCACTTTATTATTTACATTATAAATGCATAAAAATAGAATCTGGTAAAACCTGATGTTATGAAACATTACTCAATATAACAATTTTTGCAACAGTTTTTATTATTTCTTACCTTAAGATCATAGAATATAATGTCTCCTAAAATCAAGTACACCTTGACATAATACAACGTTTCCTCCTCAAACTCCAGAGGAGAGGAACAGAGGGACAAAGCCTTTAAATAGAAGTGTTCAGCTAGTTCACAGTGACCCAAATGATGATGGATGGCAGCCAGCCGATGGTAAGCTATTCGTTCATTAAGCTGATTTCCTAATGAGATAATGTATGAGTCAAGATAAAACCAAAGAGAGAAAGTAGTCAAATTGTCTCAAACGAGAATACATGTATGCTGTTTTTTGTTTTACTTCTGTATGGTATTTGCTGATCTTTTATTTAATAAAGCTAATTTTGCTAAAGAGATACATGGCCAAAACCTGCCCTTTAAGAAAAATCCCACAGATTTCCTGAATTTCCCGGTGTAGGATTTTACAGTGCCTGGGATTTTCTTAAAAAATAACTATATTCGTATCACTCATGTATAGATATACACACCCAGTAGTGCATGCTTACAAAGAATACAGTTAGATTTTGAAAGTATAGTAGCTAATGGGATTAAAGACCCCCTTGCCTGTCCCAGGACATACATTACATCAAAAGTTAGGACAAAAAGTTTGTTTTGAGACTGATCAAAATGACCTGTCTGTGCGTGTAAGGAGGGATGAGAGGGTTCTTAATTAGTTGAACAGCTCTCAATTTTGAAGAATAGTCATTTTGGAAACTAGCCCTATTTGTTTTGACTATATTTTTACTAGGTTGTTTCACCAGTAAGACTATGAACAAATCTGAAAGAAATACATGACACTCAAAAGCCACTTGGGACAATATTATTCATTATAATTAGAGCTTAGCTGTGAGAAAAACACTCTATTTGGACTTGGAATCTCAGGTTTAATTCTGCATTTTAACAAAGGTTTTCCATATGAGCTTGTAGTTAGAAGAGAGAGCAATAAAATTGTTCATTCTTGAAGAGAAGCAAAAATAGCAATGATAGTATCATTATGAAATCTTGGCAAGAAATCTAACTGAATTCAAAAGAAAAAAGCTTTTTTGAGTTCTGCCTTACTTTGAAGATATCAGTAATATTCAGCTGTAATTGAAATTGGTCTTACCTAAACTTATACTGAGCATAAGAGATGCTCTTGCATATTCCAGACTTTCTTCATAAACCTTCAGATTCACCAGCAATTCCACCAGTTTATTGCATAACCTGAGTTCAGTGTTTTTGTTTCCAGTCTTCACAGCAAGTGGAAGAGCCCTGTCCTGAAATGCATAAAAACAGATTAGGTACTGCTGAACCCCAAGTTGTGCACTGACAGGCTTCCATTTATGTCATGTCAAGCAACTTACAGTTTTATTTTGCTCTTTGCATATAGCATCTTACACCCAGAAGAGGGTATGAAACAGGTAAAATCTATTAACACCATGACAAATACTCATCTGCGACAGGTTATGAACTGCTTGCTGAAAGGATCAGCTTTTGGTTCAGCATTTGTAGAACACCTGCTGTGATGGGAGGCTGCATAGTTATTGATGCAGTAAAAAAACTGCACAAACCCTGTAGAAAGTCACTGCTTTCTCCTTTTCCCAAGTACCATTGAAAAATATGTCTCCAGCAGCTTCAAACAATTCCATGCCTAAATTTGGATCTCCTGTATAAAGAGCAGCATCCTGAGCAACCTGAAAAGAAAACAAAAAAATGTGGAAAGAAAATCTTAGTTACTTCCTGGTAAAAAAAAATAATAAATATTCACAACTAAAAAAATCTTCTTGAGGCCTCTTGTTAAGAGATAGAAAAGGCTATATTTTATGAGACCATGCTCATTTTAGTACCTTGACTTTGAACAGGCCAGTGGCAAATGCTGAAGAAAGAATATGACCTGGGCACACACAAGGCTATGGTATCCCTTTTTCTGGCAATAGTATCCTGCTACCTTTGTCAGCACATGGCACTCTAAAAACAATAGTACATTTGATAGCTGCAACATAATACATTTGAATTAAATTGAACTTATCAGAGAAATAAATTCTAATTGCAAGTTAAATATTGCTAACAGCACAGATTTAGAAGCTTGTGAAGTGAATTCTGTAAATAAATGCAGCTCTTCTATCCTGTTCTTCTGAAGTAAAGCTATGCTGTGTTAGCAAAAAGGGTTTAATGAAAGGCAGCATGCATCCTCCCCAAAGCAGGAATAGCAGGATACTCAATTATTGATGGGATAAGTAGAACTGAGAAAGGGGACTTTCACAAGAAGGAAGATGAAGAATCTTGCTTTGACTTCGTAATCTTTACTTTTCAAATTGAATTCAATGACTACAAATCCAGCTCTTCACTTAAGCACAAAGGCAGCAATCCTTTTCATTCTATTTTGGCTTCAGGCACTCAAGGACTCTATTGCATTACAGTTTTGGAAGTTGTGTTTTACATGCAAGATATGATGACTTGCACAAAATTACTGGCACAGTGGTCAACCCTTCAGTGGGCAGATTCCTGCTTTGAGACTTTGCTCAGGGACAGGCACTGACTCTTTGCTCTAAATACCAGGTTCCACACATGCACAGTACAGAATACACGCACGTGTGTCCCCGGCCCACTCCTCCTTTTGGAGGATGTATAGAAGACTCATAAGATTATACCACATGCTGATTTTGTATCACCATGTGAGTGACTTGGGGTTTATCAGCTAAAATCATTCAGTAAAAGAAAATGAAATAACAGGCCTGTAGCACAGTCCCTTGTCAATACAGTTGGATTGACAACTGGGTCCTGCTGCTGCTTCTACTGCTGTATTGTATTGATAACTGTCAATACAGTTGTCAATACAATTCAGTTTTCCTGGTAAGTATTCAAATATTGTTGTTGTTTGGCATGGAGAAAGAGAAGGCTCTGGAGAGACCTTCTAGCAGCCTTCCAGTACCTAAAGGAGCTACAGGAAGACTGGGGAGGGACTTTTTACAAGGGCAGGTAGTGATAGAACAAGGGGTAATGGCTTCAGACTGGAAGAGGGTGGATTTACATGAGATATTAGGAAGAAATTATTTCTTATGAGAGTTTGAGACGCTGGAACAGGTTGCCCAAAGTTGTGGATTCCCTCTCCCTGGAAGTGTTCAAGGCCAGGTTGGATGAGGCTTTGAGCAACCTGGTCTATTGGAAGGTGTCCCTGCTCATAGCAGGGGGGTTGGAACTGGATGATCTTTAAAGTCCCTTCCAGCCCAAACTGTTCTATGATTCTATGAAAAGTGAAAATTAATTGAGAGAAGAAAAATCATTAAAGTAGCCCTACATATTGTGTCTCAGTACATTTTAAACATAAACTTGTTTCCTATGTTTTCCTGCTTTCGAGAATTTTTTCAAAGCATCTTAATAACAGGTGTCCAATTATTTTACTTAGAGATCATATTTTGGTACCACTCATACACCAGCCAAAACTGAAATCTTACTATATAAGGTTCTATATAAATGCTGCACTACAAGGCAACACTTTCCCTTACAACAGTAAAGAAGTATTTTTAACCCTTTTACAAAAAGCAAGAAACTAATTCCCCAAATACTTCAGTGCATGGCTAGGAGCCATGTAGACAACTGGGAGATCTGGGCTGCAGTGCAGCTCTGAGAAAGATTCTGGATCATTCGGTTTCAGCAGCCACAAGGACTGGACACCCATTTCAGTTCATCTTTCAGTCTGTGTTAGCACAGCGGTAGAAGCAGCAGCAGGACCCAGCTGGCTGTGGGGGGTCCAAGGTGTGCAAGCCACATGCCTCTGGTCTCACTGTTGTAAAGGCAGCAGCAGCTCCAGCTGGCTCAATGCCGTGCTATGCACAGCCACAGAAGGAAAGCTTTAGATGATTTGGAAATGCTTCCTGAAAAGGCTACTCTGTTTTTCTGGGGATCTGGCCCACAAGCCAGCATGCCAAGATGATTATCTGTTATCCACCAGCATGTAGCATGCTTACGTGGTTTGATTGCTGTGGTGCTGTACAGCTGGTAGATTATGGTGAAGGAATACACTGAATTTACAACAGAGCAGGCACTAGGAAAAATCATTGCCCAAAATCATTCTGGAGTCAAGCAACAAATTAAAATGGAGCACCACTGTAAAAATGCTGAGACTTACAGCTGTTAAGCATGACATAAATGGTGTTACTATACATTTGGAACATCGGTTAGCAAAATCTCTGGGACCCTTATATTGAATTACTCTCTTACCATGACACCTGCACCACATTAACAACGTGTGCGTGCCTATAAGTGTTGACAACGTACCTGAATATAAAGATCCACAAGCTCATTCTGCCTCAGAACATAATATATCTTTCCTGCCTGTAGCCAAGCATATGCTTCTTTCTCTTTTTTCTGGAGATCTATAAATATTCCAAGGCTTCTTTTGGTACATTCCAGAGCTGATCTGTAAGCCCTGAAACAGGAGAAACCTGCTAGTCACCAAGGGGTTCTTCAGAATTGGGAATGTTTTTCTTAATGAAAAAAAACCCTCTTTGTTAATGTAAAAAACAATCTGTTTCCTCTATTCAAGGCACAATGATAAATTCTCAGCTATATTACACTAGTAACTAACAAACTCATTCTTTCTCTTACCTTTTTTTTTTGTTCAGTCTGTGTTTCCTGTTAGATTGTCATCCCATTACATGATTTCAGGATAGTTTGGATGTGTCCTTCCCCTACCTCAGGCTAGTGACAAGTGGGAAAAATCTTTCCTGACCTTTAGGTCTTCTATTGTTTATTGCTTTTTCCTACACACCTCGGAACGGAACTGTGTCTGTAAATCTTTTTTAAAATATCATCTAGGCATCTCACTTCAGCAAAATTCAGACTAATCAGCAATAGTAGAAAAACTTTGCAGGGGGGCAGAGAATGTGGGCCGTTACATGACCAGTTCTAGAAGCACCTAAATTATGAGACCATTGGGCAGTGCAGTTTTCTTTGAGTGCAAGGGCACTGTGCTCTCAGAAGAATAGTCATACTCTTCATTGGAAAGGACTGTCAGATTTATTGAGCTTACGGTGCTTTATACCAGACACAGAAGCCACATGCTTCCTTATTAAATCTTTCTCAGTGTTGTGATAGACTCCTGTCACCTTGACCTGATACATTTTCCTCCAAGCATGACACAAACATATTAAAATATAACATGAACTGCACAGGTACAGTGAATCTTTACACAGTGTATCTTTAGAACAGCCTTAGACCTCCGAAGAGATCTGAAACAGATCTAAAAATAATATGCTCCCTCATATTTCACACTATCAAGATTTCAGTTCTGTCTCAATAAGTATCTCATCTGAGGGAAAAAGTATGACAGAGATCTTTCACTCCTTTTATACTCATGAGAGGAAGTAAAGATCCCCTGAACAAGCCTGACATTTCAGTCGTCTTTGCTAACAAGCTACTAACATGAGGAAAGGCAGGGCAATTAAAGTAGTTCAACTCAGCCCAATTACTGAATGTCACCCCCGTCCCTCCTTCAGAGTTCTTGCTTTTACAGCAGATGGAAGCATTTACCAATCCATAACCCAGCACAGTAGATGGAACGGGTCAGGCTGTGTCCCCTGGCTTGGCCACAGTAATTTATGATGGGGGTGGTAACACCAAGGAAACCACTGTTCTCGTTACTTCATCACAGACATGTATTCTTGTTATTTGGAACTGTTAACTCAAAATATACTGTGATACTATGGTCCAATACCATATTATTGAGTACATGTTATTATCTGGTAGTCTCCTAAGGTTACACAGCTAACACTGGGAGCCAGGCTCCTAGGATACATCAATTCTGTCTACTAAATGCGCACAAAGGAGCAGCTTCTCCAGTTAGTTAGATCCTTCTGCAAATTTAAGGTAGCATGAAATCTTAACCAACTCATTTGTCTTCAGCATCTCCAAAGGATTTTCACCAACTATATCATTAAACAGTAGTGAACAAAGCACAATAAATTAGGTGACACATTAGGAAAGTTAGATGTTTGGACTACAGCCACTTAGAGCTAAAAGCACGTATCCTCTTTCCACAACTGAGGATGTTTTTTCCATCCTTACTGAGGCATGCTTGAAAATAGCTCAATCTAAAGTGATTCCCTGAAAACTGACATAAGAAACAGTAAGAGGGAGAGAAAAAAAAATAGTCAAAGCTGTCTTAAAAAAACATTTTAAAAATTGTCTAGAGAAACCTGTAAGTTTCCCCCGCACCTTCTAGTTACTATAACTTGACTTGTGCAGTTTGTTTTCTCAATAAAGCAAAGCATAAAATTGATATTCTGAAAATAAGAGTAGTATAGAAACTGTCTGAGACTGACAATATGCAGTTTTTCACATAGTCTTTGTGTTTATATAAGTTTTGAAAAAAAAACCCTCAAAAAGAAACACTTACATAGAGACAATTTGATATCTGACGCGTTTGGAATACGCCATTTGGTTTCTAATGGAAAAATTGCCTTGTAAAAAATCTTGCAAACAAGTAATCTGGCAGCAATAATCCTAGAGCTATAGCATTCATCAAGAGTGACATAATGTAGTAGATTTAAAAATATTTACATAGATTTTAAAAATAATTTGGCTCTTGAAGGGGTGCTAATCCCTGATGAACATCTTGTCTCCCTTGGGAGATGATAGTTACTTTAAAAAACAAGAGAAGTCTCCACTATCACTGGACCCTTCAGTTCTAATAAAGTGTATAGGCAAAGCAGAGTGAAAAAAATTAGTCATCTTCAGCTACTGCAAAACTTAAGATCCATTAGCATGACAGAAAAGTTACAATCAGAATAAAAGCAAGATCATTACCTTTCTGTTCCTAAAGACAAGTAGAGCTGACTAATGGTTTCCAAAATTTGTCCCTCTAGAACTTTGTTGGACATCTTTCTAGCTAAAGACAGTTGATATTCATTGTAGATGACACACTGAGCCTCATTGGGAACAACTGTACTGTAGAACTGACACAGCAGTTTGATTGCTTGTAGTTGACCTAGGATAATAGATTGGAAATACCAACATAAACCTTTATTTTTAAATAATTCATTCTTATTGTTTCACAAATTCAGCACAGTCAATGAGTAAGAATATAAAAGTTATAACAAGAAGATTCTGCTGTGAGTTTCTTCACCCCCAAAGAGGTTACTTCAAGCATGACCTCCAAAATAAAATAATAAAAGTCACCTTACCTGTATAAGTTACCTTAATCATGGTAGCAAGAATAAATAAAGCATAGGTCTTCTAAATACAAATATTTTATGCAAAAGTAAACCAGATTACCATTTGTTTTCATACCTTCAAATTTGAGTCTACTGTTGTTTGTACTACCGATGATGATATAACTATTGTAAATATTATTGAACATAGAAATCTCTAGACTTTTTACTAATTATTTAGTTTTTTCTTAATATTTAATTTTCTCTATCATTTCTGACAAACCTAAGTACTACCAGAAGAGTAAACCAACATGTATTTATTTCTCAACCATTATGGGACAGAGCAAAGATTTCAATCACTTTGATTGCTATCACATAACTGGATAAAAAATTTTGTTTAAGTAACAACTATAACATATCTATACAACAAACATCCCCAAACAGAGTACGTTTTGTAACTTTGAGAGGAAAAAAAAAAGTGCACTTACTTTCCAGATGGCTTATCTCCATTGCAACTAAAAAAGCCCATTCATAATAAAACCTTCCTTTTTCTCTTTGAGTTCCACCAACATAGTAAATTCCCAACTGAAGGAGGACTTGGATAAAGTCTTGGCCACAGTCCACACTTGGAAGTTTGCAGAATAGCTTCACTGCCCTAATATAATAATGTTCTGCCAGCTTGCTGGCTGCTGCGTGCAGGCATAGTGCCCCAAAATTAGCAAGGGCTATAGCTTGGTTATGGGTCATATTGGTCTCTTCTGAAAGACGCAGTGCTTTGTAGTAGTTCTCAGCAGCTTCTTTTGTATTGTTTGTTCTTTTCAAAGCAATAGCAAGCATATTGTATGCAATGCCTAGTTGTTGAGGATTGCTCCATGAAGAGTCTACAACAGCATTCAAAATGGTTAAAGCAATATCACATTGCCTGTAAAGAATGTATAACCAAGCAAGTGAAACCAAATAGTTAATAGTTTCCTCTGGCTTAGCAGAAACATCAGAGTCCAGTGCTTTCATCATGTAAACAATGGCTTTTCCATACCGTTTGTGGTGACTGTACAGTTTTGCTAAGCTGAGATAGATAGTGCTGCATAATCCTTGCTGCTCATTAGTAAACACAGAGGAAAGTGCTTGTATGAGGTAAGGTGCAATTTGGGATGGGAGTACTTGCCTGAGTTTTCTCAGACCATAGAGCTTGGGAGCATTTTTGATGACTAAATCAATCCTTTTCAAGGAATCCATTAAAGTACTGGAGCTCTGGGAAGAGGCAACCTTTATGCAGCTTAATACAATGTGTGGCAAACACTTTTCATTGTAGGACTCTGCTAGTTTGAAGTAACAGTTGTTTGACAAGTTGTTTTGTAAACCCAAGTCATTAAGCAACAGTTGAAACCTTTCCAAGAACGGCAGTGCCTGTTCATGCTGTTTGCGCGCACTGTAATGTTTTGCCAGTAGGAAGCATGCCCTCGCCTCTGCCTGTTTGTTCTGGCTCAATATTGTCCTCTTCAGAGCATACTTTAGAATATCTGACTCCAGGTCAGCACTGCAAATGTAGTTGGGAATTCCCATGAGAAGAGAAGTAGCCTTCTCAAAAACATGAGCACATTTTTCTTTGTTTTTCTGCATCAAGTAGATGACTGTTAGGTTTGTATAAAGAGCAATCACAAAGTATAAATCACTAAACTCTCCAGCTATTGCTCCCAATGCTTCCTCAAAATACACCCGAGCTTGGGAAAACTTCAGCTTTTTAACACTGAGTCTGCCTAGGAGAAAGCAGAGCCTTGCTAGTGCCCAGGACGTACCTGCTTTCTTTGCTGCTTCCCTTGCTAATCTCAAAAAGCTAACCAGTTCTTCTTCTTCTGAAAAGCCATAAAACATATGATTGATAAATGGATAAGATAAATCATACAGATTTTTGAAGTTTCTGTCATACTCTTTCCTATTTAAGAAGACTAGCAACGACTCAAAGATGTCAGATGCTTGAACATCATCTTGATGTATATGGAAGCAAGGTCCTTCAGGTGGAAGAAAGATTTCCTTATTTGGAGAGCTAGCAGAATCCTTTTCTTCAGTAGTTGGTGCTTCTACCTGGGTGGCCTCCAAATTCTTGAAGTTCTTCAGGAACTCTTCTATCTTCCCATTCTTGCTGGTGGATCCTGTGCTAGAATGTGAACATGGAATTTCTGAAATTCAAAAATAGATTACAGATCACAACTTCATGTGTGCATGCACACAGAGATCTTTGATAGACCAACAAAAACATTTATCAAGTAGAAGATGCTGTTAGGAAAACATTATGCAAACATACTGCACTTTCTTACAGGTTGTCTAGGAGACAAGCCAAAGGTGGGGAAAGAGAGAGATCAAGAAGGATCAGGGTGGAAGAAGTGGGAGACTGGAGGAATGGGGATAAATTGGATTTTCCACCTGTAAGAACATTACTGATCAGCACACTTCACTAGCCAGGCCCTGTGCCTAGTCCAACACTAATCCAAACTGAAGTCCAATGTGAATTCAAACTGTTTTGCATCTGAGTGTATCCTCAAAAAGTATACACTGAGTGTATATTCTCTGTTCTCTCTGTGGGTATATGAACAAGAGAGATCTGCCAATGAATTACAGTTCAGACTAGTTGGTAATTTGGAGAAGACTAGAATCTAGAAAGATCCAAGATCTGAACTGGAGACTCGATACAGGGCCCAAGGTCAGGGCATGGATATTGAATTGACTTAAGGTCTAAGGGAACTGTGAATTTGAGTGTGCATGTGAGTTGAGTAAGGGTACACCTATGTCCTGATAGAAAACCAAGGCAGGTTAGCCAGGGAGGATGCATTAAGACTGAGCTATCTCAGTTGCTGAAATCTCACACGAGTGCTGCATGGATGTCTGCAAAGGTCCTGTTCTCCTGACCACATTATTTCTGTGTGGCCAGCCATGCCTCTATAGTGTGTAATAAGATTTATTCTTTCAATCTAGTACCAACACTGATTCTCTGCTGGCACAGATTAACTTTCTCAAAATTACCAGGTTTATGGTTATTGACCTAAATTCTCCTAGTACTGACATTGTTGAATATCTTAAAACTATATAAAAAAGACAGACATGCCATCATTTATTTAGTCTTCCCGCTATTATCCAGCCAAGGTAAGAGGGCCAGGTATTAGGTTGCAGTTTGTATTCATAGTCAGTGTAAAGCTTACAGCTGCTTATCAACAGGAGCTTATTGAAGTTGCAGATTTAGAGCTCAGTTTCCTTAGAATCTCATTTCTGAAACTGTTCAGAAAAGCCATAAATATAAAAATTGGTATTTAGAAAAATGTAGTACAATACAAGTAATGATAGTGACAGCTTAGCAACTAAATGCCAAAGGGAAATAATTCTGTAGCCTCATCAAAATATCTCCTTTTTATGGGATGACGATTTCTAGCAGAACGAAAATCTGCTGGAATTCAAAGTCAGCACTTGCCAGGTGCCCCATAAGCAGTATTTTATCCTGTTAAACAGTGTGGGGAGGTGGTGCATGTGTGTGTTTCACATCAGTAAAAATAAGTCATACAGTTTGCAACTGGATAGCAAGATCCAGGAAAGACATCTGTTATCAGTGAAAATCCACAATATCTTACAGCAAAACCTAGTGAGAAGGGGTAAAACCAAAATGTTGGAAAGCAAACAATGAGAGAAGAAAATTAGAATGTGAAAAGACATTAGAAAGAGAAAAGCTGGCAGATACCAAAAATATCAGAAGTTGTATTAATTTTCTGTAAAAATTGGATGCATATGAAGTATTACCACATTCATGAGCTTTCTGAAGTTCTGGTTCTTCTATTTGATCTGTAAGAAAGAAAATCATCATGTTACTTATGGTATCTTAGTTCTTTTTAAGTTTTAAACATCCTAAAATAAGGCTATTTTTTTAGTTCAGAATTCTTTACACCAGAAAAATTGGATGTGTCCTGGAAAATTAGAAGAGAATAAATTTCTGAGTCTGACCCAAATCTAACAGATACTTACATTCCTGCTGATACAGCTCACTGCTTTCTACATGGTTATCATCATGCACCTGCTCAGTAAGGCGGTGAGACATCTGCATATCACAGTTACAATTAAAGCCAGCCTGTTCTGCATGAAGGATATATCACTGCTGCATTAAAATACAAGTGGGAAGCATAGATACAATCATTCCCCACAACCTACCCCTAAAATAAGGTAACAAAAAGCCCTTAGTGTTACTGAAGTTTTAGCATCACTTTCAGGATAGGGGATGAAGTAAATACTTCGATTAGTTTGTGTAGATAAGTGTCAGACTTTTGTCACCATTCCAATAGCATTCAGATGAAAAAACCCCTGTATCTGTCTTTTCTTTTAAAAGGTGTATCTTTAAATTCTGTAGACATCACTGCTATAGATCTAGTTTTAAAAGGTTTAACATAGCACATTTGTAGAACATTTAAGAATTAGTGTTTTGTGTAGAAGATATTTCTCAAGATATTTCAGTTGTCGTGTTACATTTCAGGATTATATTCACTGTCTCTCATACACTAGATGCAATATAAGCAGTTCAGTTTGAAGGATATATCTGAAAGAAATGGCTGACAGAACCAGGTCCATTTAAGCTGATGGAAAACTATTTTACTAGCCTTTAACAATGACCTCTCACTGACTGTTTACTTCTTGATCTCCTTTCTTTAAATGCTTTCCTGACTTCGGTGGACAAATGCCACAGACGTTTACAATAGTCTAAACTTAATGCTCTGAATATCTAATTGAGGAAGTGCTCAAAAGTAAATACTTCTCATCAGATTGATGTAGATGGAAGGAATCAAAAACTCATTTACTCAGATCACACAGAACATCAGAAAAAACATCAAGCGAATATTGAAAATACTTGCTCTGGGTAAGTCAAGTTACTTTGATCAATTGTGCAGTTTAAGAGAAAAAAAGTGGTAAAGATGGTAGTATTAGCTGGGGAAGATGTGAAAAGAAGTTGGCACTTATAAAGATTAGGAAGGAGATGAGATATGTTGAAAAACGTGCAACAGGCAAAAATAGCAGTATGTCCATTAAGCCCATGAGATGGTGTTATTACCAAATAGAGATCTGAGCTTTTGTTCCCAGGCTTTTCACTTGAGCAAGGAAGGTGAGATGTGGAGTCATTTTGCACATTGGCATGAGTTGCTTTTGCAGCTCAGGTCTGACATGCCTTAAATATTGTTCACACACACACACTGATTTGCAGAATTAAACCAATGCCCTTGAGTCAAATCTATGCACAGGCTCCTTTCAAATTGGAGCCTACAGGCCTGTCCCTTAGGATGCCACTAATGGAGATAAAATTTTGTTAGATATTTGACAAGCATGCACATTGCCACACAACAGCCTGTGGTGGAATAAGAAATTGCTGCTCCCGTTCAGTTCAGCAAGACAATTATATTATGCTTCCTTACACTAAGCCTGAAAAGGTGAAACCCCAATTAGATTATGTAAAGCATGAGCACTTAGAGAAATAACAGCTGTATCAGAGATGATATAGCTAAAAGTATATATTTTTCTTTATATGAATACATTTTGCTATTTTTCTATACCTTTGAAAGTTAAATCAAGCATGAAGAGGTGTATGCTTGCATTAGCTGTCAATGATTACTATACAACCTTTCCTAAGATGAAGGAAAAGCCAGCAGTATTTGGGTGAACATATTGCCTTTTGTAATGCAGCACTCTGACATTTAAAAGCTTGATGAACTCAATATCAGGGTTCTTAAAACCCTGCTGTTTAATTCAGTTAAAGGACAAAAGATTTGTAAATGCTGTGTTGGGAAAAGGCCTCCATCAGAAGGAAAGTAGCAAAGATGATATAAAAGCCTTATCTACAATCAAACTGAATATCAAGATATTTCAAAGTAGGTGTAAAGGCTGGAATCTCATTGAAATAGAAAAAAACCCCAGTTATAACAGGGATATAGGAACTGCATAGGCATCTTGCGCAGTTAAAAGGAATCAAACTCATACTTACCTATTTGATACACAGAGCAAACATCTGTGATGGAAGTTTGTTTCAACAAATGTATCACTTCTTCCAAATTTGTTTCTTTTGAAAAAAAAGATAGCTCTTCTGCTTCAAGAAAATTCAGGTCTTGTGGTCTAACAAAGAAAGGAGCAACTTTGAAGGTGTCTGAAAGCAAATTTGGCTTGAAGAGCTCACTGCATCAGTCAAATTGGAGCTTGTCAGAGAAACTAACAGAGTTGTTACATTATAGGTCCTGTTGTGTTCAAAATTAGGATCAGTCATTTATAAACACACAAACTGATAGTAGCTATGATTGCAGCTAACAGTTTCTGTCATGTCAGAGTTTTGTGTCTATCTGTGTCATGGTATAGCATTTAATGAGAGAATTTATTAAAAGCACAAATCTAAGGACATTATGGTATAAGTTTTCCAATATAAGCTTAAAGTTGTACATTAAATGGATTAAGAACGCCTTGTTTCAGCATGCAAACAGTCCAGACATATTAATAGGAGCAGCCTATTTACATGGTGCCAATGCATGCTGAAATACACACAATTTACAGGTTTTTCTGCATTAGGAGCTATTATTTTTAAGAGGAGCCACATTTGAAATAAGTTAAGGCCTGTAATTAAGGGTACTAGCAAGAACAGCAGAATTTGGATGCTTTAACATAGATCTTGAAAAACTACTAAAAAATGAATCTTTTGCAATAGTAAAGCTTCTTGGATCTTGTGATCCAAATAGAGAATGAACCAGGTATAACTATAGCAACCCCTTTTCCCAGTAAAAAACTTGGGTGCAGGCTGATAAAATTTTCCACCATTTAAACAGGCTTCATATACCAATTTATTTGCATTTATTTTGACTGACATACACCATGACAATTCCCATTAAAAACCCAAAATTAAAAAACTCCAAACAAGCCTCAGTTTAACATTCAGGTTTTTAAAGCTCAAGGGATTAAGTCTCTTTTTATTTACAATTTAAACACATATTACTTACTTCTTTTTAGATAAATCCAGTGTAACATGACTTGTCTTTACAAAACCTGTTTGGCCAGTAGACACATGTCTTCCAAGAAACCATTCCATGCATTCAATGAAGTAGCCAAGGATCTCAATTTTGTCCCCTTCCTGAAAACTCAACTCTTCTAACAGAATACTTTCATAATTCATTACAGCTAGACAGGATCCTACTGCTGTGTAATAAGGAGATAGTATTTGCAGATAAAGTAATTTAACAATACAAGTGCAGTTAATAGAATAGCAGTTCAGCAGAAGACCATATTTAGCAAAAGACATTCCTAGAACTCCTGAGTTACACATCCAGTGTAGCAAGATTTAAAGCATCTAAGCCTAATCAGTTTTGTTTGAGCAGTTAGAACTGTAAATAACAGCATAAAATCCTAATTTACCAGCCATTAGAAAGCAAAGTCTAAAATGTTTTCAAAATTCTAGCAAATTCCATCACCAAGCAATGGCCCTACTTAAGGCCCTACTTTCCCTCTTATAAAGGGCTCTGAACTTGGGCCAGAGTTGTTCAAATTGATAGTCGATGTTCAATATTCAAAAAACATTTGAACCAACTAATAAAATCCCTATTGGATAAATATGCAGTTACATACCAGTCAATACAGTATTAAGACTGACATGTAAGGTAGAAAATAAGCCATATTTACTTTCTGACCTAAGACCATCTATGTAAGTTTTATTTTTCTGACAGTATTAGATAAAGCAATACACATGGGAAAGATCTACAATAATTACACTGGTGCATTTTCTTATTTTAAAGTCTCTCATCAGCTCTACAAAGGTATCCTCAGCTTAATTACTCTTTATTACTTTGTGCATCTACTTAATAAAGTATTTAGGAGGAAAAAAGGGGAGATAAGTCTTTAGATTTTCACTTGGGCAGAGATTTATGCACTCAATATTACTGCAATGTAATTTTGAAAGCTGTTTTCCCATGCTAATACAATGGGGAAAAAAAGTTATTGAACCCTTTAGTTTGTCTTAACAAAAGCATAGAATGAGTTTGTTTTGTTTTTAATGCTGATGTTTGAATGACATTTCTTACCAACTTTCCTGATGGATTTAGATTCAGTATTGTATGCAAATTCAATAGGATTAGAATACTCTTTAAGAAACCATCTGAAAGGAGAAAAATAAATTGAAGTTAGTATATAAAACACTTCACTAAAGGTAGTGACAATACCAGTTATATTTTAAATCCCTTTGCAAACAGATGCACCCCACCCAGAATTATGTTTCTATTTCAGCAATGTCTGTACACTTCAGACAGAGCTATGTTTTGAGTAATATTAGTAATAAAAGAAGTCTTAGTTCAGTCAAACCTTACTGAGAAAGTCATACTATTTCTCCCTGCCCAAGGTCAATAGAAAAAGTCCAGCTTTTTAACTACTAAAAGCACCAAGAATGAATGATTTTTCTGGTGATTCCTGAAGCAAGTCTGTTGATAAGTCCACTGATGCAATTTTGGTTTTATAGCAATTATGAGCTTCGACATGAACTTGAAACAAACTGCATTAAGGAGGTAGATGGCTCCTATTAATAGTGTTGAGTAAGCCACTGCTAACCTGTTATCATCCACATTTCCAAGCATCCTACTTGTTACTATCCATATTTCCAAGCATCCAGAAAAATGAAAATTCTCACTTTATGTTAATCTAGAATTGTTAATATATTTCAGATACTGCTTTTTTTTTTTTTTTCCTGAATAACTCACAAGATGAGAAATCATCTTTAAATGCTGCTCTGGAGGCATTTGGATTAATTTCAGTTGTGTGGTATGGAAGGAAACAGAGTGTTTGTTCTCAGTGTTAATGGAAGATGGATGTTCCATAACAAGCTACCATTTAGAGACACCTGTGTCCAAGCAGATGTGTACATATGAAACAGATTAATATGAAATAGGTAGCTAGAGTCAGGTACCTACTGATGAAAAGGGATCAATGGCTCTGGAGAAGCATTAGACGGTACAGTCATATCACCATCCACAGATCCACCTGTTACATCTTCAGTAAAAGACCCAGTCTCCAAATAAGTGTTTATTTCATTGTCTGTAGCCATTCTCTTTCTTATCAGATTGTCAGGACACAAAACAAAAAATGCCCCTAAAAAGAAAAGTAGAGCAGATGTCATTTCATGTAACATTTTAGTGTGATATAAGTTTTAAAAGTGGCTTCAAGAGCATCAGTAATATTCATTTAGAGACTAAAAAAAAAAAAATAAAAATCTGAGATTTCACAAGAATTTTCCTTCCAATTGTCAGATATCCTTACTTTTCTGCCTAGTTCCAATTTCAGTTAAAAAAAAAAAAAGGCAGAGCTGAGGTGTTTGATGACAAGCAGAATCCTCTTCTGTTGCAACATTTTGCATGTTGCTATTACAGTAATCAACAATAATTCTGTCTGATGGTGGCAGCAGGTGATGCTATTTAGGAGAAGCACATGAGCCTGGTAACTGTCTGTAATCTCTCTCCTGTATATCTCCAGGATCTGCAATAATATTAAGCAATATGGAATGTACATCCCTCCCTAATCCATTTGGTATCCATTTATGGACCAGTTGCACATGAATTTCTCTAATCCCCCTATGATCCTACTGAACCCAATCTGTGTTTTTTTTCCTTTCTCTTCTTTTTCTGGTGCCTTTGGAGTAACTAGATTTAAATTTCATCTTCATTAAGTATTTGAATAGGTCTTAATATTTGATTTCAGGATTTTAAAGAAAGGTGCTTCTCTAAATTTAGCCTTTGCATGTACAGTCTTCCTTACCTTCCTGTACTAGCAGGCTTCTGTACATCAAATGTAATGATTTTTCATTTATACAAACTTCAATGCCTGTTTCTTCCTCCTCTTGAGAACAGAGCCAGAAAGACTGATCAAGGAATAAATTTTCCATGCAATGATTTATAAAACCTATTAAAAAAAAATCAAATTTGTTTACTTTGCAGTTTTACAGTATTATACAAGAAAATAACTTTTCAGAAAGTCAGAGGCTGAGCGAGGCACTCAACTCCATTGTTGCTTAACTTGCAATGTATAACTAATTTTACTACATAGGATTGGCAAAAATACATACATTAAGTCACATACATTACAGCTACTTTTAATGCTTAGCTCTGACAAACTACACCTGAAAGGCTCACAACTTTTCTGTACCTAGTTCTGCTGAAAAAGCAGACCACATCCTCCCCATGCAAGGGTCCCCCATAGTTTAGCTATATTTGAAAGGCTTGGAGTCTGAAAGAGGTAATTACTAGCAAGCTGTAAGCAACAGGTGCTTAGCATCACTTAATAACAGATGACTGGAAATAAGCTCAAATAAATAATCTCTCTAAATTTCTGTTGCTTGATTCAGCTGTGCTGATTTATGCAGATGCTATGCCTGGGTATCAGATTCCTGGAATTTCTTTGGGATAGAGATGATGCTGCATACCAGAGTCATGTAAATCACAAAAAGATAGTGCTTGATCTTGGAAACTGGGACTTCGGACTTTAGGACTGAAGGCTTTCAAGGCTATGTGATAGTTGCAGGGAGATCTGGATTGGTGTATCATAATCAGCATGGTATAGTCAGTAGATTATTACTTAGAGGGCCAACATTAATACATTAACAAATCCTTTGTGCAAAAAGTTATGATGAAGGGGAAGGGTGGGCAGATCAGTGATTAAGATGCTAGTCTGCTATTTGGAAGATGCTGAATCAATTCCTTATTACCCACAGCCTTGCCTAAGAAGAAACTTAATCTTCTTGTGCTTTCTCTGCATAACTGGATTGAAACAGTACTTTTTTCCTAATTCTCCAAGAAGCATTTTAAAAATATAGAATAGCAAACATAAAATCATAATTCATTATTTTAAATTGTTCTGATGGAAACAGGCAAATTCAATAGTAATACACATAAGCTCTCCATAAAAAAAAAAGGAGAAAAAACACCCCACAAAAACAATCAGGTGAATAAAATGGAGGCAAAGATCTGATTCAAATGCCATTCTTCAGAAAAGACCTGAAGATATTAAAAATGGAACTCAAATCAATAGGATCATATTGTTAGAAAAGGCACGCCCAGATTTAGAAACAGAACTGAAGCATGCAAAGCATATGAAGCAATCTTTGTTTTACTTGATATTTCCTCTGAAGCCTTACCAACTCTGTCCACTTTGCTCACTACTATTCGGGAAAGAGGTGGAACAACTAGAAGAGTCCAGAGGCCTAGAAAATGCACTTTGTGAACAGGGATTATAGGAATCAGGGTTGATTTTCCTAGTGAAAACAACACTGAGGGGAAGTGTAGATTAGAAGCCTCCAAATAGCTATTAGTATGATGCAAAGACAGAGTAGTAACCTTGACATGACTACAGTGAGCAGAAAAAGCTGTAAAAGCATTTAAGTTGCAACACAGGTTTGACTTTAGGAAATAAACACCTGGATTGGAATAGACTGCTTAGAAAGAGATATGTTCTGATTATGGAGTATCTGAATTAGACAAGACATCTGCCAGGAACAATAGCTGTTACCTGCTTCAGGACAAAGGCAGGCTCTCCTGGAGGTTGGAGCATCTGTCCAACCCTATCACTGGTACCCAGTTCAGGAACATTACTTACTGCTATTAGGAGTTAATACAAAGAATCTTAAAATTGGTCAATCAGAAATTGTGTGCAGAGGAATAAAAAAGTGTATTGAACTGTTTTATGGTGAAACAGCTTTACCCAGGGAGTGGTAGGTTAGAAACTTCCATATTTCTTCAAACGTTTTAAATGTCACCACTATTAGATCTTGATCACTGTGAATAGACAGCAGTCTGGCAGACAGCTCCTAAAAAGAAAAAAAACCCAAAAAACTGATATTTTAATTACAGTTATGCTAGACTTGAGCACAATTTCTCACCGGGTAACACTTATGATAAAATGCTATGTATTAAGAAGGATAAAAAGAAATCCAGGATTTTATCCGAGATATCTGTTGTTTAACACATACCTACAACATACAACAAGCCAAGTTTTAATCTGAGTTTTTCTTACCAATTGTACCCACAGTTCAGTGGGGTTAATTTACAGAGGAATTAAGACGTCAGGACTGACCACACCGATTGAGACTAAAGGCCTGTCTGGTTCAGACATATCTATATATAGTGGCCAGCATTCTCCATTTAGTGTGACAGCCAGGCAAGCATCTAGTGGTACTTTCAAAGAACACCCTCCTAGTACAGAGCCACTTACTGCTTGGGAACTGCCATTGCCAGATGTGGGGGCATTAATATTAAAGAGTGGAAAGGGTTTATTTTTGTTTGTTGGTTTGATTTTCTTGACTAAAAATTCTCTAGGTCACTTGAACCACTATAAACCTGTAGGATCCACAACATCCTGCTGTAGGTTAGCCTCAGAGCTCTGTGCACATATGAAAACACCTCCTTTTATGCATCTTTGAACCTGGCAGCTTCCATCTTTTTCCAGAGGACACAGTGAGTAGTCATTCCCTAGTTCACTCTTTCCATGGTTAAGACAAATATATACAAATAATACAAAAGTATTATTTATTAAATGATGCAGTAAGATCCTTTTCTCCTCATTTATACTGGTTCGTGTTGCTAGAGCATTAAGTTGTGCATTTAACAAAGATGAGCAATGATCATTGTAAATTATGATGGTGGAATTTATAAGGAATTTCAGAAGTGCTAGAAGGGAGGACTACATAAACCTACACATAAGTGAAATAAATATATATTTTAGTGGATTCTAGCCAGAGAGCAGTAATATACAGTCTGGTTGCACTTCAGTTAATAGCTTAAAATCAGGGCTGTCCAATGATGCTGGCTACATTCTTCAGGGAAATACAAAGAACTGTGCCAATTTATGAGACAAGTATCTGAACCAGTATCTCAGATAATAAATCTGATGCAAAGCTAATAGGTATAATGTTACTGTATCATTTCCCAGTACCCTTGCTCCTGTCACAATAAAAATGGAATACATCTTGATCAGTCCTTAAACTGTTTTAAGAAGTTGATTCTAATTCTGGGGGGGGGGAGGGGGGATGGAATTGATCCACTGCTTTCATGACTTATGTCATTATTTTAAAATATCTCTGAATGAATTCTGTTTATTTTCCATATTTTCAATGCACACAACATGAATAGATTAAAACAGTAATTCCTTTTTGAAAACAGAAGTCCAGCCTAAGCCTCTTCCAACAGGCATGCCTCATCACAGCTTTGATCTTCTGCATGCCCCTTTCTACACCAGATTAAATATTAACGAGAGCCTGAAATCTATTAATAAATTGCCAACACATGCTAAAATGTCTCAGCCTCAAGGGCTTTATGCACTGCTGAATATCAAAACAACATTCTAAGGAAACTTATCATTATAAATCTTGCTTCCTTCAAAGTCTTTTTCCCAGTCTGTTTCTAATAAGGCCACAGATCTCATCTATTTGTATGATCTTTTCTTCCTCATCCCTTCATTCTCCTCCTAAAAAAAGCTGGAGCAGAAGCGCAAACTGTTTTCACAGCCACAGAAATCAGCAGACTGGTGATGGAGAGTTCACAATACATGAAAGGAAAATCATATAGAAACACATGCATCAGACAGCCATAAAACCACAACTAATTAAGATTTCCGAGTTTGGCTTGCTAGCGAAGGAGGCTGGGATCTCATGGCTCAAACAAAAAAGAGACACCGAAGGTCAAATGGTATCATCCTGCCTTTTCATCAAGTTGAAAGAGGAGATTTTAAATTATATTTGTAGCAAACCACATTGGTTTTGGAGGATGGGTTTCCTATATACAAACAAATTCAAGACAGTAATAAAAATTGGCCAACCCTCTTGTGTGCTATTTAAAACTATGGCCATCTAGCCCTAGGAAATCCAATATTTATGCTATTCTTCAGACTTCCTCTTTGCCTTAGCAATGGACTTCCCAGGTAACCTGCATGCCAAATGACTCCAAGTGGCTGGAAACTGAAGTGAAGAGTCAATATGATGGCAAATTATAAACAAACAAAAAGGCAGAAAACCATTATTTCTTTTGATGTAAATCAAAGAATAACATTTTTAAAACAAAACCCCTCTATGTGTTATTTAGCTGGGTTTATTTATTTTACATCAATGTAGTGTTCCAGTCTTTTTCAATACTTCAATATTTCTAATGTCTCTAGGTGGTTTTGGGTAGTGGGAAACTCTGGTCCCTTAAATTCAAGCATACAGCATGTAGATAGAAATGGGACACAAGTATCTCACAGACTATTTCAGTAGCACAGGGTGTATTTTCTGAATAAAATAATACAAAAGCAATTGACTTACACTGAAAACTGCCATCACCTCCTTGCTGTCATTTTCCAGAAGACGGAGCCGCCCTCTGAGCTGTCTTTGGAGCCTGGGATCAGGACATCCACTCTTTCGTCTTACCATCGTTAACTTCAAGGAGATATCTGGAGAAGGATATCAGTGCTAAAAGCTTTGTGAATTAGCTTTATAGAACCAGAAAATCTCTCTAAATCATAGAATCCACATTAAGAGCTATTTTTTCCAGCTTCAGATAGATGCACAGAAAATTGACTTACTGCCTATTTCTTTTTCATGTTTGCTATCCAGTAGAGATAGTAACCTAGCATGAAACACAAGATTTTTTCAGTTGCATAATAAAAGCTACAGCTATACAAAGGAGAGTAATGTGAGTCAGTAGAAATTTTGGGAGATAACTGACACACCTGGGGATGGAGAAAAGAAAAAGAGGAAAAAGCAAACAGATTGGTAATTTAGATTAGACAGTTCTATGGACATTGAGAACACGGCCAGATTTCCGAATATCCCATGCATATTTTAAAAATCAAGGAAAACGGGTACCTGCAAACCAAAAAACCAAACCAAACAAAATACAGATAGATTAGCATGTTGTAACAGCTCTTTATACTAATCTTAAATTCACTGTTATCTGACATGCCACCCCCACGACTTCAAATGGTTTTGTAAATTGAATATTGTAAAAGATAAACGGCCCAACTAAAAGCTCACTTGCATGATTTCCCCAGCACATCTGAAAGAAGCTTAATACCTGTTCTCAGATCTTGGCATCTGTTTATGAGAAGCTTTTCCTACAGCAAAGGGTACAGTTTCAGCTAGCTTCCCTCAGATAAAGAGGATCTTTGATAAAGCTGCTTTCATTCTACATGTCTGTTAATTTAACTCAATAAATGAAAATCAAATTCATAAGTTCTCAGATACCCAGGTAGGCATATATAAGCCAATAATAATCACTTAGGAAGAATTCCAGTTGAAAGTGTGTAAATAAGTCACACTTCCAGCAATAAATAGGATTGTTGTACATCCTAAAATATTGTAGCTTTTCTGAGTTTCACCTTCTAATCAGGTAATATAGATATTTTTAACATTCTAGTCTAATATGCTGCTTCTTAATCTGTTTTCAGAGGGCTTCCTATGTGTCTTAAAACTTCCCTAGGAGTTTTATGATGACTTGCACCTAAATTACTCATTACGTTAAGGTCAAGGAGCGTGGCTCAGAAATATAAAGCAGTGTTACTGAATTACAAGACCTCTGTTTAAGCAGTGGTCATATAGTCAATTGTTAGTACAAAGAACACAAACTAGAGTCTTTGAATGTTACTCAGATAACTGTTAGTAACAGTATTTTTTGCCTTCTCATTTTACCATAAAAGATACTGGCACAAGAGAATACTATTACTTTTTTTTTTTTATTTTACATAATCGAATTGACTCCAAGTTAAATTGTGTTTCTACTGTTACATAATTTAAGTCTTATAAAAGTTAATATTACTGAAATAATAATTACATTGAATTAAAACACCTGAAATACAGCTGCTTCTGCCAAAAGAACTATTAATAATGCCTTACAGAAATGAAACATGGTCCAAAACCCCATTGCACCTATAGTAGTCTACCTGTCTGCTTCTGTGAGCTCTGATCCATACTGCCAATTAAGAAGAACCCAAATTCTGTACAGAGTGAGACAAACGGGTCCATAACCACCAATAATTTAACTACACAGAACCACATGCCTGGTACCATCATGTCTACCACTGATGTGATTTGTCAGGTCAAACCAGAAAGCAGAGCGCATCACGGTGGGTTGTCTTTGTTTTAGTGCTTGTCCCCCCCACAATGGTTATTTCTCTTCCTCCACAAGTGAGAGAAGGGAAATGTGACTAGACTCTCCATTGAGAGAGCAGGCCATGAGCCCTCCAGAAGGGAAGCCTGCCATACCTTCTTACTGAAGAACTGCAATCAATAGAAAATACACCATTAAAAAATTAAAAAAAAAAAAAATCGGAAAGGTCACAAGATTAAAGAAATAAGACATTTCAAGAACTGAAACCTGTACACAAAATAAGCAGTGAATTTTATTTGCTTTTCTTTTTTTTATTAGCAATTACAATATAGTCCATGAATTGGTTTTAGATTTTATTGCAGTTAATAAGTTACTTCTGTCTTTATGTTACATTCTTAATAAATTTTATGTAGAAGTTAGACACTTCACAGGTGCCATTAAGCATGTCAGAGTTACAGGAGTGACAATGCAGTTGTCTCAATAGAAAAACAAGTAAGCAATAAGAAAATAATTATATTTAAGATAAGATGGAAGAAAATTTCTTACCAGTTGGAAAACTCTCTGCTTGACTGGGAAGGGTCCTTGAACAGACATTTGTGCATTTTTCACTTTCGGAACACTCTACTATGATAAATGAAAGGAATGGTTAAGTGCATTTTCTAAGTCCATATAAATCACACTGTTTAAAACAAAAACAACAAACAAACAAAAAAACCCAACAAACAACCCACACTTTCAAAGCATTTGATATATTGGATAATTTCTAAAAGAAAATAACTATATTTTTTTCCTCTTCCTGCTATATAATTCCCAAAACCTCACAAAAAGTATCTGAAGATCATTTCTCTCCTAGTGGGGAGAAAGTTAAACCTTGATTTCATCATTTTTGATATGAAGCTCATATTTCTTTCAGTCCTTTTGGAAATTATACAATTTTCTGTTGAAGAAACACCCACTCCAACCAATTCTGTTTTCTTAAGGTTCCTTTGGCAAAAATCAGTGAAGACAAGGCTTGATATTTTTAAGAATAAAAGTGGAAGAAATAGATCTTTAATTTAAAAAAAAAAATAATGTATGAAGAAATTTTCATATAGCCTAAGACATTTTTGTCTGCAGCTCTTCTTTTAAGGAAAAACTTGTAATATAGTAGGACACAGTAATTTCTAAGTCTTCCCTCAAATGCACCTGTTGATGTTATACGAACAAAGTCATGTAAATAAATAAGGACACAAACACAGATTTTTTCTATTTCAGCAAAAAGTCAGTAAGCAATAAAATCATCATCATTAGGGCCAATTATTAGCGTATACCAGAATTAGAAATTTCAGTTCCCAAGCACTTTGTTGTTTGTTGGGTTTTGGTTAGGTGTTTGACAGGGGTTTTGAGGGGTTTTTGTTTGATTTTTTTCAATCTAGGTTCAATATTTGTCTTTAAATAGAAATTTGTTAGTAAGTTCACTGCAGTGTAGGCTGATTTTATTTAAGGAACAGTAGAAATTCAAGCTCCCCACAACTTCTAGGACCATATTTAGTTGTAGTTCTGCTCTTTCTTGTTTTAGTCAGAAGTATGAAGAGGGCAATTGTCAAAACTTTAACAACAAGTTATCAATTGCTTTGATCATCATTTAACAATTGATGAGGACAATAATTAGCATATGGATTTGGTACATGAAGTGGCTGTTCCTATTGTTTAGATATTACCAGATATGGACTTTCCTTGAAAGGTACTTAAAGACATGAATACCCAGCAAGTAATATTTTATTTAAAAACTAAACCTAATTTCTATGACTTTTAGGAGAGAGCAAAAACTATGAGCAAGCAGTTTATTAGGCATGGGAGTTTAATTACAAATAATAGTCTGCTATTAAATTTAAGCAAAAGCATAAAAGTTACTGTAAATACATTTTAGACATTGAGACTCTTTAAAGTGCTAGAATTACATTCAAAGACTTTTAACATGAACTCCATGCCCCATTCCTAATTAATGGGATACATACTTATTGGCAAGCTAAAGAGAAACTTTATACTGCCCTTGGATGCTTATACCCAATATTCTTTGATGTCAGCAGAGTTGCAGTTGGGAACAGACAGACATTGTCTAAGACATAGAACACACAATTTGAAATTAAATAGTTTTTCCATGATTTCCTGAAGTATTTTCACATTCAGAAAGCTCTCAGGCCTGCTATAAAGTAAGAATCTTGCCACTGGTTTTGAGACAACCACTTATGCCACTCTACCCTTCCACCCAAAAAGTGTTTCAAATTTGCATGCTTTTTGCTGCATGAAGTATGTTTTCATTTGCAGAAAAGTATAGATAGTATTACATCTTTTGATTAGAAATAGAAATCTAAGAATTTTATTAAAATAGAAGCATGCAGTCTAACTCATATTTGCTTCTGAATCTTAGAGATTATAGCAAAAAGTGCTGGACAAATAACTGACATTTCAGTATTCTGACTCTTGGGTTCTGATAATCTTCATCTCAGTTTATCTTAACTAATAGATAATCCATTTGTCTGCCCAAGTGAATTTCAATATAGATCATTTAATAGTTCAACCTATGCTGCATTTCCACAGAGGAAATATGGCTGTTTGTTTTGTGGCTGCAGATTTAACAGTTGCAGATGTATTTCAAAAAAAGCTCAGCTGAAAAACACATGACAGTTCTCTGCTTGTGCCCAGCAAGCAATTCTTAAAGAACGCAGTAATTTAAACACAAAGAAAAGTCAAGAGCAGAGTGACCAGAATATGTTGTTTAAGGTCTTACCCATTTGTTCTTGCAATGTGTCCATCCTGACTCCATCCCCAACAGTGCTGATGGCAGTGTTGGTCTCCACATGTTTCCAGCCAGACCTGCAGCTTCCCTGCTCCATTTCTTTCCTCTCCATGTTCCTGTGTTGCTTTCCCTCTAGACTAGGGATGATGGCGTTAGCGCTGAGCATGGATGTGCTGCCTGCTGCTGAACTCTCCATAATTTGGAATTCCTCACAGCAATGCAATTAGCATTATCAACAATCTGAGATGGAGGTGGGTGGAAGTCAATAATATACTAAAAAAAAAAAAGAAAATCTCAGAATACATGCACATATTCAAGAGCTGCCCCTCTCCAGCAGGAGATATTTTGAGTTGTAATATACATTAAAGTATTTGCTTTAGACTTCCTTTAGAGGACTTGCTCTGTAGTACTCAAATTAATCCCAGAAAAAGCTCCTGTAATCAGGTGGCTTCACTGATTTAGCAACAAAGCAATAAATTTGACTAAAAGCAACAATCCAAGGCCTGAAGTGAACTGCTAATTATTCATTTTTGGCCAGCTTTAATGTATAACCTCCAAGGGATAGCATCATTCACATTAACAGGCAGAGCAGAGGAAAAACATCATTTTCTAAAGGTGATGTTAATGGAACTGGTACTGCATGCTTAATTCAAACAAGCAGGAAGGTTTTTATAAACCCAGCTAAAAAATGAATCTTCTGCAGGAACCCACAGTGCAGGAAAAGTAGCATGCAAGGATCCAAAGATTTCTCTGCAGCAAAGCAAAAGAGTGATCTACTGAAGCCAGAGGCTATCTGGCAGCAAGACTGTTATTGGCATGAACATCAGGAAAAAGGAATAGAAATGGAAGTAGTGCACGAGTAGTTGCAAGCTGCACTGCTCCCTTGGCAGTCACTGACTGGAGACATCCTGCAATCACATTTCCAGGGCACAAGCTACTTCAGCTTCAGAAGAGACCATAAGCCAATGCATCCACAAAGGACGTCACTCATGTAGCCACCACGTGCCTCACCAATATTTAGACCCTTTTCCTCAGTTGCCTCTCACATGACTCTTTAATTGTTTTAATAAAGCCACAGGATAGATTTTGCTTTAGTACTGTCACTTGGACTTAATCCAAATTCCTCTGTGCTTACTCCAGCCATACTCTTTAATGAGCTATATTCATTACGAGTATACAAACTTGAAATTTTTGTGGAATTCATATATACTTGTGAAACACAGACAGTAACTCAAACATGAGTGATTTTGATGTGTTTTCTCAGAAAAGAGTATTTCCACTAAAATATTTAGTTAACATTGTAGTTCTGACTTCAGATCTTGGTTTCTCTTGATAACTTCCCTGAAAAACTGCCTGTCAGACTTTGTGACCTATTTATAAATGATTAAAAATAAAGGCCTGTCAGAGACCAAACTCAAACTCAGTTTGCTAGAGATACGCTTTCCCATTTATATAGCTGATCTTTTCCTAAAGTAACAACAGTAGCTAACACCATTCTTCTCAGTACCCTACCAGGATTGCACGTAATGCATTGTCATTTTCACACTTAAGAATTAAACACTCCTCTGTACATATTTTGTTAATACTGATTACATCAACATCTCCTGTTGATGTAATCATAAATATTGTGATAGTAAGGATTATTAACCAAAGGTGGTTGTTTAAATTACATTGTCATATGAATCCAAAGCCAGTGGCTATTTTTAGACCAGGATTATCCTTAATCCCAGAAATGAAATTTGGTGTTCACAATATTAATTTTTTCTGTCAGCTCCCTTCTACAAGCAGAAATATAATCCTCAACAAAATTTAGGAAAATATATTGTGACTTGAATCCTTAGAATTCATTTGAGTTGGAGAAGAGATATTCATTAACTTTTCATGTCTTCTGCATCCCTGCATGTTGGTAAGGTTAACATATAAACAGAGTTCTGAATGAACCTACAAAGCATGGTGCTGTTGCAGGAGCAAGTAGGACATCTGAACAAATCAAATCGGATATGATCTGTTCAAGATTCAGTCATAGTATCCCAGAGCCTAAGCCAAGGTAAAAGAATCAGAATGAGTGAAAGAAAAGCAAAAATGGTATGTTCTTATCAAGGTTTCTCATGGCTCTTCCAAGATACACAGAATGAAAATTAAAATCTCAAATGTTTTTAAACAGTCATGTTCTCCTCTACAGATTCCTTTCCCATATTTAATGTTTGCCTTAGCTATCAAATGTCAACTCATGCGGCTCTGTATAAGCACTGAGAACAAGATAGTAAATAACTTTCCTGTAGCTAGGCACCTAGTCTACCTAATTCCTTCTGGATGTTCATTTAGCATCTAAATACATCCTAAGTGATACAAATCTGGTCCCAAGTGACAAAGATTTCATAGAACTTTGCACTACATCTCTGTCCTTCTACTATTCACCTTTGACTGTAAGTACTCCAAGGAGCAAAACTGTAACACACAAGCAATACTATGGTACAATCACTATTTATTATGCTGATGCTTTCTTATCAATTATTAAACAATTCCAGTACAGACAGATTCAGAGACACCATATCAGAGAAAAACATTCATCCACTATAAAACATATTCAGAGAACGTTACACTTCAGTGCTTGAGTCATTCTCATCATTAGAGGTTTTTCATAAACCTATAATGCTAACACCATTATACTTATGAGCAACTAGTCATTTCTTGATAGTAACAAATACAGGATGAAGAAATGGATTAGAGATCTAACACTCACCTTGTAAAGTAACTTTTTTTTCTTCTATAACTAGTTCTTACAATCTACATTTATGTGCACTGACAAAGCATTTTATTTATAGTTTATACAAAGTGATTTTATCTCATGCTCTTTGAGGCTTGACCAAGAAATTCATATTTGTTGCAGGACATTGGCCATAAAACTTAATGATCTTCCCATTTTTCCAAACCAGGAGCCAACCTCTATTCAAAAGGCAAGCAGGCAGGAGGTGACACTCCCTGTTGGTCTAGGGGAGTCTCACTTTCTAAGGCAGGCACTCCAAGTGGGGATGAGCAGTGAGAGAGGGGAGGCAGATGCTGGACAGCTCAATAACCTCTTCAGGAATGCTACCAGGTTCATTGCTGTCATCCTTCCCCACGGCCTGAGCTCTCTGGACATGCTGCTCTTCACAGAGCTATTGGTAGCACCTGTTCAGGCTTATGAAGCTCAGAAGGTCACTCCACCTTCCCCTTGACTTTTCACAGGGCACAGCAGGCTGGAAAGGTCTGTATTCAACAGCTGTTGAACATGAAGTGGAAATAAGACACTTTTTTCTTACTGGAAGTTAAATAGAACAATTCCATTATGATGCTTTTCCCTCTGGTGCTGCTTCCTTTTCATTGAGTGATTGTATCTGTTTTCAAAACACAGCTAACCAGAAGAAAAAAACCTATAGCTGAACATTTTCCATTTCCCTAACTATGCAGGTTGAGTGGTTTGGGTTCCCCCCTCCGCCTTTTTTTGTTGTTTTAAGAGGAGTTGTAGATGATAGGAACACTTTCTCTCCTTCCCCCTCCTTCCCATTAAAGGAGGCTGAAGAAAAAAAAACTAATAACATCCACTGAACAGGTTCTGTCTCTCTTTTATAGGTGTTTTTCTACGTATGAGAATAGGACCCAGTACGTAAAAATGGGTTATATTTGAACTAGTTGCATAAAACCTGCATGCAATACAGTATTTTGCTTTCATTCAGCATATTCCCTCTAGGAGGCTCAAGACAACTTATTAACACCTAGCTTCAAGTTACCAGTGGCAACTATAATTATTCTAGTTTTACAGAGCTGGAAATCAAGACAAAGACTGTTTGTGGTTACACAGTTGTCCTATGGAAGTGCTGGAGAAATAGCCAGAGTCCAGAGGTGAGTGTAAAGTTGAATTAATTTATCCCAAGAGAATTATTTATACACGGGGGAAATCTGAATGGTAGAAGTTGTCATTGCTCCTCTGTGCATCAATTCCTATCTCATCCAAAGAAAATGAGCACCAGCTGCTGTTTGTTTCTTCCCTCATCTTATCTCACTTGAGCCCCCAGTGAATCAGGGTCAACTTTTCTACATTTAAAGTCTCCAGACTCTTCCAACCACTGCTGCTGCACCTGAGACAACAGGACTCTGGGAGACCCCAAATGTTTACTCATCCATGCGGAGTGTTGCATTCCTCCAGGACTCCAAACCAGGCAAGACAGTGAATGAAGCCTGCATTGCCTCCATTTAAAGGAGTTTTGACTGTGTGTATGCCCTTGATCATCTGCTCTGCTTCATCTCCTGTACATCCCACATGTCATACAGTACCTCAGTCTTGCAACAGTACTGCCGTAAATTAATCTAGGTTGTTTTTCCAAACTGATGCTAGAGTAGTTATTTTATTATTCCTTCTCCTCAGATTCAACTCACATTTTTTCCCACATCTTCTCTATTAGGCTACAAACATCTTACAGCCAAGATCATTATAAACTTCATCGTTAATCACAGCCTTGATCTCTATGAAATTCAGTCATAGGCATGAGTTAAAAAAAATCCATACTATGTACTGTATAGGCAACACTTAACATTTTTTCCTCCAGTGCTGCTATATATTACACAGAGAGGTAAAGCAAATCTGTAATCAGAGCAAACAGACTCAGAAATCTGAGCGCTCTGGAGAAGTGGAAGATTGACTCCCTTATCACTGAAGTAACTTTAAGTTAGCTGGCAGTTCTTAGTAAACTATGTTGCAAAGCAGTATCATTGTTCTCAGTTGGTCTATAAACAAAAAAGCCCTAGTAAGTTTCAGAGATGCAACGGATTCCTTTAGAAGTTTTTAACCTTCTTCTTGTAATTCCTTTTCTTCATACCTCAGTAGCACTGAAATATACTTTCCACCTTCAATCCAGCTCTGAAAACACCATAACTCAAAATTTTCCAAGTTTAGATACTGAAAATTGTAGAATAAAATCCACAATTTCATAGCTAATTAAAAATAAGCATAAATTTTATAAGTGCTTTGAAAAAAAATCATATCACACTTAGAAACTATAAAAGGCATCTGTGAATCTCAATACTCTATTCGGAGTGCTAGATTTGACAGTTTGGCCTGTGGCAGCTAATGCAGAGAAATAAAGTAGGAAGAAGGCTTTTGTTACTGAACAGCAGCTCAGCTCACACAACACTGCCTAGAAGAGAACAGAGAGCAGCACAGAAACTCCCAGAACATTCTCATAGCCATGACAGATCACATTTACATGTTTTCCAGTTATTTCATTATTGGCACACCACTACTGAAATCATGCCCCTTTGGCTGCAATTCTAACACACTGACAGTAAACCTACAGTCAAATACCACAAGTACCTAAAATACAGCAAAAGACAGACATGCAGGCACAGAGCACAGGAGTTCTCCTACCTTTTCCAAGTCTGATTTGCTGTAACATGCCAGTAAAGAGCAAACAGATCCGTGCCTTCCTCAGCTCTGCTCAAAACTGACTCCAGCACAGCTCTTCCTGTTTGACCTTCTTATCTTTCCTGTTGATTGCACAGCCTGGCTTGGATGTGGCAAGCACAAAAAGTTGTCTATTAACTGATACTGTTAATTCAAAAACTTCTTTTTTTAAAAAAAACAAAAAAACCAACCCACATTCATGAGCGTGGAGTTGAGCTACTAAAGCTCATTAGGAAAAGCAGAAATGTATCAAGTGTGTTCATTCACACACTCCTGCTTTTCAAAGCAATAATTCATGTTGGCATTCTGCATTAGTGGCTAAAAGGCTCCATGGGACACATCCAGGCCATTGTGCTAAGCAAGCATTGTTCAGACAAAGTAACAAATAGTCCTTCAGATGGAGTACTAAGCTTTGTTTCCCCTTTGCTTTTGATCACAGAATTAGAATTCTTGCTATCATTCTAGCTACTAAAAGCCTGATGAAGAACTGTTTGACAGTGAATTCACTCTGATACGCCTGGTTTTAGATGGCTGAAGTGTAGTTCTGCAGATCTATCATGTACTGTGCGGCCATGCAGCATTAAATATCAGTTTGGGGAGTTAAGCAGTTCTGTTGTGGAGTACACTCAGAATGTATCTTCCGTGTCATGAGACTCTTATCAGTTATCCAGATCCCATATCCTAAATGATTTACAAAGTTAAGGATGAGAGAAACTGATAATAATCTATCCTATTTCAAATACACTTGCTTTTTGTCCTCCATACGTTGAGATGTCTTTATATTCTCTTCCTCCCTAACATACTGAAAATTTCACATACAGTTAGTCACAGTTATGTTATTCTTCTTATAGGTAAGAACCGAGCTCCTCACATGCCATTGGTGTGAGCTGCATTGCAGCAGGCACTACAAGAGATTGGAACAAACATACCCCAAAGACTGTACATCTGTTATCTCAGACATCTCTAGTCAACAAAATCCCCATGTTTGAGATATCAGGCCACTGACCAGTTGCGTTTGTGTGTTGTCCTGAGACACATCAAACTGCCAGTGGGAGCCTGTGGGACTGGGCAGCACCTGGAGAACATGGTTTGAGATGATGGGTTGTACTGCACAGCACTGCTGCTCTCCTACAACTCTGCCAGGTAGAGTAGGAAAAACTGACCCTTACAATGCCTTAAAGACCTAAGTTATAATTCTTGCTAATCTATCTCAAAGATCATGCACTTAAAAGTTGTTTTTAGATTTTATAAGCTAGGTATTAACTAAAAATCATACTCTGCTTTACCTTACTTCATCCCATCACACCATGTTAACATGAATTATAAATGCTACTTCACACTGATCAGCCAATTTGTTCCTGCAGTATGCTTGGGAACTCTCCATCTTTCCAGAAATTATGAAATTGGAAGGTATTCAACTCATTGTATAAATCACAACTAACCAATCATCCCACAGGGCTCTACTCCCATTGGAATTAAATTGATATTGCACTATATTGCAGTACACAAAGCACACTGCTTCAGGTTTAATTAATTTAGATAGTAGCTATGCCAACAGCACGAAATGCCACCTTTCTGTCACCATTTAACTGACTAATTTTCCATTAGTTTCATAAATGTCTAAATCTTTTAATAAGATTTGTATATTTAAGAATAATCTTTGGTCACGTTTTATAACTTCAATTCTTTATTGGTATTCCTATCACATCTTTTCTGTGTACTCAAGGTAGCTTTGCAAAAACCAAAAAATCATCTAGCCCTATATTTTTCCCAATGAATACCAGTCTTCCATCTCCTATTTCTATGGCCCAGTCATTGTAGAATCTACCACTGATTAGTATATCCCCAAAATCTCAAAAAATGCAAACAATTTTTATTTTAGAGAAGTAAAATTGGTATCAATGCTACTTGCTTTAAGGAAAAAAGTAACAAAATAGCAGTAACTGAATTCTAGGGTTCTTGGCTCCCTTTTCAACACCTGCTTCTTCAACCATTCTCTATGATTTTACTCTAAAGAATATTTTGTCACACCATGGCATGGTACTTCGATTCTCAAGGGTGTCTATTGACATCTAGTTTAGTGGAAACAAGGAAAACAAAGTTTTCAGCTTCAGGGCAATGACATAAAAAGTTGGCCCTGGACTTCCTGTTGTCTTATTAAAAGAGTACCAGTGTGCATTACAGAAAAACAAGTGAATTACCTTATTGAAGATGTGGACAGCTGCTCTCATGAAATAACTCCAGAGACTAATATATTGTAGCAAACAGGAAGAACAGAAAGGCAGCCCAGAGCTGCTTCCGTGTAAGTAATTGTGTCCCTTACACTACATTTTAGTCACTAGAAATTGTGCTACCTGTTAGGTTTCCTTATGCTAAAAAACAGGCTTGAGAATACTTCTTCTTTAATGATTAAAATTACATTAAGACCTGGCAGTCCTGTTTATTCTGATCTTTTCAGGATTATTAAAAGAAGCTGCCAGGAGGCCGAGGAGGACATCGCGTGAAACAAGACACTTCCTCCAATTGTCTCTCTCTGGGATTGCTTTTCATCATCCTGTTTGTCTGCCCTTCTGCAGCTGCATGTTGGTGTGACTGCTTTTTGCTACAGCAGCTTGTTTTAGGAAGATCAACATGTTTTAATATTAAGGTCAAGTTATACCTCCCAACATAACTATTATTCCATCACAGTTGGGGACATACCTATGAAGGAATAGTCCACTGCCAAAAGGACAAACTTTAACACGTAATCAGACTGAAATGTAACTCTTTTGACTATTTACTGTTAACTGTTACCAAATATCAGATTTAAACAAGAAGAGGTCTTCCTACCTGCTTTCCTAAATTCCCATCTCTTTCATCTCAAGTCCACTAAATGTCACAAAGCTTATTTTCCCTTGCTGAACCATACCATAAAAAGATTTTCTTCTGCTTAGTGTTTTATTCAAATTAGCATTTTTCACTATTTACAGCTGGCATGACAAGCTTGAAATCACACTAGATATTGCTTTCTTGGCTAAATTAATCCCTATCAGCCTCTATTTCATCCAGTGATTGAGATATACTCAGTTTAAAAAAAAAAAAAAAAAGCCATGTAATGCAATCTGAACTGCAAAGTTCACGGAGAAATATCAGTTGTGCCACTAGATGTGAAATCTATTCAGCTTGAATTGTGAACTTCCAGTCACAACCTTTACTTAGCAAAGTTACTCAAAGAATTATATTCATTTTAGTAGGATTAGCAGCATGGATGGCTATATTAGTTGTGTTACCATGTTCACACTATGGTTACACAGAACTTCCACAGAAATAGATTTAGCCATATGTTTCCTTCTGATTAGCATGTTATCTGTCCACATTAACTGCATGTAGAGTTAGCTAAAGAGTTAAAGTGTTTTCTCACTGAGTCCTGTCATCTTTTCATCTGCCTGGTTGGAACCCAGATAGTTTTACTTCCTCCTAGGTCTGAAAAAACCACCACCCCAGCTCCACAGTCTAGTTCAGAAAGGAAAAACAGAAAACACAAAAAGAAAAATATACTCCCATCCATCTGTACGGAAATGCTGTCGCCTTGTAGTCTGCAGGAAAATGCTGAGTCCAGCTGTTACACATCCAGCTGTTACAGCACTTAAACAGTTCCTAAGCTATTTACCCAGCTCACTAAATAATAGCTAACAATTTACTTACAATTACCAAATGTGTTAATAATAGATGTTACTGAGCTTGTTACTCCTCAGCACAAGCCATAACATGGTGCACACCTGACAAAGCTTCCTCCTAAGTTTAGCAGCTCTCAAGAGCTACTGTCATTCACCTGAGGACATTTTTGGCCATGGACCAAAGACCAAACACTCTCCTATCAAGGAAAGGATTTGGGCTCATATCTAAATCACAGCAGGCAAGAAGGTTGTGACAGGATTCCCTGTTCTGTCTCAGCCATGACATGGACCATAGGCTTCCATGTACTAGGGAAAGAGAAGCCTTTTAAAACACTTTTATCAGCTCAGAATAAAAATTGATAATTAGCACTTACCACTTCAAAGATTATTCATCTCTTTCCTTTACTCTCTGGGTCACCAGGATTTATTTTCTGCCCCACAGGGATAACAACCTCCCTTAATTATGCCCAAACTTTTGAGTTGCACATGGCACGGAAAGCTTTGACTTCTCTATGACCCCAAACCAAACCAAAAACACTCAGAGAGGCCGTATGCACAAACTTTCTCTATTTTTTTTTCTATTTTGAAAGTGAAATGGATTTCCTTGTATCTTCTCTTATCTACTGGGATTAACAAACCACCTCTTAAACAAGGCCTCTAAAACATCTGACAAAGCTTTAAAAATTTAAGTAACACATGTTGATATGGAAGCAACAATATTTTTCATCTACCAACCTCCAACTATTAAATGGAGGGAAAAAATCTACATGCAGTTCAGTTTATATCTAAACTCACATAGAACAGCAGCTTTCTTAAAACAACAACAACAAAAAAATTTTTACCCTCCACAGGCTAAAAACCCACCTTTTATACCATTACCAATGATTTAAAGGAAAATGGGTATTTCCTTTTATAATCAGGTGGATTGATTTTTCATTAAAGGTTAACTTTTCTCAGCTGCTTTAAGTTTGCAGGTAGAAAAAAGAATTTACTCTTGAGGAAAGATTTGTAACCTTTTTATAGATAGCCAGGGAATACTTAAGTAATGGTATATTGATTTGAGATTGTTTATTTTCTTGTTTGAATGAATTTGGTACCTCTCCGCTTTCTGAGAAATCTTTTGTTTTCCTTGTTAGGCATTCAGAAAAGGGCACTAATCAAGGTTTTTTTTCTGAGTGAGATTTTTATCACAGTTTTTCTGCTAGCTCTTAAAACAGAGGAAACTATGTCAGTGCATCTGAAACTGTTTATTGTGAGGACTAGAGTAGAAAGCCATGGCTCCGTGATTTTAAAAAAGAAGGGAGAGGAGCAGCAGCAATGGATTTTTAGCTCTGCTTCAATTCCTTCTCTTTTCTAACTATCTGCATAAATATACTATTTGAAATGTATTTTTATATTTCTACATACATATTCACACTCTTTTTTTTACTAGGGTGCTAAAGCACTTTTGGGATGGATAAAAAGACTTTCAACAGAAAAGCACTTACAATCCTTAGCTGTACTGAAACATTTAATTTGCAGTACTGAAATTTTACCCATCTGCTTGGTGATTTCTGCTTAGTGCTAGAAAATGCAGGATGAGGGAACTTTATTTATGGGAGCTTTGAATATACATGGAATACAGATATCTCCTGAGTTAGTTTTTGTATTGAGGAAGTAAATTTTTACTTACTTAGGCATCCAAAGTGGAGGAAAGATATTTCCGTATGAATTCAGTGGAAATGAAGGCTCATTTTTGCCTCTGCTGATGCTCTATGGGAGGACATGCCTGAAGGACCCAAAATGATAGGTAGCCACCAGGCTCAGAACAGTCATAGAATTACAATTTATCATCCTATAATCTCTGTGATGTTCATGAGGTGCAACATAGTTTAGTGTCAGTTGCTTCTGTGTATGATGGAATGAATGTTGGTGGTAGGCATGCCATGTGGTGGTTTCCCTTTGATAAAGGAAGTCCAACCCAGTATTTTCTTACAGTTTGGGAATAACACCTCAACCACCAAAATGTCTACAGTATAGAAAACCCTATATTGATGATTTTAACTTTAACAAATAACTGTGAAATTCTGCATCCGTGTAAAACTAGCAAAGTAATTGGGATTTTTCCAAATTACTGCTGCCCTCTAGTTGAGACCTGAAGAAGGGCTCACCTGTGCACAATCGTGTGCCTTGTAGCAACTTTATCTGTGGATCAAAGTTACAGCTTGAAGTAACATCTTTCCTCTTATAGGTATATTTCTAGACCACTTGGCCACAGATGCCACAGAGTATAAAAAGATGGTAATAAACATAACAAGCAAAACACTTTCTGCTTCCTAAGTATCCAGCCTCGGCCCACTTGATGCAATATTTCTTAGAAGAATAAAGTCTTTAAAAGGTATAGCACAATTGACAATCTTGAGAAGTATGAGCAAAGATTTTCTATTTCATAGAGAAGATCTGATGCACAGTGGAGCTTTTGTCAATATGGATCTGAAAATTGTCAAAACTCTAGATGCTTCCAGGTGAAATTTTGGCCTTTGAGCCATTTTATAATTCCATTTATGGACTTTTGATTAAGTGAAATATACCTTAACTTGCCATCACAGACAATAATAATGTTGAGGTATGAATGTGTGAGGGCATGCTATAAAAAGATTGTTAACATGGTAAAGAGTATGCAACTAAAAAGAAAAATTATAATAAGCATTAACACATCCTGGGCTTACTCCATTAAATGCACAGTATGTGTCGTATCCATACACAGAATCATACAGAATCACAGAATTGCCTGGATTGGAAAAGACCTTTAAGATCATTGAGTCCTATCATTAACCTCACACTGACAGGTCCTTGACTAAACCATGTCCCTAAGCACTATGTTTACAATATTTTTTCTGTTTTTCCCATGTTTGGAAAAAAATATTACCATTGCTCTTTATTTCCTAGTTGACATGTGTGCATATGTTATCCACAAACTTCAACTAAAACCTTTAAGTTATCTTTTAGGCAGGCTTGGCCAAAGCCATTACATACAAACTGGGACCTTCACCTTGTACCATTAAGCCTGGGAAGCAACACCGGCAGAACAAGGCAGCTTTGATGCAGCTGGGAACGTAGACAGGAGCGTTTGGTCACAGCTGCGTTTTTCAAGGGCTTGATGTCTGCAAGCCCAGGTATGTTCCCTGGCAGAGCGTGCTGAAAGCTTCTGTTACCTGTTGTGCATTTTACCAGGCAAAGCCTCACTTGCAGATGGTGCTATGTAAGAATTTATCACCCAGGAAGAGTCTAAATTCTGCTAGCATGATACTGTATTTTTTATTTTACATAAGAACAGTGTCAGAGATGAAATGTAGGACAAGCAACAGGAAATCAGCATACATCAGCCTGCATTGCAAAACAGTTAACTTGACACAGAGCCAATGGGTTCTAATATAATTTACTCAAAGTGAGAAGATGTAGCTTCACATAAAGAGCAATTTTCCAGAGTCACACTTGCAAGAGATCACAATATGCTTAATAAGTGTTAACCTCTCTGCAACAGGCACAAAAGGGACAATATTATATTTCTCACTTGTTTACTAGAGAAAGCACAACATTATTTACATGTTTACAGTCAGGAGTACAGCTATCACCAGCTACACACACTGTGTAACATTGCACTGAAATCTTTGCAAGCTTCATCTGCTGTTCTCAAATTAAAATTATTTTTTTGCCAATGTTTTTGCAAAGTGTAGTGACTTTTATATTATTCATGTTTTGTCTTGGCTCTTCCCCAAACCATCCTTTGCATTTGTATTCCTGCAGATTTCATTGCTGTAACCTGGGTGGTTGTCATTCTTATGTATAAATTATATCTTGATGTTAATCATTACCTGCTAGACTTCCTGTCACATGCAGCAGTCTGCAATATTACAATTTATTTGTTCTGACCAACTTTCCAAAAGCTGACTGCTGACATGAGAGAACAGTCCTTGATTGTCTCACTGCAACAAAGATTTCTTTCATCCCCAGCCATTGTTCCCTTTGATGTTATTTTTGTTCTTTCTGTTTTCAAATTTTGCCTGGGAGTTTTATTTGACCTCCTGATCATAATGCATTTAGGTTTGTAACAGGTAATTGATGTCTGAGTTATAACTGCTGATGCAATATTTATATTCTGCCTACCGTGTGACAGGAGCTTTGCATACAAGTTCTTACAGACACCTTGATATTGCAATGCAGACAACTCAATATAGTGCTACGTTATTATTTCATTACAGCTGCTTCATGCTAATTCATTATTTATAAACACATTTACTTCTGGCTCAGTGAATAGTTGGCAATTTATTTCCTTACCCAGAATCTCATTTTAAGATGCCAGCCTGTTATTCTTCTGAAACTTCAGATTTGACTTACATTTTATTTACTGCCAATGTCATATCAATATAACAAGCACAGTAAGGTGGTAGAAAGGTAACTACTATCACAGGCACAAACAGGTAACAAACACAAGTGTGGTTTATTTTGGCAACTGTCCCAGAACCAGTAATTCCTGGATATATTAGCTTTAATGCCAAAAAAGTCATAATTTAGATTTGGGATTAGACATAAAAAAAAAGAAAATAGAAACGTTTTTAACATAAAGATTGGCAGGTTTCTTCACACGAAAGAGAATCAGTAAAAAGCAAAAGAGGGGTCATGACATCATGCCATACTAGGTTCTTAGTCTTCTGTGATTACAAGAATTACTATTTTTAAAGTAATAGGAAAATTACTCATTTCTGGAAATTTATGGAACACATTTGAGGGATAATTTGACATTTAAAACATAAGTGCTTCAAAATAAATTACTATAAATTGTAAGATTACTTTTTGCCTTCCAGAAGATGTAACAGTTATCAAAAGACAGCAGCTTGGGGCGAATATGAGCCTAATAATTAGATTTTAGGTTAAAAAATAAAGAAATACCAATGTTTCTTAGGAGCTTAAGCTCAGTTTTTAGGACTGCCTAGTAGAATTTGAAGGCATGAAATACAGATATATGCAGTAGGATTTACAAAAGGAAATCAAACTTATGTGGGTTTTTTCTGATTTTTTTTTTCCCACGAGATATCCATTTAGGACATTTTTAGAAGTATTTGAACAACTAATAGTATAGCTGGCACAAACTAACAAGTTGTTCTTTTAAGTTTCACTCCAGGTTGCTATTTGACCTGAATAGCTTGTGATACTATGTCAACTTTGAACATGAAGCCAAGGGCCAACTTATTTTCCTTCATCAGGTTAAATAGCTACTTGAATTTGTGATCTTCTAAACTCTGCTATAGCATGGAAATCACTTCTGGCAACTGGTTGGGTGATGTTTTCTTCACAAGTGTTTTTTTTTTGCTGAAGAGACAAAGCTTCTGCTTCATTTCCAGTGCAGAAACTCTAGTTCCTCTCCCTCTTGCTGGACCCTCTATCATTGAGATACTTTTAAAATATGACCCTTTTCATACTCAATTGGCAATGACCTAAAAAGCTTTGCGGACAAACAATCAAATAAAAGTAAAAATTCTATTGTGCTGGAAGACCATGACCTCCCCATTGTTGAAAAGATCAGAAATATTAGAAACAATCCTTTTTGCTTGCTTTAGCTGGACTTTTTGAAGAAAAGCAGTAAATAAACTCTTGTATGACAAGTTAGCTGTCAAACTGAATTATAAAATACCAGTATTATTAAATGAATATACCCCAACTGAATTATCTGAATTTTAAAAGTAATTAAAAAAAGAAGAAGTAGAAATAATTTTTAATGTGGTTAACTTCACTTAAATACACAGGGGAAAAAAAGCCCAAACTTTCTGGCTGCTTCAGCTGCACCAGCTCCTGCAAGAGCTTCTATTTTGTCAGTCCATAAATCTGCAGTATACTTAACATCTAGAAGCACACTTCAAACTTAATTCTAATATCTGTTAATGAATATGTGCTGTATTGATTTTCTGGTTTACATTTAAAGTACTCACACCTTTTACCTTTACATAAAGCTGTACATAATTCCAAGTTAATCAGGACAGGAAACTACGGAACTTAGAAAGAACTTGCCTAAGAGTAAGAATCTGTCTATACCCACCTGTTTCCTGGATGCAAAGAAAAAGAAAAGGAAATGTGAGATATATTTCCTTACTTGTTGTGGATGCATTTCTGATAACTGGGATGGACTGCAATTCAACAGCTAGATAATGAAGATTTTTTTCCCAATGGAGCTTATGTAATAGAGCGAAATGCATGAAGGTAGTTAAGAAACACAGTTTAAATACACAGGGACAGTAAAATGCAATGTATAGCACCTCCCAAATAGCATTAGTGAAGAAATGTTAGAAAACATTTGTACACTAAAAAGTAAACTTTTTTGCCTTGCATAGAGTTTCCTAAGCTTTTCCAAAAAATAAAGATGCTCTTGAAAGAATTCAGGGGGACACTGAGGAGGTGGAGGAAGAAGCAGGATCACCAGGATTGCCAAGTGCCAATTCAATATCCAGTAATGACAAAAGCGGTGCAAAGTGCAGGCAGTTTAGAGGCTGACTCTTCAGCCTTCTTTGCAGCGGCTGGCCAAGATGATTGCTTTTAAAAATGAAAACCAAGAGATGACTGACTACTAGCCCAAGATTTGGATTGGTAACATGAGACTGAATCTTACAGTGCCTTGATGAATGTGCCCATTCTCAGGATGGATCACTGTCCTGAAAGGTCTCAGCTCTTTCATTTGTGAGACTAGTTGCTCAATGTAAATCATTTAGTGTAAACCTTCTTGCCAGCTCTTTCTGGATGGTTTCATTTTGACTGTGAAGCCAACAGCTCCACCACATTTTTCCCATCAATGTCATCAAAGCCGACTTCCTTAGCAAAAGAAACAATGTCTTTCTGGAGAGCAATGATAACGTCAAAACCAACGGAGTTCAGAGTAAACTCTGGCATTTTTACCATAGGCCATCTATACACTGAATCATGACTTCTTCCCAAGTAATGCTAATGTTATCTATGCCATGCATGATATTAAATTACTTCCAAAATTCATTCAGGCAGGGCTTCTCCTTACCTGTTGTTTCCTGGATAAACCTTGAGAAGGTCTCTTCTAGATAGTAGGCCTTGAAAGTGGTGATTCCTCCTTGGTTCATTGGTTGGAGTAATGGGGTCTTACCAATGGCAGAATATGGCTTTTCCACTGGGTCACAGGGTCTCCTAATTAAGCTTCTGGCAGGTGGCATTGTCTTAAACAAGGAGAATGTTGAAGTCCATGACCTGTTTCTTACAGCGATCCCTAAAGCCTGGCACCATGTAGGCGCTATGCGAATTTGTGTAGCAACCTGGGCCTTTCAGTTGTTTCCATGACTGGTAGAGAGAACTTCCAAAATCCTCTTGTCACCTTGGGGTTCTCAATGCAATGAACAAGCAAATAATTTTGCATGCATTCTCCTTCTGCACTGCTGCCCAGCAAAAGGGCCAAACTATCTTTTAGCAGCCTTAAAGCTCAAGGCAGTTTCCCCTTCAATACATCCAATATGGATTGCGTGCCCACCACCTTCAATACAAGTTATGATTAATTTAGCTTTTAAAAACAACAATTCTGTATAGCCACAGGCTTAGTAGCATCACTCAAAGATTGCCTTGAACTCATGATGGTTATTATATGCAAAGATAGTTCATGATTAAAAAACCACAAATTGCAGTGATGCTGGAAGCCAGATCTCATTGGCATGAATGCAGAAGAGACACTATGGATGCTGCTGCATAGCCACAATTGAGATGCTCTATACATTTCTCCTAGTGTTATACATAACATACATACACACATGGGTATTCATGCAAGCTGGCATGCTTCAGTACAGCTGGGCAGCTCAGGGGAGCTTTCAATGGAAAATGGGTGGTAGAAGATTGCAGGACAGTGTTAAACAATCAGTGATACAATTCCAAAACAAATAACAGAAAGTGACAAGTAGCTGTGTGGTGCTGAAGTTACAAGTCTCCAGTTTTAAGGAATGACAAAGTAGGAGTGAAGGGTGGAAACTGCTAGAGCAGTATACATTTATGAATGACAAAAAAAAACCCCCAAAGTTAATAAGGAATGAGATGTTTGTCGTCTCTTCTACTACAAGAATGAGGAGGCAACAAATACAGATAGCAAATAGCAGGTTCAAAACAAAAGCAGGCAGTTCTTCACACCACACATAGTTCAGCTGTGAAATCCCTTGCACAGGGTGCTGTAGTTGCTTGGAGCATGCAAGGATTTAAATAACCAAACAAGATAATGGAAGAAAAACCATGGAAGGTTCTTCGGTACAAAGAACACACATCTGGCTCAGGAAGTCCCCTCAGCAGATATCCACTGCTGGTGACCATCAGAAATGGGAAACTGGGTTGGATTGTCTGATCCTGTTGGGCTGCTGTGAGTGCACGTCCACATTCTCCCCAGGGGCAGTGATTGTCCCCAGGAGCTCCTTTGGCATCAGTTGAACAACATGAGGCACGCTGCGCTGCTACACTTACACAGAGCTGAGGATCACGATTCCCTGTCAGATCGTGACATGGGAGCACTGCTACATAGTTCATCTCACCACACTTACTGGTGCAGGATGGGAAAAATGTGTAGGATTTTATGGCTGCGACTATTCGTTAAGTTTTAACTTGTAGATAACTGTTGGTAGAAAAGAGCACAATAAGCACACAGACACACATGCAAAGCGAGTCTTCACACTCCTATTTCCTCATGCTGTGACTGTAACTCCAGGCAGCCCAGAAGCTGGAGTCAGCATCAGAGGAGCTGTGCAATGCCACACGCTTATGTAACTACAGCTGGCTCCTTCTGGTTCGTTAAAACAGATGTTTGGGGGTTTATAGAACATTATGTCTTCCAGAACCATAGTAGATTTCCAGATCGATGAGATACTGAATAAGTTAGCTTGAATAAAACATTGCATGTCCTTGTGCTCTCACTGCGAAGCATCGGTGACAGTTCACCTGCCCCAGAAAGCACCACCTTCCCATCCCGAACACGGGACTTGCGGCCAAACAGCTGTGCGGTGCCTGTAGCTGAGGGACAGCGCAAACACCCTCAACCTCCTTCCCCTCGTTCCCCTCGTTCTGGGGACACGCTGAAGCACTCAAGCACTAATGTGCTTTGCTCGGGCATCACACAAACCGAGCACAAGTGGCGCAGGAAAATGCAGCCCGCAGGCAGAGCGCAGAGCCGGCTGGATGGATGGATGGAGAGCGGCCGGCGGGCAGGCGGGGGAGAGAAGCCGGCGGCTCTGCCCGAGGCGGCGGGGCAGTTCCTGCCGGCGGAGCGGGGGCTGCCACAGCTCTACCCGCAGCAACGGCGGGTCCGGAGCCTCCCGCGGGCCGCAGCAGGGAGCGGAGGGGGATGTAGAGCGCGGAAGGGGGTGTAGGCCGCGGGGGCGGTGGCGCGGAGCTGCCTACACTTCCCAAGGTGCCCGCGGGGCCGGGCCGTGCCCGCCGCGGCGGGGCTGTGGGCGCGCGGCACCTGCCGGGGGGGCGGAGCGTGGCGCCGCCGGCCCCGCTGCGGCGGGGATGGTGCCGCCCGCCGGGGCGCGGTGACGGGCGGCGGCGGGAGCGGCGGGTGCGGCAGTAGGCGCGGCCCCTCCTGCGCACCATGAGCACCGGCACAGGTAGGCGGGCGCAGGGGCAGCCGGACCCCCCACCCCATCCCTTGTATCTTGGAGGGAGACGCTGCCGCTGCCCCAGCGGGGTCTGTCACGTTGTGGTGCGGCTGCTCTCCGGGGTGCGGGAGGGGGGAACCGGCTGAAAATCCCTAACCTCAGAAAAATCCTAAAAAAGCAGAAAATGTACGTGTGTGCGCGCATTTCGGCGGGAGCTGCCGCAGCCGCGAACGCTGCCGGGCGGGACGAGCTGCGGCTGCTGTCGCGGTGCCGGGACCCTGCGGGGCAGGGCGGGGGGTCCGGCGGTGCCGACCCCGCCCCGAGAATCGGCCGCAGCCCCGGCGGTAGCCCTGCGGGTGGGCTTAGCCGCAGCGGGAGGCGCCGCGGGTGTGTGTTCCCCACCGGCGGTACCCCCGGCACGACTGGGGGGTTGGGTCTCACCCACATGAGGGTGCGGTGGCTGTGGGCTGCTGATCCCAGGGCCGGGAGCGTGTGGCTCCTCAGACGGGGCTGTTTGGGTTAAAAACTCGGCCTTTTCTGCGGGCCGAGATACCATGGTGGTAGAGAAGATGAAAATCAGGGCGGTTTCATGGAGCCCTCGCTGGGATCGCCGCCCGGAGGGATCCAGTTGCCCAGGGCAGTGCAAAAGTAATTTATCCTGTGATACGTGCAGAATTCGAGAGCTGACTTGGAATTGTGTTTTGCAGCGATTCAGCATTCATCTGCGTTGTGTGGCAGTCGGGCTGGTTATTTCAGAGTGCAGCTGTTTGCAAAATATTACAGTGTTTAAGGCAAATACATGGTTGTGCATAGGGGAAAGGGAGAGGCGTGGAGAGTTGACTGTGTATTTCATTTCTGAGGGTAAATGTAGCTGCTAAATATACCCTCTGCCACAACAACAGGGAAACGTTGAATAGCTACAATTGCTCGGTGTCTCTGTATGTCAACATGCTTAATCATACCACATCCTCACAGCCAGCCAAATAGAGCCTCGTGCAAACAAAGAGGAAAGCGAGCTCCCCGTTAGAGCAGTGTGAGACCCGGGGTCAGGCACCTGCCAGGAGACTTCAGCTAAAATGTAGTTCGGCATTTCCACATGGCTGTTGAAAATGTAGATGTTTCCATGTGTGCTGATCATCCATGTTCCTGCCTGGTCTGTGTATGAAACATGCACTGCCAGCATGCCGGTCCTCTCCAGGGAAGTGCCCAGGCCAAGGCAGGTGTCCAGGAGTGCAGGTGAGAGCAGAGCTTCAGGGTTAATTGGATCCTGAGTCTGTCTTCTGTCTTTAACGGGAACCGAGATGGTTAATGCAGAGGGTGACATCTGCACTGGAGATGATTAAACACCAGCACAGAATCCTATCCTTGGTTACCCGACTGTAAATTAGAACAGAAGAGTATGAAATACTGTGAAACATTCAAATTCTGCAGTAGTAGAACTGAAGCTGGTAGAGGGAATATTAAAGTCCAAAGTTGTAGCTCTATAGTATTTAAAATGCCAATTAAATAGATTGTAAAGTTATAAACCCAGTAGAAAAGTTAGTGTGTAAGTCTAGTGCAAAAGAGACTTGACACAATTCTCTCTCAGGAATTGCACCAAACATGGTGTAAATGAAATAGCAAAAATGAACAGTGCCAAGATAAAAATAACATCCTGGGGAAAAAAAGAGAGTGGAAAAAAAACCCCTGAGAGTTCTTAGCTCTCATTTGAAAGTATAACTGGCCTTTTTAGGAGTATAGTTTTAAATGTAAGTTTAGCTTACTTTCCAAATTTTGATTTTGTATGTCTATGTGAGCTATGTAAACAAATTCTGATCAATGTTATGATACATTCAAAGTGAGGAGCCCATACCTACTCTGAAATTGACATCTTCCTTTGACATCAATGGGGCAAGTGTTGTACAGCAAATTTACTGCCACAAGTTGACTAAAATCACTGTTTCCAAAAGATTTCCACCAAAATTACTGTGGAAAGGCTGTAATTCAAAGTTTGGTGTTTACTGTCAGAGAAAGATATTTCTGGTTCTGCAAAGAAAACATGGGTGCAATGTGGCATTAAAACCAGCACCACATGAAGTTCAAGGAATTGCTGCCCTGTTTGGTAATCCAGGAGAAATCCCTGCTCTTCCCGTTACTCTTGAGATGGAGTGAAAACTGTTGTGGATCTGTGCTTGTTACTCCAGAAACATTCTCTCAGTCTGTGTCCCCTCTTGTGCTGATGCAACACATCGTTAGCTATCTGTATCAAGAGGGTTTCACGCAACGCTGCGACCCTGCCTTGCCATTTTAACCATACGACTCAGCTTTACTTTTAGAAATGTGTATATTTGGTAAACGTGATTTAGTTTGTAATATATAGATACCGACTATCATTTAAAGTGCCCAATAATACATACTTTAAACATCATTCTTTATTGGTGGTCTGCATATTCATGGTATAATTTTAAATCTAGAAAGCATATGACCACGTGGCATAGTAAAACACAGCTCAAATGCATTATTACATATGTTGTAATTAGATTTTTCCACACATGGTTTTCTACCATATACTTAACTGTTAGTCTTGGCAGAAACTATTCTTAAGAAAGAGCCCATTCACTAGGAGGTTTAGATGGCATGGCTGTACTTTTAGGTTTCTAAATGTAGTTTTAAGAGTTTATAATGTGATTATCAGTTTAATATTTCAGTTCTTTGCCATCTTGAAATCACACCAAGAAGAAAAGAGTAGGTTAAAAATCTGAGATTGAGAAAATTAGGCTCCCATTCCCAGAAATAGAGTAACATGGTGCATATTATTTAAGTGCAAGAAAGGAATCACAGAGCTAATTACATGCTAGGTGAATTATCTTAGATCAGATTAAATTAAATGTCATGACACAAATTCACACAGCTATTTAGTCTTTAAACTATTATATTAGACAGAAAATTTGTTTGCATGGATCAGAGAACAGCTAATGGAGTGTCACAGCCCAAATGGAGCAGGAACATTGTGATTTTGGTAACAAAAGGGGTTACGCAGGTTGGTCATGCAGGGTCCTGTTCTGCTTGGGAGGTGCTTAACTCCTTTTCAAAGTTCACATGCAAATATGCTGATAGGAATTTTCTCTGAAGACAATAGTACGACTGTTTCAGATTGTAGTATATTTTACAGTTAGATACAGTATTTTACTTTCAGCCCTTCATTTTGAGCACTAGTAGAAGAGGGCATTGAATTACTAGATAGGAGCAGCAAGAGGTCGACTTGCTTTGGATTTCTCCAGCTAATTAATATGTGCTGATTATAACATGCAATCCTCCAGGCTTTGTAATTAAACAGAACCACTTCATTTCATTGCCTTTTAACTGTGTTTCCTGGAAAAAAATAAGCAATGACACATATTTCCCGATGGTATTTTCTTCTTCTGAAGTTGAGTTGCATAGAATGCATATAATTTCTTAGATTGTAAAAAATAGGAGGTCGTATCTTAGCATTTTTTAAGGTTTTTGTTTGAAAGTTCTTCTTTGCAGCTCTTTGGAAAAGGATTTCAGCTCAGTGTATGACATCTGTTAAATGGCATCGTGTTCTTGGACTGTAAGAACATACAGCACAGTTAGAAGAGGATGAAATTGGTCAGAAGAGATTATCAGGTGATGGTACATCAGCTGGTATCTCCTGACTGCAGAACATCCTGGCTGCCCCAGGCCTTCATGTGCTGCCCCAGTGCTGCAGTAGACCTTGCGAAAGGTGGCTAGTTCTGCTTTAAAAACCCCAGATACTTGGCTTTCTGAGTGAGGTCTATTTCTTGCCAATTTACCTGTGTGCAGCACAGCATCTGTACAGTAATAAGCATCCCTCCTGGCTGGTATCTCTACCCATTTGGCTGCCATTTCAACACATTGTTAAAGTCAGCATACGTTTGATTTTGCTTCTCAGGACATTAATGGCATATGTACTTAATGCCCAATAATCAACTTTGTCATAAAAACACGGAGGGCTAAGAAATTTAAAGAAAACTGGAAAAAAATTGATTAAAGCATGGCTACTGAGGTAACTCTTTCCTTCTTTTACCTTCTATCCAATGGGCTGGCCAACATTCAAGAAGTGAGGAAACCCTGATTTTAGTTTTGCCTCATTTGCCGATTCATTCCCCCTCTAGAGTTCACAGACCACCAAATCCAGGCTTTTAGTGATGCAAAAATATCTCTCCTGACTATTGCTAACTTTAAGCTCACCGCTGCATTTTCCAGTCCTGCTAGGGAATTGCTGGTACCATTAACTCACCTTTGGACCTTAGGTTCTCAAACTGAGCACCCAGCACTCACAATAATGAACCAAATGTATTTGTGTGGAAAGGGGCTGTGCAGCTCCGTGGGGACAGCGGTGGATCGGTCTTTGAGATTATTGGGCAATTTACTGGTTTGTGGTCTGCATCCTTAACTATAACCTTAAGAGAAATATTTATGAATTTAGATTATTTCCCATGTCAAGATCCATTAGCAGGGTGTCAAGGTCCTTAACTGCTACCGTCTGAAATGGTGGAATGTTTTTTTCACAGCTTATTAGCTGATATTCGTGCTCTGAAATCAAGATGGAGTATTGTTTTGCATGAAGCACGGTTATGCACAGTTATTTGTTTTCCATTTCAGAAAAGGAATGGGAGAGGAATATAAACTCCAATCAGTGAATATTTCTGTCTGCTTTAGGAACCATTTTTTCTCCCTTTCTCTTGAAAAGCAAATAGTTCTTCTACTGGCAGTGTTCAAATTGATCAATAACCCTATTTTAGAGATTCTCCTGATCCTATAGGACAACTTGTTTGACCTGTACTTGAAGGAAAACAAAGCCTACATGCAATTGGCCGTGAAAAAGAAACATTCCTGAATTGTAAGATAACACTAGTGATATTTTAAAAAGACTTCAATGTTCTTGTAATACAGATTTTTTTTTTTTCTATTTAGAAAGTGTTATTTTTAGATTTTAGTAATAATGTCATTGTAAAACAGTAACAGACTGCACTTGCTCCTTATGGTGGATATGAGGAATAAGTTTGGTATCTCAGTTGTTACTGTAGAGTAGCTGCTCACAAATACAGCATCCAGTTCCTTGGAAGTTTTCAAGTACCTCTTCTATTGTTTCATTTCTAGCATGGGGCACTCTCTGATACTTGAGGAGAGGATGAAATGTGATAGTCCCACATTCTTCCTCTTCCCTCTTGCCAAGTTAATTTGAGCTTTAGGAAAAATAAAAAAAAATAAATTCCTAACCTGTACTAGTTTGTGGACTGAAGTAACTGGATAAAGTATAAATGTGGAGCACTAATCATACAGTACTTGTGTTCCTTCCAGTCTGTTTCAGAGGATGACAAAGTAAAATCGAAGCCCTATGACATTGTTCATATGTTGAAATCTGTGGTGAAATAGGAGTTAAAGTTTGATACATATCATATGAAGAAGAAGCTACAGAACCTGTCATGCAAGAGCTTTTGTCACTTTGGAAAATAGGTCATATACCTCCTTCTTCTCACAGGTATGTGAGTTGAGGATTCATGGATAGCAGGGAATTTCAGAAGTAATACATAAGGCAGTTTACTAGTTGATGTCTAAATATATACTGGGATCTTCTCTGCTGTGCAACACTAAGTGGGACTAAATGAGTATGCAGCCTCGTATGTAGTGATTAATTTGGAGAGTTCTTGATCACAGACCACTTCAGTTTTTGCCTGACATTTTTAGCTCTGTCAAGTGAGTTCATTGAGGTACATTTATAAATCCCAAATTGCTGCAAATATTACTGTTTAAAAGGACGTGAATGCTCTAGAAGTAATGAAAAATAGTTTCACAGTTTCATTTTTGTTTTAATCTTGGTTACTTTCATTTGCTTAATTTGGTTTACAAATTCTTTAACTCTCTTTTCCTGTTGATGTTCTCAGTACTGCAAACTTACCTGGGATCTGCTAATCAAACAGGCAGTTCTGCTCTTTACCTTGTAGCAGACGGGTGAGGATTTTTGGTAGAGTTCTGCTGACAAGTTTGACTTTACAGAGTCTTGTAGGGTTTGCCTTGCTCCGGTGTTTCTTTTGCAATGCCAGCAGCACTGAAGCAATCACTGGGTTACACTTTTAGAGGCAACACAGATACAGAGGGTCTGATCTTCAAGGCTGCATGTATAATAGTGTAGGGCACAGAGACCAAAGGAAACCATGGAAATGTGCCCTGTTGCCACTATTACCCTTGATGACTGGAAGAGGGGAATGGAAAAGGGTTTGCAGCCAAATCCCGTGGCTGGGACAGGAGGCAATCGGGAACAGCTGGGGCTGCGTATGTCCGCGCTGTGAGTTTAGCGAGTGTCTGGCAGTGACTCCAACACCTCACCCCTGTGACTCACACATATGCTCTCCGTTCTGCTGTCTGTTAACCTGGCTGTAAGTCAGGCTCAAAGAGTGCCAGCTGTAGGGTTTCTGCCTGTGGCCTGAGGCTCGGTGTGCTCAGTGGCTCCTGCCCTGCTCAGAGTGAATAAAACCCCGGTCTCTGCCATTGGCTTCAGAGCAGTGACAGAAATGTGCCTGGGCGCAGGCGGTAGGTAAATACTGGCAATAACAGAGCAGCATTGGTTTGTGTGCCATCTTGAACATCTCTATGACTAATAGCGTACGCTTAGGTACAGCGTCCCCACCTGCTTGGTCAGCAGAGTCCAGCCTCTAATCCTACTGGGGTTCATGCAGCGAGTGTGATGAGAGGAGCTGCTGCGTGCATCCCTTGAGTGTAGGAGGTGCAAGGAGTGGTGGAGAGGTCTGCTTTTGTTCCACTTTGAGAGGAGAAGGCCAAGGGAAACTGAATTGCAGTTTTCAACCCCCTAATGGGTGGGTAGAGAGAAGTTGGAGCCAGGCTCCTCTCACAGGTACATGGAAAAAGGACAAGAGGCAACTGTCAGGAGGTGTAGCAAGGGAAATTCCTACTGGTTGTAAGGAAAAGAAAAATCTCAGTGAGAGTGCTTGAACCCTGGAGGAGGATGCCCTGGGAAGCTGCAAAATCTCCAGCCTCAGAGATTTTTCAAAATTTGATTGGCAAATGCCTGAGCAATCTGACCTAACTTTGAAGATTGCCCTGCTGTGAGCTGGACCTCTGGGCATCTGATCCAAAATTATCTGTGGGTATCTGAGGCCGTCCTTAAGCATGACTGCAGAGCTTCTGTTGAGCTACTACAGAGATCTATGGGCAGAGGAATATCAAATGTTTTGTGTGGCTATTTCTCAACCAGTCTTCGTGGCCATGTTTTGGTGTCTTATTCCTGCCTTGTAAAATTGGAGAAAAACTAGTGTCAGCTTCATGTATGAACATTTATTACCTGTCCTGCACTGGGCCCTGTGGAGAAACAGAGTTTATGTACCACAAATCTGTTGAACAGTTGCCTGAAGATGCAGACCTCTCCCTTGGGTTATGTACGTGCAGCTGCAGAGCCCTTCCTTGACTGGGATGGAGTGTTTGATGTGAACATCTGCCTTCATCACTGCTGGGACTTTGAAAAGTGCTAAGCATCTATCATCCATGGGTGTAATCACTGTGAACTGCAGAGTGTTTTGTCACTCTCAAACCAGGGCACTTATTTATGTGCCTTAGTACAGAATTAGAGGTAAACATTTTAATGTCTTTATTCTAATAGCCACGGCTTTTCATGGTACAAAACTAAGATAATGAGCATCTCAGTCTTAATGTGTTGTTGGCTGTGGGAACAACCAAAGTATTTTAACATCTTCTTTAAGGCTTCTGTCCTTATGAACCATAAGGCCTTTAGTAAGAAGCATTTCTAATTTCAGTTTGCTGAATGCTACATTTATTGTTATTATTTAAGATCATAACACTGTCTGTACCAACTCAGATTAAACATCTGTGTTGCCCAGTAGCCAGTGTCCAGCTATACCCATTGTACTGACCTGAGAACTAACCATAATAGTGGCTAATTGTGTCCATCTTGGTCTTGAATGTTTTTCAAGATGTTACTAAGTGATGTGTCACTTCAAATGCTGAATTTTAGATCATTTTTGGTAGTGTGGCCTAAATGTTATTGTCTGCAGAAAGCCAGACTAACAATAAGCTTCTATTTATATTTTAAATAGAGCTCAACAGAGCTACCCAATTACATTGCTGTGGCTTTGATTGTGTCTATATTATTAATTGGATTTAACCTAAGACTGAAACCTAGATTGTGCTGAGGATCCTTAACTCCTGTTATTTCTAAACTTTGTAGTTAAATAATCTGTCTGGGCTGAAGTGATATACTACATTCTCAGGAAAACTACTGAAATGATAGGCATCCATTGCACATTTCTTTCCATAGATCTATAATTTTAACTTGTGATATGCCTGAGCTCTTTTCCAAGGTCAAGGCTGATTTTCCGTGGGAACAACACAGTCTGTGCCCTGTAAAGAATATGAGTCTGACGTTAGGGTGATGCAGCCAGCTCTGAAGAAATGCTCGGCTGGGCTTTCTGCATTTTGTCTCTGAGGCACATAAGATCTACATAGATCTAGAAGGAGCGTGCCATAGTCATGCCCATTTTAGAAAGCAGCAAACAGCACGAGCTGCAAATTTAGGTTGGCAGAAGCAGCCTGACTGTTAAGCTAAAGCTGTCAGAAGCTGCCATAACGTTGGTTGGATACTTGCTTGATTTACCCATCCTATTAGGAATTAGGAAAATGCAGTTTCTTAGAGCCTTTCTAAATACAAAGGTACTTAATATTTTTGAAAATATATAGAAATGCTATATATTTGAGGCAGTTGCAGCTTCAATCCTGGTAATTTTGATTTCATACACATTTCCTAAGATCTGCAATTATGTGTTTAATAGAGTGATGGATACTTTCAATATAGCTGATTGCACTGTGAACATCAAGCCCACCAATTTCAGTTCTGAAATTCATCTTTAATTCTAGTTATTTGTTTAAACTATTTTTATGACATTGTCTAAGTGATAGGTTAAATTCAGTTCCTAAACCATCTAACCTTCTAGTACTCTGTGTGACTGGTTGTTTTCACTCACATAGCCCAATACAGAGTTGTTTGCAAAAGCAGAGCTGTTTTCCCTCAAAACAATAAAATATAATGAACCTATTGCTTCTCCTGATAGTCCATTTCTGTGCTGATCACTCTGCTTGCTTAGAAAATGCTGTACTGGTTTATATTTTTTAAAATAAAAAATCTTTTAAATTTTCTCTAATTGAACCTATTTTCCTTAAGTGAACCTGTGAATGTATTTTAAGGAGTTGCATGTCCAGTGTTGCTTACAGAGACCTTATCAGTGGGTAAATAGCAAAGCTTGACATGTTAAAACAAGGTTCCGACTCTTACCCTGCCCTGTAGCTCTGTGTGGTGGATCTGGAAGGCGGATGTTGGCTCTTGTGCTGAGAGGCAAAGGACTGAATCAGAGAATCGTAGAATCGCCTGGTTGAAAAAGACCTCTGAGATCATCGAGTCCAACCATACCTGTCCACTTCTAAACCATTTTTCCAAGCACCCTATATAGCTGTCTTTGAGTCACCATCCCTGGAGGTGTTTAAGTCACCTCCCTAGGCAGCCCGTTCCAGTGCCTGAGAACCCTTTCAGTGAACAAGTATTTCCTGACATCCAATCTGTACCTCCCCTGGTGTAACTTAAGGCCACTGCCTCTTGTTCTGTCACTCGTTACCTGGGAGAAAGACACACACTTGCCTCACTACACCCTCCTTTCAGATAGTTGTAGACAGCAATTAGGTCACCCCTCAGCCTACTCTTCTCTAGACTAAACAACCCCAGTTCCCTCAGCCACTCCTCATAAGCCTTGTTCTCCAGCCCCTTCACCAGCTTCGTTGCCCTTCTCTGGACACGCTCCAGTGATTCAATGTCCTTCTTGTAAGAAGGGGCCTGAAACTGGGCACAGTATTAAAGGTGAAGTTTAACAGGTAGCCCCTATGAATTTTCTAGGAAAATGATGGTAAATATACTATGGAAAAAATGATGATATGGAAAATATTTCCACTGCACTGATATTATGGTACTATGAAGAATTAACAGTTACCAAAGAACCTATATTGGTCACAGGCTATTTGGCACTTCAGCTTGACAGCTATGTATAGCACTTGAGCAGTAGGGAGGGAGGACTTTGGATAGACAGTAAGAGCTACACATCCAGGAGAGCTGTTGTACTGACCCATAAACAAGTCACCTGACTTGTTTCACTCCTTTTTGTCTCTAGGCTGCAATCTTTTTTCAAGAGTGCTGCACCTGAGGTGACCATTGCACCTCGCTGTTGGTGTTAAAGTCTCTTTTTATCAATTCTTTTAGACTTATTGTTGCATACTTCTGTGTAAGCATCCTAAAATGTTATGCCCTAAAGAAATTATTAATGCAATAAAAAATTGGAAAACTTTTAAATACAAATAATTAATGGGGTAATTGCTGTTGTATTAATATTCCCTCATCTGTCTGCAGTTTGTTGTTTGCCCCACAGTTCAAGAAGGACAGGGAACTGCTTGAGAGAGTCCAGCACAGAGCCACCAAGATGATTAAGGGAGTGGAGCATCTCCCTTACAAGGAAAGGCTGAGGGAGCTGGGTCTCTTTAGCTTGGACAAGAGGAGACTGAGGGGTGACCTTATTAATGTTTATAAATATATAAAGGGTGAGTGTCAGGAGGATGGAGCCAGGCTCTTCTCAGTGATGTCCAATGGTAGGACAAGGGGCAATGGGTGTAAGCTGGAACACAGGAGGTTCCGCTTAAACTTGAGAAGAAACTTCTTTACAGTAAGGGTGACAGAGCACTGGAACAGGCTGCCCAGGGAGATTGTGGAGTCTCCTTCTCTGGAGGCATTCAAGACCCTCCTGGACACCTTCCTGTGTGAACTCATCTAGGTGTTCCTGCTGCGGCAGGGGGATTGGACTAGATGATCTTTCGAGGTCCCTTCCAGTCTCTAGCATTCTGCGATTCTGTGATTCTGTGTTTGTAAACTTTTGTGAGGAGATGCTCTCCCTGGCTTTGTGTAGTGTATAAACAGCTGTACTATTTTTAGTCCCAAGCTGAAAGATAACATCATCTCTTTAGGAAAATTCTGCTATATTTTGCAGAAACTCTTTCCTTTTTTTGGTAGGATGTATCACTACATTTATGTTCTGTGATGTCAGGGTTTCTTTCTTCTAGAATTTCATTATGGTACTGTTGGTGCTGCCTATTTTTATAAATACATTTAGCTGTTTAATAGTATTTTTGGTCAATTGACTGCAAAGCTCTCACAAAAGAAGAGAGTTTGCTGGTACACCAGCAAGAAGAAAAGAGATTTGTGACTTGTGTTTGGTAGGTTTAGTCAACTGTCCTGGTTTTTGCTTGGACAGGGTTAATTTTCTTCTTAGTAGCTAGGAAAAGAATTTGAAATGCCCAAGTCTGAATTAACTTTTGTATCAGTTAGGTCACTCTAACTTCACATGTGTAAGGCTTAATATATTTTTGATTGTTTTTGGCATTGGCATGAGTGGCTGACATTTGTCTACAGAAGTAAGAAAGGAAAACAAATGCTTAATTTGTTTGCTGTCTTCTGCTGAGTTTTGAAAAATAAAATCTCGTCTTTAGCTTGTCCAACAGCTTGCGGAGGGAGAGAAGAGTTGGGCTTCCACAACCCAACTGCAGCAAAGCCAGTTTCCTGCTGTTAACTCCATGCCCCAGGCAACCTAGATACACTCCCCTTTTACTTTTTGTTTCTCTCCGGATCAAATCAATGAGAAGGCTTCATTCCAAAAAGAAATCAAGATTGCAACTGATGTCACCATCAGATAAGACTGCATATATAAAATACTACCCCCCCCAAAAAAAAAAAAAAAAGCCCAAACCCAAAAAACCCCCAAGAACCTAACCCTGGAAAATGATTCTTTATTTTTACATGGTAGGAGAAGGCTGCACGTACTGGCACCCAAACTGCAAGCGTGCAGCCCCACCAAGGAATCTGTACAGCCCACAGCAAGGCCTGTCCCAGCAGACCCCTGCCAGCAGCTGCCACTGTCACTTGCCAGTTGTTTAAAGCTCTTTAAAGGTGACGTAACATGGCAAAGAGATAACATGCCGCTCTTTCCTCTAGAGGCAGGCTTAACTTGGTATTTCCCCAAAGGCCAGTGTTATAGATACGTGCAGAAAAGTGGAAGAGCCCTGGCTTTTCTCTCTGCTCGCCTGTCTCCCTTTCCCAGTGGGGTAGGGAAGCTGGTGATGGAGACAACCTTCTAATTTTTTAATTTCTGCAGCTTTCATCAGTCACAGTCACATGAATACAATAGGCAATTTGGAAAATGTTTGTGATCCATTCCAGATCAGACCGATAACATGTGTCAGCTTTTGTATCCCATGGTGACCTGAAAGCTTAGTTATTGGAGTGAAGATTATTTCAGTCCTGGGGGCTTGTCCTGAGTCAAGCATGTTCACTGGGTACATTTGTCTAGATAAAGCAAGCCTACTCCAAACCACACATAGCAATTCTGTTCAAAAGATGTTGAAACAACCAAGTTAATATTAAGAAGAATCTGACTGAAGTGCACCATGCTGGTTGTCCCCTAATGCTCTCCATGTGGCAGCATCAGGTTCCTATATTCTTGTGTTTGTCATCAGGTTTTGATTGTTTTGTTGTTCCAGAAGAGTGTAACCACTGGTATAATTTAATACTGGGGAAGAGAGCACCTGTGTAAGGAGAACTGTTCAAACGAGAGGTGGAGCAGTCAGGTCACACTGGGGCTGTCCACTGGGGACCAGTGCAGCACCAGCACAGGGTGGTTATGAAGAACTGCATTGCCGAACAAACTCATTTCAGCTTTTGTGTTGCTTGAAGCCTTTTTCTGGCCTCTGACCTTTGTTCCAGAGGTGGCTCTCAAGGGTTTGTGCCTGCACCTACCTGGCACATGGGTCACTGTGGTGTTGGTGAGGAGGAGTCATTTGACCACCATCAAGTTGAATGGGCCTGGTGTAAATAAAAATGGAGACAGGTTTATTTGTAGGAAATTCTCAGTATTGTACAGTAATGGGCTTTAACTGGTCTTCCAACCACAAGAGTGTGTTTTGGAAGCTATATTTTGAAAAGTGTACACCAAAATTTTTTGAAATTAATATTTTAAGGTTACTTTCAGAGGTTTCAGAGGGTTATTTTCTGAGCTGTTGACATGAAGCCACTGATGAAAGAGGAGCTAGCTCTGAAGCCTACAGCCCCTGTAGGGAATGCCTGTCAAAATGTGCTGGGGCAGAGCATCGGGTAAGATGCTGGCAAGTTAAATTCGTCTACCCATGCCCAGAGAGTCTCAAGAAATCAGAAGTGCTAATGCATAGGGATGCTGACTTATCAAAGGAGTGCAGCTGCATGCAAGAGGATTAATTTTACTAATACATGCTTATAGTTCGTCAAGCTAATAAGGCTCTGTAACATTTGATGCAAATCTACAAAAGAATTAAATTTAGTAGGCATTATTTCATGCCTTTAGTTTGAAATGGACGTTATTCATGTTTACGGCTTGGAATTCCTCATTTGTAGTGATTATCATAACATTTTAAAAGTTATTCTAAAATTGATTCCTTAAATGTTTTTGAGATTAATAATTTTCAAATTCAAGACTAGATGCACTCTTTGTCATGTATAGTTATTAAAGCATAAGGAACTATATATTAATATAAGAAATAAAACTTCATGCTGCAGTTAGTAAAAGCCGCCCTTTACCTTACAATTTAAAATGCGAAGAATCTTTTTTTGGAAAAGTTTGATTCAAAATAGAATATTTTAGATTTCAGATATTTTTATTGATAATATTACTCAAAGATTAATTCCAAATACAGCTTTGATCAGCTTTCTTGTACAGACATAAATACTAGAATATTATTCCTTAAAGTTGAACCCCCAGCACCTCCTCATCTATGAACTATTGTACTGCAAATTATTAATGGAGTATGTTATTCTGGAAGTTCACATCTGTTTTATGTCATTTAATGCAAATGAACTGTAGATAAAATATACTAGGACATTAAATGTTTAATTGAGATAATAGTTCTGTTTATTCAGCTTGAGGAAACTAAAGGTGAAGTTGAAGAGTACACTTAAAAAAACATAGGTAGAAAGCAAGAAAACAGTTTTTAATTACGATTTAAAATAAAATCAATAAGCAAATAGGTCTAGAATAAAATTATTTTGCTGTAGGTTGCTGGAGTGATACATTAACACACTAAACTATTTGGAGTGTGACACATTTTCCACATCAGAATTAAACAAATAGCAGCTTAATGCGTTAAGTCATTCAGTGACATCTGCCCTGGCAGTTGCCTACAGGCTGGAAAATTAAGTATTATGGCAGAAGATACACAGATGATCCAGCAGCTCAGGATTCTCTTCAAGTAGTGGAGGGCTGGGAGCCAGTTCTGGGTCCCTCGATACCAGTCACGTTAGTGAGATGCTTTTGGCCCCTGCCTTGCTTTGGTAGGAGATGCTCAGCTGTCGGCATTGTTACTGCTGTCCTGTTTCCCCCATCATGGTGGTAAATTGGTGAGTGGAATGAGCGGGCCATTTCTGGTGTTTCTGAAAGGAATATCACTTGCTGTGGGAGTATTTTTTTCTTTTTTTTTTTCCCTAATATTTTTCCCTGTCATTGAGGCTACACCAGTGAGTGAAACTGCCCTGCTTACTTTGTCTGCTCTTCCCAACACCCTGGGAAAGCAACTTCACAGCAAAACTTGTTTGATTGGCATTTCTGCTCCAAAGCAAGGTATTGTAGTGTATCTCTAGGACTTTAAATGATCTCATACTGTTTGTTTGTTTTTTAAATTACTGTGGTATCATCAGTTTACCAGGTAGTATGCAAGCAGAAGCAAAATCTTTATGCATATCCCTGAGATCTATCAATTAGGCCATGTACACACACAAGAAGATTAAGGGAGAAATCACAAACAGTAGCATCTGTATTCATAAACCAGAACACAAGTTGGGGCTACTTTTTTAACACTTGGATTTTGTTTATATTGTTCATACAGGAAAGGAATGAGGAGACTTTTTAAAATGTTGAAAACCTTTCAACCTTTTTCAGCAAGTATGGCAGCTAGAACCAAGTTAAAATAATAATAAAAAACAGAACAGATTGCTGCATAATCACTTATCTCCCAGTGACTTAATTTAAAACATCAAGTATTTCAAGGCTGTGATAAAATTGTGAGATTTAACAATAGTTCTTGCATTGCAGTCAAAACTGCCAGAGCTCCCATTGGTAAAATGCAGCCAGATTAGCAGAGTTAGTCACGTTGCCTGTTCTTTAAATTTCAAGGAACCTGTGCAGAGCGTAGAGGCTGGAAACTGGATACCTGTGCAGTAATGCCTGTCACCCACAGGGTATGTGGTTAGGTGGGATTGGTAATAACTGGCACAGCAAAATCCCTACTTCTAAGGCAAACTGCAGTGCCAAATGTGTAACTTTGTAAACCAGATTGGTTTCTTTTTATGTTTGGTGTATGTATAAATTTAGAAAGACAGCTTGGCTGCTCCGCTTCACTTACGACTTTTTGGAAGCCCACTCGAAGGTCACTGTATGTCTAATATTTGGTTTGTAGGGTCGTAATGAAATTCCTCATGAATTCTCAGGGTCAGTCCTTGGGCCAGGCTGCTGCAAATCTGAAGGCAAGCAGTGTAAATGGAAATAGGCATATTTGTTGTGATTGATAGCACTATGGGAAAATAAATTTATTCTGACATTTATATCTCGGGAAAAAGAATAAAGTAATTCATTTAGCCATTTATACATGAGTGTGCCTAAAATTAGCTTCTGTTCTGTTACAATCCAATGGTCTAAAGCTACATGTTCAGATCAGAAATGCTGACCCCCCAGGACATCCTAAGTTCCTTATGGCAGATCTAGAGAGAAATGTTTTACTTTATTTCTTATGGTATGTAGTGTGATGTTATGATGGAAGGTGGCCTTGTAAAAAAAAAAAACCAAACAAAACCAACTGGATGGACAAAGATGCTGCGAGTTAAAGGTGTTCAGCAGCGCCGACCGTCAGGTACCTTTTTGATAGATGCTAAATGTGAGTTTGGAAGCTAATTTAAATCTCCCTGCTTTAAAGTGTGTGTCTTCGCTCGATTGTGAGGATGTTGGATGGGGATTTTGGACAGAAGGTCTGTTTTGCTGTTGTGACAGGGTGCTGCCTGGGGTGAAGTTGGGCATGTCTATGGATGGGCTGCCTGGACGGTCAGATGCTGGATGTACGTGGTGGGGGCTGAGGGAAAGAACTGATCACTGTCGTTGTGTCCTTACTGTTGGGCTGTAGAAACTGGACCCAGACTCTTCTCAGAGGTGCATGTCAAAAGGACAAGTGTCAATACCATGACAGCTTGTGACACAGCCAAGTTCTGATTAGATATAAGGGGAAACAAAATCCCCAAGGAAGGTGCTAAAGCACTGGAGCAGGTTGTCCAGGGGAGTGGTGGCTTTCCATCCTTGGAGGTTTTCAGGTCTGAATGGGATGAGGCCCTGAGCAACCTGATCTAGTGGGATCGGTGCTGAGCGGGAGGCTGGGCTAGATGACCTCCAGAGGTGCCTTCCAACCTAAATTATTCTGTGGTTCTAAATATAGCGTGTGGGAGTGCTAAACTTGACTTTGGCATGGTTAAAATTATATTTCAAGCTAGAGCAGGACAGCAAGGCAACACTTCTGGCACTCTCATGCAGAGCTCCCAAAAGTATAGACAAGCATACATTTTCAGTGGAAACTCAGTTATCCTGTAGCACAATGATATACCAACTGAGAGTTATATGACTGTTTTAAAACCATAGCCACATCTCAGGGTGTGCGTGATGCTTAGATGTACTTTGTAAGGGGTCAGATTTAATTGTCCAGTCATAAACTGAACAGCTGAACGGATTCAGGGCTTCTGTTTCCCATTCTGTGACAGATAATTAAAAGATCTAATCTCTTATACAGCTGACCTGAGAATAAAGACAAAACATTTCCAGTATTCTGTATAGTAGAGTACTCAGCTTCTAATTTTTAATTTAATATGTCATTACTACAGCTGGGCCAATTTTAAGATAGTATCGTGATTTAAAGTTGAGTCTTGGCACCATTACTTTCTTGTGGAGAGAATGCAAAATGTATAGTGAATTCCTAGACAGGAGAGGTAGAATCTCACTAGTGTAAAACTATCTGTAAAATGATTGTAAAAGATACTGAAGAAAAGGAGCTCTTTTAAAGATAAGAGCACGTTCAAGTTTAAAAAAGCAAAATTTATTTTATTACATTTCCTAATTATGTCCATACCTCATCATACAGCTAATAAATAGAGTGATACATACCAGAGGTTAGGATTAGCATATAAGCATTAAAGCCTTTGAGTATGTCTGAGTGTGTTTGAAAGGTTTTGGATCAGTGCTTTAAGTAAAATAATTAAATCTTACTGTGTGAGAAGAAGAATATACTTTAAAGTGTTTATTATAATTCTACCTTTGTACAAATATAATCTCACCGCTTAAAAAGGGAACGTACAGAATGAATGAAACCCTCTGGCTCGGTAGTTTTCATATTCATTATAATTAGTTTATTTTCTGTCTCTTCTCAGTTTCTGATAATTATTAACAGACTAAATATGGAACTGGGAAATCTGTCAGTCTGCTGGAGGATCCTTGGGGACTGGTCTTACAATGCTGTAGGGTCAGACACATAGGCTGCCTATCTGGGGGATGAAGAGATGATTTACAGCAATTTTCCTTTACCCTTCCCTGCTGCTGAGTGGCACTCACAACTGGAATTGGCCTAATCAATTTGTAAATAAGTGTTGATTACAGCTGTATAGGTATAATCGTGCTAGCAGCCTGTCAGTAACTGAACTGATGACATGAATTAAGGAACAGATTTGACCTGTAATTGGAAAGAAAGTTAAATGGAGGCTTAAAAGGAGGAAATTGTAAAGCACAGCAGAAAATATTCTTGAACTAGAGGTGCAGGGATTCTACTGCTTTCTCAGGTGCCATACTGAATAGCACTGTATTAGTGGTGTATTTAAGATAATATTATTACTGTGTGTATAGAAAACCTCCATGACACCATCTTGACCAAAGAATATTTAATTTAAAAAAAATAGATTTTTAGATAATAAATAGTAATCATAGAATTACACAGTATTGCTTCTTTTTTCACAAGTGGTTAGCTAGTATTTTGGGCATTTTTAATTTTTAAAAAATATTTTATTATTTTGAATTACATTTTCTTAAGAAAAGAACATGAAGAAAGGCCATTTTTGTTGTGAATAGCATGACCAAAGAACAGAAGGCAGTCTCCTCAGATTTCAGCTGTTTCTTCACTCCAGAGAACCTGTTGTTCTTCTCTTCCCATTAAGATTAGTAATCAGTGGGTTTTGCCTTTTCCCTCATTATTCTTCTCTGTCCTCAAGGCAGTACCTGTATCTGCCAGCAGTTCCCAGGTGTTTATATGCAGAGGTTTTCTGTTTTTTCACAGACCTTCCTCTAAAAGAGGCAAGTTTATTTTTCTTTCTTCATTTTTCACTTAATCTGTAAAGTTTTGATAAGAGTCTACATGTAGACACAGTTTGCACATGTATTTAATATTTGGTTATATACTGAACTTGTGTAATCAGAATCTGGAAATAAGAATTTGCAGTGTTGTGGGAATACTTATTCAGAAAGACACTTTCTTCTACCATTGTCTAGTTTTAAAGCTTAGAAGTTAAAGATGTTTCATTTTTGTTATACAATGCCACATATTGTTAATGCCTGCCCAAGAGCAATGCTTAAACCTTTATAAATACCTTTGCCTTGAATAAAATATATTTGTGCATAGTTTCACACACAATCATCTGTCAAAGTGATTTTGTTTGGGAATTACTAACTTCTTTCTGATTAAACTTGCATAGCTATTGGCAGTAGCATTTCAGCAAACAAAAGCTGGCATCATATAGACATACAAAATAATTATGATCCTTCCTCCAAATACCTAGAGGTGTGATTCATCAAACCATCAAGATAAATATCTATGAAGGTCTTTGACTTTATACATAGGAATATCCTTTATACACAGGAACTTCAGTACAGCTGAAATGCTGCACTAATATTTTTCATTCTTTGTTGATGTTCATATTAGTATATGCTCTACTAGTATGAGCATCCAAAAATATGAGACTGTTAATGGGTTCATGTCTGCAGAGGAAAATCAAAGGAAGAGGCTAGAAAAGGACTTAATAATTGGGATGATGCACAATTAAAAGTTCATAATTATGTAGAGGTAGTTGAAGGAGGAAAGTAGCACAAAAGAGAAGAAAATGGTACAGTGCGTTGCTGAAGTAATAGGTTGAAGACTTGATACTGAACTGTTACTAGCCTCCCCAAATTGTTAGAAAATCTAACTTCCAAAAAACCTTCTATTTGTTTAAAATTATTATACACAATTCTTTTTTTTTTTTTTTTTTTTTCTTGGTTGGGGGAAGTGGTTAGAAAACTATATTTTTCTTTTCCTAATGAAGGATAAGATTTTCACGTGGGCTCCCATGCTGGGATGAAAAAAAGCGTTGATGAGAAGGATCAGGAGACCTGGCAGCCGAGTGACAGTGAAATCTGGAAGATTCAGACATGGTTTACCTAGGAACTAAAGAGACTCACAATCCCAAGAAAAAATTATGCAAGCACAGAAAACCAAGTGAGCAGCAGCCAACATAAGAAGGACATGGACCTACTGGAGCGAGTCCAGAGGAGGGCCACGAGATTGGTCAGAGGGCTGGAGCACCTCTCACAGCTGAGAGAGTTGGGGCTGTTCAGCCTGGAGAAGAGAAGGCTCCTGGGAGAACTTATAGCAACCTTCCAGTACCTGAAGGGGCTACAGGAAGGTTGGGGAGGGACTTTTTACAAGGGCAGGTAGTGACAGAACAAGGGGTAATGGCTTCAAACTGGAAGAGGGTAGGTTTAGATGAGATAATTAGGAAGAAATTATTTCTTGTGAGGGTGGTCAGGCACTGGAACAGATTACCCAGAGAAGTTGTTGATGCCCCCTCCCTGAAAGCGTTCAAGGCCAGGTTGAATGAGGCTTTGAGCAACCTGGTCTAGTGGAAGGTGTCCTTGCCATGGCAGGTAGGTTGCAACTAGATGATATTTAAGGTCCCTTCCAACACATACCATTCTCTGATTCTATGAGTTTTGTGCTCAGGTTTGGATTTACCTCATCTGACTTTGGATATCTCAGTGCTGGGTGTCTAGCCTGAACTAATCCAATGTTGAGTGGCAAGGAGGCACTTTCACTGCAGCCTATGGTGGTGGGCTTCATGGTGGGAAGTTTGTTTCTTTTATGATAGTAAGAGCCTAGTTTAACTACCTCCCTAATTTTTGGATGCCTGGAGTTAGATGAGATGACTCCCACCCTAGCACACAAGGGAAGGCTGAAATTTTACCCATTTTCTATATTTGTATAAATCTCCTGTTTTCATAGATTGAAGAACTGAAAACTTGTTCCTTTGAGCATTACAATTGCTGTTGGAAAAGATGCCACATTAGTTTTCCTCATAGACAGTGCTTTGGAAATATAAATCTGTCTAAAAGCATTGTCGTTATGAAATCGGTGATACAACGCATGGTGTTCAAACCTGTCTGCCTTGGGTTGTCAGCGTGGTGTCAGAAACTGTGACATGATGGAAGTCATCAAGCTGTATGACTTGAGGCATAAGTGCATGTCATTCCCATCTTCCAGACTGAAATTCAGACCAGACTTTAAACTATGTTTCAGCTCAGTGTCAGAAGAGGGACTAAAATTGAGATAGCACTGGAATTTCTAATGCTTTGTGATACAGGAAAGTATTACCAGTAGAGTAGCTTAAAGAGATGGGACTGAGTTGTGATTGACAGTATGAAAAATGTTAGAATGACTGAGTCTGGAAGCTAGGTCAAATTAAGGGTTTCTGTAAGTCACAGTGGCTAATTTAGATATTTATGCTTTTGGCACCTAACATCTCACTGGCTTGTGTAAGCAAGTTGGTTAATCAGCAGAGAGAAGCATTTCCAGAAGATGTCTCATTTTGCACAGCCCCAGTGACAGTTGTAGATAGAATTATTACAAATGTCAAGGATTGGATTACATTAAGCAATTGCTCCTAGTTCTCTGCTTATTTAACGTTAGCCCTTACTATATCTTTTTTTTCTAGCTCTTATGTAAGAAACTGTATTGCTGAGATAATTCAGTCGCATCCTATCAATTTTTCATACCCTGAGGACCTCATCAATCTTTTCACGGAGTTCTATATCATGCTTTGAATATGAAATTGATACTCAGTTCTTCCAGCATGATCAGATTAACTTCATTAAACTATGTTTTTCTTAGGTTGCTCACTTAGTGCTACTTTCACGTCCATGTTTTAAGAGAGTACCCAGAAAAGCAAAATAACTTTTTGAAATTCAGATCTGTTCCTACAGAAACACTATTAAAAGCAAAAGGATTTCAAGTACAGATACAGATAGTGCTTAGCAGTGCAGAAAAACAAGTCATACTAGAGCAAACGTTGATTTTATTCATTACAAAAAAGAATTGTCCTTTTTTAATGCAGTGAGAGCAGGGCTGTCACTCTAAATGATAGAGAGAAATGGGATGCCATAGAAAGGGTATTTATCATCTGAGTCATCAGTTACTTTATGAGTATTTGGACTGGGAGGAGAATTATCTTTGCTTATATTCTGTTTTAGAAATAAACACTGGAAATGTGCTGTCATAGCATGGATCACTTGCTCGTTCTGTGTGTCGCATTAAACTAAAGTTGGGCTTCTCTCTCATTAAACTGATATTTTTGTGTAATACTGCGGGAGTAGAGCAGAGCCAGATTGTACCGTGATGGTATATGGTCTGCAGTGGGGAAAAATAAAAAGAGATCCTATGTTTTGCAGCCCTGCAAAACAGTAAGGGACACTCATCGCCTCCTACTCCATGGGCAGCCCTGGGGCTGCTGGAAGGAAAGTGTGAAGAAACTGTGTGCCCCAGAGAAGAGAGATGTCCAGAAGCACTGAAGGTGAGGAAAGGGGGCATCAAGGTGGGTCAGGGAGGAATATTTGTGGGAAAATTGAGAGAAATCTGGGGACAAATGGGGCTTGCAAGTAAGTTGGCTGATGGGTAGTGTCCTTATCTAGCCAAGCCCAGCACCTGATGGCCACAGAAGGGGATGTGGTAAAACATGTAGATGTTGTCTGGAGCCAAGTCCATAAGCCAGGACGGCTGTGTCAGTGGTGACCCAACAGACCAAGTCTCACTTCAGTGGGATATTACATCAAGGAAGAGCATCCTACGTCATTGTTGTCTTAGTAGCTTGTTATTAAAGACTTGAATCAGTAGAATTATTGGCAATTGGAGCAGCTTGCAGACAGATGGAACTCCCCATTTCCTTCCCCTTGTCTGGAGGAGAAGTGACCCATATCTGCCCAGCTGGGTATACGGTGGGGCTGTCAACCTCTGCATCGCAGCGACTTGCTAGGCTTTTCTGTGTTAGGGACAGAAATAAAGGCTTCTCTTGAGACAGAGAAAAATAGAAGTTTTTGTAATGCAATGGTAGCTGGTGTTCACCAGGCCTTAGCTACAATTTTAGATTAGTTGTATTTTCTGCACAGAATGTGAGGACTTACCAGGTTCAGTCCCAGTGAAACTAAAAGCCAATTTAGATTAAGAAAGTACCTTGAAATGGTTTCTTTTGCTTTCTCTTGTTTTATCTTGAAAAGTGTTCTTTGTGTCTTTCTTCCAACCATATTTTACAATTTCCCCCCTTGGTGAATAGAAACAAATTTCTGAATCACACTTCTCATCATGCAGGGCTGCAGTTATTCACAGAATCATAGAACAACTCAGGTTGGAAGGGACCTCAAAAGATCACCTGGTCTAACCTTTCATGGGAAAGGGAGCCTAGATAAGATTATCTAGCACCCTTTTCAATTGTGTCTTGAAAACTTCCAGGAATAGTCCCTGGGGAGGTTGTTCCAGGGCACGATTGTTCTCACTGGGAGAAATTTCTTTCTTATGTCAAGATGAAACCTCTCCCAGTGTAACTTGTACCTGTTGTCCCTTGTCTTACTCATGTGGCTCCTTGTGAAGAGAGAGCTTCCATTCTTTTTGTAGCTGCTCTTTAAATACTGCAATATTGTGATGAGGTCTCCCCTGAGCCTGCTCTTCTTCCTTCTTTTCCAGTGAGCTGATCTAAGTTAATACAGGCAGAGTGAAGACTGTGGCAGCTCCTGTTTGTGCTCACCACAGCCTCACTCTGACATAGCACTTGGACATGACCTTGGCCACCAGTTTCCCTCATCTCCTATAAACTAAGGTCTCCATGCAAAAACAACCTGGGTACAGAGGCGGGATGGGGTCTAGCAGGCTCCAGCACCTCCTGCCCCCACAGAGCAGTTATCCTGCTATTGTTCCCTCAGCACAATGAACATAATTAATCTGTGTTTCAACCCTGTTGAAATCAGGAGAGTGAGGCTAATGTGGGATTTGGCATTGTGGCTTCATCTGTCCTTCACTGAATTGCATTTCTGTATGTTACCTGTGAAAAATAGTGTATGATATCTTTCTTTCATAAATAAGACACAATTTTATCAGACAATTTTGCTTCTTCCCCTTCTATGTGCAAAAGGTGAATATGAAGCTTCAGATCAATGTATTCACTTTGACATAAAACTCATCCACTGTTTGAATAAGGTGGCAGGTTGCAAATTAAGCAACCCAAAACTCAGTCAAAAAGTGTGTTGTATAGGTAATTTAAAAATATATGTGCCAATAGTAGAATTGTTAGTTGCAGAACTATGCAAGAAGTAGCACAGTGGCTGTAGGCTTGAGGGTCATGTTTGTGTGAATACAACACATTTCTCCTATGAATGTGGTGCTGAAAGATAACTGATTGCAGAAACTGTGTAGCCTGCATGTAAAAAAGGAGGCGATATGCTGATATGGAGATGGAGCACAATTAGATTTGTGTCTAGGAAGAAATTCTCATGCTATCACAACTTCACCAAAGTTAACTAATTTGCAGCTTTTTCAAGTGCTGTGACTCTAGCACCAGCACTTGAATAATGTCAATACCTATATATACTTGAAGTAACTGTGTGATTGCAATGAAACAGCAGCTAATCCCCTCTTAGTGCCAAATTAAGCAGAGCAAATAAAAACAGGAATTCAGTTTTATATTTCAGAGTAATTGTTAATTGTTTAATTGTTTAAGACTTTTTTTATATGCTGTAGAATGCAATATACAAAAGAAAGAACCTTTGGAAAGGTCCTTAAATTATTATTTGTAATCCTCTTAGAAACACCATTTCATATAGCATTAGTGGAAAGTTAGTAAATTATGATTTAATTAATGATTGGAGGTGATTCATTGTGGCTTGGCTAGCAAAATAAACTATTGTTTTCTACATTATTTTATCTTGCCTTTGCTTTTTGATGTTGCTATAACAAGCAAGCATTGTTATTATTATTCTGTTTGTACCAGGGAATGGAAAGAGTAATGAGCCATGGAAATTCCCTCTAAACTGTTTTTCCCTGGTTCCAAACATTTGCTCATTTCCGAGCCAGGGAATGTGCTTGTTCCCCTCCTCCATTCGATGACACAGATGGAGCAGATACCAGCGTGAAGAGCAGGGATGCAGCCGGGTCGGTGCCACAGACCTGGGGAGGGGAAATAGCACTGAATGCCAGTTTCTGATCTAGGGTCATGGCTCTCTATAGCTTAATGCCCTAAAGATGAAAGGACTGGCAGGTATATGGCTTGAGTAACTGGTGGAGGTGCTAGAAGTGATTATTGGGTAGCCAAGGAGTGGCAGAGCAGTAATAGACATCGACTCCAGTGTTTTTTTTAATTGATTCTTAAAATTTCAGAGCTACTTGTGCTAGAACTGAGCAATAAAGAATAGAAATTAATATAGACATACTCCAAGAAGAAAATCTTTCTGCTTTGTTTCTTGGTATTAAAGTAAGCTCAGAGACATAATTTCATTTCAGATGTTGCTGATCAGAAATTGTAACCTTAGGCAAAGAGGGGAAAGGACGAACTTTCTGGTAGTGGTGAGTAAATTGCAAAGATCAAAACTTATCTGAACTGAGATAAGAAATCAATGCTGTTGGAAGTCTTTCACCCAGATCAGTAATAGTTTTACTGGTGGGCTCCAGTGGGTCCAGGGTGAAGTCCAACAGCATCACATGTCCAATGATGACTTCTTTTTTATCTTTTTCACTTTCCAAACAGCACTCCACATTGTTGATGAATTCCTCAGTGATCATCAACCAAAATGAATGTATTTAAGTAGGCTTTGGATCTGACCCGTTGCGTTGCAGCTACATCCCTTTATAGAGAATGGGATTTGGAAAGCAGACAGAATAATGTTTTCTGGCATGGTCACTGTGGGCTGAATGCAAGGATTAAAGTCGAGTGCGTATGCACGGGGCGCAGAGAGCTGAAGATGAGGACGTGTCTGAAATCCCTTCTGCCCTCTGGGGCACGTTTCTTGTTCAGGGGACTTTACACTTGGGATTCACAGTCCGGATGCTAACCCTGATTTCAGTGTCTCCCTCCTCAGCTTTATAAACCTGAACAGAGCTGTCTGTGCAAAGGTTGGGGTTAGATTTGCAGCCTCTTAAGCCCCTGAATAAGTGGAATTTGCGGCTGTTGTTCCCTGTTGGATCTAATGGGGTTAAATTCACTTTGTCAGTTTTTCAGTTTGCCTTAATCAGGAGATTATAGACAACTTTTTTTGCAAAGAGAAGTTTCTGCATGTGTGTTTGGCCATGCATGCCTGCCCTGGTGGTGCCACACATCAGGGAAGGGCTGAGCTGCACAGCCTTGCACAGGCAGCCTGGACTCAGGGGCAGTAGCTCCTCTCCAGGTTTCCATGGACCCATAAAGCTCTCTACAGCCTTGCTTTCTTGAAAACAGGGAATGTAACTCTTTAAATAGAAGATCCTCAGATCTTCTGAGTGACACCAAGTCAGAACCCTGCACTCCCATACAGGATATAAGCTACAAACAGGCACCTAGAACTGCTTTACTCTCCACTATGTATGGAAAAGGAGGGGAAACCAAAGGCACTTTCTTGCAGTTCTCCATGGACAGCTGGGAAATGGGAAGTGAAAAATCAGCTTGCTCTGCCTTTGGACATGCCGAGGAGCAAGCGTGAGAAGGGAGTTTTCAGCTTTGCAGCTTTGGACTTAATGTGTATGGCATTCCAGGCACATGAATCTTCCTTAGACCTAGTCCCAGGCCTCTTAACTATCAAAATCTTCCATTTTTTCCAGGCTTTCTGTGTATATTCATTGCTTTTGCTTTTTCTTTATAAGATGCCTCCAAAGTTAAATTTCTGGATTCTAATTAAGACACATAAGAGAGCAGGGTGAATCTTTTTTCCAAATAGCACCCAACCCGCATTATTATTTGATAATCTTCCACAATAGGTAGTTTGTGATTGCAGAATTATGGCAACGTCAATGTAACTTTCCATAACAGAGGGAAGCAATGGAGATTCTTTAAGTCTGTCTGATTACTTAGTAGATACTTCAGTTTATTCTCCATTTAAGCACTCAAATATCCACTGATTAAAAATCCAGACAATTTAAATTTTAAGTTTTTATGTAAAACAATGATAAATTAACATTTGGTGGTCTCTTTCTCTCTTTGTGTGCATGTAGCATGAGCCCACACAGAAAAATTCATCTTTAAAAACCTGCTCCCTACATTAATTTACTTCCAGAAGAAATACCCAAAAATGATCCTGGTGTCTTTGCAATGCCTGTCATCTTTCTTGCACCATTTATGATCCCCTAAATGTCAAATACATATTGTAGTTTAATTCCTCCTCCCATATTAAAGGATATAAATTAACTTTTCTAAGTTCACGCCTACTATGTACAATTTTTGGCCACACCAACTGACATTTAGCGCCTTATTCTGCTTATTCAGTTTCCCTCCTGTAAAATGCCAGGCTTGGATTCTGAGTTTTATCTCAGCAGTTCTTTTTACAGTACCATTTCTATTGCAGCCGGGATGCTTTCCCTTAATACAATACATCCCATTATCCTGTTCGCTTTCCCAGCTTACTGCCAGGTATTCAGCAGATGCTTGAAGTTTCTCTCTCACTCTCGAGTCCTTTCTCTGATTAGTCCCTTGTAGTGCCTGACCTTTTAGAAACCAATACCTTTTGTTAATTGCTTGCCATACCCTTATTACATGGCATGTTTTCTGCGCTAAATGGCCCACATCAGCCTATAACCTCTACTTAAGCAGATCTTTTCTTACCTGACGTCTACTCTATTTGTTGCTGGCTGTCCCTATCACTTTCGTAAGGTCAGCAGGTTCCCTGCATGGCAGGTTCATTTCTGAAGGCGTGTGAACTGCAGGACCATCTCTGTGGCTCTCATTGTCACGTTGCTGCTACCCAGACCATATCCCTTTGCCCTCTGACTTGTGTCACTGTGCAAATCGCTTTCTGGACTTGCCGGTACTCTGTCACCTCATTATGAGACAGGGGGACGGGTTTCAGTCCTCTAAGGATTTTCTTGCACTGTATTTATGGGTGTGGTACACCACTTTTTCTCATTATAAAATCTCTGCTAAAAGGCTTTGCAGGCTTTATGTTTGATTGCTGTTCACTATTTCATGTGTACAGTTTTCTGAAAAATACTATATGGTGCTTTTATTGTAGTTGGAGGAGTAAAAGGGGATAACTCGCCCTTTGTTCTGAATCTAGGTCTGCTGTAGAGAGATCTTCCCTGAGAAGAAGGAGCTGGGACTGAGAGAAGTTCTGGTTTCATTCATCCTTGGCAACTTGCTGGCCAGCAGACAAGGGCTGTCATCACAAATTGCAGGGCTGAAGGAAGCTCTTTATTCCCTAGAGATAGCAGGGAACAGAGAAGGACTCATGACCCAGTTACCTCTGGAGCTACCACAGCTGCCTGCTCTCCGTTATGCAGAGCTCAGAATGGATTCTCAGGCTGATCTCACATTTTAAGTTTTCCTGCTTCATAAATATGCAGCTTTGTCAGTGCCTTATACTTCAGTGCCTTGTAGTACAAGAGCCCACAAATTGTTATTTTTCTCTGACTTGCCTGTGTGTGCATTTCAATGAAAGATGCCCATATATACAGCTCAGTGCTGTGCAGGTGGTGAGCAATATTTTCTCATGTGTGGACTTGAGGATGGAAGTGTTTGAGAGCCCAAAGTTTAAATTCAGACTGTTTCTGAGCAGGACAGGTTTTGGCAGAGTGTGACTGGTCACAGAGGGCATGGCTGGGTGACTCTTCAAGTCCATTCCTAGCAGGGATGGGATTGATACAAGAGAGGCTGGGCAGAAAGCTGGAAGACATAGTTGTAGAGGTACCATTTACCCAATGCTATCTCATTAAAACTTTACCCTTTTACTGTTCATTTTCACTTTTATGAAGTGTTTGTCCTCTTTATTTGGATCATAAATGCTTGAGGACAAGGACCATTCAGCCAAATTTGAACACAACCACTAAGGAACACATCAGTTCAATTAATAAATTATGATAGTTAAAAGGAAACATCTGTTTCTTAATTCTATTTTTGTACTAGTGATAAAGCATTGCCAAAATCTGTATCATTACAAAGCATAATTTTCTTGCATTTTTGTTTGTATGGGATCGTATTATCCTCAACAGAAAATCCAAATAAACGCTAACCTGGATCAAAACCACTATAAGGCAAAAATAAAGTGAAGCAGCACTACAGTCAGGTTTTGTGACTTAGAAGGGAAGATATCTTAAAGCACACTGAGAGATATATGTGAAATATGATGATTTCTTTTATTTTCCTGCATTTTCAAAGTAAAATTCATTGATTACAGATTGTTTATGATAAGTAAATTTCTTAATCTGTACTGAGACTAGACTCTGTAGTCTCCATTTGCTATTAAAGTCCTATATGCAGTTAGTTAGAAACTTAGTGAGTGACTTATAGTCCAGGGACATAGGACCATAAAGTTGTAGAAGATCCGGAGTTTGAAGGGACCCATGAGGGTTGTTGAGTCCAACTCCTGACTCCACTCATGGCAACCTAAAATTAACCAATATGCAGATCACAAGCAGCGTGAGAATTGCTGTATGCAAATAGGTACATACATGTAGTATATTGCAGAGTCCCTGAATATCAAGTGTTGTTTTATCTCTGAATTTTTAAAACAATTCTTGATTAGAAAGTACTTCATATTTTATAGTGAAGAAAAACATCTACATTCTGACATAGTAATAAAATAAATAATTATTTCTAAATATTTTCAAAGATAAAATATGGAAAAAGCTCAAAATGGGTCTAGTGAGGTGCTGTGAGCGTGACAGAATGGAGCAGGATTAGACTGTCACCTTCACCTACTGACTTTAACTTTTATTGGGAAGAGGGAAGTGAGTACAGGAAAAAAACGAGTTAATTAGGAACGGATCTGAAATCTGTTAAAAATGCCATTTATAGACAATGGTACCATAGGCTCTGAAGAGTTTGCAGCCAGCTAATCCATTTCAGCACGGCTTAAATTCATTGCTAAGCTGTCTGCTGCGGTTTGCAAAGACATCAGTGAAGGCGTTGACCTTGGTAATGTAACCTTGGTGAAAGGTAACCTGAAGCAGAGGATGGGTGAGGGCATGGCTGTGGCCGCCAGAACTTCACTTTAAGTTGTAAAAGGAGCCAAGTGCCTCATCCTTTTCTGTAGAAAGCAGTGTGCTGTTACTGCCTTTGAAACAGGGGAGTTACAGGTGTTTGACTTGTGTTGATTTGAGAAATCAGGTTAAAGATGTTGTGCTTTCTGGCTTGTTTGCAGCAGGAGTGTCGGCAGGCGGTGTCTGAACTGTCTCGCCTGTGCTGCTGTCACTGCTGTCTCTTGTCACGCTCCCCAAGTCACTCCATCGCACTAATGAAGTGCAATAATCTCATACTTTGTGCCTGTGAAGGCCATGAGTGGTGGTGGAGTTTCACAGCAACACCATCAAAACCCTCTGGGCAATTTGAGTGTGATTTTTCCTTTGCTGGAGCCAAGTGGTGTGAGACCACAGGGGAGGCTCAGGGATCACCCCCAGAATTGTAAATACAAATTAGTACACTGTGACTGCATTATGATTGTATAACATCAAAATGTGGGTTATATAGCATTTAGCCTTGAAAAGGAGAAAGCCTGGTGAGCAGAGGGAAAGGCTGTGTTAGAGTGAAAGCGCTTTTACTTTTCCTCCCTATTAATTTAAAGTTCCTTCAGAGCGTTGCTATTTAGCAAAGTGCCTTCTGCGTTTCTGCCAAGCTGAAGTAGCCGCTGGGAAAACTAAGTAGGCCAAATTCTGCAAATATCTGGAGAGCTCAGCCAGGGTGGCTGACGATGATCCAAAAGAGTGCAGGGACAGATTTGGCCTCACACATACAGCCCAACAGTATTGAACAGAAGCAAATATTGTCATCAGGTTTTAATGCCAAAAGTCAGTTGCTGCAAGATAGTACATATATAAGAATTTTTTTAAAATTAAATAATTCATAGTTTTGATTCAATGTGCATGACCCGAGATCTTAATATCTGCTCTCCAGGTCTCAAGCCTTGTCAACCAGGGGATATTTAAAGTTACAGACCATGTCTGGCATGGCCTGTGCCCACCATATGGATTTCTGAAGTCAGAGCTCCTCACCAGTCCTTTTAGAAATGCTCGTTCTGTTTCCAGTAGTCAACACTGTACAAACAATGTTTTGTTTCGTATCCATTACAAAATGTAAAGACATTTTCTGTAAGTATTAAACCAAAGGGAAACATTTTGAAACTTGGGGAAATTTTTGATTTCTGCTTTAGTTGATGGGCATTTCTGTAAGATGTACGAACTATCAGCTGTCTCTGGCTTCTTATAAAATATTTTCAAACTTGATCATTATTGCATATAGATTATTTTGAAGCATTGATACATTTTGCTTTCAAAAAAAAAGTGTAAAGAGCCTCCATCCCCTCTTTACATGGTGTTTGTAATAATTCATCCATAGTGAGCTTGTAAGAGCTTAAAAAAATTCATAAGAGCTTTACTAAGCCATAAAACTTGCACTTTATTCTACAGAAAAAAGCCCCCCCCTTTTTTTTCAAACAAAGAAAAAAAGCAGTATTTCAAGTTTTAAAAAATGGTTTGTTTTCTGATGGTGATTGGAAGGTACTGAACTTTCTGTGAAATGATTCAACATTGACTGCTGAAGTCGATAGAGATTTAGCCATCAACATAGATGCAGATTGGATCAGTTCAATGGATTTTGATATGATTCATTGCAAATTATTATTCAACCTGCGTAACGGGGTGAATTTACTGTGCTTTTTGTGCACAGTGCTACCCAAGCTGTGTTGCTTTCACAGCTCTCCCTCAGCAGTATCAGAAGCTGCAGAGTCTTGTTTTCACATTTACACCCCTGAGTAATTTCTGTTTGCTGAAGAAGTGAAAAAGCTGTTTCTTTGCTGCTTTGTAACCAAGTAGGCAGTGACTGGATAAAGCATGGTGAGCAATGGAGGGGGGAGAGTGTTTTGGCTTCTGTGAAGCTTGCAAGGAAAAAAATAGTCTGCATTGTGAAAAAGTGAGGGGCAATCCTGTTCCTATCCCAGCACTTTACTCCAGGTTTAGCCAGTTTGTTTTCCAAGCTACTAGTCCCCTTTCCAATGCACAAGCCACGTTACTACCTTCATACAAATTCAGATCAAAGCAAGTAAGAGCTGCAGATTTTAATCCTCATGCATGATATTATTCACATGATAACTGGGCAAGCAAGTATTGCTTTAAATAGCTCAACACATTGCTGTTGTTCCAGGGATACGCAGTCCAACTCCATATGAGCAATCAGAGAGAGATTTTTGGCTGCCAGGTATCTCACTGCCTGCCTTCGGGAGAGAGACGTGCTTACAGCATCTCCTGAAATCAGTGCTGTGCCCTCCTGCACTGGGGGAAGGGACCTCCTGGGCTGGGGGGATGGCTAGAGGGGTTTCCCAGCTACCTCAGCCTGTATGGTTAGTTTTGTGGCCAGGCAGTTTGCGGGTTTTCTTTCTTGAAGCCTTTTATCCCAGGTGCTATCACCAGCCTGCAGTGGCTATGGAAGGTGGCACCACCTGATGCAAAGACAGCTGTAGCTGGCACGTCCTGCGTCCGGTCCCTCTGGGACCCTGCCAGGGGTGGCCTGCCCTGTGGACGTGACGATATGTAGGCTTTGGCAGGACACTATTTTTACACGGCACAGAGGTGTTGGCTCTCCTCCCGCCTGTACGTGGGTGCTGCAGGAGTCATCTGACCCCAGGCGCGTTGGAGTCGGAGCGCTTGGTGCCGGCACGCTGCCGTGGCTCCCGCTCCTCCACCGCCTCGGCTCAGCTCCTCACTGCTGGCTGGCTACACAGCAGCGGTGCTCCTGGTGGCAGTTCCCCTCGCGGAGGGAATTAACGTGGGAATGCCGGAAGATACAGGTACAGTGTCATGACTCCACATTTTGGAGTGTCTAGACCTGAAATGGCTTGTTTTTTATCTGGAGCTGCGGTAACAAAATCATTGATACTGTCATGAGAATAATTATTCTGTTTACTTGGAAATGCAGCAGAGTGGGGGAAGATGCTTAAACATTTATTTTAAATTATGTTTCATGTTCTTTTAATTATATGAATGATGATTTGGAAATTATAATGATACTGACAGCTGACAGCTCAATTTGAAAACTTTCCCCATTTTATTTAATTTAAATTGACTTTAGACTTTGTATTAGCTTGTAATGGAAAAAAACCCAACCTATTTCTTTATGCAGATCTATTGGAGTGCAGTTCCTGTATCCTTTCTCATTGTAATCTTGCTAAACGCATATGAAAATAGCCTTTAAATTACAGTTCCTAAAATTCAGCAGAGAATTTTACTAACTGCCTTTGGATTTAGTAAATATTTTATTATAATAATGAGGGCATGAGGTTAGCTTGTGCCTGGCTTACGTGAAGTGAATTTTACACTGAGCATATGGTGAGTTCTGGAGCTCCCGTGTGCTGGGTACTTGTGCTATATTGCAGCTCTCGTGAATGGATGTATTACTTCACATTCTGATGAGTAACAGCTCTCTTTAGTCTCCAGTCCCATAAACTCTGTAATTATCAGTAGAAGCAGAGGTTGCTTCAGTTGTGCTATCTGCCTGCTGTCCTGTATCAGCTATAGATTTCTGGTTTGATGGTGACCCATAGAAGTGCTGGGAAGGAGTGCGATCCTTTCCTTAGTGCCGAAGGAAAGGCATTGTAAAAGCAGTTGTTTCTGAGTCACAGATGCAGGTATAGAGTTGAAAAAGAAACGTGGTTCTTGAAATGTTATTTTGTATTTTTGAACTACGTCAATGTGTTCAGTTAAATAGAGACCTATTGGCATAAAGATTTAATGAATTTGCTGAATTGCCTGTCTTATGGTATAGAAACTGAAGAGAGAAGCAGTAATAGGGCTGTGCTGTCGCAGGGGCTTGGGGACAGTTCAGCCCTGTCTGTGGCCAGCTGGAGGGCTCGAGGGACTGTTTAATATGGACATTCAAGGCAAAACTTCTTTAGCTTTCCCATTATACTTGTGGTCTTCTGCTTTGTTGTCAGATGTGTGGAAGAAAAAGGCATTGCTTTATAATAACAAGGCACCATAAAGCACGCAAACAAGTTTGGAACTGCTGTTAACACAAACTGCTAACCTGGGCTAAGAAATATGGTAAAATACGTTACCACTACATACTTAAAATGCTGTTGCAGAACAACTGTTTCTAACACAGCTGCTGCTCAGGCAGGTTTGGTGCCCATCCATTTGGGCACACTGTGCTCCTTTCTGCCCGGTGCCCAGAGCACCTGAGTGCCTGACTGGGCAGGGCTGGGAATTGCTCTTCCCTGCTGCAGAGTGTGGTTGGAAGGATGGATGGGGAAGGCTTGTGGAGTCCCTGTTTTGCAATCACTCTTTCTCTCATGCTTTCTGTGGAAAGGACCATAGAGGTCTTAGGGCCCCACAAGGCTCCATAATGAATCACCAGTCCTTAGGAAGAAAAAAAGAAACCAAAGCCCCTTATGTAAAGTAAATTTATAGCTCAGACCCATGTAGTTCTCTGAACACTGTGTGTATTACCGTATTACTTATTACTATGTTATATTTATCCTTACCCCCACTGGAAGAACTCTTAGTCTCTGCATTTTACATACAGATACAAGGCAGGGAAGAAGCAGGGGCCAGCTTTAGTCACTGAAAACTGGGAAAAATGCTTCACGGGATATTTAGAGGCACTTAAATGCTTGTTTCCTTTGCTTTCATCTCAATGTTTTTAAATCCAAATCTGAGTGTTTTGACTAAGGTGATACAAGAAGGGTTTGGCAAAAAACCAACTTAAACTCCAGTCTCTGATTCTGGTAGGGTGCTGCTGCACTCATCTGCTTCTCCTTTAATCCTGCTCAGAGAAGATTGCAAATTTAGTTCCCCTCTTGGCTGCTGCGAACCACACCCTCACCAGATCGCTTGATGCAGCATTTCAGCAATCAATACTTTGTCCTGTTTCTCAAATACTTAGTGAGTAAATGGCATTTGGGTCTCATATTTGTTTATTTTGATTTTCAGTCACCACCTCTAGCTATAGAGATGAAAGGTTTCGGTATCAGAGATAATTTTCTGCTAATTCCTTCTTGCAGAATAATATCCATTATCAGAGCTGTGCATTTTTCATTCAGAGTTGAAATGTGGCCTGTGTCTTTGTTGAAAAAAAAAATGAACATTTTAATGAACTAAACATCTGATACTGATAATTTTAGATATGAATGCCTTTTTGTTCATACAAAATGTTTCTATCTCATGAAATTAATGTAATGGGCTGTGGAGAAGGATGTTCCTTGTGAATTTATAGAGGAGCCAGTAGTGCAGATAGTTGCTAAAGAAAAGTACTATAGCTTTTCTGCTGATGGAGGATTGCTGTTGAAGGCAAATTATATTATGTTTGTATGAGCCTGAAATGAAAGGCTTGCGCTTTTGTAACCCAACCTCAAGAACAGGGTAAAAAAACCAAACCAAAGCAAAACACAACACAGAAAGAACAGGGAAAGGGACCCCCCCAAACCCCTCTGGTTTTCCTTTTACCATTGCCTTTAGGCTCTGGTTCTGCACTATCCATCCAGGAATCTGGGTGAGGAATTAGCACTCTCCCTGGACTGAGAGAGGGGGGATTACAAAAACTTGTTATTTCGGAATAAAATATTTATTTGCGTAAATATTGTCTGTCCATTCAAATTAAACCTTAGTATAGTTCACAGTACTTTTTAAAATGTTCATAGAAATATCACAGAACAGAAAGCATCTGTCAGATCTTGTGTCCAGCTCTGAGGCCCCCGCATAAGACAAACATGGACCTACTGGAGCGAGTCCAGAGGAGGCCATGGGGATGATCCGAGGGCTGGAGCACCTCTCCTGTGAGGACAGGCTGAGAGAGTTGGGGCTGTTCAGCCTGGAAGAGAGAAGGCTCCTGGGAGAACTTATAGCAGCCTTTTAGTACTTGAAGGGGCTACAGGAAGGCTGGGGAGGGACTTTTGACAAGGGTAGGGAGTGACAGAACAAGGGGTAATGGCTTCAAACTGGCAGAGGGTAGGTTTAGATCAGATATGAGGAAGAAATTCTTTCCTTTGAGGGTGGTCAGACACTCGAACAGATTGTCCAGAGAAGCTGTGGATGCCCCCTCCCTGGAAGTGTTCAAGGCCAATTTGAATGAGGCTTTGAGCAACCTGGTCAAGTGGAAGCTGTCCCGGCTTATGGCAGGGGTGATGGAACTGGATGATCTTTAAGGTCCCTTCCAACCCAAACCATTCCAGGATTCTGTGATAGTAATATTAAATTGTATGATTTGGCTCTTTGTCATTTCAGGCTTCTCTAATCACCAAGAGTTAAATAATGTGGAGTAAATGGGATATGTGGCCTTTTTTTGTGTTCATACATTGAACAACACAGGTGAAAGTCTTTGAAGTTTCATATTTGAGGCTTGATCCAAGATTGAATGCATATTCTCAAGTATGGGTATTCGTAACTTTTCAGTACTTGATTTCTAAGCTCAGTAACGGCTTCTATGGGTCTTTATGCTAAGCTAAACCAAAAATCACCAAAATGGAAAAAATATTAGGACTGTGTTGAATTCTGCAGTTTCTGGCCATATGTTTCTTCATCACATCTGTCATCTACCACGAAGATTTTTCTCATTTGGCTATCTGAAGCCTGATAGCAAAGAGGTTTGTCATCCTGTGTGTGAACCGGTCCTAGACAGGATCTTTTGCCAAGGGTGTGATTTCCCTCAGTGGTTTGCTAACAGCAGAGAGATGATGAGAACACAGTGATGTTTTCTGTCCCAGGCTCCAGAGTAGAGCATGACCAGGGACTAGCAAATCTTCTTACTTCTGCCACCATGGTCAGCTTGTCTGGTGCTGTTTCCAAAACACTCTTGTTTCAGCCAAATCTCTTCAGCTCTGGCACCTCATCCTGGTCCCTACTGTTAAATCTTACTTAGTCTAGCAACACCGAAGGAGCTGTGTTTATTCAAACAGGGATGTTTTTGACCACATACTGTGGATTTTCATGGATCCATCTCTGTCAGGCTTCAGCCTTTACTCCAATGTACTTCCAAAAACAAGATGTTATGCTTTCTTTTCAACACTGCAAACAAACTTTCTTTACACCATTATAATAAGCTTAAACAGTTTGTCTGAAATTTTCACTAAAGAACTGAACTCAAGAACAACAAACATGAGCAATGTCAATATAAATGGTTGAAGTTTGGCAAAGTTATAAGCACACTGAAAACATAATTTTACAGTTGCCCTAAGGTTGATAACGAGTGATACCACTGTCCTCTCTTGCCCACAGTACTTAAGCAAGCAGTATAGAGGAAATCTGAGGAATGTATCTTATTCGACAATTTGTTTAACAAACCATTGCTAATACAGTAAGCCCTCCTTGATCCAGAACTACAGAATTATGTACTGTATAACCTCTTGGAGTGAGACTGAGTCCTGACATCAGAAATATTTGAACACTGGACATTTAGCAAGATTATTGTCAATGATGTGCCCAGCAGACCAGCATTGTACACTGATGAAGTGCTGGGGAAAGTGTTTGCTAGTTCCTTTCTTGCCCGTTTTTGTCCTTGTCAAAAAGTATGTGCAGTCAGATCTTTTTAGGGTTTAAGGATTGGTGGAGCTACCTGGGCTAGAGCAAAATGCAGTCTGGGAGAAGGGGAAGTTTGGAAAATCAGGCATTCATTTGTATTTCTGTTCAAAAAAAGTAATTTACGGTTAAGGAGGAAATTTCTCGTTCTGTTAAATTCTCCAGATCAGGATATAATATAAGCATTTAATTTTTAATGAGCTCTTTAGTCAGTTATGATCCTATGAGTAGTCTCAGATCATTACATTCCATCAGTAATTCACTATTTCACTCATTAAATATGTTTATTATATATTCTACTGCTTCAAAGACTGATTTTGGTGCATAAAGACATCAAAGTTGAATGCTGAAAATTGCCATGTAATTTTCCTTAAAATTACATGACAATTTTCTTAAAAATATTTTAAACATAAGTTAAAATTTTAGGTTGACTAATGCAGTTTGCCAAAATTGTGTCAGTAGTTGCAATTTCAACATAAAGCACAATATATTTTAAAATAGTAAAACTTAAACTAATATATCATTAATTACATCACTTTGTTGTGCTAGATGAATGAATAAGTATTTAAAACTGTCTTCAGAAGCAGTTTTATAATGAGCCCAAAGGCACTGTATTCCCACTGGAGTTTTGTGTGAAATATTGATTAGCTCAGTTCTGAAGTGAGAGAAAAGGAAAAAAAAAAATATATTAATCTGTGTACCATGCATATTTTAAATATGATTTCTGTTACTTTGAGATTAATGGAAGAATTCCAACTTAAATACTACATCTTTTCCTTTTTAATTTATCTTATAGCTGAGGAACACTTGTTGTAAAATTTTAAATCTTGATCCCGAGACCTGAAAAGAATCGAACGTGCTAAATAGTCCTGCCCTGTAGCTCTGGACACTGAGCACCACATGCAACATGGAAAGCAACACTTACTGTTTTCGGTCACTTTGCAACAATTATCAAAATAGATTCACAATTCACAAAGCAAATTGGCAACCATTCTCAATTTTCTACTGCTTTGCAAAAAGTGCAACATTGAGCTCACAGGTGCAAGAAAACAAACAGATAAATGAAGTTTTCTCTGGAAATATGAGAGTATTTTCACTTTAGGAAAAAGGGGCATGTTTGGCGTGGAAGGCTGCCCTTGGGGCTCTCCAGCGGTACGTCTGGGTCCCTCTGGCACATGCTGGACAGGCTTGATCAATGGGCCGAGGCCAATGGTAGAGTTTCTACAAAGCCGAGTGCCAGGTCCTGTACTTGGGCCACAACAGCCCCCTGCAATGCTGCACGCTTGGGGAAGAGTGGCTGGAAAGCTGTCCAGAGGAAAGGGACCTGGGGATGTTGGTCAAGAGCCGGCTGAGTATGAGCCAGCAGTGTGCTCAGGTGGCCAAGAAGGCCAAAGGCATCCTGGCCTGTATCAGAAATGTTGTGGCCAGCAGGACCAGGTAAGTGGTTGTCCCCCTGTACTGGGCACTGGTGAGGCTGCACCCTGAGTACTGTGTTCAGTTTTGGGCCCCTCATTACAGGAAGGACCTTGAGGTGCTGGAGCATGTCCAGAGAAGGGCTGCAAAACTGGTGAAGGGTCTGGAGCACAAGTCTGATGAGGAGCGGCTGAGGGAACTGGGGTTGTTTAGCCTGGAGAAAAGGAGGCTGAGGGGAGACCTTACTGCTCTCTACAACTACCTGAAAGGAGGGTGTGGAGAGGTGGGTCTTGGTCTCTTCTCCTAAGTAACAAGTGATGGGACAAGAGGAAATGGACTCAAGTTGTGCCAGGGGAAGTTTATATTGGGTATGAGGAAACATTTCTTCATTGAAAGAAGAAAGCACTGGAACAGGCTGCCCAGGGAAATGATTGTCACTATCCCTGTAAGTCTTTAAAAGACGTGTAGGTGTGGTGCTTAGGGACATGGTTTAGAGGTGGACTTGGCAGTGTTAGATTTACAATTGAACTCAATGATCTTAAAGGTCTTTTCCAACCAAAACAAATCTACGATTCTGTGCTCTGCACTGTAGCTGGGACTCCTCGGCCAGGTTGCTGCCCTGCCCATGGGATGTACCACGACATGGGATCACAGCTGTCTGTGTGCCTCTGCACCAGCCAAGTGCTGATGTCTCCAGAGAGATGCTACTCAGAAAGCATTAGCCATGGGAAGAGTCAAGCATGAAAAAAAAAAAAAAAAGACATATAATTAATAATTTCAATTAGAATTTCAAATGTAACTTTTTAGGCCAAAATGTGCTGGGTGTGGTCAGCTCTTTTTAAGTCAAGGTGTCCATGAATTAAATGCTACAAATTTGATGCTTGTTAGTAATTCTGGAGGGAGCACACCTTTATCTGCAGTTGTAAACTTTTGGCAACTACTCTACTAAGTTATTCAGGAAAATACTCTGTTTCAGTTTCTTACAGGGTTGATTCTTTTTTAGGATGAGTAATTTGTTTTGGGCAGGTTATGGTAAAGAGAAATTCTCATGTCAACACTTAAGTATTGCAAAGTTCTGAATTTCCCCTGTTTTCTTTTGAGGAATAGATCAGACCCTCATATTAGCTTGAATTGTGTGTGCTAATTGCTCTGTGTAAATTTGGGCATCTGCCTTTCTATAAACTTCTAATTGTCTGTTGTGCTGTGTTGTTTTTGGAAATGTACTTAATTATAACCAGGGCTTCAGTAATAGCTCCAGAGTTCACACTGCCTTGAGCAGGACTTTTTTGACAATCCCAGAATGTGTAATGTCAGCAGACCGGGCAGAATGGTAATGGGTGGTGAATAATGCTATGGGCAGCTCAATCCTATGTATCTCTGTGGGGGAAAAAGCAAGCAAACAAACAAACAAACCACTTTACTTACAGGAGCAGTAAGTGCAATTTGGGCAAAACTTGCAGAAACTCCCCTGGGAGACTGGGTAGGAGTCTTAGCATCTCATTGAAATACTGACTTCTTAAATTTGATGGATGTGGAAAGGCCTTTTAAGTATCACAACCACTTTCTGGTGGTGAGGATGAGGGTGAGAATAAAGAGCAGCGAGGTTGGGTATTGGAGAGCAAGAGCTGAACGATGCCCACTTACTGATTTTGCTATCGTCTGTCATCATGTGTGTTCATAGTGTCTATACTGTAACTGTTGGGGTTCTTTTTAAATTAAAATCAGTTTTGTGGGATTCTGTCTCTCCCCCCCCTTTTTTTTTTTCTTTTCAGAAGCTTAGTTTCTGAAATAGCAACTTTGATATTCCAATAGGAATAGAAACTAAAGTTCTTGGCCAATCTGAGTTTAACCCAGACTCTTACAGATTTATTCATTGTGTCTCAGCAGTCTCATACAAAAAGTTACTTACTTCCCCCCCGCCCCCGGCCTTTTTTACAAAAGTTTGTGAAAGGCAGGGGTTACACAGAAATTGCATTATCCACCAACAATGCTCTGAAGGGAAACATGAATGATTACCATTCATAATTAGTGTATTGGCCTGTGAGGGGTTACTCCATTTTCACTGGTTGGTTGGTAAGTTTATTTTGAAGCTAAAATTTTTAAAAATTCAGTCACTTAGAAGTAAGCAATCCAACCTTAGAATAAGCATGCCCCATTACAGAAAATGTTATTTAGTATGTAATTTACTTAAAATGCTTGATATGTTTTCCTGTTATTAGTTCTTCACACAGGAGAAAAGCCAAGTCTATTGAGTACAGTACAGCCCCTTTATAGTTAACTGCCTTGATGTTTGCTCTCTAGACTCCTACGTACAGTGCAATAAAAACTGATGCAGATGCTGCAGCAGAATTGCAAGAATAAGGTCATATCTCACCTGTTCTACTTAACACACTGGGATCCCAATTTATATTGTTATTATCAACAGCCCAATAAATGCAATTTCTAATTTATATCACAAGATGGCAGCAAATTTTTAATTCACTTAATATTTTACTAACCTGGATACACCAATCTCTTGAAATCATGATTTTGTTAGAAAATGACAGCAACTTTTGTTTAGTGATCAGTTATATGTGGTATTTACAGAGATGTCAATGTTTCAGGAGTATGAAGTCAGAGTATCTACAGGAGTGTATTTCTATCTTAAAAACAAATAAAATGCAATTGCCTTGAACTTTAAGCATTTGTAGCTCACAGTGTAATAACTACTAAATCCCATTAAATGTGTTTTGGATAAAAACAGTATCTTTTATCCATAGTCTTTGATTTCTTGAAGAGAAAATGCAACAAAGCATTTTTTGAAATTCAGGTGGAGACTCTCAAGACTTTATCATGTGGAATCTTTCCTCTATAAGCAATTCTGGTTTGTGTTTGAAATGTTTACAGGTATGAGCTTTGAAAGTTATGAAATCAGAAGTTTGGCTCAGCTCCTTTAGCAGATTTTGCTCCTGTGCTAGCCAATACTAGAAGTTAAACTGTTTGATCCATTTGACCTGTTTTGTCCCAGGTGTTAACTGTCATTATTTGTATGTCTTACGGAAGATGGTTTTATTGTAGTAATGCATCTGGTGGCCTTTAAAATGCTCTACCTTTTGTTTTCCCTTGCAGTTTCACAAACACAGGCTGTACACAGCCAACTGGAGAAGCCATCAAGTACTGCAATTCTCTGCAATAACTGTGGAAACCCATGCAAAGGAGAAGTTTTGAGAGTTCAGAACAAATATTTCCATATTAAGTGCTTTGTTTGCAAAGGTAAGTGTTTGTCACAGCTCTTCCTATAACTAGGGCATTAGCACTGGGCACGTGACTTCATGGTCCTGGAAACTTCACAAACGTATTTTAAAATGCAGTCCATGCCTGAAAGGATTTACTGTAAACTCTATGACTGCTTACTGTAAGACTGTAAACATCCTAAATGCTAACAGTGGCGTATGTTTTGACTGGATATAAACCCATAGAGTTTTATTGTAGAGCTAGGACCTGAAGAAGAACAGGTTGTAAGAACTGGTAGTGAAACACACTGCAGGGTTAGGAGAGAATTAACATTTACAAAGAAACTCAAAGGGTATCCCTCTACCAGCTGTCTAATGCATGCCATGGGGTGAGCCATGGCCACCTCTGTCAGACTCTTTGTGTGGGATTGTGATATTTGAATCCCAGTGTGACCCTCTGTGTTTTGCCATTTTCTGAGGGGAACTACTAGGTTTGCTCTGGGTTAGTGCCTCGTGATCTAATATTGACACATTGTGAATGGCAGAAGGATGATCAAGGAAACAGGGAATTAACAAATACAACGCCCCTTCTGTAGATTTTTGGTTGTTGGAAAGATTATCTGGAAGTTGCAAAGTTCTAATTTGTTTTGATTGTAGAAGTGAGTAAATCTTGACTGATGTTTAATGGACAACTTGCTTACTTCATTATTAAGCAGTACTTCAAATGACATTTATTAATCCTCATAGCACAGCCTAGAAACATGAGCATGGCTCATGTCCCAGCTGTGTTAATATTACTATTTTAATTTCTATTTGGAAGAACTGTCAGAAAGAAAACTGTCATTATGTGTCAGCTACATTGATATTTTTATAAATCACATGGGATTAAGTATATAGCATTCAATACCTGAGTTGATCTTTAATGAGTTAAATAGACAGGATTCAATGTTCATCTCAATAATTGTGTTCTTTGCAAAATTACACAGCAAGAAAAATAAGCATAATGCACTATCCTAAATAGCAAAAATATTTTGGTCACCTATTCAGAACCAGAATGCTATTTAAAGCAGAACACAGACTGTACATACATCTTTCAAACTCTTTTAAAGCCACTTGTTCTTATGGCAAATTTTATTATTAGGTTTTTCAGACTTAATTCAGACAGAGAGCAGTTAATTTGTTATTCAGGAGTCTTGTCTCCTGCATGAAGTCTCAGTAAGATACTGGTATGTGCTCCGTGTAAGTCTCCATAAGATTCATCTGGGTGAAATCCAAGCCCCTTTTGTACAGATTTGCTATGAGAAAACACTGACAAGTCCTACAGAAGGAACAAGACACAATTATACATCCGTGTTTTCATTTCATACGACATCTCCTTTTAGAGGTTACCAGGTCACCTGCAAATGCATCAAGCAAGATCTGAAACCATCTAGGCAATGTGATGTCTTTTTTTTCCACCCCCATGCGCAAGACTGTGATGAATATACTGTAGAAGCTGTATTACCCCTACCTGTCTGGAAGAGATAAGAGGAGTTCATTCACTTCAGGCAGATCTTGGATTAAATGAGAAAAAAAAAAATCATCACTATGTTAACAAAAAAGAAGCAGGGTAGAGTCTGTCAGCTGCCCATCAGGCTCTGAGCTGGCACAGGAGATAGTGTTAGAGTCTATCTGACACTAGGTTAAACTGCTTCTTGGTGTCAGGACTCTTGGAGTACTTCTGTTCCTCCTGACTAGTCATGTGAAGTGCTACATTGCACACATGGCTGGATTCTTTTTCTCCTCATTATTTAAGTGCCATAATTTCTTTTATCACTTTTCAAGGGCTTCCATCAATTTTCTGGCATCCTTCTGGTATCTGTTTTTGTTTTCTTTCTAGGTTTTATTTGGTCCTTAAGACCATAAGTTGCTTTATAGTGTGAATTCACCACATTGTTATGTGAGAAGAGCTTAGGAACAGAACAGAGCACTGAACATGCAGTTTGCTAGCTATTATAAAGGGGAAAAACCACATTAGGTTAGGTGAATATGATTTGGGTTTTAAATCATATGCTTAAATCAATGGATGAAAAAATATAGTCCAAGTGTTAGGATTTAGCAATAAAATGGCACGCAGTTCCTCTGGCCGGCTGACCACTTACCTTCTTTTAGCCTTGGAAGAGTGTTTTTTGCTGCAACCCCCATTCTGAACCCCTTCTCTTGTCATGCTGCTGGACTGTTGTGTATGGTCAGGATGATGACCCTGGGAATATATTTACCTTACAGTTAACTCCTCCCTGTGGTGCATTTCTTTTGATGGTATTCAGCAATGCAGTTTACCCCCTCTCACCTCATCTGCCAAAGATAGCACCTTGACAGAGACTGTGTTCAGTGTTGAGCGTGGCCATGGGACAGTCCCAGGACAGATAATCCACAAGTGGGCTGGCTGCATTGCCCTGCTAAGCTGCCTGCTGCCTGCCTGCTTAGCTTGACTGCCTCTGTGTTAAAACCTCTTGTAGTCTTCATCAGAAAAACCTTAGATACTTGTAAGACCGTAGAAAATTATGTTCCTTCTCACAGTATTTACAGATGTACAATGATGCAAGACCACAAACTGACAAAGAGCCCATGAAGAAGAATTACAAATGACCATGTCTGGGGAGGTTGTCTAGAGGTATTTGAGGTCTGTTTGAATGACTTGATCAGTGACAGATGATATTACACTGGAGGAAGTCACACTTACCTTTTATAATATCTGTGAACTGTGAAATTGTTTCTTTGACAGTGTTGGATAAATTATGAGATTTCAGGGGGGGCATAGACATTTAATTGTTTCATTTTTTTTAGGGTAGAGGAGTAGTTTTGTATGCTGCCATACTGCGATCTGATTGTTCTGATGGGAACTGTGAGTTTCAGAACGGTAACAGCAAGTATGTAGGTGCCTTTTGTATTCAAATTAAATTATATAACCAAGGAAGGTTAGTATAAAGTCACTCATTCCTCAGATAATGATTCTAAACAATTCTAAAAAAGTTTTAAAAATCAAAGAATTCTTCTTATTATAAGAATATATATTACCCTAAGGGCAAGTGTAGGGTGTTGCACCTGGGCAGCAACAACCCCAGGTTCCAGTATAGGTTAGGAAATGATCTCCTAGAGAGCAGTGAAGGGGAAAGGGATCTGGGAGTCCTGGTGGACAGCAGGATGACCATGAGCCAGCACTGTGCCCTTGTGGCCAGGAAGGCCAGTGGCATCCTGGGGTGCATTAGAAGGGGTGTAGTTAGTAGGTCAAGAGAGGTTCTTCTTCCCCTTTACTCTGCCCTGGTGAGGCCACATCTGGAATATTGTGTCTAGTTCTGGGCCCCACAGTTCAAAAAGGACAGGGAGCTGCTTGAGAGAGTCCATCGAAGAGCCACCAAAATGATTAAGGGAGTGGAACATCTCCCTTATGAGGAAAGGCTGAGGGAGCTAGGGCTCTTTAGCTTGGAGAAGAGGAGACTGAGGGGGGACCTGATTAATGTTTATAAATATTTGAAGGGTGAGTGTGAGGAGGATAGGGCCAGGCTCTTCACAGTAACGACCGATGATAGGACAAGGGGTAATGGGTGTAAGCTGGAACACAGGAGGTTCCGCTTAAATTTGAGAAAGAACTTCTTTACAGTAAGGGTGACAGAGCACTGGAACAGGCTGCCCAGGGTGGTTGTGGAGTCTCCTTTTCTGGAGACATTCAAGACCCGCCTGGACGCCTTCCTGTGTGAACTCATCTAGGTGTTCCTGCTCCGGCAGGGGGATTGGACTAGATGATCTTTCGAGGTCCCTTCCAATCCCTAATATTCTGTGATTCTGTGATTCTGTGATTATTCAAGATTGAGATACACATCCAGATTAAACATTTTTACAGCAGTGCTGTCAACATCTGCTAGTTTTACTCAGTGTCAAAGTTTAATAGGATTTATGGAGGTAAATAGGCTTTATAAATAGGATTTATACTCATCTATTTGTGTGTATTATTTCTTTTTAAGGTGCACATCTAATCTGCTAGTAAAAGGTTGTAGGGAACATGCCATCTAGTCTCACTTATAATTTTTTACTCAGTTGCTACTTTAAATATCTCCCAATTTAATCAGGTTTTTTTAAACAAATAATAGAAATAGATGCTTTTGAAATAATAAGGCAAACTTTTTATTCGTTAGAGTTCAAGGGCTTTGGTTCCCATGTTTGCAAAGTATCTTCTTATTTCTTACCACTGTAATGAAAGCACCAAGGAAAATGACAAAAGGTGCTAAAATATTGATGACTCGGACTATCAAATTAAAACAGATTGTGTTGTCTAGTTCATTCTGAGGCCGTCTATCAGGTCAGGATTGCTTCTCATACGGGGTATGGTGTTAGGCAAATACTTCCATGGAGCTTGATTACAGCAGCGTTAGTGAGCCAGTAAAGAGACAGACTAGCAGAGAATTGTAGATAGGAGAGAGATATGTGCTGCAATAATATTGTCCTGAGTAGCCTTTGTGATCTTTAATAAAGACAGAAATTTCCTTTTTTTAGGAGTGTTTGTCAAGTATTTATTTTTCTGGGATGTGATTACATCCTGGCATTTCCAAAGTAGCACTAACTGATGTCAAATACAGTATTTAGGAAATACTGCAAGTGTGAATCAAAGCCAAATGTTTTCAAGGGCTCTGGATAATTTGGTTACTATAGTTCTATGTAAAATCAGAAAACTTACTTTACATGTATATTCACTCTGGCAGACCAATTAATGGACAGTCCATAATGACTTTGCATATCTGTTTGCCTGCAAAAATCCTGCAGCCTACACCATAGTTAAATGGAAACATCCATACAATCCTGCAAAAAACTGTTCTTTGTACAAGATTACTCATATACGAGATGAACCGTAATTCATATCTTTGTCCTTTACTGGCTTGGTCTTGATGAAATGAAGTAAGCTTGCAATCCAAGCCACAGATGTAAAAACATGACCATTGTGCTTTTGCGGCTTCGCTATGTGTGTGTCTGTCTTGTTTTACCCCTACTCAAAATTCCCTGGGTTACTGCCTTGCTGTAGATGCAGCACGTGCAGTCTTCATGCTGGCACAGCTAGCAGTTTCAAGTGTAATTTTTTCACCATGAATTTTCATCTACTTGTTTAATTAACCTGTTAAAACATATCATATCACAGCAGAGCTGAGTATGTGGTTCTGTGGGTCAGCATTTGTCAGTCTTGTGGCACTACAGTTTCCTGGGAATTATGCAGGAGCCCTGGGCTGGTTACATCACATTTAGAGCATTTTTTAATTAAAACACACAACAAAACCCAAAGGTATATCATTTATCATGAAGCCATGTTAATGGGAAGAGCTAAGAATATTCAGTGAAAAGGTTAAAAACATCAAGTAACTTGATAATAGTGATTTGTTTGTTAGATCAAATGTATCTGCTGGGATATAAATAAGTATGTTAAAAGCTGCACTGAGTAATCTGAGGGTCTCGCATTCGGACATAGCTACAGGGTTTCATGTTTCCGAATGGGAGTCACTTACGGGAAGCTCACAAGTAAGATTTCTGAGTCCCAACTTTTGGCACAGCAGTAGTGGTCAATGGCATGTGTGGTATCTTAGGCACTGGGGATGCAGCGTAGGGGCTCTTGTTCATCAGGCTTCTCAGCAACGTGCCCATTGCTTCCCAAGTACTTTAGAAGTTTGCAATCCCAGATCATATTAACTCAGTATAATAGGAAAAAACTGCGTTTTTGATGCAATACTCTCAGAGCCTGGCTTGGACAGTATAGAGGGTTTAGGGCTGACGTACCAATGTCACATTAATTTAACATTTTATCCCACTGAAATAATGATAATAGTGATGATAATAATAATCCCTGTTTCCTGTGTAAAAGTGATCTAATCCAGTGGCCACTGATTCTGTTTTGTGGATTTGAGATTCTTAAACTTTGAAAATAATTAGCCACTCACTTTCTAAAAGCAACTCAATAATGAAAGCATGAAAAAAAAATGTGGTCAGTTAGTGAATGCTCAAAATCACAAAGTAATTGTTAATTTTTCTTTTGCTTTAATCGCATTCTTGTTGCAAGAACTTTCTGCAACCCCTTATGTCTTAGTCAGTCATATATCAGTCATATCAACACTCTAGTGAAAGCTTTATTTCATGGGATATATTTCATCTAGAGTCTGATGGATTTTTTTTAAAGTCTCTTTCATTAATTTATATATTAGTAAAGTGTGGTGAAAGGGACAGTAGAGGAATCATGGTTATGAGTATTGGTAAAGGAATATCTTCCTAGCATTTCAATAAAGCTTATCTAAGTATGCACTACAAGAAGCCAAGCTTCTGTTATTTCTGGTTTCCAACTTGATTTATCTCATTTAGAGGCATAAAGTTTCTGGAATTTTAGGTTTTTAGGGCATAGAAAAGCTAAACATGCTTACTCTAGTCTTACTTAGGATATTATACAATAACCCTGCTTTACTTTCTTACTAGTAGACAAATACAGTTTTCTTTAGTCTTTTCATTGCCTTGCTTTTCTCCTTATTCATATCCTTCTAGTCTAAAGACTGAGAAGTTATGCTGGAAAGTTAAGTGCTTATTCAAAGCATGGATAGGATTTTCAAAGAAGTAATTGCTGAAACTTCTAGGGGGTGATCCAAACTACAGATACAGCCACATGCAGAAGATGGAGGGAGATGTTTCCATCCCATGCCATTTCTTCTCACTGGGAAGAGCTACCTTGGAGAGGTGCTTAACTGTGCTGGGAATGCTGAGGTAGATTTAGACAAAGACACCAAACAAATGGAGAGTGGTAAAACTCATCCTGGTTGAAATCAAAGTAGAACCGAGACAAAACTGAATGCGTTTAAAAATTATGCCTGATCTTCATTAAATAAAGTTTTGGATGCTAACAGAAGCTTTGCAGGCAGTAAAGTTACTATTCAAATAAAGCAGTTTTGAGCACACATAATTTCAGTCCACATTAGATAATGTCATGCCTGTGAGGAGCCTGTAATTCTTTTGAATTACTCAATTCTCTTCTTAAGGTCAAGTTTTTCCCCATGCAAAAAACATCAGTGCAAGAAGGCCTTTATGGAGAGGAACTTTCTGTCTATATCACACTCTTTCACAGAGGGTTACAAGATACTACATGGAGTAGTTGAACATTTCGATGCACTGAGGTGGTGTGAAGCCAGCATGGACACCCAGAGAGAGCTGTTGCATAAAATTCATCAGTGCCACAGTGGTGTTATTCCACCTCCCGCTTTCTGCAACTCATTAACACGAGACCATCTGCCATATCTGTGCATAGTCAGAGCAAGCACTTAATTTTCAAACCTGTAGCTGGCACCCGAAGCATCACTATGAAAAATCAGAAAATATTTAATGTTTTTGCTTTACACGTTAAAAGAAAAAAAACAACCTGTTTTAATTAGTCTAGCAAATGACAGCAGTATTTTATCATAAACACTTAAAATGCTATTAGGTTGTAAATGGATTAAAGCACATTACTCTGTTTCTTAAATCTCTTTAGCATGATTGTAAATTATAAATAACCAGATTGATTTCTCAAAGTAATAAATATAAACTAGGCAATTTTTACAGTTTTCCTGGATGTACTTTCAGTAGCTTGGAACAGCCACATCCATAGTGTTATGAGGATCTCTCTCTCACCCTTAACACTCCAGGAGAGCTTTTATAGGGCAGCAACACTGTCTTCAATCTACTGGAAAATTCTACTTTCCAGGAGGGAAATGAAAAATGGAAATGCACTTTCTAATGAAAAAATTACTAGGTATGTAGTTCCCATAAATTATAGGAGTCAAGTTGCAGGGCTCAAGTGCACAGGAAACTCCCCAAACTCTCCTTCATTTTAATTAGCACACCTGAGCCACTCATGTTTTGTCAGTGTCATAAGAACATTCTGAATCTCTAAAGGTTTTCCTGCACTGAAGTGTGTACCCCACAGATTAATTTATGAGTATCGTGGCCAGTCTAGACTGAGTGTGTGTAGGTGTGATGTATCCTGCATACCTTTATCAGTGCTGCACATGCATGGTGAAGTGTTGTAAAATGGATAAGATATAGCCCACAGTTCTTTCTATCTTACCCACTTGTCAAGATCCACTGTTAGGCAAGACAATTTAACAGAAGTTAAATCCCCTTGCTTTCCAACCGACCTCAGATTGTTCTGGGTGGCCAGGGACAGCTAGGCTTAACTCCTGAGTGACGTCCGATCAGATATCGTGACCAGGTTCTCTGTATTCCTGGGAACAGAATTAAGACTCTAAATGGAGTCAAGTGCCAAGTCAATTTATTTGGCTCACAACAAGTAAAGGAAGAGAAAGAGAGGGGAAAGAGCAGAAAAGAGAGGGAGGGGAGAGAGAGGAGGGTGCGATGGCTACCACCACAGAGTTGCAGCTCCCATCAGTCCGATGTCCGGTTTCATATCCATGATGTCCACTTGGCAGTGGGATGCATGCCCAGTACCATTTCCAGAGGGACCCAGAAAGTTCTAGAGGGTCTGAGCCCCTCACATACTGATCCTGGGCCCAGGCATGTGTGTTCCCCACAGGTGGGAGTCTATTGCTATGGTCATGAGGCTTTCCCTGGTTAGATAGTTCTGCCAACAATGTTGAGGCATACTTCCATCTAGTCCCTTACACCACTCCAGAAAGTTTTTCTGCTTTTCCTCTGTCAGAACTGTCTGCCTCCCTGCAGTTCCTAGTTGGCAGCTGGGAAAGGGCCATCAGGTCTGACCCAGACTTTTCTAGTGCTGCATACTCCTATTTTTGTTTACCCTACAGTGTAACAAAAGGAAGTAAGATTCCAGTCCTTGAGATTATATCTGGCATTTCAGCTGTTATAGCTAAAATTCTGTTGGTGACCAAGAGGCTTGAGTGTCCTTGATTTCATGGATATCTGCTTGGAAAGACCTAGATATGATCACTCCTGCCTAGGAAGAGAAACTGGATTACATGGATTATATACCATTGCAAGATTCATTCTGTCTTGCTGATGCCTCACCTATAGACAGGAGTTTCAGGTATGAATTGACTAAGGGTGTGAGTGAGATTTTGCTCCCATGTAGGCTTTGCATGGCCAGCAAACTTCCAACTGGGCAAGACTTCCCCAAAACCTTAATGAAGAGTTTACCGGTACTCATCTGCACAAGAGTCTGCAACAGAAAGAGCCTCACAGTCACAGTTATTTTCTGGAAAGGGGCTTAGACTGCTTCAAATCAATTGCAGGTTAGTTTGAAGTCAAGTAAAAGCTGTAGTGGTGGAAGTTTGCCAGGTGGTTGCTATTGCCTCTCACAGTCATAGTGGTCAGAAGTAATGTTCCAGATATAATCATGGGCTTTTGGAGAATGGGCTCCCAGACTGCATCAATGGTGTATGAAGATGTGCAATTTAGCTGCCAAAAGAGAATATCAGCAGTGTTCTGCATGTCATTCTTGGGATCTTAGTCAGCCACCAGGATCCATCTTGGGGATGGAGGAAAATACTAGAAATGAACATAAAGCCGCAGTGCTGAGGGAGAAAACTTTTATTTATCTATATATAATCTCTGGGCAAGCCAAGATTTTTTTTTGATTGTTTTCTCTGTAACAACGTTGTGTTCCTTGTTATTTTCAGGGACTCTGCCTATCCTGTATTGGATTCATGCCTGGCTGCTTACATCAGGCAACAAATGGGAGGAAAAAAAAGACTTCATACATGCAGTTGCAGGTTGAGAAGCAAAAGGCTTGATTGTCTGGCAGGCTGAAAGCAAATCGACACTGTTTGGGTGATGATAAGGCCAGTGCATTTTACTGCTGTAGGCTGCTGTAGTTTACAGCAGCACGAAAGTGTAGCCTCCTCCAAGCCTTTCAGGACACAGCTGATTTTCAGACCCAGCACACAGCTGAAAAATTAATCTGCTTTCAGTAGGCTCATTTGCCAGCAAGGAAAAGAGAGATGCATTTTATATTCATACAGTGCAAATGAAATACTGATGACATACAATAGCAAGCTAGCAGCATGCTTAAGTGCATTAATTAATTGCTATTGCTGCTATTTGTTTTTATAGGCTGTAGGCAATAAAGAATTATGGAGTTTGATTGACTGTGAAATCACAGAGCATAAATGCTGTGCACCAGCACTGTTCCAGACACCAGACTGGGGAAAAAAGTAGCCTGTTTCTAAGTGAGTAGAGGAATCCCTCAGATCTATATGAGGTATTTTGGTGTTGGGTAACTGTGAACCATCTTAATGAGTGGAATTACTGAGCTGTCAGAGAAGCCATGCTGAAGTACCCTCCTCAGAAATGGCATGGATATCTTGCATCTCAAATCACACAACACGTACAGGTGTTGGCTTGCTGCTAGATCCTGTAAGAGAAGACAAACACTTATTTATTCACTACTTAAAAATTACTCCCTAAAGCCCATTACTTTTCAGGATAAGGCATTACCTTGGCATGAACACCAAGACAAGGAGCTGAGTTACTGAGTGTTAGTCTCTTAATTATCATAAGTGCTATGTTTGCAGTGCTTTTCTTGTTTCACTGAGATGAATTTCAGTGATGGTTGGAAACTGTTTCTAGGTTTTAAATAGCTCCACCCCCAGATACTCGTTTTGGATGACAAGTGTTGGGTAGGAGTGGGTCTGTGACATAACACTGATTTCCTATCCTAGTAGAGTAAGATCTGGTAGTTGCCTTCAAATGTGCTCCCTACACTCCATCCAGCTTTCCTTTCCCTGAATTCTAGTCCTGGCAGTTGTGCAGGATCATCTCAGCTGGGCAGTGTCTCTCTGCCCATGTAAGCAGCAGACAAGGGGCACAGCATCTCATCTGAGGGATAGCCAGTGGGTCTATTTTCAGAGCTACTATTCTCAGCTTTAAATTGGGACGATTTCAGTATCTGAGCCAGTATTAACTGAAATCCCATTGTTCTCCTCTGGTCAGCTGAGCGTCGAGGATCATATCAGCTGGATATGCTTCAAGAGTGCGGGAGCATGTGGGAGTTTGTGACCCGGGTTATGGTTGGTGATGGAGGGATGTGTGAAGAGCAGGGGAGGAGTATTTGGATTTTGGAAAAGCTGTGGCTTCCCCCAGCCTGCCAAGTCAGTGAGTGACCATAGAGACTTCCTCCTGTGCCGCAGATTCACTTATAATCTAGATTTTTTTTAATTCATGAATAAACATAAGGACTTTGCAGAAGGTAGCAACTCTGTGAACTGTCACGTACGTGGTCTCTCTTATGGGCATATGCCAAAATAAGATGGAAAGAAAGGGCTGAAAGCCCACCCTGCTCAGTTTTCTGTGCCAAAAAAATGTATTAATGGACTCTTTCTTAGGAGTTTTGCTTACAGCTAATCAGTTTGGAGGGAACTCTAGAAGAATTGATGCCCATTGACAAAAATGTTTTTGTTTAGTATGGCACGTGTAAGATCGCTTCAGCTGACATCTTCACAAGTTATGTTTGTAGTGACATAAAAGCAGCTGGCTTTATTAAAAACAAAATATTCAAGAAAATTATAATCCTCTGCCATAAAAATGTTCTTGCACTAAACTGAATCAGTAGTCATGCTGATGTACGTCAGGGGATTTAATAGCCTTGCCTAGCGGAAGAGGTTATCAAATCTCCGAAGAAGAATAAGCATGTTGGCCATTAACCCTAATTCAATTTGTTATGGATCTAATTGGTTCCAAATAAATTTATACTGTTTACAGCTATACACCTATTTATATGTCAGTTTGTTTCTACTACCATATTACACAGAAAGTAGCACTGTCAGTGGAAAAAAAAGAGCTGCTTTCCATACTTCTATGCATTTTCTGATGTAACTATAAAACATAAGGATAGTTGCATAAAACTGTTTGGTATTTGTTATATTGTAATGTTTACTAAGTGCTGATTTTATGGAGGATGACAGATACATCTGCTTAATTAAGCAGAATCATTTAATGGAAGAACTGCATTTTTAAATGTTGATATTTATATTTTATGAATGGTGGTATTGGGTTTAAGGTACCCAAACCCTGAGAAATTTAAAAGAAAAAACAGGGTTTTTTTCTAATTTCATCCACACTTGTCTCACATTTGATGCTTTTAGTGGTTTTGTGATCTCTCTCATTATCTGTTAAATGATAGTCTCTTTAAGCCAGTATTTTAACCATTATCTCATAATCCCTTTTAAATATTACTCAGACTACATTAGAAAGCTATAGATATCTGATTATTTTTTTTTCTCATCTGTTTTTGTTCTTACTGGGATGCTCTTCAAAAACCTCATTCCTGTTGTGGTTACAAACACTTCTGTTAATTTTAGCCTCCATTTATTCACGGCCGGGGTTTCCTCACTTGTTCTTGTGACAACAGTCTCATTGGGTTTAAATAGGTCTTAATTTTCTCCTGAACTCGTTCTGTTTAACCTCAGATGTATGTTGAGATATTAGTTGTTTCCTAAGGTTTTGTTGTTGTTGTTGTTAGGCTGAACAAGACAAGTTCTGCTTATCTCTTAAAATAGGCTTTTATTCTTTAGGTCATCCTGATAGCTGCGCTCTACTCTGAATCAGCCTTTTGTGAAAATAACTGAGCAAGTTATATGCTAGATAAGGGTTTACAAGGTATCCAGCTTCCTTTCCATCCAGATGATAGTGCCCATGGGCTTTGGGTCATTAGTGCACTTCATTGCCGAGGGTCTGCTCTGTTGTAGCAAGAACATTATTCCTATTGGCATTTCCCCTATATTCATTAATTAGCTGTGCTAACGGCCTGCCTTGAGGCTATGCTTCCCCCTTCTTCACAAACCACTGTCATCTTCCCCTTGGCCAATATTCTAATTGCAATCTTATCCTGTGAATTTTTTCTATCTTATCTGTTGCTCTAGAGCTGCAAGTGGGTGAGATTTACAGCACTTGCTTTATCCAGAAAGTGATGTATCTTGAAATAGCTCTCTGCAGGAATAAAATCATTAACTATTGTGGAGCATGTATGTTGGTAGGTTGCTTTTCCTTCTCATAGTCTTCTTCTTTCATTTCTTATATTAATACCACCATAGCGTGGTGTCTAGCAAAAGCCACTAGAAGAACCCATTACTTTGGCACTGAGGTCACTTACAGTGTACCTGTTATGACTGTCAGGCCATTAATACTAATTGGAAAGTACAGTAACAGGTATTAGAACAACTTAATAATCTTAATTCTGCTGTTCAAATGAACATGGAGCAATTTATGTTCCTTCTTACTGAATTCAGCCACTGAATTTGCATACAGGGAGGCTGATTAGAAGATACTGGCATAAAGAAATACCCTTCCCTACTCACTTCAGAAACCAAATTATGTCCTTTAACTTTTTTCTTTTATGATCTGCTTTGCAAGTTTGAACACCATATGATACAATTTAGAACTGCTCTAGTGCATCGTTAATATCAGCTCAGCAAGCTGTTCAACATCATCTTAAATCCATAGCTGATTTGTGCCTCAGTCACACCAGTATGGACTTAGGTGAAATATACAGGCTGAAAGAAACTCATAATATTCAGCAAGGCATGCAATATTTTTGAAGTCTGTTGAAAAAGCATGACCTTAGTGAAAAATAGAGCAAGGGTGAGAAAGAAAAATGTTAAAGCAAATGTGTTAAGCCTGTGAGGTAAAGCACATGGGCAATGTATTGCAAGATGAATAATCTAACATATAGTTGTTGTCAATGACAGATGCAATACACTTGAAATTATTTTGACTTATAAAAAAGGTTAATTAACCCATGGTTCCTCAGTTCCTGGTCATATACTAATACAGTTTGAGCATGATTCTTGTTTTCTGTCACTTAGTGGTTGGAGCCATCTCCAGGGAGAAAGATAAGGATTTAAATGCCCACTCAGGGTTTAAAGAGGGCCTTGAGCCCAGACCTTCTATGCTGTGCTTTCTAACTACTAAGAAAGATGATTTTAAAAGGCAGATAATTAGATGTGGTTTTGAGTGAAGGTGACAGGATCTTATGCATTCTAGAGGTTTCTGTGCTGTGAGTGTGTGCTCTTTTGTGCCTTGAGCATGCCTACTGGAGACTCCCTTCTCATAATTTAGATGCAAGATGACGATTTTGGCATTGTAACAGGCTTTGGTGTGAGTTGGGAGGCTTTATATTTTAAAACCAAAGTGCCCGTGGACTCTCAGGTACCTAAGCAGAAATCTCAGTTGTGGACTTTGGGTGGTTAGGTGCCTCTGCTATTTTGGGACTGAGCAGCTCTACATTGTTTTATACACGCAACCCAAATCTGATACACAACATTCCTGCTCTTCTTCTGTGCACTGTATGTGAGTAGTGATACTGCCACAGTCATCTGTTAAGCTTTGTTTGACTGTAAGCACTGTTTGCTGCTGGAAGTGCTTCCCTACATGCAACATTTGCCAGGAGCAGATGGTTCTGGAGATCCTTCCAATTCATGCTTGGTGAGTGATGTTTGTCAGGTAAACTTGAGATCTGATTTTAAAAAAGGATCTTGTAAACTTGTGGAAGATTACAGCAGTTACCATGTGCATCTGACCCTGTGTTTAGAGGGCGTAGTATTTTAACTGCTTTTGTGGTCCAGGAGGAATATCAGACAACTGTACTCTGTCCAAGATGTTTCTTTGTGGCATTAGTGCTTTAGGTTTGAAGGTTTATATCCTTTATGCATTTCCTTTAACCTATTAAATATGATGGGTGTTGTATGTGCTGGCCCTGAACTCAACCCCTGAAGACTTAACTTTGTACTAGCAGCTTCTGCACTGAGATTAGTATTTTTACATGGAATAAATCCAAGCTATTACTGTATGAAAATACATCATTGATGTAATTTACTGTAAAAGTAATGTTTTTCAGATGCACAACTGTTCTGTGATCATAAGCCCATATATTGAAGTGCTTAAATACTCCACTAGAAACATACTGATCAGAGGTGAAAAATCAGCACAATCTTAGAGAGCAAGCTTTGCTTTTCCAGCCTTCTGAGTCTGCCTTTTTTCTTCCTGCAGCTTGTGGATGTGACCTGGCTCAAGGAGGATTTTTTGTGAGACAGGGAGACTACATCTGTACTTTGGACTACCAGAGACTCTATGGCACACGGTGCTTCAGTTGTGATCAGTTCATTGAGGGAGAAGTGGTCTCAGCACTGGGCAAAACCTATCACCCAGACTGTTTTGTGTGTGCTGTCTGCAGGTATGTTTTCTACATAAAGTTGTATTTAATTTAAAAACTAGAATTTGAAAGACCAATGCCAGGCTTTTAAACTTATAGCTGGAAAAAAATGAGTTCTGTTACAGCAGAACTTTAAAAAAAGTTATGCAAATTCTGAGTGCCTCTTTTTTTTTTCCAAATGCTTTTTCTCTTTTATAATATCTTATGTGTGAGATTTCCAATATACTTGAGAAACTACCACTGCCTCTATTGTCAGACCTTTTACCCCAAATGTTGCTTTATTTCTCCAGTGTCTGCTATTTTGTGTTTTGTTGACTGAAGTGACAAAGGATTCCAATGCCAGTGACCGAGTCTTTGGGGAGCTGAGTGGATACCATATTAATAGATTTAAACTGAAGTTCCTCAATGCTGCTTCCCAGAACTCTTAATAATCATTTAAAATAGGACTGAAAGATCCTGGACTCAAAAATACTTAGGTCTGTGTTGGATTCCAGCAGCCTTGGAGGTGACAAGTGACACAGCACACAGGGTTTCCCCCCCGTTCCCAACAGCCTGATGTAGTTCATTGGGACCATTTCCCACCTGGGTACGTGCAGTGTTGCAGCCTGGTGTTGGTGGGGATGTTTGCAGGCTCTGCAGCACAAGCAATTGAAGTCTGTTTGACCTGTATCTTAACACGCTTTCTGTGGAAAGTTGGTTTTTAGTCCCCAAGTAACAAGCCATAGGACAAGAGGAAATGGCCTCAAGTTGCACCACAGATGTAGGCTGGATATTAGGAAAAATTTCTTTACTGAAAGGGTTATCAAGTATGGGAACAGGCTGCCGAGGGAAGTGGTTGAGTCACCATCCTTGGAGGTGAATCTTAATGATTCTATGATTCTGTGATTCTATGAAATAGCCCAAACAAATCTGTTGAAGGCTTCAGGAAGAAACTTTAAGTCCAGCAAACCTTCAGGAAATGCACTGTTACAGCAGTTTGGAGCAAATGGAAATGCTGTAATAATTTCTGTGGCTAAACTTGAGCCTTTAGGAGTGCAAGAAAAGTAACCCCACATTCAAAGGGAAAGCACACACTGATGCACTGCGTAGATGCTATATTGTGCCCAATTTCGGGCCCCTCCTTACAAGAAGGACACTGAGGTGCTGGAGCATGTCCAGAGAAGGGCAACGAAGCTGGTGAAGGGGCTGGAGAATGAGGCTTATGAGGAGTGGCTGAGGGAAATGGGGTTGTTTAGTCTAGAGAAGAGGAGGATGAGGGGAGACCTAATTGCTGTCTACAACTATCTGAAAGGAGGGTTTAGTAAGGCAGGTGTGTGTCTTTTCTCCCAGGTAACGAGTGACAGAACAAGAGGCAATGCCCTTAAGTTACACCAGGGGAGGTACAGATTGGATGTCGGGAAATACTTGTGCACTGAAAGGGTTCTCAGGCACTGGAATGGGCTGCCTAGGGAGGTGACTGAGTCACCATCCCTGGAGGTGTTTAAAAGACAGCTAGATGGGGTGCTTGGAGATATGGTTTAGTAGTGGACAGGTATGGATGGACTCAATGATCTCAGAGGTCTTTTCCATCCAGGCAATTCTATGATTCTATGATATGTGCTGGTGACACTGCAATCCAAAACAAGTGTGTCCGTGTCACTTTGGTCATTGCTAGCCAAACGTGTCCAGCTTGTAGGGCTGCTGAGATGCCCTCCTGGGCCGATGCAGAAGCAGGACTTCAAATTCCAAAATTTGAAGCTGTATTTCATAGCAGGATATTAATTTAATTATCAATTGCAGGAATAATTAAATAACTAGATTAAGGGAAAGATTCTGACTGACAAGCCTTTATTATATTAAATTCTGTCTGTTCAAGTTTGCTATGTTTAATAGGAGGTTTTTTTCATTTTGGATACGTTAAACAAACATGAACAGTAAAGGTAACAAAATCCTTTTTTTTAATCAGAAGAAAAATTATTTAATTGGCTAATTGTGGATCTCATTAGTTAACTGCTGGTTGCACAAGTTCTTGGCCTGCAGACTTTTAGTATTACAGCTCTTTTGCAGATGAGCACAATTAATTCTTGGTACCTTTCTTCTTGGCACTAGTACCTTCTGTAAAATGAGGTACCTCTTTATTTAAGAGAAAATAAAAAACTGATTGATTCAATTTTCCTGCTAAATGTGCTTGTATCCTCAGCCACATCATTAGGGTTTGGCATTCAGGCATAAATTATTTACCTGTGTTATTGTACTTGGCACCTAACTTAAGTTTCAGTCAGGCTGTTGGCTACACTAACCTCCTGCTGTGTTTAGTCAGTACTTCAGCTGATGGTTTGGAGCTTGGTGGTACAATTTGTCTTGTTTCCCTGGAAATTTGGAGTGATTTGCCATATGACTAAAGTACTTATGTACCTAACAATTGAGGTGAACTGAAGTGCAATAAGGTGAAAATACTCACTAGAACATACTACAAGTATCATGTGTATTGAAGACATAATAAAGCTTTTAAATATTAAGTTCCTGTTACAATAGTATTTCATATATTAAAAAATTCAGAGATGTTCCATAACCTTCTGTATAACTAAATAGTTGGATTAAAAGCTATTTCACTAATCAAGTTTGTAGTTGCTGCTATCTAAAACTTCAGTATAAAGACAGATTTGCTTCTGTTGCTTTCCTTAGCAGGTCACACAAATTCATGTTGTCTTCATCAGAGCCAACTAATGCCCTGCTGACTAGCAGGATTCAATTAGTATCTCCCAGGGGTGTTGTAACACTGACTTGTGGTGCAGAGCAACAAAAGAATTCTGTCATCTGTTTATAGTAAAAACACTGGACCAGGTCCTCAACTGCTTTAAATCAGCATTGCTTCAATTACCCCAGTCTTTGCAAGACAGACATAATTTATTTTTTTTATCAGAGAAAGTGTCCTACCTAAACATCATCAGCCTTTATTTTATTGAGTGATATCCTCAGTAAAAATAAGGTGGGTTGACTGTAAATACATGTGGTTTTGCAGAAATTTTGTTTGTTTGTTTGTTTAAAAAACATTGAAAAGAAAAAAATAGAGCCATCTGATAGAGGTGCAGGATTGTGAAGAACTCTACCTTAGTAGCTTTGGTGGGAAGAGTCAGGAGTACCATCTGTGTCCTTATTTCTTACTCATAGGCAGAAACCCTAAATAACAGGCCAAAAGCATGCTGTCTGAGGCAGTTGACTGATCACACAGACTGCATCTGGTGTTGCGTTTTGCAGCCAGACTTCAGTGTGGGTCAGAAGTCTGACTTCCAGACTGATGTGAACTTAAGAGGTGGTGACTGCCTGACAGTGGGACTGATCCTGCTCTAATGGAAACCAAGCAAGGCTCTCACCAACTTCAGCAGGAAAACATCGGCAGCAGAAGGCACTTTGCACTTGTGACAAGGGTCTCCAGAGTGGTGCAAATCATTAGGTGCTTTAAATTAGCACTTTTATGACCTGTATTTCTGTAGCTCTGAAGTAATGCTTTTAAACTGTTGCTGTGTTGGGTAGTAAACCAGTCACACTTTTTCTTATTTTCAGAGAAGATAAGATTTGAACAGAAATTGGTGTGAAGTGTATATCACTTCATGTAGTAGAATTAGGGAGAAAATCTAATGTGCATACAGCTAGCTGGAGCAGTGGGAAAAAGCCAGTGACACAAGTCCATTCGTTTTCTGGAGCTCCTGGTATTGGAACTTTTGAAGGCCACGTGGCCCAGTGTCACAGAAGGGAGCTGTATTCCCTGGTGCCTTCTGTGCTGTGGTGAGAAGCTGCTGCCCTCCTCTGTGGAAAAGGTTGTCAGAGACCCGCTCACCACTGGGCATCCGTTGGGGCTCAGGTGCTGTTGCCCTGGACTGCCACAAGTCAAAGTGTGAAAGAAATGAATTTGTATTCAGAGGAAAACTGACTTTAAAAAGTACATTATAATGTATCATCCTGTGTGATTATTTCTCCCTATCTTGCATTGACCAGTTGGCTCTTAAACAAATTCAGGTTTTAATTGCATGTTTGCTCTGCTGGCTTAAAGACTGAGGGTTTAGCTCCTTCTTCTTCCAATGTTGTTTCTAGTCCAATGAAACTGTTTTCTGCTGTTGTTCATGACAATAATGCCTAAAACTAGGAAAGAGAATAACAACAGATTGCAAAATGTTGCAGGTTAGCTGCTTATTCTGAATTCTCAGGAAGCAGGTGAGTAATCTTACTCTTACAGTTTCATTAACTGGAAGGAACTGTGTCCCCCAGAGTGCTGCCAAAGACATTCCCCCCAAACGATTCACATGTTTGTAAAAGTGAAATAGAAAGAAGGAGGAAATTAAGGCTATCTGTATCAGTAGATGCTGAGTTTTATTAAAATGGTGCACGCAGCTCTTGTATGGCTGTCAGAGACAGGACTGTACAGCTCCCAGCAGTACCTAATGCAGGGTGGGAAAGGGGCAGGTGACTGAGTCTTTCAAAAAGCAATGGGTGATCTTGCCTGTGATAATGCTTTTGAAAATGTAATTTTCAGGAGAAGTCTTAGTGTGGTAGTGAGTTCTATAAATGTGTTAATGCATCTATACAGACCATAAGGTCGTACTGTACAAACACTATATTTGATTTGAATGTTACTGATGTGCTGTGTGTACATTGGGTATAAAAAATCCGGGGTTTGGTTTTAAATTGATAAAGTTGTGAGTGTTGGTTATTCACCCAGTTGGAGGAATGTATATCACTGTTAACCCTTTAGTTTCAGTATTCTTATAATTAAAGATTGAAAAAAAGTACAGCTTTTTGTGACAAGTAAATGATGTAGAGGGAAGGACAATCTGACTCTTATGTGGCTGGGGGGATCAATTAGCATGTGTGTTCTGGGTTGATAACTGAACAGGTACATGTTTACAGAATTTGGATATCTGAGTTAAGTATTTTGTCCGAATTTAAGCAGCTTTGTCTTGAAACAGCACGTTGACAGAAGTTGAATATATGCCATGCAGAGGTGAATAATGTGTGGAAGGGCAAGAGGAAGTTACACATTCTTCAAGGTGTTTTGTGCCAAATCCAGATCTAAAACATTTCTCAATCCATTTGTGTTTTTATTATCTTCAAGAAGGTAATTCACTGTGGCCAGGCAGTTGAATATAAAAATTCAGAAAACTGAAAACTTTATTTTTCTCTTCCCCCACAAAGGGTTTTATAGTCCTACATACAACACTGTGATTTCTAGAAAGAAGCTGAGGGCTTTTGTGTATGTATGTCTATAGGCAATATTGAAAATTAGAAGTTAAAATTCAGTTTGTTCTGGAACATAGCAGTTATGTCAGACTTTTCAAATATGCTAAACCTTTTTAATGGCTCACTTTTTTTAGTGCTGATGAGTTTTGAAAGGGATTGATTCCCACTTAAGCAGTACTGGGTACTTCTTAAAGCATCTCATGAAGGAGGCTTCTTTATCTGCATGTTTTGAAATCAGGCTGGGTGTTCTTGGCATTTGAATTCTAAAACAAATTTATCAATATGTGGTGCTTCCTGAACAAAGGAGTCTTGCTGTTCTGCTCTTAAGGTTTACACATGGAGCATACCTATAGCCGTAGAGTCACGTAAGATAGAGGGGACCTGTGAAGGTCCTATAGTCCAGCCCGGGGTCAAGGCAAGTGCAGTCCGAGCAAGCTGCTGAGGGCATTGTCCAGTCACATTTTATGCATATTCAAGGATGGAGATCCCACAGACTCTCTGGACAGTCTGTTCCAGCATTTAAGCACGCTCATGGTGGCTTTTTTTTCTCCTTCCCTAGAACTGGCATTTCCTATGTTCCAGTTTATGTCTGCTGCCCCTTGTCCTTTCTCTCTATACCTCTGGCAAGAGCCTGGCTCCAATTTCATATATACGTCATCAGGCAGTTTTAGACAGCAGTAAGATCTCCCCTGGGCATTTTAAGACTGAAAAAGTCCATCTCCTTCAGCCCCTGCTCATGCATCCTGTTCTTCAGCTCTGTACCTAGCCACCTCCACTGGTCTTCCTCCAATAAATGTTGTCCTGAGGAGCCCAAAATGGCACACACTGCTCCAGATGCAGTCTCTGAAGTGATGAACAGAGGGAAAGATCAGTTCCCTGGACCTGCTAACTACGCTAAAGCAGCCCAGTATGCAGTTGGCTGCCTTTGTCGCAGGGAAACTCTACTGACTCATGTTCAACTTGGTGTCCACCAGGACCCCTTCACTCTTTTTATGCTTTCCAGCTGATTGACCCCCAGGGTGTACTGGTGCAGGGGGTTATTCCTTCCTGGGGTCAGGCTTAGTGTTTGCCCTTTTTGATGTTTGTGAGGGCAGTAGATAGGAAGTACTGTTCAATTTATCAGGTTTAACATCTTGGGTCAAATTTGTCTCTGGAGCAACCTTGAGGGATGTGATTGTACCAGGTACAAGTTAGAGAAGAATTTGATCCCGTAGGTCCTCAGGTTGCAGTCTGACATTACATCTGACCCAGTGTAACTGCTGCTGAAATGGATAGCTCTGCTCTCCCCGCATCCCTGACAATATGCTTCTGTTAATTTTCTTATATCAAATTTAGTTGACTCTTTAGCCACAAAGTCAGATCAGCAACTTGAAGAACAGAATGCCATCTGGATGCTCTGAAAAAAATTGAATATTTTCTTTTGGCCTGAATGACGTACCCACAGCTGCATACGTTGAGGCATGGTGCAGAGAAGGAGGAGACCAGGTCCAGACCTTTCAGTATCAGCACGCTGTTACCCTGGATTAAGCTGATGGTGGTTTGATGTTTTACAACATAATTTTGTTGGTCAGCTCCAGTAATTTCTGGGTTTACAAATATTGTAAGCAGGTGGATAAAACAAAATTTATTGGGAAATTAAACATAGAAGATATATTAAAATCCTACAAGTCATTTGAAAGAGCTGCTTTAAAGACGCTCTTAATTCCCATTTTAAAAATAGATTATCCAACTGTGAAAATCACACTGAATATTTTTAAAAGAATAAGTAGCTAATTAAAACCCATACTTAGCAATGTTTAGTGGGTGACTGGTTGTGAGATATCATTATATTCGAAGGCAGATACACTGCTCTTAACCTAAAATGCTATATATAGTCCTGCTCACAAGTTGAAGAGCTCAAAAGCTGAAACCTTGTTAACTGACTGTTACCACCTTCTGTTGTGCCTTCACTCATACCAGCGTTGACAACCTCGAGTAGAGCTGCTTGTGAAAAGGAGAGGTCAGATGTTACAGAAATAGCAGCAAATGTGTTGTGTATTGGAATTCTGAATTCCAAATGAACAAAATAGAGAAGCAAATGCTGAGACTTAATTATGAGTTTAGAAGACCAGTGGGAGAAGGAAATGTCCGCCTGTACCTTTGGGCAGACAGCTTTCAAGAAGGATTTCCCTGCTTTTATAGAGCAAGGTGTCTTGCAGACATGAAAATCTTAATAGAGAAGTGAAATTGTTGCCCTTTCCCCTCTGAATGGAAGAGCTCAGTGAATAGTTACTAAAGTTTCAGAAAGCAGACCAAGTACGATATGTTACAGGGTAGGAAAACCTCCACCCCGAAGGAGGCTCTGTGGCATGCCTGTGAATGTTGGCATGATTCATGGGTGTCATCTACCGGGCTCTGTCTTTGTGCTGTAGGAGGTCAATTACCTATTCCTCTGTAAGTTTTTACTTAGAGAGTATTTTCTTTCAGATTATTTAATAGTCTAAAATAGCTGAGCCAGTTCAAAGTGAACAGTCCCTGCTTCTACTTTATTTGATACTCGATGCATCTGCTTCAGATGGGCTTCTGTGTTCAGCTGGTAGATTTTTGTTAGGTCAGTTATTGAATCAAAAGATACATTACCTCTGGCTTCTGCTCCTCTTATACTAGATATAAGAATGCTCAGTAGTCATGGTACTTCTTCAGAGCAGTGACTCTTTCATAGCTTCGAGGACATCACCATCTCCAGGATTATTACTTGTGCAAAGCCTGCTGTTTTAGTGAGAGTCCCAGTCTTGTTCTCCATAAAGAATATGGCAAACCATACTTGATGGTAATATCCTGCCCAGGGCATGCAACTGTGTATAAGAATGAAAGATATTGGGGTAGTTGTATGGCAGTGTAGTTGTGTGATTGTATTTGTGGAGCAGGTTACCATTTTTGTAGGGGCTTAATTCAAAATAGGTTGCTAGTGGTTGTAACAAATCGATGGATGTCTGTAAATCAAGATGAGTTGTATTCCTAAAACACATAGGACATCCATTACAAGTTCTTGTCTCAGTTGTGGAACAATTGAAATACCTTGGCGTGTGCCTTTCTAGGTCAAACAATAGTGCTAAGTTCTAGACTTGATTTTTGACATTTTATTAAAATGAAAACATGATTAAATGGTGTCTTTCACATTGGCAGTAGAAAACTAGGACAGCTTTTGAATTCTATTACTCTATTGTTAAGACAGTTCTTGGTAATTAGTCATTGATTTTCATTATCTCTATGGAAGTGTATCACATTTGGTAATTATTTATTCCATTGCATGTATGCTCATGTCCAGAGGTCCTTTCCAACCTCAACTATTCTGTGATGTTCATGAAACCCTTTAATTATTCCATGTGTTAGAAGGCTCTGTGACTTTAAGCAGTATAAAAATCCACTGCAAATAACAGTTATGACCTAAAAAGAACTTTTTTTTTTTTTAATATAAAATACATTACACAGGAGCTTGCTGCAAGACAGGACAGACTTACTGCTCACTGGAGCAGTGTGGCTTCATCATATCCTGTCTGTTATACTAGAGACAATGTTTTCTTCTGATCTGGCTATTGAGTATAATTCATGGAATAAAATCCTCTCCTGAACAGGTGGGAATTTAGGAATCCTGGATCTGTACGAACATGGCATTGGACCTGTTTGTACCAGAATCACACATGGAACATTTAGTTGTGTCAGAGATCAGGACAATTTTAAAGGCCATTTCCATAAAATATTTTTTCTTAGCTTAACTTTAGGTAAGTAAGGAGGTAGCAAGTATTTGGAGTATTAAGTCATTAGTGAAGAAAAAAAAAAAAAAGGTGAAAAGCAGAATTCATTATCAGATACCCAAAGATATAACAATATCTAAACCCCATGTGTCCTCATAATTTTTTGAAGTATTGCCTATGATCCAAAGTGAATGACAGTGTTGATCACTTACTTAGCTGGTTTAAAATAGATTTTAGTAACATTATATAGAAACAAAGGAGGACAGCATTGCTTTTATTCTCTTTTTAAGTGATAAAAAAATATTTTAAGTGCAACACAATAAACCACTCTTGGATGGTTTAGGGAGCAAAATAATGGTTAGGCCTCGCAAGAAGTGTCTGTGCAACTTTTGTAGTGAAGACAACCTCTCAATTGGTATAAACTTGATAGTGTCTGTGGGTGGATGCCATGTAGAGTTTTAATGAAATGTTAATGAAATAATCTGATCAGATGGGCTTCACCATGAGGCAGAAAGCTTGTGTTATGTTTGTGCCCCACTTAAGCCATATTTTGATAGCTCGTTTGGGATTTAGGTGGACATGAGCTTTGGGTGGAGTGAAATGTGTTTCTAAATCCTCACCTCCCTTTGCTGCATTATGAAGTGATTTGTCCATCTGGTCCTCTAAGAGGAAAAACCTCAGCAGTTTCTGTGCCCAGACAAGAAAGCTCACGGCAGAAAGCTTTTTGTTTTAAGGACCTCAATAAAAAGGAAGGGTTTCATTAAGTGTAAGGATAATTGTTGTTGATTAGAGCAAACAAATAATGAAGACACTTTGGGTTTTGTAACTGGGATATATTTTCTCCTGTGAGAGTTCATTGACATTTGCTTTCTGAGTATAGATTAAAAGAAGCGCTTCACTGTGATCAAAGTTGGGAAAACAAGTACTGGTTTTTTAATGTATAAAAATCATCACTCTTATGGAGCATTTTAACTACATAAAAGCAGCTGCTTTTGCCTGTACTTACTCCTTGTAATGCCAATTTTATTTTCATTCTGTAACTGATCCTGTTAGTGATCAACACTTGCTGATAAAATATTTCTTAGTTACACAAGGGTTTGGACTGAAGTGCTCAGTGTGGTTTTATATCTTTAGATATTATTTTTTTTCTAAGTAGCTGTAACATCTGCATCTTTGTGATATGTCCCTTCAGTGCTTTAGCCTCCAAGTAGCTGAAAAATCACGAATGAGAACTGGGAAAGCAGAGAAAAAGAAACCAAAGACATAATCAGTGTCTTTATGGGAAGATATTTAATTTTGATAAAGGCATGAGACTGTAACCTGTATGCTTTTGTTTCTTCTGTTGTAGGCTGCCTTTCCCTGCGGGTGACCGGGTGACTTTTAACGGGAAAGAGTGCATCTGCCAGAAATGTTCCCTGCCCCCTTCCAGCAGCACCGGCTCTTTCCCCATGCAGAACCTGCGAAGTAAGTAAGCTCTTTTTGAGAGTACTTCTTAGTCTGCACAAGTTTAAAGAACACAGTTTTATACTGATATGTTTAACTGGAATTTTTACCACTACTTAAAAGGTGTCAAGAAATACAATGTAGTTGTGTGAGAAAGTATATGGCAGTTTTCTGAGAAGTCTGATATTAAAAACACAGATTGTGCTATTGTAGGGTTAACAATAAACAAAACTTCCCAGAATATTTGATTAAAACTGGAGTAGATAAAATTATTTGGAGAAAGGCATAATACAGATGTTAATATTTTGAGGATTTAGTCCAACTCCAGCTAAAATAAAATCCAGTGTGATATTGAATCATTTGTAAGTATTCCAGGGTTGTTTCAGGAAGTATCAGTGACATGGCTGCATGGCTAAACACTGCACAGAAAGGGTTAATATATGCAACGTGACCAGAGGGACGTTTGCCTTGACCTCAGTTCTATTGTGTACTATCAGAAGATACAAACACTGCAGAGAAGCGTGGTCTTTTCATAACACGTTTTTACAGCAGATCATAGAGTGAGCATTGTTGCTCTGAACTCTGTTCCTCTGCTGATTTGTTCATGAGGAGCTGCCACGCTTTAACATTCATCTACCACCTCTATATAAATAAACATCACCACCAATTCAGTCAAAGAGCAAAGGCAGAAATATTTTTAATGACTATCATATCGCATTGAGCTGGATTTGGCATGGCTGAGGAAGGACCCCATAGATTGCTCTTCCAGCCCACTTCAGGGAGAAATTTGTTTTTCCTTTTCTCCTTGTTTTTCCCCACATCTCTCTTTTTGCAGAAGTTGTCACCATCTCCTTTCTCCAGCTTGTCAGCAAAGGCTGCTGTGTGAATGCAGTGAAAGATGCAATGCTGTTTCCTCTCTCACTAATGCTGTTCTCTTTTGGGGAGGGGACAGTCCTCTCTTTCAGGTGCTTTCTCTTGTCACTTATTCCAGAGATGGATCATGCTCAACCATCTTGCTGGCTGTATTTTCAGCTCTGTACTTTAATGGCCTATTGTCTGTTTGTCTCCTTGTCATATGGGAAAAGTAGCTTTGACTTTAATGGAAATTATTTGCCTGGTTGAGTAGTGACAGAACAACTTTATTTGATTATCTGTGATACAGAGTCCTTTAATGTATTTATGTTTCCTTTCTCTGTACACACACACCCGCTTAGTTTTTCTGTGTTGCATTTCCCCAGCTCTCTCAGGTTGCTGCATCGAGCCTCCCCAGTGCACAGGTTCCTGCAGACCTCAGCAAACCACCTGCCTCAAAGAGAAGGAGCACTGGAAGCATATCTTTGTGGCAAAACCTGACTTTGGAAAACAAAAGTTTAGCTTTTCCCTAAAAAACTTCGAATACAGGTGTGCTTTAAAACTCATTAGAAATGGAGGAAGTCTTGCTTGCTACAAATTTTAGTGGATTCAGATAAGAGTTTTGATTCAAACCTGTGTATGTGCCCCAGTGTAGACTGGCCTTCTAAAATAATTAGGTTTGGTCTTCACCTGAGACTTATCAGCTCTGCCTCTGAAACAATGTAGTGGTGGGGGTGAGCTGATAGATACCTTGGCTTCTTGATGGGCAGCTGAGGTCCATATCTGGTCTGCAAGGAAGTTGTGCCATGATGTTGCCAGGACCCCAGATAAATGTCTTCCTTACCTGTGTAGACTATGTCCATTCTTATCTCTTCCTTACTCCATTTCCCTAGTGTCTTGCTGTGCTGCTGTAGGGCAGCTTCTTCTGGTTTCATGGTAACGTGCAGCACCCAGGTGGCCCAGGAGCTGCAGAGCTCATGGGCTTTGGGAAACTGGGTAGCAATGGTATAATCCCTCCTTGGTGTGAGAAACAGAGCTTTGATGGATCAATGGGGAGCACTGCAGCCGCAAATACATGGAGATGAGTGCATGTGGCAGAATGTGTCAGAGCCTGAGCAACGATAACATAGAGAAAATTAACCAAATATCTAAAAAGTTAATAAAGAATTTGGAAAACGTTCAGATTAATATGTAACATGTGAAAGAGCAATGTGCAGTAGGAGGTGTTTTCTAAGCACTTACTAATCCTTAGGCTGGAACCAGTGTTTCAGGAATAAACAAGCAGTGTCAGAGACATCTTGGTTGAACTGGAAAATGGAAAGTCCAGAATGGCTGTATGTACCTATGCACAAGGCAATATATAGTGTTAGTGTCTCCTTGTTTTGACAATAATCTTCTTGGAAAACACCTTAATATTTTAAATGAATAATTCTTTTTATAAAAGAACAGTAATGCACAAAAATACATGCCTTTAAGGAAGCTGAGTCAAGGACCAAGTAATATGATGACCTGCTGTTAAGTTGGTTTTGCTCTTGGCTCAGAACTAACTGATACGTACTATGTATGTTATTCACCAGCCTGTTTATCTCCGACGAGCTCAAGAATGCTTTCAGGACATCTCTTAGGAGTCATTGAGCAACAAGCATCACTGCCTCTTCTGACCAGTCCTTCTATTTTCATTCTCCCAGTTTGATCCTGACCTCCTTTATGCATTACATTTGAAAAAAATGAAAAATGTCAAATACTTGCTCTTTGCCCAAGTCCTTGAATTTTTTATTACTGTATAAATACCTAGCTACCTGTTTTGTTTCTTTCACAAAATGCTAGCTGTGAAAAACTCTTGTGGCAGTGTTGATATTGAAAGTGTACTCAGGGAAGAATATAAACATGTAGCAGCAATTTGATGTGTTCTGCAGAGTTGTTGATTGAAAAGAGGTGAGTCACCAAAGGATGCTGCATCCAACACAGGAAGACAAGGACATTGTTTCAATAGGCACTGTTGGCATAGCAACCACAATATTTGTTTTTAATTATCTGGAACTTAGCAGAGAAAACAGCAATTAGGAATAAAAAAGTATCTCACAGAATGCTGCATTTCTGCTTACCCAAGATTAAACCAGATGAAAGGTGAATGGCATCTAAGCACACACAGTTGTATTAAATTTGTGAAATAAACCCTCAAGCAGTGAGATTAAACTAGATTACCAGATCACACACACACAAAAAAAATCTGATTGCAGTTAAAGAATAGATACTGCAGTGTTTATTGTCTTGTGGGACTAAATCCAGGCATACACCCAAATGTTCTCTTTTATTAGCAAAACTCAAATGTTCTGATCTGTGGTGCACATGCTTTTGTGCTGGGCTTGGTGCTGGTATTGGTGCTCTGCAGGGTGATATTGGAAAGGCATCCTATGAGTGCCTTAATCCATTCCAAATCCACTAAAGGAAATAAAGAACCATCCTTTATTGTTGTGCGCTCAGAAATTAAACATTTACAATTGCACCAACAGGGTATCTTATTAGGGTCATGTAAGCAACTAAATAGAATCTTAAATCAGAAAGTTTTTAAGAGGACTGTTTAAATCTTTTAATGAGATCCTATGTTTGAAGTTCTTTCATAATAACTAGATAAATCTTTTTTAATGCTTTTGTTTATCTTTCCCTTCTCTTCCATGCAAGTTATTGTTGTGTTTCTTTTTCTCTTCTTGCATCTCTAAATGACTCGTCAAATGTCTTTCAGAGTTTGTCTTTTCTCTGGCAAATTGTTGGTATAGATGAAGAATTCCTAAAAAATAAAATAAAAAAAAAAAAAAATACATGTTTTCACATAAGGTGGAAGATATAATCATATGGGGGATTAGAAGGATTACTGAGATATTTATACTAGAATAAGCTTATTACTGATATTTTTCCATATTTTTCCACATATTCTTACTATTTTAACATTTTGTAAGAAAATTATACATAGATTAGAATTTGTAGAAGGTAAAAAGTGAATGAGAGCTGGACCCTATAGGGTAATAGCGGGTTCATTTAGGATGCAGAGAACCAGGTTCAAATCTCATGTCAGTGTAGCTTCCCTGAACAGAGCCCTGACTGGTGGACTATTGGTGTGAAAGCTAAGAGTGGATTTGGCTTTTACTACCATAATCAAAAGCATCCGTAATTTTTTTTTTTTTTTTTAAAAACAAACCAGAAAAAACCCCAACCAAACAAAAAGCAAACAAATCCCCAAAAAAGTCTTGTCCTCAGTTACTTTTTCAGAGGCTTATAGCTACTTCACGTATAGCCTGTTTAACCAACATAGCCTAGCTTATGTTACCCAGTTATGACATGTTTTGTATTTAATTTTCCTCACAACTTTTTTGAGCTTTGTATAAGTGAATTTCTATAAATAATACATAAATAGCTAACCATCACTTTCACATATTGCAATGTCACTACTACTCAGGAATTTGTAATGCCTCTCAAGTATAGGTGTATTTTTCCTGCTTACAGAAGTTCACATCAGAATTTCAGCTTAGTTTTTTCCAAGGCTGCAGAAAGAATTTTGAACTATGAATAAAGCTTTCAGACCCAGAAGCAAAGTCTACTATGAAGTTTCAATTATTTATTTTAATCTCATGCCTTTTAGGTCTTTTTTTTTATTAATTTTATTGGACTGATTTGTGATGCTTGAAAACTTAATCAGCAAAACTTTATATCTTTCAAAAACAATATAAATGAATTAAAGCAAAACCTAAGTCACTAGGAAACCTAAGTCATTAGTTTTTCCTTTGAATGATTCATGTCTTCTAGCAATGCTAGGACAATATTAGGGCAGCACCACTTGGCATCCATCAGTGAGCAGCCAGCAGTGTGAGCTTTAGAGCCTGCACGAGTTGTTACTAGGACACTGATGGATCCTCATACTGCAGTGACCAGTATTGTGTGACCATTTAAGTGTGTGATTCACTTATATTGGATTTTTCTCTTGCAGATTGTGGGGGCTGTGGTTCAGAAATAAAAAATGGGCAATCACTGGTTGCCTTGGACAAACACTGGCATTTGGGCTGTTTTAAGTGCAATATATGCGGCAAGCTACTGAATGCAGAGTACATCAGCAAGTAAGTTGAGCAGAGGAGCGTCTTGTTTTCATCGTTCTTTTACTATCAAATAATGAATTTAGTGTTGCATATTCTTTAGCTTGTGTTTATCAGTGTTTGGAGATATATAAAAGTTTAGAGATTATTACATAAAATATTATCCTAAATTGTATTGAACACAGAAAAATTCAGATTAAGAAAAGTAGAATTTGTCCATTTACCTGGAATGGGACTTGTCAAAGCTATAAAAAGGCAATGGTGGAGTGTTCCCTTAGTTATCTGTGTTTGACTTTGCTCTATGTGATGCTGTAGTGTGAACAAGCAGATATTATTCTTCCCATGTATTTCACATAAGCAAAAATGTTCTCAAAAAGCTCGTTAAGGAGGTACATATCTCAAAAAGCTCATTAAGGAGGTACATATCTCTAAAAGCTCATTAAGGAGGTACATATCTCAAAAGGTACATATAGAGGTACATATCTTGCTTTTGCATTGCTCCAGACTCTCATGCTGTCAGATTTGGACTGAATGTGGTGACAGCAATGAGAGGCAGCACAAAGCATACATGCAGACCAAGCCCCACGTCAACACTCATATCAGTCTGGTGAGATACAGGGCTTTCACTGGCCAAGGCACCTGGGATTAATTTCTGTTTCAGAGAAGAGTGTTGATATGATGAAGTTTTCCTAACCAGCTAAGTAACTCAATCACCAGTGCCCAGAGATGATGGAGTTTCAGAGATGATGTCCCACTGACTTCCAACAATTCTTTGGCTTTAGATTAATACAAGTATAACATTTGATTTCACAGGTTGCATTGGAGGCTGAGAAAACAATATTTAATAAAAGTGTGTTCTTAAATAAGATTTTGCATTTTCTCAAATGTTATGCTACCCTGCTGTATGTTAGAACGGTATTTTTTTGTTTGTTATTTAATAATAAAACCCCCATAAATTGTAAAGACAATTTATAGTAAATAGCTATTGTGAAATCCTCTTTTAAAAAAAGCTAAATGCCAAACAAGATTACACAAGAGAAGAAATATCTTTGTTTCCATTAATTTAATTAATTATTGTGATAACTTATAGGTTAGTCTCTAAGCAGTCCAACTTGTATGCTATAAAATTAATTTTTATGTTTCTCCAGGGAAGTGTCCAATAAAATTATGCCTCTGCTAATAAATCTGTCTGATCATGTGGGTTGTTTTAGTACAGCACACTAAACATATTTAACTGTGTTAAATGTGGACCACAGAAATGGACCTCTCCTATGAAGAAAGGCTGAGAGAGTTGGAGTTGTTCACCCTGGAGAAGACATGGCTCCAGGAGACCTTCTAGTGGCCTTCCAGCGCTAACAGAGGGCCTGTAAGAAAGAAGAGGACAAACTTTTTAGCGAGGCCTCTAGCAGTAGGACAAAGAGTAATGGTTTTAAACTAAAAGAGGGTAGATTTAGACTAAGTATAAGGAAGAAATTTTTTGCAATGAGGGTGGCTTACTGTAACAGATTGCCCAGAGAGGTGGTAGAAGCTCCATCCCAGGAAACATTCAAGGTCAGGTTGAATGATGGGGCCCTGAGCAACCTGATCAAGTTGAAGATGTCCCTGCTCACTACAGGGGGCTTGGACTAGATGACCTTTAAAGGTCCTTCCAATTCAAACCATTCTATGATTCTATGTTTAACTTGCAGTTTGAAATAGGAGAAGAGTCTGTTTTCTTCTTATTTATTTTAATTTATCTGTTTAGTGGTTTAAACATAAAATTTTGTAAAATTGGGATTTAAATTTAAAATTAACAAATAACTTCATTTCAAAGCAATAGCCCAAGTGTTTTGGTTCTCATTTTTTAGAATATAAGCTAAGACTCCTGGTTTATTCTTCATAGTTTTTAAATTTTATATTATCTTAAATCACTTGTGGTGTTGAAATAACTGTTCACATGATGGGTGAACGTACTGCAGGATCTCTTCTGCTGCTACGTTGAAGTTTCTTAGTCACTACTGGCTTCCATGGAGCCAGGTTCCTGAGTTGGTTAATCCATGACTATCTTTAAGCAAGTCCAGTCAAGAATGTCAGTAGACTTAATGTTAATCAAAACAGTCAAGATAGTCGGTTGAGAAAATACTCTGAAGTCTAAGCTAAGTACAATTACATAATAAATAAAGAAGGAAAGAATAATTCGTAAAAATAAGTAGTTTTGCCAGAGTGTGAAACATGTGGAAGAATTTCATGAGTAACACTATCAAAACAAATGTTGTGAGAGTCTCAAAGACTGAGTGCTGTGACTGGAGGAGAGTCAATGGCTGAATTCAGTGACAAAGCAGGAAAGTGGGATTGTGGTAGGCTCTGAAGCACCAGTATAGTTCATGAACTATTCAGTTCTTTACAAAATTAATGACTACAAGTATTTGGGAGAGAGGAAAGTTGATAAATACACTGTGAAGTGTTGAAGCATTAACAAATATTAGCTGTATAATCTCCCAGTAAACCTGTATAGCTAAAGCAAGCTATCTCTATAAGGCCTGTTGTTCTTCCCTAGGGATGGCATTCCATACTGCGAAACGGACTATCATGCAAAGTTTGGTATCAGATGTGACAATTGTGAAAAGTATATCACAGGAAGAGTGCTTGAGGTAAGGAGAACCTGTCATTCAAACACATCTCAGAGCATACAAAGAGACTTGCTCTTTTAGGTCTAGTCATATGCTCACAAATGACTGTTAATGCAGCAGTTTAATGTTACATCTGTGAAATACTCTGAATTTTTTCTGTAATTCTTTTCTTTTTCTTCTCTTAATAGTTTGATAAGACACATACTCCCTAAGTAGATATGTATGGTATTAGAGAACGTTCAGGTAGCAGAAGTAATAAGTGAATGAGTTATCAGGAATATTTTAATACACTAAATTTCTTTGTAAATTCTGCTCTTAGATTCTGTATTATGTTCCCCAGAGTTAGGGTGAAGCTGCTGAAAAACTAAAATGAATAATTTGAAATGTATTTTTGCACCAAGAAATGAATTACGTTGCAGGGGTTTTTTTGAGTTTGTTGTTGAAAAGCAGAGATTGTTTAGTGTACGTGAACGCTTATACTTTATGCAAAGGAGATTTCCACATAACTGACCCAGGATCAGAAATGGATCTATTCCTTTGATCTAAATAGAACTTATCCTTGGATCTAAGCATATAGTTATCCAATCAATGTTATCATTTATCCACTTTCACTTTCTGCCCTTTCCTTGTATCTTGTGCAGCCTTAGCAGTACTGGAGTTAGGAAGGGGTTCCCCAGGTCTCTCATTCACTCCATTCTCTTCATCAGTTAAGCCTGGAGAAGTCCCAGAGGACTTCCACCAGAGAAAGATCTGCTAGGAGTTGTACAAAGACTTAATTGTCCAAATGGTGGATGATTATAGCTATGAAAGGGACTGAGAAGCAAGTGGAAGGAAACAGTGAGTCCATAGCAGGTGGCGTGGTACAGTGTTAGGGTTAGGCTGGGAGGCTTTTCCATTGTCAAATGTTTTTACAGACGTCTCAGAAAACAGACTTCTAATAAGGGATTTGAAAGAGTATAAAGACAGGTTTCTCACTATTTACAGAAGGCTCTCTCAAGTGGGAGAAGCAAAACAGAAGAAAACATAAAAAACCCTTCAAAAATGTGACCAGTGGAGACCGGTACATGTTTTCAGAGATGTCAGCCTTTGACACTGAATGAAAGGTTGTAAGAGGTGGTGGGCTTTGGAGGTGAAGCTAATTAACTTACATTTGGTGTGATAAAGAAAAGAAAGGTGAATGCAGAGAGAAGTGTGTCATGGTAAAAGGTATAGTAAATTTGGGGTGCACTTAAACATAGCAGGTTACAGGGAGTGATTAATACTAAGATGGGAGAAGAACAGAAGCTCCAATTTCTCTACTTACTCTTGACTTCACAATATTGTGTTTTTCTGCCTTGAAATGTCTGTACAAAAATACTCCTTTTATTTAGTAATGTTTTACCTGCAATATGTTTAAACAATAGCATGTGGTGTGATGTGATTAAGAACTGGGTCCTTAACTGTATCTGTAGATGATGAAAAGAAGAGAAAAAGTTAAAAATAAGATTTGCATACTAACAGTGATGAGTTGGATTTGTTTGGATTTTCGGGAGGATGGGGCCAGACTCTTCAGTGGTGCTCAGTGACAGGACAAGGGGCAATGGGCACAAACTGTATCACAGGAAGTTCCATCTGAAGATGAGGCAAAACTTCATTACTGTGAGGGTGGCAGAGCACTGGGACAGGCTGCCCAGAGAGGTTGTGGCATCTCCATCTCTGGAGATGTTCAAAACTCACCTGGATGCATTCCTGTGCAACCTGCTCTAGGTGAACCTGCTCTGGCATGGGGGTTGGACTAGGTGATCTCCATAGGTCCCTTCCAACCACTACCATTCTGTGATTCTGTGGCCTGGGGGCACATGTGGCTCTATCTGTTTCCTCTAACTGCTTGGTGACAGCGTACTGAACAGGAGGAGGGTTTCTTGGTTTTATTATAGATGAACCAATAACAAACTAGTAAAAAGTTAATTCTTTAAAGCTGTTGTAGGAATTTTACCATGACTGATTACCTCTCTTGTTGTAGTTTTAGGTGATGTTTTGGGTTAGTGCATGTGTGCCCCTCTCCTCTCCCCTTCCCCAATGTTGCTCCGATGACAGTGGTGTAGCACTGATTCTCTTCTTACTTTGGTACTGGCGTGACTTTGACTGAAGTCTGTGGCATTTAACTGTGGAAAAAATACTGATGTCTACTGAAACTTTTTTTTTAAAAAAAGGTGAGGAGAAGGGACTTCCACAATTAGTAAAAGCACAGCAGTGTCAGATATAGTGTCACTGTCAAGTAAGAAAGAGAGGATGAATTTAGTGTGAAGCAAGCAATGGATTTGAACAGGTACAATGATATTTAATGTCTGGAGGCTTGTAACAATAACCTGGAAACTTTGTGGTCTATAACCTTCTTTCCATAAGATTGTACAAAACAATTTGTTGTTTTGTGTGCAACAAAACTAATGAAGCTTGAATGTGGGTGAATTTCCTATGTCCTAGCATTCTGCTGTCACAATAGGTCCTGTTCTTCATGATGTCTCCCAAAATACCTGCTCCCATCCCCACTGTTTTCTTGTGAAATACCTCAAGAGCTTTCTTTACATTTCCACCGACTGTTTATGTGGTCAAGAGGTGATGCAGAGTGTGAGGCTCCTTGCATGGTGATCAGTCAGTGATTTCCACGAGCCTTTAAATGACCATTGAGGTTCAGTGTTGACTGTGGAGAGCAGTCAGATGAAGAGGCAGCATGCACACCTCTTTTCATTAGGCAGCTAGGCTAAAAGTCATGACCTCAGCAAACAGATTTGAAAGAACGCAGAGACCGTACCCATAGCTAACAGGATTAAGTCATTTGTTGTTCATCTGCCGCAGACAGACTTGTCCAAAAGGCTTGGAATTGGGGCCGATTCTTCCATCTGTCTGGTATCAAACTGTGTGTGTCACTGACCAGCTTGCTGCTATGTTTGTGAATCTCCTGGTCAGGAGGACAGAAAAAAGAAAATGTAGCCGTCGCTGTTCTTTGTTGTGAGATGTATTTTTTGTGAAATTGTCTGGAATCCTGAAACATTTTTCAAAACCGCAGTATTTCTTTTTACCATCTTGAATATAATCTGGAGATACACAGAAATAATAGGGCAAATTGCTGTTAAAGCAGGGGGGAGATCTTGACAGCAATATTTGTTTGGCAGAGGAATAATCACCCAAGGGAGCTGCTGGAAGATATCACTTAGATTGTATTAAAATGAGATCGGACAAGGCACTGGAAAATCTACGTTAGGAAACAGTACTGCAATGACAAAGGGAGGGACTATATGACCTAATAGGATTTTTTCCATCTCTGATTTCTGTGATAATGTCAGGAGGACAGCTGCTTCCACAACTATTCAGTGCCCAGATTTTATAATATTGTCTCCCTTTGCAATATTTGTTTGTTTTAAGTATTTATTCAGCAGAGGAGGAAGGGAGAGTCAACTAGTGTGAGTTACTGATAACTTATAAAAATATGGCTGGTTTTGTAGGTTGCCAGCCAAATACAATGATGATTTAGTTACTTAAATTCTTCCTTCAGCCTATTTTCTTAGGGCCAGATTCATTCCATATAGCAAATGGGCTTAAACACAGGATAGCTGTGTTTATAATTCCTTTTTTATTTCTTTCTTCCCCTCCAGTCCACCTTGGCTTGCCCCCAGTCTCCCAGGGAACTTGTACTGGAAGAACTACAAAAGGGACTGAGCAACTAATTTACGGAGACCATAATTCTTCTATTGCTTTTAAAGGCAACAGTTTTGCTCTTCTTTTTACAAAAACCCTGCCCATTAGTGCTTTTATGGGCAAGATTTGCTTTACTCGTGAAGCATACAGAGCACTATTTAATGCGATATTAGTCCTCTCCTAGAAATTGCTTTATCCCAGACCAGATATATATTGATAAATGTACCATCTTAAATGGGGAGCTAGGGGTGGCTGGAGTTTACTTTATAGTTTGACCTAAAATGCAATGTGACTGAAAACCTTTAGGGAGAAAAAGGTTTATTTTAGTGCTTATGCTATTGCTCTGTTCCCAGTCCAGCAATAGCAAAAATCATGCAATAACACAGCAAATAAACACATTCTAAAATAACAAGCTGTTGATTTTTATAATCAACCATTTCCCTTTTGTCGTGTTGCAATCTATTTCTCTGCATTTGGCATTAAAACTATTTTTTTCTCTTTTTCTATCACAAGCAGTTATTTATTCATTAAATTTTCAACTTGTGCTAATGAGCATATCATAAAAATAGACAAAATAAGTGTAATTGCCTTTTTTCTAAAAATATACTGTATTTTGCATTATAATTCAGAGCCTGATACAAGTACCTTTCAATCAAGAGAACACTTTTCATTTGTTTTGGGATCTTTAATCAGTTTTCTATCTGTGTTTTGCTCAGTGGAGGTAGAGGAGGGTTGTCGACCTCCTAGTCCTTCCCACATGACAAGCTATGCAGAGGCTTGGATGGCTGTTGAGGTGTGTAAAGCAGCTGTGTGGCAGCCAGTGACTCCCCCTGGTCCCCTCCTGTGGAACATGCCTGAATTTCCTTAACATCTGATATTTAGAAATTCAGTTCCAGCAAACTCTCTATTTGTAGGTGTTATCTGTATAGTTATTAATTCTTCCGATACAGATTGATTTTTAGCTTTTTTGATCTTCCCGCCTTTACCTGATGGGCTCTGAGGAGAACAATCTTAGTTCCTCCCAACTTTTATTTTGCAAAACTGAATGGGCCAGATTTTCCTCTGCTCGTAAAGTCAGCTCCAGGCTCTTCTGGTGATGCTGGTGGACGTTCTCACTGTCTGTTCCCTGCTGGAACCACCTTCTTTCAGCATGGATGGACATTGTATTCCAGGTGATGCCTCATCACTACCTTGTGCAGTGATGGTAACCCCTTCCACTCTTTCTAAAAGAAGTACTTTCCCTGGTATATCTCACCCTGGGTGTGGGGTTTTTTTTCTGTGCCTTCATTAACCTTGACAGCCTGTAGCGATGTGTGACTTGGCAGGGGCATTTCTCTTCATCTGCTGTTTCAGCTGATGATATTGTTAGAGGAAGCCTCGGTTGTTAAAGGAAGCGTTCGTATCCAAAGATAACCTCCTGGGGATGTTTTGATGGCAGACATGGTATAGGCTGTGAGGGGATCAGGTGTGATTGCTTGGATACAGAACTGCAGCCCAATGATGGTCAGGCTTAGTTACCTCTTAAGAGGTCTTCATGACCAGCTGTACTGGTACCTGATGAACAAACTGGATCTCTGCTGCTACTAGCTAGTGTCTTGAATTTCATGTGAATAAAGTTGACAGTGTAGCATGTTGTAAGTTATGCTTTTGGAAAGGTCTCTTGGGCCTTGTTTACTTGCAGCTCAGTTTTTGTAAGGACTGAGGAGTCTTTTCAGCACTTGACTAGAATTCTGTCTACCTCCTCTGTGCTGTAAATGTGTCATACAAGTGCTGGTGAAAACAGCTGTATTGCTTACTAAACATAAAGATGGGTCCAACTGCTGTATCTGACATCCTAACATGGCAGTATGGCACTCACTGTATGTTGGCAAAGAAAGGGTTAACATTGTTCTGGTTTACATGTATGTGTAAATGTCTAGAAAGGCATAATCAATATTTCTTAAAAAATCTATTAATCATAACCGTATGTTACTTTAAAATAAGGGAACAAATGCAGCAGGCACTAGACAGGAACAAGACTAGAAATGTCAATTATTTATATGTCAATTAAATGCCACTTACACCTCAGTGACTTATTTATTAAAACAACCTCATTTTTTATTTTTTGTAGTTGGTTTTTTGCTTTGCCCTAGGGTTGAGCTGCTTTTGTTTACAGCCACATCTACTTTGGAAATCAATTGCCTTTCCCTTTGCAAAAGTCTCGGTATAGCAGAGAGACGAGACTAATTCTTTACAGCAGGGTGTACAAATTTCTGCCTGCAGTGTGGCAGAATGGTTCATTCTGAAATGTCTGTTACCCTGCTGTTTTGCTAACAACAAAACCTAGTGATGTGTGAAAGGTACTTGAGCTTCTTATAATATAGGCATTAATACTGAAGCGTGCAATAAAGCGGCTCCGTCTATATGAAGGAAGGGTTTCCAGTAGCATGGGCAGCCTTGCGAAGGCTGTCAGAGCAGCAAAAGGATTCAAGTATCAGTACTAATCTTCAGCTAGAAACTGTTCTCTACGCCAGTTTTCTCCCATCACAAGAGAAGAAGGAAAACTGTTGGAAAAAGATACATCTAAATAAATCAGCATTAGCTCTTGGAAAAGGAAACCATCTAAGGTAGGAAACATTAACTTTCAATACGTAGCATTTGCAGAGATGCAAGGCATTTTGCAACTTGAGAATGGTCTCTGTTTTGGTGCCACTTACATTCGTCTGGGGCTGCTGGTTTGCAAAGGCAGGTTAATCATCAGTGCATAGTGTCCGAGCTTGGCTGGGTAATTATTAACTGACAGTTGACTTAGACTTTCTGCTTTAAAACAGGCATCATTAAAAATACTATCAACAAGCATATAAATAGCAATGCAAATGTTTTTGACCTTATCTTTTAGCCTTTTCTGTAACCCAGTTGTATTGTTTCAGATGCATTCACCTTGTATTTCTCCCATTCTCATCCTTTCCCTTTTTCAACTGCCTCTTCTCTCGAGAAAGAGATACAGAGCTACACCTAACCATATTTATTACCTGAACTGTTAAAAACTCACATTTGTGGTCATGTCAGGAAAAAAAAGTGCATATTAAAAGGAAGTATTTGCATAGATTTTACCCTGTAAATCGGTTTTTAGGTTTATTGAGGAAGAGCAGAGAGTAGCATTAGGTGATAGTTTAAGCCTGTTACATTTTTATCAAAGTAAGGAATTCTGCAAACTGTTTCTGAATAACACAAAAAAAGAAGTTCAGATAAGAGAAACTGGAGGATAGAGAAGAATGGCTATTGCAGGTTTTGTGGGTTTTTTGAGTTGCTTGCTTGCTTTTCTGTTGAGGATTTCTCTTGTATGTATGGAAAAAGTAGTGCTGCTGTGTATTTGAGCCTGTGTGGGTTTGTGTAAGTTAGAGTTTTAGTGCATGGTCTGATTCTTGAGCCTGGCAGACAGGTGAATGGTGTCCACTGCCTTTTCCCATTATGCAAAAATGTAGTACCAGTTAACTATCTTAAACTACCTTGATTAATTAAAGTATCTGAGGTTCTAGTAGTTGTCTAGCTACTTCCTGAGCCATAAAGTATCAGTGGTTCTAGTAGTTGTCTTGCTACTGCCTGAGCCTCGGACAAACAGCATACAGTATGCCTGTTACAATGCCTTTCCAAGCAATGTGTTGCTGTGGCAGTGCATTATCATCTAGTACTGTTTGACAGCATTTGAATAGTTTGACAATACTTGCACTTTCTGGATGTCTTCAGTTCCTTATCCTATTACTGTGTATAATTTCTTTCATTTCTGGTGGTCTTCTGAATTGTGCCTGGGACATGCTGTGGTCAGCCAGAACACTGCTCTGCAGTGCCCTGTACCGATCCAGGATCCAGCCAACAGCACCAGCACCTCCCTCGAGCTCTCTCCCATAACCATGACAGTAGTGCAGCAGTAAGTGCACGTAGTGACAATTGGCTTTGTTGATAAAGTATCTCCAGGATGCTTTGACCCATGTGAGAACGGTTCGGTGTGAGTGCTAATAGCAGGAAAGCAGCCTCTGTGACTCGTTTCTTGTATCTAAGATTTTTCATCCTGCCAACCTTTTTTCTGCTTCTTCAGATTTCTTTTTTTCCCCCTCAAAGCAAGAATTTCTGAATGTTACCCTGAACTGGAAATTTGTGAATGAGTCTGAAAGTAGCAAATTCCTACTTCCAGGAAGGACTATTGATGTCCTTCTGCATGTGACAGTAGTATTTCCAGACCCAGCTAAATTTAGGGATCCAAAATATCAGCCCTTATTCAGGCACGTGATGAGAGACAGCTTCTGTCCTCAGATGTTTGCAGCGTGGATCACCACGACCAACATGACAAAAGCTGTGCTGGCGTCATCTGATAAGTTGTGCTGCCTCTCTGGGGCTGTTTGGAGTTGGTTGCAGCTTCATTCTTCCCATCTAAAATGGGTGGGATAATTCTACAGCTGCAAAGTCAAAAAGGAAGAGGAATATGTCTTCAAGTTGTTTTCCCTCTTCTTCACTCCCTCTCCCTTATCAAGGGATGGCAGAAGTGAGAGCCAGCTGCAGCTTGTCTTGGCCTGTAAGTGGGTTTTATGGAGTGGGAGAGGAAAGTGAAAAAGAAATGGAGGAGGCTGTTGAGCAAACGGAAAACAGAAGCTTCTTCCAGTCTCAGTGGGTGGCAAGAAAAATTTGTGAAGCTGAGAAGAAAAAGACAAAAGGGGCAGATCACTCATGACATAATAAAAGCAACTGAGTGAAAAATCAGTGATTTTAGGCATGGCAGACCATTTTTCTTATAGGATCATGTACAAATTCTGTAGAAAAAAAATGCACTATTGGACTTTTCCAGCTTTTGCCTGGCCACAGCAGGGCTGAATTTGCTCCTGATGTCACAGAATGAGATTACAGTTATAATATAATAATGTTATATATAATAGTGCTGATTTTTCTTCTTCCTTTTTCTTAATTATTCCCTTTATGTTTTTTAAATTATTGTTTAATTTCTCCTGCAATTAGAAACTTCTCCTTCTGAGAGTCCAGTATATATAGTAAGTTACTATCATTCTGAAATAAATGTCCCTGTTGGTACATTCGATCTGCAGTTTATACCTGGAAGAATAAAGAGTGTGTGGGAGGCAGTAAAAATGACTCAAATGTGGGTGGGAAGTCTCAAGGCTCTGCAAAGTACAGCGGGATGAGCCAGAACCAAGACAATATGAAATGACTGTACATGTGAGACAGCTAAAGCTGTAAGTAATGCTGCAGGTGCATGCATTGAACATTTCACATGACTGTTTCTTGGCATGTAGTGGGATGATAAATGAATCTAGTAAGGAGAAAATGAGGAGAAGGATTGATTCAAAACATTACACTACATTTATGCTGGTGTAAACCCTGTTGGAAATGGTTCATTTGCCCTGGCACACTGCTGAAGTGACTCAGTGGTGAGTCAGGTCCACTGTGACTAGGAGAATTAGTAAGAGTTTTCCTTCACATAATTCTCTCTTTGTCTTCTGGCTCTCACACTTTTCTCTCCTCAGCAGTGTTGTATAACACAAGCAATAGATATTTTGCCTTGATAATGTTGCTGTCCTTTCATACCCACTAGGTGACATGGCAGCTGTTTACTAACTTAACCATTATTGTATACAACTATTACTGAGTAATCCTTCACGTTTTTCTGTAGCATATGCAAAACTCTGGCTTTGCTATAAATGTGAATGGAGACTTTATATGGTTACACTTAAAGCTGGTAACTGAGCACAATCTTCTACTCCAAGCAGCAAAAGTTATCTGGTTTTCTGATTATCAGCACTTTATTTTGAAAATACCCTGTAGATTCCAGTTTATGGAGCCAGTATAGTAACAAATATGCCGCTACATGAATGCAGTGGCAGAGTTACGAGTGTGTGGCCATTGAACAACACTTGGTGCAATGCTGTGCACCTTCTCCATGGTACTCTTGAGATAAAGACAGAGGGACAAACACCTGGGCCCTGAATTTTACACAGCCTTTAGGGTTAAACCCACATCGCACAACCCCATATTGAAGCATCATTTACTTACAGAAATTGTGAATTTGCCCCCATAAATCAGTGCAGTGACTGGTTGGATCTTTTAACACTGAAATGCTGTATCTCATTCAAAAACTTTATTAAATTTCATAAAGATAAATATCTGTAGTTCCTTTTTATACCTGTACTTCATTGTCAGTTTCCTGTACATTTCCACCTCCTAAGAAAAATAACAGTTTATTCACTTAATAGTTTAATACCCCAGTAAACACAGTCATCTGGGAAATGAATGAGGATGTATAAACAGGCTGAATTAAATATCAACTAAAGGAGTTCAGTGGTTTTCCATCTTTTTTGATTTGCATACTCTGAAAAAATTTCCCACTGAAGATGTATACTTCTCAATGTTGAATTTAAAATGGTAGCTAATGAGCTGCTCTTACCTACTGTTAAGATGTTTTTCTCCTCACACCTACTCATGAATCCATGGACATAAGCTGAAAGCAGTAGGAGATTCATTTATCAAGGAGTTATGTCTTGATCTTATGTACTTTTTCAGTATGATGTATGTACATCCATCACATCTTGATTTATTTTCATGTTTTATGTTCAGTTATATGTGCTTGGAGATGCAGATGGGATATCTGGGGTCCTGGTGGACAGTTGGCTAAACCTGAGAGCAGTGTGCCCTGGCAGGGATGAAAGCCACTAGCATAGAGGGCAGTTTCAACAGGCACACAACCATTAGATTAAAGATAACCCCTTTCATTGAGCATTTGCAAGATCACATGTAGGATCCAACTTTTTGCCCTCCCATACCAAAAGTTGCTAGTTAACTGAAGCTAGTTCTGTGGAGGGCCACCATGATAGCAGAGGGGCTGGAGCACATATCCCATGAGGAGCTGCTCAGGGAACTAGACTTGTTCAGCCTGGATAAGGGATAGCTTCAGGGCACCCTAATAGCAGCATTCCCATACCTGCAAGGAGGCCTTCAAGTGTGTGGAGACAAGCTCCTTACTAAGGTGCATGGTGGGAGAGCAGGAGACAACTATCATAAATTGAAAGAGGGGAAGTTCTGACTGGATAAAGAGGAGAGAAAAAAAAAAAAGAAATCACTGAAAGGATTGAAAGCATTGAAGTGAGTCACTGAAGCACTGAATCACTGAAAGCATTGGTGTGATCTGCCAGTCTCCATCATTGGAAGTTTTCAATATCTGACGTTACAAATACCTGAACAGATTGGTCTGAGTGGAGTGTCAACCCAGCTTTGAGCAGGAGCTTGGATTAGATGACCTTCTGAGGTCCTTTCCAACCTAAATTACTCTATCATTCTGTGGTGCACATGCACGCTTCCTGACTTTAAGCTGAATTACATTTCTACTATTAGCTGTATTATGAAGTGCACCTGGAGAAATCTCAGTGCCCTTTAATATAGTCCATGTGAATGAAAATTATTAATGAAATGGAGACAAAGTATAGAAAAGAAAATAATTATTGTCTACTTGAAGTTTTAAATGTCTGCCTGTCACTACTAGTACCTAAGTATTTTTTCCCCTTCCCATCCCAAACAAATAGTAACTCCCACTTATACAGATAGCAGCAGTCAACTCATATGTCTTTCATAAGAACTTTAGTCCTTCATTTCAGGGTGACAAGCTGTCCAATGGCAAGGCTTATTGATTGTTGGAGGTTTTTTGCTTTACTCTGTTTCCTTTTGCTTGAACAGGTGGTTGGTGATGACTGAACTCTCCAGCAAATTTGTTCCATGTGAAAAGCTTTTAACTAAGAGTGCTTTATACCAGCCTTCAGTTGGCTTTGTTTCTGGGTCATGCAACTGCACCATGCCTTGGCATACCAGCAGGCTCAGTGATTTGTAGGCTGATTTCCATTATCTTTGTTCAGGGTAGGATACAGTTAGGACTTCATTTGGAGATTTTAGAGTATGAAGATGGCAGGATTTGGACCTACCTGAATAGAGAACACTCAGTGGTAATAATGCACTATTACAGCAACCTATTATACCCTTAAAATTGAAAATATTCTTTGATATGATTGAATCATTGCAGCAGTCTAACCTTTTCTCACTTCTACAAATTCTGACTCCCAGCAGTAAACGATGTCTGTTACCACTGTGCATTTTGATAACAAGATAGATTTTTTTTTTTTAAATACTTTTTTTTTTCAAGAAAAAGTTTACTGGAAACTTTTCATTCATCAAATAGTTATGAGTTTATTTAACACATTAAATGTTTTTGTCTACTTTCTTCTCTTGACTAGCTACTTTACTAAGTGAGTAATGCAGTGAGATAGGATATACTTAGGCTTCACTGATGAGAGAATCATCAGAAATCTTGAGTCTTCTTTCCAGGACTCAGCTCATGCTTTGAACTCTAGGCTGTTCTGGTTCAATCCCTCAAGTGTCAGTCCAGAAGCAGTTGTTGCTCATCAACTGCAGTAAAAAATGACATCAGTCATGCTCCTAGCAACAGCATGAGAGGCCAGATGAGCAATGTCATTGTTACATAGAGCTACAATTATTATACATATCATATTTTATATATTCTACCACTTCATCAGTTACTACAGTCATAAGCACAGAATGAGCAGAGACTTTTGCTGAGCTGTCTGCAATAATATAGTATCTTTTTCTTGAGTGATGGCAGCTAATTTAAAACACAGTATTATTCCTTCCAGTATGAATTACTCTGGTTTTGCTAGCATTGCATGTTTTCCAGGCTCACTGTTCATAATGCTCTGCAAACTCCAGGATTACAGTCCTTATTTTCTTCAAATTGTGCTTTAAATTATGTGATTCACATTTGTTGCATAAAGTTTATTCTTCTTTTACCTAGTTTAAGCCCTGAAGTTATGAGAAAAAGTGGCTGTATGTACTTTGTTGCAGAGATTTCTGTTCCTGTTTTAAGTGAAGTGTGGGTTTACTTGTCAATGTGCTGTGGGGGGACAGGTAGCAACACTGTGGTGTGCCCCATGCTTAAGGCTGGGGTTGCAGGGAGGTCCTTGGCTCCACTGGGAGAATGTTCCTCACATTGACCCAGCCCAGAAGGCTCTGCCTGCTGCACAGAGATTTACCATTCAAAGCATTCCCTTGTACATAAATGGAATTAAGTAATTTATAATACTTTGTCTCAGAGTGTTAAGGACTGTTTTGACTCCAGCTTTAAATTACATACCAAGACTTTGACTTGGTGATTATGGAAAGTTGGTGTACTCACTTGAAGAGAAACTAAACCTTTGGTAGTGTACTGTGTTGCTAAGGACACACTTTGCTATTCAGGTTTGAGGAAACCTCAGTTGAGAATTAATCTTTAAATTGGTCTTCATGATGATACTATCTTCACATCTGGATTCCTGGGCACAAAGACTGTCCCAGCTGAAAACCAGGACGCTGGTACAGCCTTGAAGCGAATGTACAATATTGAACAGGTTTCTTACAATCTACCACTTGAACCATAAGAGATCTCTCAGAGATGAATGTCGCTGCTTCTGTGCTGTGTGTGTGTTGATATTTTATTAAACACTGAGACAACAATCTGTCAAACTAAGCTTTCAAACTGTGCAAAGAAGTAACCATATGGTTAGGAATTTGTTTGCTGCTTTAAACTCCCTCACATCAATATAACCAAGAAAAGAAAAAAAATAACGAGGCTATCATTACAACTAAACTGAAAACATAAAAACAGTTGCTGCCCTAAGATTATAAAGTTTCTGGGTTCTGCTGGGACCAATTGTTCATCAATGAGATGAAGCCTATGACACAGCCTGAAGAGAGAGGAGAAAGGGGCACTGATAAAAGGGGCACTTGGCATGTACCCAAGTGAGATTATGATTCACATTCAAACCCAACACACCCAGGTCCTAGGTTTGAATATAATTTGTGATATCACAATCAGGCCAGGGAATAATAATAATAATATATTTAATAATATAATAAAAACACTATTATATTCATATATCTAAACATACCAGGAAATATTATTAGTTAAGTCCTGCATCAAGTCCCTAACCTCAGATTTAGCTATCACCTTTCCTTTAGAAAGATTGTGTGTTGTGTTATAAATACTTAGTGATGAAGAGTCTGCCATGTGTTGTCTTCTGTGCTTTGGTTAGAAGAGGGACATCATAACAAAAAATTCAAAAGGGGGAAAAAAGAAGTGTGTCAGCACTTAAAGTTATATGAAGAGTTTGAGTATGTCATTGTAGTTCAGAGGTAATTATGCAAAATCCATTGGAGTTTTGCTGTTGTGAGCATCAACAAAAGGACCACTACAGTTTTTCCTGTTATAATTGTATCTAACTTATAAAAAGAAATATCTTTGTGACGTTCTACAGCTAGTTTATATTACTTACTCTATAGAGTGAATTGAAATTATGTATTTGGTTTTGCCGTTAAATTTAGGGAAATAGATTTTATTCTGTGATGCATCCCGGTTACCTGAAACTGTGTTCTGACAGTTTATTTTAGCAAAGGAATAATTGAATTCCCTTAGAGAGTGTTAGCCTGGGAATTGTATCAGCTCTGCTAAATCAATTGAATTATTGAGTCTATGCATTGCATAGCAATGCTTGTGCAGTACAGATCTTCCCAGGGAAATGATATGTCTTTTCAGCTTGATGTTCCCAATTTATATTTTCTCATGGTGGTTAAATAACCTTCTGTGCCTAAACACCAGTACTCAGTCAAATAATTTTAAACCTGAGGTTTAAACCTGGTACTGATACTTCGCAGTCTGATACTTAAAGTGTTGACACAGGTAGTAGTGACCATCTTCCGTGTCTTAAGTTGCAGAAATCACCCAGCAGTCTGCACAAATGACACCGTAAAAAAAGAGTGAACTGGAACAAAGCTGTTTTCAAAATGGCAATTTTGATGTGATGCATTGCTCTTCCGTATTGCTGATTTAAAATACAGCAACAGGTTTTCAGGGGTTAAGTTAACACTGATGATGTAAAACCAGAGAATCTTTAACCTAAATTTATCACACTCCTGTATTTGATATTGTGAATGGCAAAATAGCTCCCAGACACAGGTTATGTCCTTTAGTATAAATACCTCTGAAGACTTTGACATTCAGTCAATGAAAAAGAGTAAGGCAAGTCATCCAGGTAGTAACAGTGTTAAATTTCTAGATTAATAGAAGGAGGATTTACAGTGCAATGCTGTGAAAGCATATTTACATGCTGAAGATGGTGGGGCAATACTTAATATTAATTTCTTAAAGATATATGCAATGCCCTTTCGGCCTTTTCCAGATAAACAGGTTATGAGACATCCTACATGGATCAAAATTTGCTTATTTTGATCTCCGGGAGAACTTCTATTGAAGTCAGACTTAGCTTAACTGTAAGTTAAATTTAGTTTAACTTAGCTCTAACCTTTAGTTATGTGGTCTCCTGGCTTTTGTTCATAATGGAAGTGGCATTCACCTTAAGCCACTTAAACCATGAGCCATCGTATTACAGAATGTTGAGTCAGAGGAGGAAGGAGATGCCAAGATTTACCTTTCAGTTCTGTAGGAGTTTTGAAGAGTGAAGAGTGCTGGGAACATGCACAAAATCTGGCTTGGGACTGTTGAACTCTATTCTGTTAGTTTCATCTGAAAAGTGGGGTGGGGGTGCAGTTCAGAGAGGCTGGCCCACGTTTTTCACTCAGAAGAGCACAACTCCCTGAATGCTTTTTTTGTCACTGACTCAAGCTGACATGGCCTTGTGGTGCTGTTGTCTTTGTCTGTGGGAACCAGAGCAAACAAGTTTGCCCATAGGTGGCCATAGAATTGAATTTTGGCCAAGCTATCAAAATTGAGTCCTACATAAATCCTGTGATTCAAGAATCTTAGCTTTCTTTTCTAGTAGCCTTTTGAGGTTAATTTCACCCTTGCCTTTGTTACACATTAATGTTCTGACATAGACAAGCCCTTGCTCCTTTTAGCAGGTAGATTTCTCCTCTTGAAAAAAACACTGAGGTCAATGATGCAACAGTTCAAATTAATGAGTATATATTATTATATATTATAAGGTAACTGGGAATTTAAATTTATGAAAACTGCTGCGTTATTAAGCTGTTCTGAGCAAATTTAGGGCTGTTCTCATTCTAATCAGTGAAAGTGGTGGTAATGAATTATGAGGATTAATCTCAGAACAATTGCCAAAGCTCCTGGCTTGTCCATGTGGGCTTTAGTGCACAGTACCCAAGAGTGGCAACTCTGAACTTACATCCTATAGGCACAGCACACACAGTCCTCATGAAAACCCTTTAGTACCTGTTAGCTGCAAATCACTTTCAAAGCAGATACAGACATTCCTTGAACAAGGTGGTTCGTGCTGTGCATTAAGAGCACATGTTCGGTGGGATCATGAAGAACCTACAATGAATTGCAAATGCATGCTCAAGGTTATGACCTCCCAACTTCCTTCCACAGGTGAGCCCTAAGCTACCTTGCACTTGGTGCACGGTTTGGTTGTCTACAGGGAAGATGTGTTTGCCATATAGAATTGTTTCCATTTTGTAAATTCAGGGACTTTTAACTATTGCATGTTAACTTTTTTGTGTAGATAAGACCATAATTACATTTTAAATCATGGATTATTTATAATCAAAAATAAGCATAGTGGTTGTAGGAGATTGTTGAACTAATTGGCATTAACTAATTTCTTCTAATTAGTCATATTCTAGAGGGTTAAAGAAAAACTCCTCATAATGAAGCTGCTAAATTGGTTAGTGTACTTACTCATCTGTACCTTTTTTCCCAAACAGGCAGGAGAAAAACATTATCACCCATCGTGCGCACGATGTGTCAGGTGCAGTCAGATGTTTGCAGAAGGAGAAGAAATGTATCTACAAGGTAAAAACAAACAAACAAGCAAACCCCTAAAACCAGTTACACTTGGCAGCGTGGCCTTCTTGTCCATATCTGCTGGCATGGCTGAGCTGTTTTGCCCATTCTCTCACTTTGTAACTGCCAAAGAACGTGAAGAATGCAGTGTTTAGGCTAAAGAAAAGCAAAACCAAACCCTTGTTGCTTCTTACTCACTATTGCTTCTCTCTTGGTTCAAATCCAATAGCAAGTGTGAGTTACAGAAAGAATGAGTGGTAGCAGTTATGTCCTGCCGATGGAAGTAGATTATAAAATTTTCCATTTACTGAAAAAATGTGATTTTTCTGCAGTGACAAATGGTCCAGATGAAAATTAACATGCATGTGGGACAGCAGGTTCCCTAGAGCTGTTGTTGCAGTCCTAAGTCTGTATCCATTGCCCATTTGGGTACGAGGAGAAAATCTGAAGGTCCTTACCTGAATTCCCCTGAGTCAGATCTAAGTGCCCTCAGAGGGTGGAGAAGCTTACCACACAATGTGCCTATACCTTGTGCAGCCAAAAGCTTGCACAGGAGAAATTAAGTGTTTCTTACCAAGGAATTTCAGTGGTAATAAACAAGGAGTTGCACAATGATTTATTCAATGAAAAAAAAAAATAGGTATGAGCTAAAATCTATATTTCATATGTAGCAACTTTTAGCTGCACTTAACTAATCAAAGGAAACAATGTCTACACAGTTAAATAAATACAGAGTCACAGAAAATGAAGACTTTTGCCTATGTCTGTGACTGGCTGTATCTTTTCAAAGGAAAACAGAAAAGAGAAACTCAGTAGGATGTGGGAACTGCAAGGCTGGTGTGTTATCCTGAAATCACATGCTTGCCCAGATCTGTATTATAACTTTGCAATTGTCCACAGTTTTCTAGAAGCATACTTTGAAATCATTCATTAAGCTGGAAAAGTTAGACTTTATTTAAAACACTATAGTGGTCTCAGTAAGATCTAATTATAATTTAGTATGTTATTCAAAATGACAATTTTATTGTCACTTTGGCTTACAACAAGAACTAGCTTATTAAAGGACATAATGATCCTTGTCTGTGCTCATGGATTCTCCCTCAGGAGCCAGAAAATGCTGTGGTTCTTCCAATTGCAAAGTAGCTTCGTGGTACTAAAATCCCCTAGGAAATCAATGCTTTAAAAAAAAGATATTGAACTACAGATTTGTTTCTAGATTTTAAACCCTCTGAAGCTGGGTTGCAGTGAGTCTTCATTTTCAGTTCAGTTTATTATAAAGGTGGATATTAGGTTTTGTGCTGATTTTTAATTTGGATAATCACAAAGGCTGCTCAGATCTGGTTAATTTGGACCCACCTTATTCATTTTATTTTCTGACACATGAAAAATTCATACCAGCTTTCTATCATATACTTTTCATCTTTACACGAAGAGCAGTTCTCATCATAAACTGGTGTTATCATGAAAGATCTGTGATTAGGTTTTTGAACTGCTTGACCTGATGTGTTATATAGTAAAAAATTTCATACCCCAGGGTTTTCTAACTTTTTACATCCTCTTAATTAATGTAAAGTTCCTTTAGGTGTTGCGTGTTCCTTAGCAGAAATGGAGTCTTCAGTGGTCTCATCCAGCAGATGGTTATTGGGTGAAAGAATTCTTTTTCTTCAGTATAAAAAAGTTTCCCAGGTGGTTTTGTGTGACCACATACAGGAGTAAGTCATTAAAAAAAAATTGTTCTGAGTACTACTTAAAACCATTGGGAAGATTTACATCAACTTATGCAGCAACTGGGACAAACTCTTTCAGTGGGCAAGCTCATACCCACTCATATTTGGAACATAAATTACCATTGAATTTAAGGGTCCTGTAAAGATTTTTTTTTTTTGTGGTTTTATCCCCCTCAAAAAATTCAGTAACTTTGTAAACATAATTTATCCAGTCTGTACTTATAGGTAGTCTTTTACTGCTTGAGTCTGGGTTCATCTGGGTTATTTTTGTGAAATAAATTCTAATGATCTCCATCTGTCTTCTGGGAAATAAGACTTTCTGTTTCTATCTTGTTTCCAAAATCCACTGGTTAAAAAACTATCAAACTGCTGTGAAAACAAAGCATTTCCAATAAATCTTCTTGGTGCTCTCCACCCAGTATAAACATTAAATATTTATAACACAAAGGTTCTCAACTTCCCATTTAGTCAGACAGAAGTTGCAGTGCACTCACATTATTTACCTGTGCAGAGCTTTAGCTTGTGGCTTGTCTGAGCTCAGACTGGCATAAATGTAAAGATTGCTTTTTACTATTAAAATTTACAAGCAATTATTATTTTTTAATATAGTTACACACATTCCACTTCCATTGAACACTGAGTATTGGATATTGTGTTCAAATTTTAAAAAGGTTTTTATTTTCTTTGTGATTGATTCAAAACTATTAAATTTATTTCTCATACTTCTGGTTACTTTTATCTCTGGAGTTCATGATCCTCTCTTCAATATTTACATGTCTTTTCTAACCAGTACTAGTCTATGATTCTATGCAGTAGAGAATTGGTTCATTTTGTATTTTCTGCTTCCTCTGGGATAGATATTCCCCTGAATTAATGCATTTCCTTAGTATTTTACTTAACAGAGAAAAACATGTAGGAAGTGCAAGGTCAGTGCAACGAATAATTCAGAAAGAAAGATTGAGTTTTCAGCTAGCATTAAATGCCACAATGCTATTCCATTCCATCCCTGTGTGCTACTTAATAGGAACTGGGCCAAACTATTACAAGATTATGTATAATAAGAGTACAGGGTGTTCTGACTACATAAAAGGAAAAAAAAAAAAAAAAAAACCATGAGAGTGGAACAGGTTGCCCAAAGATGCTGTGGGATCTCCATCCTTGGAGATGTACAGAACCCAACTGAAAACAACCCTGAGCTGTGGGACCTGCTCTGAGCAGGAGGTTGGGCTGGAGGAGCTCCAGAGATCCCATATCACACTTATTAGGTTTTGATGTTGATCTCACCTACTGAAGTACACGTAGCTTTCTGAAGGGCACCTTTTAAAGTCTTTAAAATGATATTGAGATGTTGTCAGTTTTAACTTTTAGTTTATCCATGAAATAGTGACTGCAGTGGAATCAATCCGTGTGCTGTGTCTTATAAAACCTTATAGGAAGGTTTAATAAGGCTCTTATTTAAAACATTTTAAGGTTCTTATTGGGGAACTGAATTAAGGAGAACTCTAAATTTACTTTCCAGGTACATCCATTTGGCATCCAGTTTGTAGACAGGCTGCAAAGGCTGAAGAAAAAAACAAGGTAAAAATACCTTATTTTTACACAGTGTTATTCCATTGTCATATTATTCCCTATCACTTTTTCTGCAGCAGGCACGGAGGGAAGGATTTGGAATTTTTTACTACTATAATTTTAAATTACAGAATTCTAGTAGGATAATGTAATGTAATAAGGTAATATAAATATTCTGCTTTTGCTTAGTGATTAAAGGTAATTCTGCTTTTACTTAGTGATTAAAGCTATAACTCCAGGAGAATGCTGACCTAAGAGTTATATGTATAAGCTGAATAAGGAAAAATGTGAAAATATGAATAAGAAAAAAAAGTTAATTTTTAACCTCTGTCTGATTATGATGTGACCAGTGCATGACCTCTTCTCTTTTTATATGTTTCTGCACTTAAAAGATCAGAGGACTTTCACTTGATTTGTTTTTACAAAAAAATCTCTCCTTGGAATTTCTTTATTTATTATTTATTAGTAAAATGTTGGCAAGCCATTCCTAACTTAATTTAATCTCTGGCTTTAAGTCCCTCTTTAAGTTGGATGATTTCTGCATCTATCTGTGTGCAAGGGGAAAAGGGAGGAGTTCTGGCAATTTTGATAATTACAAGGTTAGCAGATGAATAAGATGCCCCAAGGAAATGAAGAATTAATCTGTAGCTGGGGAAATGATCTGTCTGAAGTGGTGGGACTGAGATGCATCTATCTCTTTTAATGTGGAGGCCAAGTATGGAGTTTTTCAGTTTTGATGTTCTCTGATGCTCCAAGTGGTACCCTTGGTATCCTTGCTTGAAAAAGCTCTGCTTTAATTCATCAAGACTTGGACGGAAGGCACATGGGACAAGTCAGAACAGCGGTCAGAGCTATAAAAAGAGTGTTTACAAAGCTGGTGTGTTAGCAAGTGCAACTTTGACTAAATTACAGTTTTGAAAAGAAACTGGTTTGGGCTTTACCCTGAAAGATCTTGGCTGTATTTTTTGTAACCATGTGTCTGAGAAGTGATTGCTCTGGTATTCTTCACGGCGAGCTCTGAATATCAAATAAGTAGTGTTACAGTATAAAATATATTGTTAAATATATATGCATTTAAAATTGTCAAAATACTTTAATAAGTGCTAATGTATCAGCCTAATGCTATTAAGCAGTATTTCAGGCTTCCTAAGGATTTTATTCTGTCTAAATAACTGAAATTACAAGGCTAAAACCTCATGTAATTTATTTAAAATGTAGTAGGTTGGGGGTTTTTTTGCCCTACTTCAAAGAAGGGCAGTGGACAAAGATGTACTGGGTTCCTTCTTGCTACCTTTTCCTCACGAAGGCAAAGAAAGTGAACCTGCCAATACTGTGTAAAGGCTGACACATTTCTCTGAGCTCTGGGAGTCGGCCCCTTCCCCAGCAGAGAGGGAGACATCTGTATCTGAAAGTCAGTGGGAGTTTTGCCTGAGTAGGGAAAAAAAAACAGAAAGGAGCTCAAAGAATTTTTCCAAATCCAGTCATTTTTCCTTTCCTTTTTTTTTTTTTTGGTCTTTATGCTCATTATTGAAAAAATAAACCACGAAGAAAGGATGACATTTTAAAGAGGGTAGTTATGGACTTTTCAACATAACTTCTAAAGCTGGGAATGGGATATACTAGTTGAGAAATTTTCTGGTCAAACTTTGCAGTTTGTTGTTTTTAGAAGTTATCTTTCTATATATTTATATAGATATTTGCACAGCATGTAGTTAAAGTACGTGACAAATGCAGGAGCAAGTGGCAGCACACTCCAAAACTTTGGAGATGGAGTGGAAGGGAAAAAGAAGTAGTGAAAGAGAGTGACAACACAAAGAAAAATTATGTAGGAATGAGATTGTAAGCAGAAGGGATGAAGCTGAAAAAGAAAAAAGAAATCAAAGCAGCAAGAGAAAGGATAAGGACTATCAAAAGGCATAGAGGAAAAAGTGATAGGTTGAGGTGGGATAAAAATGTGTAGCATGGAGAAAAAAACTGAACAGAAGCAATGGAGTCAACTGAGATGTGAGTTTTTGTTGCAAAAGCTAGGAGATTATTTGCAGCAGGCATGGACTGGGGGTGCTAAAAGGGTAATGGATCATGCAGAGAATAAAGATCATGTGTGAGTTGTGGAACGAGCAGGGTTTAATCACCAGGAGGAGAAGTGGGACAATTTGTTGGAGTCACTAAATAGCATAGGGAAGCATGGACGCAATCTGCAGAAGTATATTGGAAAGATGAGACTCTACATTTTGATTGCAAGTGTTAGAAATTTTAATGGATTGTAGTTCTTAAAAACAAGGTGGCACCTCTAAGTTGAGAAAAGACACTGAAAGAAGCCCAGGAATTTATTAAGAGTTATTAAATACATTCAGCCAAGTATGTTATGCATTTTAAGGTCACGGTATACTGTGTGATCGTAAAACACACTCCACTGATGCACGTGACACAGAAAGAAGCTCTGAAGCTTTATCTAGAGAATCCCAAGGTTAATCCAAAACTGTCATTGGATTTTAATAGGGTTTAAAACGTTGAAATAGTGGAGTTTTCTTCAGGGATTTTTTTCTGCGCCATTGGAGCTCATGTAGGGACATCCTGAAAAAGAAGTATGGTTTGCAGCTGACATCAGTGCCTTGATGACATTTCCATGTCATTTACACAAGTGCTGGGAAATTGCAATGTGCTTTAACCATGAAGAAGAACAATGCACTTACACTGTCCGTGTTGAATGATCATCTCAATGGCAGCCACAAGTATTTCTCAGAGAATACTCTTATTTCCATGCTGATGTCTGAGCTTGTCCAGAGCCTCAGTGTGAGACAACTGAAAATGAGAGGGAGAAAATTCCAAAATCCCAGACAGACATGCCATAACGATTAAACTGAATCTTTTTTCTATGGGTAAGTATCTCCACATACAATCTCAGAGAAAACCATAGGACTGTTTAGGCTATAGAAGGTCAGTGGAAAGATAGTTGTGATCATTGAGTTTGTTTGCTCTGCTAACTCAGTACAGTACAGATATATTCACATATTGTTTCTAAAAGGTAGCAAATACTTCAAGGAAAAACTGGAATAATAGGAAGGATACTACCTTGACCTGACAGCTTAGTAATGCTAAAATCCTTTTTAAGGGTTTGAACAGTTGCAACCTCCAAGTGAGAAGTATCAGCCTTTGGTGAGACAGTTAATGATGGTCATTCTGAATGCATGGAAAATGCTATACTTTTTGAAATCAGGGACTGTTTTTTTTCCATAGGTAGGAAATAATATTTTATGATGAATTAAATTATCTGGATAAAAGAAGGTATAAGCCTTTTGATTTTATGGTAACATTTGTTTAAACTCCAATTATGGATGTCAAGTCTGTTCACTTATGGTTAATACTGTGTCTCACAACCCTTTGTTATTTAAAAGTAACCATATTTTTCATCATAAAGGAATCTACCAAAAAGAAAGCAATACATGTCTGTCACTCTGAATGCCAGAATTATTGAAACCAGAGCAAAACCAGTTGAGTATTAAAACTAATCTCTTAGTGTTACCATTGGAGAGGGGAAAGCTAACCCGCTGGGTGTCTGATTCAGGCAGCCCAGAAGTGCTCCAGGTTGTTTTATTATGAAAGGAGGGGAAAAGAAAGTCATATGTAAAATCATTTTTGCATGTCCAAAGATAAGTTTGATTGACTAAAGGTGTTCTTTTATTTTTAACTCTTTGGTATGCCTATATGTTTTGAGCTCACTGTAATATGCCATTTTTGAGTGGTCAATATTAAATTAAATGAAATGTCTTGCACACTCTTTTTGAAGTAACAGTTACATTGTCTCTCCCTTTCCTATATTTCTTATGTTTCACTTCTCTTCTCCTGCCATAGGAAACAAGGACTTCATCTGAGAGTATTATTTCTGTACCTGCTTCAAGTACGTCAGGTTCCCCAAGCCGTGTGATCTATGTGAGTATTTCACGGTGAAATTCATTCTAGGAGATGAGGAAACCCCCGAGCTTCCTCCTACAGTTTAGCACATTGTGTGGAAAGCTAGTGCCTCCAAACCACTGCAGCTGGTAATTCCTCTAAAACAGAATCTACTTTCTCACATTTAAAATGTTTGAGTACTGCATTTATCATAACAGAATTCTGGCAACTTCCTGTTATTTTTTGTGGTGTATTTAAAGCACTTACATTACCACTAAAGCTGGCTTATACCAAAGCATGGGAAATATCGTAGTGCTTTCTAAAAAGAAAAGTTTAAGTAAACAGTACAGCCCACAGGTAGATTACAAGCTTAGATTTGAACACAACTTGTCTAAATCAAGCTCTTGAGCCTGCATCTGATTGCTTATGAAAACATTAATGCGTGTGATTGCAGGACTTGGGCCTTGACAAACACCAGTCCCTAACCTCAGAGGACCTTTGATGTGTTTATGGTCTGAGAAGTGTTAGCTCTGAGAAGCTCATAGAGAGACTTAAAAATAACAAGTATGATAAAAGCTTATACTGAGTATTTTTTTTCAATACCAGGTATACCTTGCTTGTCATAATTGCTGTAGCTAAAGTACATGTCTAGATTCTCAAGGCTACTGCCAGTATCCACAAGTGTGGCATATTCCATACAAACATCTCTTGGAGAGCTTCAGTATTCCCGGGGCTATTCTTGGTCCTGTCCAGATATCCCTTAGTTAGGCAGGTCTTTCTCCTCAGATAGGAACATATGCAGAGGAAATTGCTGGAGATGTAAATGCTTGCTGGAGAGGTTATTATACAAAGATTAAAGGCTTTTATCTACTACATTGAGACAAGCAAAAGAGTGCCTTGAAGCCAAACTTGTCATTTTCCTTCAAGTAAAAATTATTTTGAACACAATATACCCTTCATCTGCATAAGACTGAACTAGAAGTGGAGGAACTGCCCCTTATCTAAATGCTCATCAGTGTTTCTGAGTTCTTCAAGTAGTGCTCCATGCTGGTGGATACCAGGGGTATATTCCTAGTAAAAAAAAGTCATTGCCTGGACTCCTGTGAAGACAATTAGTTGTACTAGGAACCTATTACCGTGTAAGCACTTTCTTTGGCCAGATGGTTTCTATCTCTCCATCCATATACCACTTTGTTTTCATAAGCATGAGCATTCTTCTAAGATTTGTATGTTTTTAGTGACATTTATCTAACTGTTGGATGGTACTGTTTTTCTTGATGTTTGTGATTACAGATTTAAATATGTTTCACAGGCTTTTAAAAGTCAAGGACAAACCTCCGTTCTCTTTTCCTATTTTGTTCAAAGAGTATCATTAAATCAGCACACAACTGTAATGTTTGTTACTGTAATATACTTTAGAGGCAGCTGGGACTGTGAAAAAATAAAATTCTCTAGCAAATATGAGTCAATTAGGAAAAAAGATTTCCCAGAGGCATGCAAGTTCTTGCTATATCTGTCTCATCTCTGTGGCTGTTTAATTGTCAAAGCTGTGAGATTGATTAAATCCCATCTTGGCTTTCATGACCAGGAAAGTAAAAAGAATTAAAAACATGTTATTGGACTTCTCTATTATCAAAATGATTCTTTGACTATCTTTTGCTTCTGTTTTCTGTTAGAGAAGTGTCATGACATACAGATATGCTCAAGATTTTTCTTGAGTGCTGTTGTGATTGGTTTTACCAAATCTAAATTCATGCTGCCACTGAAAGGAAGGTCCCACTCACATATGACCCTGTCTCTTTCTGGCCATGTCTTCCCATCTCCTCTTTGATTCTAGTATTAGTATTTACAGAGGTATGATCAATCAGATTTGAAAGCAGATTCAGCTAAAAAATAACCCAGGAAAAACCTCCAGCCAACCAAGGAGTCAGAAAAAGGCCCAGCCATCTACAAGTCTCCACTGCTAACGTAGAAGGCAGAGCAGAGTGGGAAGGTGCACACGGGACAGCTGCTTTCAGCAGGTCATTAAAACCAATAGTGAAACTGTACCTTAACAACTGGTGAGCTCTGTACAGTATTGTGTTGGACAAAAGAGAATTTAGAGAAAATGGTTAAAGCTTAGAAACCATAAATTTGTGGTGTTCATAATTTCAAAGGCATCAAGTCAGAGCAACAAAATCATTCTGAACATGCTGTCCCATGGCAGATGTGTTCCTGGGTTGTGGTTGGGTGATCAGCTAGGGAAAGATTAAGAAAGTATGTTTTGACTAAACTTGAATGTGATTCAAACAGACTGTTTACTAAAGCTGTACTACTTTTTCTTCTTCTGTTGATCAGACTTTACTGTGTTCTTGCACTGAGAGAAGGCATTGGCCAATGCCCTTTGAAGTCAATGGGCGTCTTTTCATTAACCCTAGTAATGGCTGGATTATATCTAGACTGAAATTTACCCCAGTGCAGACATCCCCTCAGGAGTCCCCAGATACCACTTAAAAAATCAATTAATTTCTAAATTATGGCATTAAATAAGGTTTAAATGAAAATTCTTCTTTATACTTAGCTAAATTTTATAAAGAGATAATTAGGAGCTCCCTTCAAAGATATATCTATTTGGAAGGTTTAGCTTAGGTTACATAGCTGTGTTGTATGTTCTCATACTACAAATAGAAATCAAGTTATATTTTTGTACAAGATTGTACTTGCAATTATACAATTGTAAAATTACATATTCCAAATGAAATAGATACTCTGAACTTAGAGCATCGTTTTAACAGAATCCAAAATACCAGATTATTGAAGAAATGGCTTAATGCCTCTTAGCTGTAATTTGAGCCTTCCCTAGCATATTTGAATTCCAGTGACATATTTGAAAGTGGGGGAAACAAATAAAATAAAAAACAATGTAGGCTGAATGTTTGTAGAATTGAGTATTTAGAAAGGAACTGTATCTCTAAGGTGTTTTTTTCATCCAAATTTGCCTACATTTTGATATTTAAACTGGAAGGGATTACGAAACTAGGTAAGTTTTACTCCTGGCAGTTCTGAAGTCTACTGGGAGGATCTCAAGTTGCACTTCTACATGAAGAAATAGGGGCTAAAATTACCATAAGTCACATTTAAATATTCCCAATTCTTAACTTCTTTGGGTTCACTAGAATATTCTCCATAACCCTGGATACCTTAAAAAGGAAATTATCACAGCCTCCTTGGCCTTTCTTGTAGATACAATGCTGTCCAAAGTCTTCCTGAAAGAGACCTGATGGACAGACTCCTTATCTTTGCATGACCTATCCCTGCATCAAAGCTTGCCACTGGCTTCTCAGTAAGGGGAATTTATTTTCATTAAAGGGCTATTTCATTGCTCTTTAGCTTCTTAAGGTAGCTGCTAGGAAGAAGAGAGCTATGGAACACTGCAGAATCACATATTTGACTAAAACATGTTTTTTCATTAGTTTTTAGAATGAGTATATGTGGTGGTTATGGCAGCTTTGTTCCATTTTCTTAGTTAAGAGGAATCTTCCTCTTTTCCTTGTTGCTTATGTTTGCACAAATTCATACATTGTTTTAGAAAAAGGGGTAAATGAAAGTTGTCACACTAAATTTTTCCTTTATGATTAACTTAATCAAAAACTTCCTTGGAAAATCTATTGAACTTTTCTTAGTTTATTCTGAGAAAAAAATATAATCACTGCACACATTAATCCTGGATACTTTCATATTTTTGCATGTAGAAAAAATTATTACAGTTTTATAGCTGATCATACTGAGATTTACAGAGAATAGTGTAGTTTATTCATTTTGTTGCCAACGAAGAGCTCATCATTCTGCAAAGCCTGAACCAGGAATGAGACAATTATGCTGCCCATTTCTCCACTCTCACTGTGGCCAACTTGTAGTATCTACAAGACAGTGCGTGCTGTATTAGTGAAAGTTACTGTTATCCTAAGGACAATGTGTGCAAATGTGGCATTTGATAATCATACTTTTGGAATAAGTGTAGCAAGAGGAGAATAGGGAGCGACACAGCTCTTCCCTCTGTTGGTTGCTTGAGTCTCATGAAAGAGTTTGTACTTTGCAAAGTGGAATCTGTGATCTTCTAACTAATCCACCATGGTGCAAATCCATCATTTGCTGGTTTGTGACCCATAATTAAGGGCTATTTAGAAATAGTCAGGAGAGGAGGTGAAGCTGTGGGACACTGCTGAATGGGAAAAATTAAAGACCTGACTAATGTTTTTCAGCATCTGGAGAGTATATGTTGGAAATATGTATTTTGTCATTCACTACTGCTTATGGTAGGGGAACCCTGCACACCAAAACCACTTTAAATTGAAGGGCATTTTGCCTGAAAAAGACAACAATATCTGTCCCCCATGTCTCTTTGTGCAGCTAGCAGTAAGCAAGATATAACCAAGGGAACTGCTATGCTACTCCTATTAGCCAGTGACAAAGAAAAGTAGACAGCACCACTGTGTAAAAAGAAGACAATGGTAATATTTAGCATTGTATAGTAAAAGAGAAGAAGTGATTTACTGCTGTGATTATTACTTTTCTACCTAAACATATCTGTCCTTTTCTGGTTGCATCTTGATCATATTCTTTCTTATTCTCACTGCTTTCTTTCCTCCTTTTCTTAGGCAAAGCTTGGAGATGAAATTCTTGACTACAGGGATTTGGCTGCTCTTCCTAAAAATAAAGCCATCTATAACATTGACCGCCCAGATATGATCTCCTATTCTCCATATATCAGTTACTCTTCAGATGACAGGCATAGTTACGGGGAGGTACTGAAACATGGGTATTTTTTTTACTATGAATTTGAGATTTTATGTGGATCATTAAACATGCTGCTGAACACTCTTAAACAAGTGCATAATGTAAAAACAAAATACAACTTTAGTTAATTGAATCATGTCATCCATTCATTCACAGGGCATTTTAGCCTTCCAAAAAACGAGGTGTTCATTTCACTTTTTAGTTTGTGGAAATTAAAGAATTGCTTTCTGTGACCATTTTTTAAACAGATGACATGTAATTAAAATATGTTTTCTACGAGAGGAGTTCTACCTGCATGCGGTAGGAAACAGGAGCCATTGCTAATTATAATGCTAAAATCAGAAGCGAAGCCGAATGTCTTCTATGCTTTCTATGCTTTTTTTTTTTTTTAAATGTACCATGTTATTTTGGTTACACAACAATGGTATGACTTTCCTATGCACAAATTTCTTTCAACTGTCCCTTACTAAAGTTCATACTCATGTCATGCATGCATTTCAACCTTTCCTATGCAGAGCTAATATTACGCAGTTTGTGCTGATGACATCTGATTTAATGTAATCTTACTAATACTAGTTTTGTTTTTTGTATATAACTCCTGTCATGCAAGTTAGTTTTTCTTCCCTAACCATGTCTGCCTTTTGTTGGAATTTCTGATTTCTATTATAATTTTAGATAATCCTTACAAATCAAACCTCTTCTATATACTAGGTATATTATCAAGATATATATGGCTAGAATGGAAGTCTGCATTGTTCTCTATAGGTGTAAGTAAATGGGTAGAAATAAACACTTTAAACAATAGCCCCAATTCTGCTATCACGTACATCTTTTACACTTAATCTCAGCATTAGAGTAGTCAGTACCTACTGTCAGGTAAAGTGCAGCACATAAGTTAGATCTTGCAGACTTGCAGGGCTTGCTAGCCCTGAACCTGTGGACTCCTTTCTGTGACAAAATTTGTGGGTGCTGATAATGTTTGTGGCACTCCTCAACTACCCATTAACATCTAGACTTGGCAGAGGTGACATCTAGACTGGGCAGAATTGCATAGACTAAACAGCCTCCTGCCCATCTCCTGTGAGGACTCACTCATCGCACCCTCTCCAAGGTGATGGTTATAAAACCATCACATCCAGCATAAATCTGTGCTGCTGCTGGAGGGAGTTTCCCCTTGCCTGACTTCAGTATCAGTTTGTCTACTTGCTTCTTCTCCTCTCTGCCAGAGCAAGCGTCCATGTGGCTGTGGTAGGGCTTAAGTTTCTTCTGAACCCTTGACGTGATCTGACTCGATTCCATCACTCGAAGGCTGGGGATCCCACGGGCAGGACAACTATGAAACTACCTGTCTTGGTGGCAGCCCAGCCTTTGATGAGACTTAGTGGCTGAACTGAGGGAACTTCAGCTTCACACTTTAAGAAGGGGAGTAGAAGGTAGTTCCAATTGTGCTCTAAAAAGACCAAACAAAGAAATAAAACCACAGCAAAGAAGATACTGCTACTGTCACCTGCTTTTAGTGGGTAGCTCAGTGGTTAGACCACAACAGGAGGGGTTTATTAGGATAACTGGAGTCATTGCCCATTTCAGTACATGTATAATTTAACAGAAGATAAAAGGGACCACATCATGAATGGGAGCCTTTTCCCTTGGGGCTGTAGGAGACATCTAGACTGTTTGCACCACCAGCTTAATGCTGTCTCAGGTAGGTCTATGCTGATGTAGGCATTTGTGTCAGCAAGACCTCAGTGTTACCTTAAAAAATAAAAAAGTGAGGTCCAGTCATTTGTTTCTACGTGCCTGAACAAGGACGGGATTTTGGGCTGTGCTTGCAATCCAACATGCACATTTTTGTGATGCTCCAGATATTTACATCCTTGATATTGCCAGGGGAAAAACATCATAGAATCATAGAATATCTCAAGTTGAAAGGTACTCATGAGGATCAACAAGTCCCTGCTCCTCACAGGACTACCTAAAACTAAATCATAGGACCAAGAGCATCGTCCAGATGGTCCTTGAAGTCTGACAGGCTTGGTGCCATGACTGCTTCCCTGGGGACCTTGTTCCAGTGAGTGACCACCCTCTTGGTCAGGAACCTTTTCCTAATTTCCAGTCTCAGCTTCCCCTGATGTAATTTCATTCCATTTCCTCGTGTCCTGTCACTGGTCACCAGAGAGAGGAGATCAGCACCTCCCCCTCCACTGCCCCCTGTGAGGAGGCTGTAGACTGTAATAAGGTACCCCCTCAGCCTTCTCCTCTCAAAGCTGAGCAAGCCAAATGACCTCAGTCGCTTGTAGTATCTCTTGCCCTTGAGGCCTTTCACCATCTTGGTCTCCCCTCTCTGGACACACTCTAATAGTCTGATGTCCTTATATTGAGGCGACCGAAACGGCAAACAGTGCTCAAGGTGGGGCTGCACCAGTGTAAAGTGGGACAGTCACCTCCCTTGACCAACCATCTATGTTGTGCTTGATGCACCCCAGGACATGGTTGGCCCTTTTGGCTGCCAGGGCACACTGTTGACTCATATTCAGCTTGCCATTGTCTAGAACCCCCAGATCTATTTCCATGGGGCTGCTTTCCAGCCTCTTGTCCCCCAGTTTGTATGTGTGTATATCCTGGCTACACCTGCAGCTGCAATAGTTTCAGTAGATTTCTTCTCAAGTAACCAAGTTTAGCCTTTAATTTTGAAAGGAAAATGAATGAATAGCAAATTTTCAAATTATATGATGTTGAATTTAAAATTAAATAGCACAGGTATTTTTCTTTCTCTTAAAACAGCCATCTCTGAGCAACAAAGTTCTAGTCCAGATTTTCTGAGGTACTTCAATGCAGATTTAACTAGGGCTTGTGTCTAGTCTCAGGCAGTTGCATTAAATGTGAATTTCCCTACTGGTAGTACTCTCTGTGGTACAGTACCGGCCTCACCAGGCTCTAGGATTTTGTAGTAAAGAAATCAACAAAAACGTTATATGAAATTATTTATATCACATTCCTTATTTACTTCTTTGAAAGAAAATAAAAAGAAAAATTGTCCTAACTTAATTGACAGGTGTTTGTCATAACTGTGTCATGTTATACATGGATATTGGTATTTTAAGAGTAGTTCTTCTCACAAGTAACATCATGCATTAATTTGTATCACTAATTTGTTGTGTGTTGCTGTTTGCAGTCACCTCAGTTGCTCTCTCCAACAACTACTGAGGTAATCCCCAATGCCTTCGTTCTCCTGTTCTGACCCATTTTGTGATGCATAAATCTGATCATATTGATAACCAGCAGCGTATGAAATGTGGGGTTTTCCTCCTGCCTCTACGGTGCATGGGGTTTTCTAATTTATGTTTTTCACAGTGTTACTTGTGTTGAATACGTGCTCTGCTTCTGGATTGTCATCTGTATGCATCTATCTCCACTGTCATCCATGTTTCTGCTTTCCAAAATAAAGGTTGTATTGTGGTCACTTCTTCAAGCTCTACTAAATAAATTTCATTGGGAAATATGATTTACGTTTACATTCAAAGCTGCCAGCATGAGTTGACTTAAATTAATGCTTGGCACAGCTTTCTCTTTTTTTCTTTTTATTTTTTTATTCCACAAATAGTTAAACTCCTTACTATTTGTGCAGACATACTGTTAAATTATTTGCACATACCTGCTGGGTCTGTGTATTTTGATGTACATTCATGATCAAAGCCAGTCATTGTTGCAAGAAACATCACCTTGGAAGCAGTGAAAGCATTTCACACAGCTTCCCAGATAGTAAGTCAATTACATATCACAGACCTGGCTACTTTCTCCATTATCCCAATTTTATGTTAAGAGCACTGTCTTGCAAAATTTTGGTAATAGTGGAGAGTCACGAATTTTCAATAAGGATTGTAAATCACTAACTGTCACTATGAGCATTGGTTAAACAGAGAAGTTAACCAATAGAAATGTATTTTAATTGACAGCTTAAAAATTAAAACGTTCTTTCTTTAATATTTGATTTAATGGACTTAATTGACTGTTCCTTACAGAGACACAAAGTACAAAAGGTAAGGTCTGAAATAATCAATATGAAATCTTGGTATTTTGTTTAATTTCCTTTAAATTAGCTATCATTTAGAAAACAGTCATACTATTAAATTCCAGAAGTGACACTGGTATGGAGGTTGGTGCTGCCATGTTTCGTGTTGTGTGACTTCTCCAGGTAATCCAGCTTTGCCGTGTTTACTGTCTTTCTCTAAAGAGTCTATGATCAGGTGCTCAGGCATCATCATCTGCAAATTTGTCACCAGTTTTGTTGCAGGGAATTTTGTTAGAGGAAAACTCCACTGTATTGTACAATTGGACACATCATAGACCATTAGCTAACATTGTGTGGTATTTAAATATAATTGCAAGACTTTCTAGACATTGCGATACTGCTTGTAACTCTCTTCACTCTCTTCACAAGGGTTAAAATGGGTATTAAATAATGTACATACTTCATAAGGGAAACATCTCAAGCTGGGCATAGAGGGGTTGGTGGCAGAATGCCTACAGAATGCTGCATGCTTGGGAAGGCATCAATTGTTCTCTCTTTTTAATCAATTCTCTCTTTTTCGTATAATTTTTTTCTGAAATGGATATTAATTTCTCCTGAAATTGATATTAAAGCAGTAATGCTACTTACCCCTACAGAGAACTGATTTTCCATTTTTGAAAATGCAGTCTGGGCTGAGGTGGAAGGGATGAAATGTACTTGAGCCAGAGCAGAAAAACTGATGATAGGAGAACATTGCACATCTCCATAGAGTCAAGGATAATCCCAGAGAGGCCAGATGGGAAACTGCATTCCTCTAAAGATGAATGGATGGATGGATGGATATAATTATGTTGTCCTGATAGGAATCTGGGAGATGATGATGGAGCTAAGTAGGATCTCCTGTGTGTTTAAATGATGAATGATCCAGTGGGAGTCACACAGGTGCCTAAAGATGTCCCAGGATTCATGGCCAGTGACTAGTGGTACGCTATGGTGTAGCGTATCTTCACTCACTCCTATTGGAATAGGGGGGAGGATGCATTTTGTGGAGTGTGACTTTCCATAAGGGAACATCTGCAGGTTACCTCGATTTGTTGTAATTTGAAGTTAACTCAAGACAGTTCTTGTCTTAAAAGAAACAAGAAACTTGAATTTGCTTTTATAGCTTGTTTACAAAAAGTCATTTCCCCATCTAATTCACTTAGTAATGCTTTTACTGTTAGGAAGACACTACATGCGAAGTGCAATTGTAATTTAACTAGCTGTAGAGAGTGAGGGGTTTGGAATGGGTGTACATGGTTTTAAGTGGTTGAAGCCAAGGATTTAGTGGGAAATGGGTTGTATGACCTGCTTTGCACAATGCTGCAGTGTTAATGCTGCATATGAGTGTTTATATCAGTTACCTACCTAGTAATGTTGTAATATGGTGCGTTGGGCAGTTTGTACAGCAGACACAGTTGTTTTTGTGATGTAGTGAAGCCAACAAATGCTGATTTTTGTGTTGCCTGTAACTATTGTGCATCCATTCATATGGGTACAAAGTGGCCATAGTACTATCATGCTAACCTGATCCCATCTGCCACCACCAGTGTACGTTCAGGGAATTATACTGTCTGGAAACAACACTTGTACAGTGTTATGTTCTTTTCAAATTATATTGTCATTAAATTAATGTATGTGCTGACTTTCCTGGGAACATGACTGTTCTCTGATACTTGGCAGAGCTCCTTCAGTCACACTGCAGTGGAGGTGCTTACAGCTGAAAGCTGCCTCATTCCATTGGGATTGCATGGAGCGTTATGACAGCATTGACTTCCATCTACACAGCACAGAAATGCACAAAATGGCATATTCTGCCTGTTTCATAAATGAATTATCTTCCCTAATGACATGTATTTCCTCTCTTCCTCTCAGGGTGACCAAGATGACAGATCTTTCAAACAGTACAGGACATCAAGTCCTAGCTCTGCTGGCTCACTGGGCTACGGTCGCTACACTCCAACCTCACATTCTCCTCAGCATTACAGCAGACCAGGTAATTGAAAAGTAGCCTTATTTATTCTCTAGATTTTTCCACTACTTTTTCTTATGTTGTAGGGTAGACTTTGGTAGATAGGGGTCTAAGGTGGAGTAGTTCATGACAGTGATTTGTTTATTGTCCCACGGGGAGAAAGGAAACAAGTGCTTCAGGCATGAGCATTTAAGAAAAAGAAAACAAGTATCTTGAAAGATTGATTTTATGTATCTGTAAACGGAAGACAGAACAGTTTAAAGGACTTAAACCTAGTTCCATCATTCCTGAAGCTACACATTCAATCCACAGTTCTTTCACGGTGTGACGTGGAGCAGTGAATGTGCACAAAACCAAGAGGGTGATTGAGTGACTTCGTATCCCTTCTTGTACTGCAGAGTTATGGTCTGTGTCTCCTCTCCACAGTGCAAGAGCTCGAGGAGTGACTAGTGGTTCTAATGGCTGGATTTTGAAGGCCAAGTTACTTTAGTTGAGAAGTTTACAGCAATGCTTATTGCAGCTTTGGGCGGTAGTGGCAGCTATGCTGGTGCTCTTGTTGCACAGAGAGGAGGGATCACCCCCTTTTGATCCTTGTATGGAGACCCCATACAAAAGCTCATTTGTATTTGGGCATTGTACAGAGTTTTATCCTTAGAAATAATCAACTAAATTGCTCAAAATTTAGTCTAATTTTTCTCTGCTCCATCATTTGAGTGGAAAACTCAGGGCATTTATACTATTTTCTTGGTGTCTTTTAATTTCATTGGGGACATATTATAAACTAGTTTGGAAAATTGGGAGTTCTTAATCTTTCTAGTGGAAATGAAAATGTTATGGGTAACACAAACAATTCTTACAGGAGTTGAATACTTGTACTACATAAAGTCTTTGACAAAGTGGAAATGAGATTGAGTATCAAAGATCTATTAAAGAGAGGAAAGATTAGTCTCTGCTGAAGGTCTGGCAGCTGTGTCATGCTTAAGCTTAGCTGCACACTCTTAAAGCAAGGAGGAAAGACGAAGGAATTTTTAATTAATTCTAATGTTTTACAGCTTCATTGAAAATTTATAAGATAGTCACCATAATTGCCACTTTTGATAATTGCCATTAATGCTCCAAAATATGTTATCGGGACATTATTACAACAACGCAAAAATGACTTCTGAGATTGTTTTTCAAAGCACTTAATCACATGTCTAATTTTCAGAGCTCAAATAACTTCAGGATGTTTCTTCAAATGCTTAAATTAGCCATGCACTTGAGTGCCCTGGTACATTGTGAACTAAATCCTACCAGTGTGCACCGACAGCAGTGAGAACTGGACCCACTCGTAGCACAGTTCCCAGCAGAGACAAGGCTCTCTCCATTTCATTTCATTAGATCCATTATGAGCATATATCATTCCCACTTGCAGCTTTTGAATATGCAGATTTTCCCCCGAGTGCAGCTATGTTTTTTGTGGTGCCTTTTCTGGAATATTTTCTGATGCGTTACATTATCAGCATGTTATGTGATACTCTCTCTGTCTGCAGAAAACCCGTGTCCCTTGGCCAATCACATAGTATGGCCACTGTGATGTTTTTAGCAATAACAAAAGAGAGATGAAGTCTTAAATATAAACTATATGTTTTCTAAGCATCAGGAGGAAAATGTTCCTGAAAAAAAGGATGGCATTGTAATTTGTGGCTTTCAGTAAGTGAACTAAATAGTTTATTTTCACTTACTCTCTGTTGCCCCCAGCTGGTACTCAGAGTCTTGGTACCAGTAGCTGCATCTCCCTGCCCCAACACCCAAGCCCTACATCTACATTCAGACATCATTACATCCCTTTCTTCAAAGGTAAGGTCCAGGAATGCAAACCGTGCTGTGATACTGTAGACTTATTCAGATGTGTTTCACTTTTATGTCTGTGCAAGCATGGCTTCCACTTGGATAAAATTTGTCTTAATTTTGTGCAAGTGCTTTCTTGATGTACTGTGTAAATTTTAAGAACTGAGTGGGTATGGGTTGTTTTATTTTTGCTTTTTTTTTTCAGTGAGTGTTAAGTGTTTTTCAAAAGGGTGGAGGGAAGGAATTAGATTTTCTAATGAAAATGTGGGAGGGAAATAATTCAAAAGACTATTTGTTCTGAAATACAGTGTTTACCCTATTTTGATGATGTTAAATAAATATTATAACAGCTTATATGTTGATTCCAACATTGGATGATCAGTTACCTAACGTTCTAACCTACCTTTAGGGATTCTTCATGTTATTTGTAGGCTTACCAGAAATTATGCCAGATAAGCTGGTTAAATCAGTATACCTGCACTGATTAGCAAATAATGTTATAAAACAGAGTAACTGAGTCTAAACTCCTTGCCTTTTTTTTTTCTTTTTTTTTTTGCACTGGGTATTAACTTTTAATGACCTTTAATGCAGATGTGAGACAGTAATGAGAAATGCCAAGAACTTTCAAAGCAAAGGCTACTTTTTTAGCTAGTTAGTTAAATGCCAGAAGGAGAAGACACTCAGCTACCATATGTGTCTTCCCCTGAGTTGGTCCTTTCTAGTAACAATGAGTGGGGAGGAGACATGAATGATGGATGCCAAACGTTTTCAGTGCCTGTTCCTTGACTCTCATGTACTGTTTGATTTAATAAAGTGAAACTGTTCTTCTTGCCTTCGTAACCATTACAGACAAGGTAGTGACCCTCTGCAGGAACCAGACTTGCAAACTCAAATGAATAGCAGCAGCCCATCACCTTTCAGAAAGTAACTAATGTGTCTTCATTGGGCCCTAATGCATCCAGAAACAGTTCTGTCCAAAGTCAGCTGAATTTCACTGGTATAAGCAGAAACAAAATCAGGCTTGAGTCTTCCAAATGTGATTCCTGAGAGAAAATTTTGGAAGAAGCGGCTTAGGAGATTAACCTGGTTGTTGCCATTTAGTTGCAAAACTCCTTCCTACACCCACAAGCACTCACCCCAAAGACATTTCTTGGAAGGCTGGCACCCACCATGGTATTCCCTGAGGCACTGCGTGAACAGTTTTTTGATCTGTCCTGTAAATTTGGGCAATATCATGCAACCTGATGTACTGAGGAAGAAAAACCTTGTCAGTGTGCTGCAGTGCAGGATTTCACTGTATGGGAAGCTCTTACTCGAAGCCCGCCTGCAGTTGCTTAGCAGCACACCCGTTAAAATGAGTTTCTGTTCAGTGCTACCTGCTGTTGCTCAGAGCAGCAGCAATTACTTTATGCTCCTGTTTGGAGGAAAAAGTCCTCAAGTGGCAGCTTCATGTGCCCAAACAATTATTAGTAGTGTGATCAAAATTATAATATTTTGCAATTCTGTGGCACTTTTATCAAGAAACTAAAATATTTTGCAAGCAGTAGCTTACAAGGCCTCACAGCACTCCTGTGAGGCAGGCGAGCCTGTTTATAATTTTCCTGTATAGGTTATCCTGGGCCCTGCCGAGGCTGTATAGATTATCCGCTGTTTTAAGCTGAGTTAACATCTTAGTCCAAAAGCAGTCAGAAGATTTGCCTCCATCCTCTTCAAGTTCTCTGAATTCTTTTCTCTGAGTTGTAGACTGTATTTTTTCTTTATCTTGAGAAGCCTTTTGAGGACATCAATGTGCTATTTTTTTTCTCTTCAGAGTGGCTAGTGTGGGAAGAGTAGGATTGTAGAAATAGTTGTTTTGCATCCCAAGTTCATGTTGCCACTTCAGTTATAGAACAGTGAAATCACCCTCATTTAAATTTTTTTCCAAGTCCAAAAATAATACACTGGTTAATAATACTAAAAGTAATCTTTGTAAAACCAGCACTTCACAATTGTAATAAAAAAATATTTATTTAAGCTTCCGGGAGACAGAATTGTTACTACCCTAGGGAAATTAAACCAGGCAGAATCTTCCTTTTGACTTCACTGAGTTTGCATCATAGTCATCCTGAGAATTACACAATTCATCATTTTTCCAGCGAAAAAGATGATTACTGAGTTCCTGTTCTTTCTTCATTATCCTGTAGTCTAGCTCCCATGACATGTAATAGAATGAGCTGCTCTTTATCATGCAGACAAATAATTTGATTGTGCTTCTTTAAGGATTTTTGTCTTCAAAACGTCTTCACAATAAATCCTGTCACAGCCTTGCTTCAAGAAAGCTTCATGGTTCATGCCCTAGTGAATCAAAGGGTGTGATATTCCAAGTACCTATGCTTGGTGTAACTCTTCCTCTTGAGGTGATGGAGTCAATGAGCATACAGGATGTGCTGAGCCATACTAAAAAAATGCTTACTTAAAATGTGGTGCAAAGTATCCTGCCTTTCTAGTGCAGGAGCACAGCTTCCAATGCCCATTTGTTTGGCTTTGAAAGCTTGAAAAGAATTAGTCACCAAACTTCACTAAACTTTATCTAGCTTAAAGCACCATATGCAGAGATACTAAAGGATCCAGTTTCAGGAGTAGGCTCTGACATGTCCCTTATTAGGCCAATGGTATCTGTTTGTTGTTCAATCCCGAACTTCAACAGCTCTTACTGTAACTTGTTATCAAATTTCCCATCCTCATAGATAAGATAAAAGTTGGCTAGGAAGGAGGTCTAAACAATATTATACTTTTCCTGACAGTCCCTTGAAAAGGGAGTATGGTCTGAGCTCTGGTCAGTTGGCTCCACACACACTAAGGTTAAAAGAGCAGCCTTCCCTGTCAGCTGCCAAAAGACACAAGGAAGTTTTTGTGGTTGACAGTCAAGTTCAAAGTAAACCTTTCCAGATTCTTTCCAAGTCAAACAAAAAAACAGGGAAGAGTTCATGATTCTGTTTTTTTTTGCTCTGCACTGACCAGTGGAGCAGATCACAGCCTGCAGCTGTTTGTGGCAGAAGACAACCAAAAGTTTGAAAAATCACTCTGGTAGTTTTATTTTCTCTTGAGACCTTATTTGAAGTTCTTGTTCAGTGTATACCAGGGAAACCTTGACTGAGACAAATTCTTGGCAAAGTCTCATTTTAGAGATTTCTGTTATAGGCTAGATTAAATTACTATCTGGAGTTCCTACACATGAACTTTCTACACGAGCTTTCAGTTTGCTTTATTGTTAAATACTTACTTTTGTGTGCAAAATATGAAATAAAACTGTTCTTTTGTGTTTGTCCAAATTGGTGACAGAATTATAAATATAATTTAAATGTGTATCAGCTTGTACAAGTGGGCTGCAAGAAGAAACTTTTCCCTGATTTCATCCTTAATTCTTCCATTTTGAGCAAGTTAGAGGTGATGGCTTTGCAAACTGCTCCACCCAGGTGATCCTTGCATCAAGCAGCTTGTGGATTTGCTGTCCCCTGGTGCTTGTGCTTGCATCCTGTTTTCTTACAAGTTTATTCCTCTTAATCAATACTTCCTCCTGATTCCCTGCTGACACCCTACCCTATCCCTGAAGAATGATCCTCTATGTGTGTACGATGCCAGCACCTCGGGGTCACTGTTCAAGGAAGTAATTCTTTGTGCAAGTCATATATGAATATGAATTTTTAATAATATGCTAATTTTAAGTAAATGATTAATTAATACACTGTGAAAATCACCTGAAAACTTTCCTTTTCTTTTTAAATTAAAAAGTTCCAGTAGTACATCACTTTGGGATTAAGTTTTTAAGGTTATTTGAGGTGTGAAGGGCCTTAAATAAATTCTACCACTGCTCTTTGCATTCGAAGTTGGAATGGCATTGAGGCTTCTCCCATTTAGTAGGGGTGGCCAAGCATCTGGGCAGCAAGCAGCAAAGAAAGAGGGAATTAATAAATGTGTAGTGAAAACCTGTCATCACTCCTTCCAAGAGCAAAGTGTGAATCAAGAAACTGAATAACTGTCTGGTTCCTTGTCTGAGGACAACTTGACTGCAAGCTGGTGGTGCTGCACCAGATTTTTAGTAATGCCTTAATTCTTCCCTTACTTTTTGGAAAGACCATAGGCTATCAGCATGTGCAGTTGTAATTTCACTTTTTCAACTGCTCTGATTACGGTTTTTTTTTTTTTTTCAATGAGAAATCACTGTTATTGAGTGCACAGTGGTAATGGCTGAATAGTTTTCAAGTTTTAATTTTTCACCAACTGTGAAAAAAACAGACACAAAATTTAGAACAGATTACTTAGTGTATCATTGTGAGATACGCAGCACGCTCTTCTGACCTCGTCTGGCCTGCTTCTGCTCCCGTTGAACTCAGTGTCACTACCCAGTTGACTTCAGTGGTGCATGTCAAGGCTGCCGTCGGTGACAGACCAATGACCATGCATCCACTGCTTGTTGACAGAGGCAAGGGTTCCACAGAGACCACCTCCATGGGCATGGCCTAGACACTTACGGTAATCCAGTAGTTTAATGGTTATAAAACTTACCCTCCCTGAAGGCAGAACTCATTAATATATCTAGAGCTCTGAGCTGCTGCACTTTCTTTACTCCCAAAAAACCTGCCATAATTTCATTGTTACTAGCCATTAAATTTGTGCTCCATCCACACTAAAACAGTAACAGCAAATTTACAACCATTTTATGTTAGAATAAATGTCATGTTTGGCTTCCAGTTGCTTAACAGTGCTGTAAATTAATTGGATTTTACAAGTCCCAAAAAAGTAGAGCTTTACTTTTTTGTTTGCCAAGCAGCACTATAATGCCATAGACTGTGCGTTGGAGAAATTAGCTAAGAGGAAATGAATGGCACCTAATGAGCATTTGACAAAACCAGCGGAAAAATGAATATGGATCAATTTTATATATATATTGAAATTTGGTGAAGTGACTATGGCATTATAGATCCATGACTTGATAATCCAACCTTGTTTGCATAAATATAAAATGCTGTGGCATGTTACCTGTGGGAAAAGTTTGCAATTAAGAACCAAATTTCAACATCTGTTTTTGTCATTGATATACACAGGAATATTTGACTTAACCATAGCATCTGTTTTTTGGTCTAGTCCTGCTTTGAGATAAATTTAAACACTACTGAAAGATTACTGAGTAATTTAAACATTACTGAATGATTTCATTACTGGTTTGAGGGACAGGCTATGAGCTATAGCATTAAACTTTTAAAAAACTTGATTGATAGATTATTCAGTTAAGGCTATGCAAAACACATTAGACAATTGTAGCCGTTCTTGTCCTTTTATTTTCTTAATTAAAGTGTTGTTAATAGAGAAACCTTAGTTTCCAAGTGGGGCAGTTTAATCTAATATGATCTATGAGATATTAATTATTGATAAGATGTTTGGAGACTGAGCCAATACACTCTGCTGAAAAATAATGGCTTTTACAAAAACCATATATTTAAACCTGTTGGATTAACAAGTCATTCTGAACAAGCTTTTATGCTTGAAATACTCTACTTTGCTTTCCATTTTTTTCTTTTATCTGCTTTCTTTGCTCTTCCCCTTGGAGGCAGTGAAAGTGGTCGGAGCACTCCAAGCTTATCCATGTACTCAGACAGCAAATCTTCACCTTCTGTCTATCAGCAGGCTCCTAGGCATTTCCATATTCCAGGTAGGCATTCACTGCTTAGCTTTTGAACTTGAATTACTGACACCTGTTTATTCTCTTCTGAATGTAATTTTTTATTTGCATTGATTTGTGAATTTTGAACTGCAAGAGAAGAAAATGTCTGATAAGTCAAAATCTGTTAACTGTTAAACTTAGTCTCAGAAATGAAGGAGTTAAGAGAGATGTGTGCTTATGAATATTAAAAAAATGCATTAGAGGAGGCAGAGTGACAAATGTTATTAAGCCTACAGAGATGATACAATTATTTATAGTGCCATGGCTGCATAGGTCTGTTGCATTTGTGTGCAGGAGGGAAGGCTGAATGAGTTTTGGTTTTGTTTTTTTCTTTATCCATCTACTCTCTGAATTAAAGAGTCATATTAACATAGACTTTAAAAATAGCTGGAAGACTTTAGACCTCCAAGAAGCTCACTGTGGCTGCATCTTTGCACATGTACTATACTGTTGTCCAATTCCCATTCAGTTTACAAGCACGTTAGATTTATGTCCACACTGTTTAGCTTTTTTGACTGCTAAAGACATCGACTTGCTCAGTGGAATAGTTTGTTTATTTATGTTTAGCTTCTTGTGTTAATGTTTCTGTAAACACACCATAATTAGAAATTGTATCTTCTCAGGTCTGTAGTACTAAGTAAATTTGATGTCTGTACAACATGACTGTGGCTCTAGGGGGCTTTAAAAAAATTCCTGGAAGGCCAGGATAGCTATACCATTCAAAATATAGACAAACTATAGAATTTCCTAGAAGAATACTAGGCATTTGCAATACAAATATCTATATCTGAACACGTACACTTTCTTCATAATTAATGGAGAAAGTCCCTTTTGAAGTGTGACTGTTGCAGCGGTCTGTTGTACCTATATATGAATTTTATTTTAAGTAGTGAGAAGTGTAGCCAGTTTCTCTTTGTCGTCTATGAAGTAGACATTGGTAGTGCAGATGTAACCATCTACCATTCAGCAAATGGATGCCATTCAAGGTGTCTTAAAGCATTCTGAGGGACTTAGGGGGGATTATGCTGCATAGGTAGGAATAGGCAATGTTTTAAGTATATAAAGATGATGGGTAAGGCTTCATTCTCTTGTAATAACCGGTGAATGACAGAGCACTGAATGAACATGCAGTCTTTGTTCAAGTGTTTGCATTTTAGCGTTGAGGGGAGACAAGAGCAACATGGTCTGAACTGCTTGCTTACTCTTTTATTCTTTCCTTTCTCTTTCCTCTTCCTCAGACACTGGCGTAAAAGATAACATCTATAGGAAACCTCCTATCTACAAACAGCATGGTACAGTCTGCTTTTCTCTCTTTCAGTTTTCTCTACATGTCTTTGTAAAGAAGTGCACATTGACTTCCAAATTAGTTTGCTATAGTTTTTACATTTCATTATGTCCCTATAATCTCAAATAGAAAAGGAAAAACAGTAAAATTAAAGTGAAAAATTAAGTGAAAATTAAAGTGTTTTGTATATGTTACTGTTCAAGGATCCAGTAAGTTCTGTAAAATTGGAATAATGATATATTGATTTGTCTTGGTAATTCAGAGTTTATACTAACTTCAAAGCATTTTTCTTATTTATAGAAGGATATATAACATGTACATGTAGAAGCTCTCCTGTTTTCAGACCATGCCTTGTTTTTGTAAATAATTCTTACTTCTATATTGGTGGGGAGAAAAATGTTAATTGATAAGTGGTGTATGTGAATTACTTTTCATCTGCAAGTTCTTTAAGCTGTAAAATATCAGGAACAAACGTAATCACACCATGGCAGTTAGGAACAAATTCAGTAGCTGATAGCATTGGCAAGATATGATTGGAAAACCTTTGGCAGACCCAGCAACAAGACTGCTGTCTGAGTTTCTATACAACAGAAATAAATATGTGATGTTTTATGCCACTGAGAATCTAACTTATGACTCTGGTAAATATAAAGTCTGTGTTCTTCTATTGTTTTTGATGGATATTTAACTCATTAACACCAATGCAATGCCCATGTTGATGTCAGTGCCTTTGTGTTCTCAGTGATGGTGGTCTTGGTACATGATATAGGCTATAGAAATACAGAGTTAATTTTTCTAAACTGATTTCCATTATTAATCTTTAGAAACAAATATGTATGGATTCTACTTCGTTAGGGTGCCTGGAAAGTGCAGAAGTACATTTCTGATTTAAAGTAATGACTGGGGTACTCCTGTACTCGGAAGCAAAGGACAAAAATAAAATGCATAATATAAATCTGCCCCAAACCAAAAATTGTATTTTAATTATGATTGCTGCCCTGCTTGAGAATGAATGAGAGAAAAAAGTAAGCATGCGAGATGTTCATCACACTGTGAGCAATAGCTAAGGCACTTTGGGGTTGAAAGCATGTATCTTTGGGGGTACAGATGGGAGAACGAAGCTATGCCACTCTTCATGGCCAGGGAAGGTCCAGGCTGTGCCTGTGAGCAGTGTCTCTATTGGAGCAAACTCTTCCCATCTTATTCCCTTCTGCAGCACTGTCCGCAGAGAGGTGACTTCCCACGTTATATGTAAGAACGAGAACACTCCATGTGTTTCTTCTCCCATACTTTGGCTTTAGCTGCTAGCTGATAACTTTCTATGAGTCAAAGGTCAGGGAACTGCAGATACAACACCGGCTTCATGGTCAGGAAAAGGAAAATACATTTTACATATTTTTCTGTTGTGGTAATAAGGGGCTTTAACTGAATTTTTAAAACTAAGTTAACGTTTAGTCCATAAATGATGCTTTTATGTAGTTATATTTTTGTACTATCTTTCACGGGAAACAACAGTTATTTCTGTTTTGGATGAAGTTCTAGTTTGAATCTGGTACAGTAATAGGAGAAAATTGTTAACTGATGTCTCCCAACTGAGTGAGTCAGCCTGTGCAAGTTCACTGTAAATGGTGCTTCGTGCCAAAATAACTCCATGTTTGAATACTCCAGATTTAGATAACCTCTGTGCTTTTTTTCAGGGAATGGTTTTGAACAAAGCCAGACTTGCTGATATTTCAGTGCAGTTTAGGTGTTGGTCTTTGATAGGCATTTTCTGCTCACAGTGTCCTAATCTTGGACAAACTAATGTTACCTCTAAGGCAAAAAGGTAGTATCTGTTTGGTTTAGTGCTTGATTTAATGTAATCTTCTAACATTGTAGTCTGCCCAAGCTCTCTAATTCCCTCTTGTCTATAGATATAAAAATCATTTGAGGCAACTACTCAGGCTGAGCAAAAAAAGATACAGATAAAGGAAGAAGCTGAATATTACGGTGGTGTTTATAAAGTTTATGAGCAAATGCAAAGATAAAATTATCTAGTGTAAATCAGCGTAGTTTCACTGATTTACACAAGCTGATGATACGGTTCTGATGTCCTGTATCCTGGCTGCGTAATTTAATTTTATAGATATTTTTGGTTTGCAAAAAGGATTCAAAGCAGGAGCTTTTTTGTTCCAGGCCAGGCATTTTGATATCAATTTTCCATCCATCAGCTATGCAGTCCAAGTCTGGTTTATGTCAATTTTGCACTGCTCTATGGAGTTGTTCCTTGTAATCACTGGAGTGAGTGGAGAATTAAATTATCAAGTCGGCAATCTTTATAGGTTAACAAGGATATATGTTTTAATCTTTCTTCTATAGATTATAGGTGTTCTGAAAGGTTGTATTGAAAACATATGCTTGTTGTTTTTCTACTGATGAGCAAAACGTAATTTACTGTAACTCAAAAACCCCAAAAAATCAATGAGATTTTCTTCCAAAAAAAACAACAAACAAAATCACCTTTTATTCTGGAAGAGCTCCCAGCTAAAGCATGAACATGTGAGCAGCTGATGATTCAGCTCCTCAAGCTTACAGGACACTGAACTGATACATGCTGAAAAGTAGCCAGAGAACATTCCTTCCTTGAAGAGACCAAGCTTGAACAAACAAGCACAAAAATGATCTTTAAAACAAAAAGTGTAAGAAGCTCTTACAAAACATTTGGCTTTAAAAGGTTTCAGTTACCAGCAGTGCCCAACAGATTTTCTGTAGCTACAGCTTCTATGTTTCTATTATAAACACCCAACTTCAGAATGAAAGAAAAAAGTAGGTAGTGGAAGACTGGGACGTATGAGAGATCAGGCTGAGAGCTGGGGTCAAAGAGTGAAGATTGCAGGAGCCTGTGTGGTTGTTCTGTTGTGTGTGTTCACATCTCAAAAATATTTCAGCATAGTTCAAAATTTTAAAAAAAAAACAAAACCAAACAAATCGAACTGAAAAGGTTTGCTCTTCAACAATATTAGCACTGATCCCATGTTGGGGTTCACAGCAGAACTGAGTATCCCTTGTAGTAGTGAAGCTAGTGCTCAGTACTGATGAAATCCAGGCCATTTGTATTTTTCTGACAACCATGTGTTGAAAAAGCACTCTCAGAATCTTGGGAGGGGCAGGACTTCATGGGCCCCACTGGTTTTTGTTTTACTCCTCTGCATCTCTGTATAAAACCTTGGTGTTTAACTATGTTGAAGTTAGATGCTCTCAAGATCCAGTGGAACATATGAAATCTCTGAATAACACTTTGGATTAAACTTAGTTTTTCGCTTGGAAAACATCAACATCTCAAAACAAAAACCATTTCCAAAAAAGCATCAGATTCTCTATATTGATTTCTGATTTAGTGAGAGCAAAATCCATACATACAACCTAAACAATTTGTTGACTGGTGATTTAGGGTATGCTCCCAAAACATCAGTGAACTAGGTTTGAAGTCCTTGCAATGTAGGGACTTTATTCTTTATCTGTCATATATGGATATTTTATTTCTTTCTTGAAGAAGCAGCTTGCCATCTTGGGAAAATGCCCTTGTCAGGATGCTATTAGCTAACTCTAAATCTTTGAGTGTTTTCATAATGCTGTTTTTGTTTTATGATCCAACTTTGTTTTGCCACATTAAATTGAGGAAAAAATAAAACTTCTATAGTTACAGGATTTCGCCTCTAACTTGTAGATTTTTTTCCTTACTGCAATTTGTAATTTTTTAAGTATCACCTCCTCCACAAAATCAGTTAAGGATGTCATCTGTGTAATGGTATCAGAAAAGAAAACTGAATAGTACTGAAGTGCTAATGGTGGTGGCCTTTTGCCCCTGTTATTTAGGTGCAGGGCATGTCCTCTGCAAACATAACTGGCGGTGGAAACGGAGAGGGCAGATTTGTTCCCAGCTAGCAAGGAGTGTTATAGCTCTTCCGACGGTGCAACTTGATCTCCTCCCCAGCTCTTGTCTCTGAGAGTGTAATCTGAGCCTTCACTTTTGTATTATCATACCATTTTTATTATTAATAAATGTTTTCTGACTACTTTGTGTTGCATGGGGCTCTTGTGTTGCACTTGTGCTCTGGCACTGCAGACAACCCCATTGTTATGAGAACTTCTCGTAGACTTAAAATTATGCTAGATCCTTGCATTGCTTCAGTTTTGTACCATTAAACTCTCCCCAAAACAAGTAGGACTCAAATTTTGGGAAGTTATCTGAAAAGGTGTGAAATTTGCTACAACATCTTTCTGTAAGATTCTGTGTCTGGAACAATAGGCTGAAACATAAGAGACAAAAAAAAAACCCACCACCACATTTGATAGTTTTGAACTGTCTAATGCATAGCTTTTAGGTTTTCAGTTTTGAGTTTTTCTTCTCAGCAATTTGGAAAGGTACAAGAAAATAAACCAACAATAAAATATCAGCAATATTTTTTTGTTAAAATTCTCTTTAAGAGGGCAACACAGTCAGAAAAGTGATTGGTCAGAGAACTGTGAATTTTAGAGTCTGACACAGCCTCTCTTGCAGATTTCCTGAAGAGGTAATACCAAACTTGTTCCTAACTTCTTTACCATAATTGCTTATCCTTTTTGTGAATGTAGGAGGCCCAGGTGTGTAGACCACAAAATATCTATGTAACCACATAAAATTTCATGGTTGTGGTAACACAGAAGAATGAGAAAATACTTGCTCCTGTGTGCAGTGACCATGTAGGTCTGTCCCTAAAATATGATGTAGGTTTTTTCCCACTAATTTCTCCCCAAATTTAGTTTCTTCCTAAAAATATAGATTCAAAATCCATCAGGAATAGATTGTCTAAATTCACTGTGTGCCTGAAAGATGAATATTACTGTAACAATTTCAAAATTTTTTTAAGTAATGCTGTGAAGCCGTGGGTCTATGCATTGAATTTTCTGCCCAGCTCTGTTTTGGTTTTTTTCCTGTCTTAAAAAGATTTGGAAAATAACCACAGTCAAAACAGAAGACAAAACCAATGTAATCTGTTCTAATTTTATAAATTAACTTAATCTTCCAGCAGCAAGAAGATCGGAAGGGGAGGATGGAAGCTTGGATCAGGACGGTAAGAAGGTAATGATCAGGAAGAACAAAAGGGAGTAGTTTCTTGATCTTTCTTGAAGCAACTGTTTTTAAAAACATGTTCATACATAAAGGTATTCTTCATATAACTGAAATAATCATTACTACTTTTAGGGCTTTCCAAGAAGATATAGAAAAGTTTAATCTCACCCGGAAGTTTTAGGATCTACATTCTCCAATAAAGAAAGAAATAGGGATATTGAGATGAGGAACAATAAGCTCATGGATTTTCACTCAGTCTCAATATACGCATTGGTGATTCAGCTAAGCCTGTGGACTTTTACTTAGAGTGCATATTAACATACAAGATTCATTATAAGAAAATGATGTAGTGAATCTCCTAAAGTGGGATACCATGTGCAGCTTAATTAACAGAGAAACTATCCTCAGCCCAGCTGAAAGTTAAGAGTTTTTGGTAGCTGTGGCATCTAATGAGGAGTCCCATGATAACAGTCAAATTTTATCACTTGATAAAGGATGGTACAAGTTGCAGTGAATGTAACCATACAGTCAGTTCACAAGGCTTCCCAGACAGGTGAGGAAGGAGAACTGCATTCAGATGTTAAATCCTGAATCCTGTAACAGGCTCTTGTTCTTTCCAGCTAAAGACCAGTTGGCTTATTCTGAAAGGGGATATGGACACCAGAACTAATTCCCCGGATTCAGACACGCGGTCCCTGTCTCTTATTGCCGGAACCGACAGAGAAAACTTCCCGAGGGCGCAGGAGGGCACGACTGCCGGCTACTCCCGTGAGTGCTGCTACCTATTTGCAACAGACAGGATGGTGGTATCAGGCAGATAATTGACTTGTGCTAATTACTGCTCGATACAAACTATGTATTTAGAATATTAGAAGAGCCATTTCTTCTATATCATGATAAAGCATAAAGAACACTTTGCTCCACAGATTAATTTAGAATAGGCATTTTTTATTATTTCTCACAGTTATACCTATAAGTTCACAGAAGCCTTCCAGATATACAAGCCATTTAGTAACCAGGTGGAATAATAGGATAATTTTGTTGCTAAATACTGGCCTGAAGACCATATGTCCATGTTTGCTGTCAGTACCAAAAGCATGTTCTATACGTTTATTACCTGTATTTCAGCAAGTCAGGAGGTGAAAGAAATGATAATCAGAATTGAGTCTGAATTTTATTTTTAGATTACAGAAATTACAAAAAAAATAAGTTAAATTAATTTTAACAGATAACTGGGCCATTCCTCTCCCTGCTTCCTCCACTTTACAAAATACGGCATTAGCAGGTCATCTGGGGTAAACAAGTTGGGGAAGCAGTTTTCCAAAGGAATGCACCCAATGCAAGGCATGTCTGGCAGCAGGGCTAGGATGTCAGTCTTGTGGGCATTTTGGTAATGTGATAGCTGGCTCCATCAACTTATATTAAGGAAATTATGGCTTAGCTATGCAAGGAACAGGAAAAACAGATGCTACAAAGTCTGTCGCAAGGCTGTAACAAGATAAAGAAGAAAAGTTATCTTGAATCATTCGTCTCACTGATCTAACCTGAAGGGATTTGATCCCCCAGTCCTCACCAGACATTGCATACATGTGCACAAGGTCTGTTGTAGGATTCCCTGGGCAGGGGAAGTCAAGTCTGGCCACGTCACACACCTAATGTCTATAAGATTCCTTCTATAGTTTTTTTTTTATTATTATTATTATCTTGGGAATGTGAAGCTGTTAAAACTAGAATTGCAAAAGTTGGTTCACACCTCTGTGAGGGTCAATATCACCTCTGTGCCAATGCTATATAGGTTGTGTAGTTCGTTTTCCATTGCTTTTTGTCAGCATTTCTCTGTCCCTTGTGAAATTGGCCTGGTTGCCCAATTAGCAGCTACACAGAAATGACATTGAGAAAGTTTTATTTTTCTGACATTCACAATTTATTTTTTTTTCATTTCTTTCTGATTTTATTCAGCCACCTGACTGTTTTATTACCCATGGACATCCTAATTCATTCCTTCTTTATTCAGTTTCCCTGTTTAGTATATTTGTAGTCTGTCATGTGCCCCATCAGCCATGGAAGAGTAGCTTTGGAGCTTCTCTGCTTCTTGCACTCATGCTTGAGAGCAGACAGATCTATAACTCAGACATTCAGCTCCATCTCTCTGGCATAGTCAGTGAAAATCAGAGAAAATAGGCTTTTTGGGTATAGGTTTGGTGCCAAGTGGTTACTTGCAGAGTGGAGGGGTTGGCAGGCATCAGACTGTGAATCTCTGGTGATGTGTCCAAACGTACTGTGCAAACAGCCCTGCGTTCATCTGTCCAGCCTCTGAGCAAACTGGAGCAGGGTTGTTCTGCTCTGGCAGACATTTAGCCACATTACCTTAGCTATACACTAAGAAGAATACATCTAATAGCAAAGCACATCAGTATGAGGCTTGTGTTGTTAGCAGACATCTAAAGTGGAGCTTGCATCTCCTTACATCCAGCTGTGTAAATGTGTCTTCTTTCTGTATGTGTAGTTGTTTCATAGTTAATCATTTACCATAGTTCACGATTTTAAGTGTCACATGTTGAGGAAAGCAGACATCTAGCAAGGTGTGTAACCCTTGCTGTTCATGTGTCCCTGATGTTCTGAGAGGCAACCTCAGAATATCCAGGTTAGAGTGAATGTTCTGCTGGAAAAAGCAGGAGTTGTATCCATGCAGAGAGTAATTGCTGCTTAGATAGTGCCTAAGCAGAGACAAGGAGTGTCCTATCTTGGCCAGTTACTCCAGAAAATTTACTATCATGGTACAACTGCAATAGAATGTGATAATGAGCACTATTTGGTTGTTGGCTTTTGATGTTATACTTTTTATTTATATTAAAAAAGAAAGAAGAAGCAAAATAAAACATTTCTAACTATGTGACTAGGTTCATGGGGAGCAGAAGCTAAGTGAAATACAGTTCTCACTGGAATCACTGGATCTTTTCTTGCTACCTTTTTTTGGGCTATTTGTGCGTTATTCGCCCCTTGGATTTTTTCCAGCCAGCCACACGATGTCGCTTGTGCCTGTGGATGCGGCTTCGTCCTGGCAGCCTGGAGGCGGCTTCTCCACTGCTACTTGCTGCAGTGAATTGTGCTTGTTTTCAAACTGTGGTCTTTACCTTAATGCCTTTAATGCTTAAATGCCTTTACCTTTCCCTTGGTAACTGAGTAATACTATTTGGCAATAGAACAAAACCATCCTACCCATCTTCTCTGTAGCCAAGAGGCCATGGAATTGAACTCTGCACTGATGTTCAACACCAGCATCTTTTTTCCAGGCAGGACTAGAGGTGATAATTCTGTTGCAGATCCATTTGCTCGGCCTCAAAGGTGCTATATACTTATTGCCATTTGGTGTCATTACTATTCAGATAACGAGCAATGATAAGTTTCCAGTTTCTAAACTGGAATAGCTAAGTAATCCATCTAATTCAATATTCATCACTACATCCCTGTATCAGACGTGGAAACTCCCTGCAGGGCCAACAACAGAAATTCTGCTCATAGTTTATACCACTCCTCAGATAGTGGTTGATTATGTTTCTAAAAACATCTCTTGCTTTTATAGATAATCTTCATCTTGCTAGTTTAAATAAGTCAAGTTTATCAAGCCTTCTTTCCTGTGATGAGCTTTTATTCCCCCAGTTATCCAGTAGGCCATTGGTTTGGTGAAGTTAATTTAACCCACTTGAATAGTGATGAACAAGAACAAAGGATTCCTCCAAGATCTCCTGTCATGGCCCAAAAATACTACAATTATTTCCATATCCTATATGTGTCAAGCCAGATGTTTCCAAGTTTTGCCTTTTTTTAATACTTATATTAGCAACTCAAGGTCATCTTGTGATTGAGCTGTTTATCTAAGCCTGTCATCTTCCCTATCATTTAAAAATGATGAGCTCTCAGGTTAAATAGTAGACATGTGAGGTATTTCTTAGTCCCCAAATGCATGACTTTGCCCGTGAATTACTAAATTTTATCCTGTTTGTATTACTCTAATGTTCAAGATAACTTTGTTTCAACAGCAAAGTTTATTCCATTACTATATTGGGTGTTCAGATGGTTAGTGAAAACATTGGGCAATTTCAACTCAACACCAGCCTGTGCTGACACTTTTCTCTATCAGCACTGTTCAGTTCTCACTACTCATTTCTTATATTTCGTCATTTAGTTGCTGACCCTATAATTCCTCTGATAAACTCCATCTTCTCCAGATTTACATTTAATTCCATGTGTGGCAACATACCAGACGCTTTAATGATACCCCACTAGATGAGATCAAATAAAATTTATGTTGTGCAGAAGTCATTTTTCTTTAACAAAAAAGGCTATGAAGCAAGTCTGGCACTGTCTTTAACTTATGTCAAACCAATTAAAATCTATGTGACTATAATTTATTTTCTGTTTACTGCAATGTCTTTGTTCAGTTTTTCCTTAAGCTTCCTGCTGGAAGCAAACTGATAGCTCCTCATTATCTCTTTTCCCTTTTAAATGTAAAAACTGTAGTTTATGTTCTCCAATGGTAAAAGGTATTGGACTTGCAATTTGATGCAAGCTTATCGTTCCCTGTGTAAGTACATTAAGTGCTTTGAATTATGTTTCATCATGAATGTGATTCATTGGCGTACCCTTATTCTGTTAGCTTTCCCTCCATGCTCAGTACTCTACCTTTTGTTCCTAAAAGCAGAGGTGAAACACTCTGTCAGTGTTGGAGCCCTACCTAGGTTGCCTTTCACCTCTGCTGTGCACTGACATAGCATAACTCCCAATGATCCCGTTTCTTCTTTCCTTGTTCTCTTTTTATTTTGATAGCTGGAGAACCTTTTGCTATTTGTTTTAATATCATTTTCAGTGTTTAACTCAGCTTGACTTCTGGCAGTTCTCACTTCATCTCAGCACATTGTGAGCTCTTTGCTGATACATCTTTTGTTTTTTCTTTCTGTATGCTTATTCCTAATAATCTCCTTAGGGTATTTATTAATCCAGTGGGGTCTGAATTCCCTTCCTGCATTCTCCTTTGGACACAGATTGCTAACATTTTTGACAGAAAGAAGCATTGTACATTCAGTTCTTTGAGCTAGCTGACTTCTCTAACTCTTTGCATCAGTTTATCAAAGTTTCCTGTACTGGAATCAAGAATGTTTATTACAGACATGTTTGTTCATCTTCTGTTTAATTTAAACTAATTCAGCTTGTCACTTCCCTACAGCATTATTTTTATTAACCAGAACCTAATATGAAACTCTTTTTGTCCCTTCACTGACAAAAGGAACTTCCAAACTTTCTTATTAGACTCTTAGTATTAAAGTAAGGGTTTTCAATTGGTTCATATTGACAGCACACAGTTTCATCACCATATTGCATCCAGTTGGTTCATGGTAACAACACTTTGCCAACTTTGTCTATCTGAAAACTTTATTTCTGTTGAGTTTTTATACTCTCACTGATTTACTTTACCCTTTGCCATATCTTCATTTATGCTTTTTTTCCACTTGAAGCAGTAGAAGTTTTAAAGAAAGCTAAATCTTTTTGGGTTTGTTTTTTTTTTTTTTTAAGTTGTACAATACTAGCCCTCCTTTTATAAGAAGCAAAATCAAAACCAGACCACATATATCATGATCAGAAGTAATGTAACTCTAAAATGATGGTGCCTTGATCCCATTTTTAAGTTGTGGTTTAACACCAAGTTGGGGGGCAGAGATTTCACAAGCTCTCAAATTTGCTTTGCATCATGTAGCTGCATAGGCTTCCATGAGTCCCACAACTCTCATCATATCATGCCTGGTAAGGTGTGTGCATCCTGGCATGCTGTTATTTATAGACATTTTTACACATGTTCATGTATGTTAAATATAGAGAAAAGATGAGCATTGCTCAGTTATTTCATCCCATTAACAGAATTTATATATTGATCTTGTAATTGCTTTTTCTGGTTGTTGTCTTTAATTGTGGATTTTAGTAGGCTGTAAAGGATTTCTAAAAAAAGGAGAGCTATATGTTATGTCTTTTACAGGATTTCCATATTCTAAATCTGCTTCTCTACCTGGCTATGGAAAGAACGGCTTACATCAGGTAGGTATACATTTAAATGCATTCTCTAGGCAATAGTGTATCATAAATCAGCAGCTTAGTATGTAGTTGAAAATCTACACAGTAATAACACTTCAAATTGTTATTACTGTGTAGATTATTACTTCAAAGGTGTTTTGGCTGCCAGCCCTGTCTGACAGATTCACAGCCCATGCGGGTTAGTTTGTCTGTCTGCAAGAAAAGACAAACTGAGGCTTCTCCTTTTGATTGTGTGTCATGAGTGTTGGGAGTCTTGATTCCCCTCCCAAAACAAGTGAAGGTCCAAAATGTATGGGCTGCACATACTAAGATCACAGTATAGCTTGAATTAATGATAGACAGGGTTAGTCCTATAATTAGGCAAGTAATGATTGTAGACCAAAGGTGGAGGAGCCCACATTCATTGCATTTCTTAAACCATCTGTTCTGTTTTTTTTCCAGTATGTTTTTTTCCAGTTGTCATACTTTTAAGGTGGGGAGGGAGCAATACAGAGAGAATGGAAGCAGCAATCTAGAAAGCAGAATGCATAACAAAATTATTACCAGATCAGACTAGGCATTCTTTTTCTAATAATTTTTTATAATTTTTTTTTAAGTCTTTAGGAAAAAAGCATCTTTGACATTGTAGTCTTTATTTTTTTCTGGTATCTAGCATTATGGGTTCTCAGTTCATGGCTTGTACTTTTAGTTAAAAACCTATTATGGTTAATAGTGGTAAGTTGGCAATACATAGATGCACATGCATTTAGATTTTGAAGATTGATTTGTGTCTAAAATACGTGGACAGGGCATCATTCAAATTCCTTCTTTTCTCCAAAGGAAGATGTGAAAGCTGCAAAAGTACATGAGCAGGGTTAAACTTCCCCAATGATAAGAGTCAAACTTCAGGTCACTGGCAGGAGCTACAAGAGAACAACTGTCAGAGAGTAGCTAAACTAAGTTTTTAGTAGCTACTGAAATGTCCATCCCTTCGAGTTAATATTGCAAGACTAATTGTGCTTGTCTTACTCCAATACCTGACTACTTGAATTGTCTCTGAAGGAACCAGTAGCACTGCAGCTTGATCAGATGAGATTTAGGAATTTGAAAGCATCTGGATAAACCTGTCCCCACTTAGGAGTCAACAGTTTTTTTCTGACTTTTCAGAATAGCTGATACCTGTAACCTGGAGTGAGCAAGGGACCAACTTACACCCAGCCACTGTGCTGGTGAGGGACCAAAGCCATCAGAAGGCTCCACACAGATGAGGCTAAAGCAAACTCCCATCAGCAGTGGAGCTGGCTGCACCTGTAGGCAGAAGCCGTGCAATGTAATATGAAAGCAGAAGATGGCAGCATTTGTCCTGCCTAAAGGGTCCAACCTCACAGCTGAAAACTAGGAAAGTTGAAAAGGTTGCTCATGGTCACATCCTTGAGGCCAAAATTCTTCTCAGAATGAATATCCTCTGTTTGGATAGCAGGTTCATACCAGCTTTTGTGGTTTGTTATTTTTAATCAGCCATTCCAGTGCTGCATAAAAAAATAAACCAGAAAACAAACAATAAGGAGCCTTGCAGGTTATTATGAGTGTAGCTGTGCACACCATTCATACCCTAACAGGCAAAAATGAGACTTAGGAAAAAAAAAATTATATAATAGTGCTTTTAGTGCTTTTCTCATCTCCTGTAATGTTCATCACCATAACATTTGCCAGCAAAGAGAAAAGACAGCGGGTCAAACAAAGCTATAGCAAATACACAGCTCTCCCCAGTCTCAGTAGCATCAGCAGTGTGAAGCAGAAAGCAGATGAGACAAGTTGCAATGAGTATATCTGGTCTGCTGTGACAACTGCAGTAAGACATCCGCATCGCAGGGAAAGACAATTTTAGTCTAATCTTAGTGCCCAGTCTTCAAATGGAGGTGGCTGCTGGCTTTCTGACACTTACCTCATGGAAAGCTGCAAGGAATCACAGCTCAAAAAGTCCCAAGAGCTTAGGGGTGAGGTGGGTTGATATGACACTGCAGTTTCTTCTCTGAGTGACATCCAGCTCCAGCTTTCACTGGTATGTGGGAGTTCACAGCATAGGCAGCAACCTGCACCTGCAGTGCCTCCAAGGACCCAGGCACTCACTTAACACTCCATCCTCTTCTACAGGCAGAGCTCCATCTCTGTAATCGTAGATTGATGAGTGATGTGGGACCTTGGGATGCCTGCTTTGAGTGATTAGGTTTAGTTAAAATGAGACTTTACTCCGTTTCTTTGTCACAAAGATTTATATTTTGATTGTGTGGTACCAGCTGATTTTCTTTTTTCTCTTGACAATGTGCAGAATGATTTTGTGGTGTATTTTGCTTCTACATTGCTTCTTTCTTTCTCTTTCAGCCTGAAAATATGGGCCAATATGAAACAGACCAGGAGGCGAGCTGGGGGATGAAAGGTACATTACATTACAATATCATTTCCACTCCACATTTTCTTCCTTTGAGGATGCTTGTTAGTGTATTGCCATAAGGGTTACTGTTCTGAGATGTTCCCATAGTTCACATAACAATGACTAGACAGTGACCAAGCTCAGTATCATGTTTATCACAGAGAATCTTCTTTTTATGTAACCAAATGTAAAGGCCTATGTAGAGTCCTGTAAAATAAAATGGTGCAACCAGACTGAGTCAATCCTGGTATCCTCAGTATATGGGAATACCCTCTGTGGTGGTGCTGTCATATCAGAGACAGGAAGAAATTTAAGATATTAATTCCTTCAAGACATACCTAATTGAAAAAAAAAAAATGTCCATTGTTCCTCTTGTTTGTGCAAGAGTGTAGTTAAAATGTACAGAATTCAAAAAGCAGATTTTTTTTTTTTTTTTTTTTCATTACAGTATGAGTGGACTGTTAACTTAATATGGAACTTGGGTTGGAATTTTCAAAAGAACTGAACAATTTAGGAACACGTATCTACTCATGAGGAAGAGTAGGATTTTGTTTCCAAGACACTTAATCTTGTTTTAAAAATCTTAACTCTAATGTTCTACTTCATGGCTCTGTGTTGATACATATCTTGGACTCTATGTTTGAATAGTTTAAAGTACAGATTTTGAAGAGTAAACTTACCTCTGATTTCATTTCAGACCATAAAAAGGTCTATGAAAACATAATGGCTGTCCTGGTTGCATTTAATCATCAATGTGAATAAATGACCTTGTGGTAGTCATATCATATGTAGTCATATATTGACCTAACTAAAATACTCTTGTGCTAGTTTAGATCCAGGAATCATTGTCCCCAGACCCCCAGATCATCTTTTCTTTGCTATTGTTATTCCCACTGCAGTTAGCCCAAGTGCAGGATGTTGGCATCTTGGAATATTGTATTAACTCAATGGTTTTCATATATGTTCCCAAACTGACATGCCTGTAATAATCCATATATTTTAACTATTTTCAGTAAAGAACAATAAGGGCAGGACTTTTGGATGACAGACTGACTTAACTCTGCACAAAAGCCTCCTACTGTAAAAGGAAATTCTCAGTTTTTCCAGACATACTCACTGTGTAACCCAATGGCATCACGAGATGGATTTTCTGTCATAAGCCTCTGATTTTGAGGACTATTGATTCGGTAATAGAGAGTGTTATAGGCATTCAGAGCATGGGGGTCAAATGCTTACTATGTGTGCAATTATCCAACACATATTAAGAAGAGAGAAATGTAGTAGCATAACAAATTGCTGATGTACCTAAATGTTCATTGTAGTGACTCCAAAAGAAGCCATAAATTCTAAACTGTGAACTTGTTCTCATTCTCTTGCAGAATACAAGGTAAGAAGGGCTTTTCCAACACTGGAAGAACAATCAGATTCAGCACTTCCTAGCAAGGTTACATGTGTTCCTTTTTATTATTATTATTTTGTTAATTTTTTGTCCCAGTGAAATATTTGTCAAATCAAGATGCAAGTGTGTACCGTATAAATTAGTAAGTTCCCCACACTGTCATTTCCACACATCAGAATCCGATTTGGCTGGAGTTCACATGCTCTTGTCTTTTTAACAGATTTATCCTTATGAAACACTTATTGTAACAAACCGAGTTCGTGTGAAATTGCCTAAGGATGTGGACAGGACCAGGCTGGAGGTAGGAATATTTGCTTTAAGACTTTGCAAGTCGTTGTCCTGTTTCTTTACCATCTTAGCTATCCCTGTGCCCAAGTAATAGCAATGAAAGAAGAGAGAAGAGAGGAGTAACTTTATATGTTATATTTTATTTTAAAACACTAGCATTTAGGCAATTTAACTAACAAAGAATAGACAAAAATGTCTGACCAAATGGTGTTTTACAAAGATACTGATGAAACCCATTAGTTTTGAATGATTATACAGAATATTGAAATTTGGAATGGGGCGGGTGGAAACTTCGGGGGTTTTTTAATTCCTATAAAAAATATCCTCCTAGAATAACCTGAGTATTATAAAAAAGCTCTGTTTATCCTGCAAATATATGGACCTATGTTTCTGGTCCATTATCGTATTCAGCCTCCCATTTGACTGTGTGATCCATGATCGCTGTCCTATAGATTTGCTGTAGCATCATCTCTCTCAAAGAATAGTAGTATAAGCTGGAGAAATGCAGAGGTTTATCATAATGGAAAGCATAGTTTCTAAAGCCCAAATCCTGAAGTTGATGTTCAGGCAAAATTCATGAGGTTGATTTTTTGACTGAGTAATGACAGGACTGAATAAAGACTCACCTAAATTATTAAGCTAACATATCTTTGTGTGAATTACTGTTAAGAAGAAGAGATAGTTCAATAACAATTAAGTTATTAACAATATTGGACCTTTGGGAAGATTTATGTTTAAATAAATTTATTGTGTTTTTAACTTGATAATGTAAAAAGAAAAGAGAGAAACTTTAATCTTAAAGAAAAAAAAAAAGAAGAGAAACTATGAAGTAGCAGAAAAGTTCTTCATTAAAGATCAAGGGTTTTTTTAAAAAAAACATTTTCCAAATTTTTATACATGTAGTATATTTTGGCAATGGTGTATGTTCTTAAATACTTCAATGTTCTTGTTGCTTGATTACCCATCAAGCAGTATTGATTTCACTGTAAGGAAAAAACAGCTTCAAATGTGTGCTGTGTTAAGCCTGGGGTATAGCAAGGCATGATATCAATAATAAAAAGCATAATGAGTCCAGAAAAAGGAGCAGGAGGTTGGAAGGATACTCATCTGGACACATCCTATAAAGAATTATTCTATATATACACACATATACGTGTATGTGTTTGTGTGTGTATTTAAGAATAGAGTCTTTGTTTAAACATATCAGGCTGGTCTGAATAGCAAATGCAGCTCTAAATTGCTTTTTTAAGACAACATATAGTTTGCTGTGGATGGGTCATGCCTGTCCTGGCTGCCATTGTCCATAACTCATACACTGTCCTCAGCTGGGATCGCTGTTTGTTTAACATCTGAGTTGCTGCATCTGCCTCGCACCAGGTGCAGCCCAGTGCCTGATGGCTCAAGGAGCCGAACCACTTCAAAGGTCTCACAGAGGTTTGCAAAAGAACAATAAACAAGATCTGCTTCAAACCTGCACCAGGAAAGCGATAAGGGCACCAGGCTCACCCTGCTGATTGCTGCACTATGTTAAACGTGCGTCTGCAGGAAGGATTCCTTTGGAGACCATCTTATAGTCATTAGGGATTGGTAGTTTTTTAAACAATTAAATTAGCAGTGTTTTAATAGGATTATAACTACTGGAAAAACACAGGCAGCAGCTCATCTACACATTCAAACCATATGCAGAGTTGAGTGACAGACACACTGCTGCCTTCCCTGCCAGCCTCTTCCCTTCCTTCCCATCCCTTCCTTCTGCATTGCAGACTTGCTGGAAATAAGTAGCTTTGCGTAGAAAAACAGTTTATCATTATTTCCTCTTGTTGCAGAAGAAGAAGAAGATTGTAACTTAGTTGCTGACTTGTGCATCCATCAGATTTCACGGATGGGCACGACTGAGGGAGCCCAAGACTACATGGGTTTATAGGTTTGCGCAGGAACAAACCCACATTAGACACACACACCCCTCCCTGTCTCTTAGTAGAGGACCCACTTAAGACATCCTCCTATCTTCAAGCTTTTGGGGACAGTGCTTGAAATACTGGAAGCAGGTATTAAGGTTAGATTTCACCTTTTCTTGAGCTCCATTTCACATTCAGTGAAGGGTATGATTTGATGCTCACAGATCTCTAGGAGGCAAGTTCTCTCTCCGAGCAGAATGGGTTGCTCTCTGATCTTCTGTTTTCATCCTGCATAGCCAATGTCAGTTTTGAAAGGGCTGGATTTTTCTTACAGAAATGGTGAAGGTGATAGCACTGCTAAGCCCATGCATTATCTTGGAAAATCTTTTTAGAAAAAATCCATCTTCTAATATTCCAGTTTTGTTACAATCAGTTTTATGGGCTGAAGTCTCACCTTGCTCTCACTGCTACAATTGGAACTAGATGATCTTTAAGTTCCCTTCCAACCTTAACCATTCTATGATTCCATGATTCTATAAATCAGAAGAAGCTTCTGTGTGTGATGGCTGTGGACAGGGTACCTAAGTACAGTGGAAGGAGACCTAGAACCGTTGTGTTTTACACCATCAAACCTGAAAGCGGTCTTACCGTGTCCAGTATGATTAGAATATCTCACATGTGATGTTTCTGATTTCCTGGTCTACTTAGGAGCAATAAGGTGACTAAATCTGCATGGTCTAGATTTATTTAACAGCCCTTTTGCAAGCTGACTTGAAGTAAGCTCCTCTTTGTGAAACAGAGTTTGTTGTGAACTCTGAGCTATATGGCATAGGTGTCATGAAAAAGGTGCTGTTGTTTATCTGATTCTCTTCCAAGGGAAGTCTCCAATACTGAGTGTCATGAAAAATGAACTCAAGTAAATGGTGTTACTTCCTTGGGTCACATTAAGGGCGATGGTAACGAAGGCCTCGGCTCATGGTCAAGGACCACAGGAGGGTGGGGTTTTAATGGGTGGTAGTGTTTTCCTAACTTCGTTCCCATTGTGAGTATTTTTTAGATTACACTGTTGTGTAAGAAATTTATTTTAAGGATTATAAAAAATATTTTTCTAAGCCCAAGAGGTATCTAGAGATTAGGAAGGCTCAACTGGTAATAAATGCATTCAAATAATAGGAATTCTTTCTTCAAAAGCACATATATCTAAGCGTAAAAACACTCGGCATGTTTTTGTTTGCTTGTTCTAACTCAGCAGTGAGGCAGAAGTAGCCCAGTTCTTTGTGCTCCTCCAGGAGATGTTTATGCCAACAGTGAACTAATACATACAACACTGAGAACTAGTTATAACAAACGACCTGCTGATTTTTAAATACATTACTGGCACTCTGACTTTTGAATGAATAGCCTGGATCTTTGTGTATTGTAAGCTGATTAGAAATGCGAGGAATTTGCACAAGATAAGGATTTGGCCCAGGAATTTTTTTAAGTTTCTCTCTACCACAGTGCTGTTTATTCTAACATTAGATGAACGGAGCAGTATTCTTATGAACTATTAAAATGGGAAATGGTGAAGAGCAATTTAATTCAGATAATGTTGCAAAACAACAAAGCAGTAGGATAGGAGGGGATTATACATTCTGGGTGACGAAGAGGAATTGCACCCTCACCACATCTGCAGATGACACAAAGTGGGGAGGACAGCAGTTGATGCTCTGGTGAGCAGAGCCGCTGTTCAGAGGGACCTGGCCAGGCTAGAGGAATGGGTCCTCAGGGACTTTGTGAAGTTGAACAAAAGTAAATCTAGATTCCTGCACTTAGGACAGAATAACACCATTCATCAGGACAAGACTTGGGGAACAGCTCTGCAGAAAAGTACCTGATGGTCCTGGTGGAAAACAAGCTGAACACAAGTCAGCAGCTTACCTTTGCAGTAAAGAAGTTATAGAGGGAAACATACCCGTCTCAGAAGTAGGCACTGGAAGGCCAAGAGGCAACAGCCAAAAGTTGCAGGAAGGGAAATTACAATTAGATGTCAGGGAAAAATTCCCCCCCAGAGAATGTGGTGCACTGGAACAGGTTGCCCAAGAGGCTATGGAGTCTCTGGCCCAGGAGGCATGCAAAACTCAGTTGGACAAGGCCTTGAGGGATGTGGTCTAATTTTAAAGTTGGCCCCATGTTGAAGACCTCCGCAAGTCCTTAATTTGCTTGCTTAGGTTGGTATATTCTGTGAAGACAAAGCCATAATATAATATAATATAATATAATATAATATAATATAATATAATATAATATAATATAATATAATATAATATAATATAATATAATATAATATAATATAATATAATATAATATAATATAATATAATTAATATAATATAATATAATATAATATAATATAATATAATATAATATAATATAATATAATATAATATAATATAATATAATATAATATAATACAAGATGGGCTTATTTGGTACTCTTGCTGCAGTAGTGTTTGAAAAAATACATAACTTGGTTTATCTTGGAACATTTTATCAAAAGGATGATTTTGTTATGCAAGGGCTTAAATATAAGTGTCCTGGAGCAAACTTTCCTATTTTGGACAACTTAAGTCATGAGTTTCCAGGGACTAAGACATCACCTTTGAATGGTATGCATTAGCACATGCCTTAACTGCTGGTTTCCCTGTTGTAATCCACATGGTCTGGTTTTTGGGGGGGTTTTTTGTTTTTTTCCAAAGGAAATTTGGCTTATGGACACTTTTGTAAATCTTGATACCTCTTTTAAATACATAAATACCTTTTATGATTTAGGCCTTCGGTTCCTAAAAGCATGCGCTTGATACTTTTATCTTAGATTGGATATTGTTTGCCTGTTGTTCAGTCACAGCAATGTGTTTCAGTGCTTGCACGTCCAAATTGATGGTTCATGCCCAGCTGCATGGGTTTTTTTGGTTTTTTTTCCTCCTGAAGTTGCTTTTATCACAGAGTATGAGATTTCTTTTCTCGTCACAGGCTGGTAGTTTTGAAAGCCAGCATAGTTAGAGTCGTCCATTTGGAAACCATCTTTTAGTGTTTTCATTTGATTTTCTTATCTTAGTGTATCTTAGATTCTTTATCCTTTTCCTTTGAATGTCAGAGAGCTAAAAGCATTATTCATTCATGCCTATCAAATACAGTAGAAAGTAAATTATTCCACTTTTGTTTAAACCTGTTCATTCTTTGTTTAACAAGGATACACTGAAACAATTGCTAAGGAAACAAATATTCTAAAATGTCAAGTAGCAAACCTTCATCAGCCTACTTGTTCTGTGGTAAACAGAAAGGAGAGATTTAAATGCGGGTGCAGTCTTGTTTGAACAGAGTGCTCACATTAATTCAAATGTACTTTTCCTCCTGAAACTGCTTGTCTGGATTTGTTTTAGGGATGACATTTTTTTCCACTAGTTTTTATTCAACAGTCACCCTGGGTTCTAGCCATTTGGGCTGCAACCATTTTAGGACTTGTTTCCAGTACTTGAGCCTGAATTTATAACAGCCCCAGATCCTAGATGTCATTCATACAAGTAATGTTGTGTGTCCCACCTCCTCCGGAGCTCAGATGGAGAAAATCAGAACAAAACTGGAATGCTGTGTGTTTTAACATAGCACTTTGTAGTCTGGGGCTGAATATGAGGTTATGGGCTCCCTTCACGATAAAGCTCATAACCTGGAGTGCAAAATTGCAGTTCACTGACTTCAGGGGAACTTCACACTGTTTAACTTGCAAAACGTTTATCTGGTGTTTCTTATTCTAGGCATATGCTTGTGTTGTGATCGGTGATGGATGTCTCTATCAGTTTTCAAATCCCTTACAAAAAGAGCCAATGTAAAACGAAAATACACATTAGAAATTACATGATATGTAATGTTATTTCTTATCAGAGTAGAAACACTGTGAAAGTGAACAGGGATTAGATGTGGAGCTTTCATAATATGGATGCACTAAAGCCAGAACTAAGGGAAATTGGAAAACCTGAGATACTAAACTGAGATATGTCCACAGCTCTGGGAGCCTTATAGATGCTTGGGGTTACATGGGCAGGGGGAAGGGTTTCAGACTCCCTTCCTCACTGCTTCTGTTGCACTGCTTTCCCTGGGAGCCTTTTTGGGTACCCACACTGTTGTGTGGAAGCACAGGAGGGATGGGATCTATACCTCCTGCCATGGCTTGGTTGCACAAGTGCTCCAGCTGTTCAGTGTTGTGACTAACTGCCCTAATCTAGCATAACCACAATTGTAGCACCTACTGCCTCATCCCCTGATCAATGGAGTTGCTCTAGTTATCCTATCTCTTGATACCTTTTGAAGTTCATTAGGTGGCAACTCATGCCATTTCTTAACGTTCCCTCCCCTATCACATAATGAAATATTTATTGAGCACGAAGCTTAATTACTCCGTAGATGAGCATAACATTCAGTACTCCCATGGGAATATGGCACATGGCTAATTACAGCTTTGTATTTTTGCAGTAGGCTTAGAAGAAACCTCTAAAAGTCTGCTGAGCCCCAGCAGTGCAACAGAATAAAGGGGAAGAGTATACACCTTGTGAAAGCAAAATGAGGATTCAAAATTCAGTACATAAAAGAGAAAATTTTCCAGAAAATTATGATTGGGCATCCAAAAGTAATATTTGGGATAACTTTTGAGAGGCACAGGAGCAGGGAATGGGGGTGGTGGAAGAGGAGTAAAACAGGAGAAGAGAAGAAGTTGTTATTGTTCCAAATGTATTCGGTCGAGATACTTTTAACATCGTAATGAATACAGAAAAAGACTACGTCCCACCAGCAAAGCCTCTTCACTAACTACTCTAAAGAGCTAAGATCTGGTTATTTCCAGGAATGCTTGCTTACCTGTGCATAAGGCTTTCCCAGTAAATCCCAGTTTAGTTTGACTGTTTTGCATTTTGAAGAGTCTGGAAAAGACCCTGTAGCTTTTCCTTCCAGTTTTTGTGAATTGAAGGCTGGAAGTGTTACAAGGACTCTGCACACAAATTAATTGAAGTGGACAACTATTTAAAATTACCCTCTATAAAACAGAGTGCACAATACTGCTTCAGAGAGGGACTAGCTGAAAAGCTCACTATGGATTCAAGCAAAGGCAATGTTATGCTTAGCTGTCATTTCCTACAACATAATGTAGCAAAAACCAAAGAGAAACAAACCTGAGGTTTTAAATGACCTCTAGGAATTAGGACTTCGATTTTTCTCATCTTCAACTCATCACCTCCTGCCATCATCTGTGCTCGTTCATTGGTTTAATATTGACTGATAAGGAAGTGCGATATCCTCTGCATTTCCTACATCAGCAGGTTTTCACATGAGGACTCCCATCCAATTACTGACACAGAATAAACATGCTTGTGCAGCATGACCTGGTCACAGCTTACTGTGGTATGGCTGTAGGTTAATTGCAATTTTTCCTTCCTGTGACTTTGTCACACTAATGCTATGTTCCTAACTATTAGTATTGAAGATTTCTGAATTTCATTAAAAAGACAATTATTCTTGGGGAAAAGAAATCTCATTGAATTAAATAAATGTTATAACTCTATTTAGAATGATTAGTGGCTTTTAGCAGGCCACAGAAAAATAGAGACAAGCCTCATTAATTTATAGCAAAAAGCATCACTTCTTACAGAGATAACATTGCAGAGCAAGTATTTGAATGTGCAATTAATTACTTTTATTCTGAGGACTCAAAAATGAGCACATATCTGTACCACTCATTTTAATCCGCATTTTGTAAAGCACGAGGACTTTCCATTCTAGGGGTTGCATTGCAGTAGAGAGGTTTAGCTCAGCCCTTGCTTAGTTCTTAATATCTTATTAAGAACTTAAGTAAGTTAATATCTTATTAATATCTTAATAAGAAACATTTGTGTTTTAATTCTTCTGTTATATGTGTATATATTTTAGGAGAGCTAGCTATGTAATTACAGCAAGGTGTGGTGACACTTCTTACACAGCACTGTGCCATATAAGTAACATCCAGGTGAGGAGTTACAGCAGCAGCAGCATTTGGTTCCAAAGCTGCAGGCCACCTTTGGGCTTCCCAAAGTGGGATCCCAAGGTTGTGATCTCATATCTCTAATCCAAAATGCTATTAGTGTAGGAATTGTGGTTCTGGAGACATGACTCTCCTCTTCCACTGCTGCGACCCATGGACACATCTGATGGGACAAGCACTTTACTGAACTTGAGTTTTACTGTCTTTCTCTCATTTTTTATGCAAGCTGACATGAAATGCTATCCATAACACGTTCAGCACTATCGACTTTACAATTAATACAATTTTATCAAAACAGTATGATGTGGTAGTCTTTTAGTGTGACAGTTTCACGATTATTTCCAAAATGCTTATGTTCTGATGCTGTGAGCTCCATTGTAGTGGTCTTTTTAGTGAAGGACCATCTTTAAACTATCTACCTTATCTTTTGTCAGGGCTTTCAGGCAGCACCATATTAACATCATTATGCAGCTTTCAAATTGAGCTCACTTAAATACAGTCGGTTCAGAGTGTGGGCAGAAGGGGACCTTAATCTGGTCCTCTATACTCTCCTCATTGTTTGCAATGTGCCCAGCTTTGCCGTTGATGCAGAGCAGAGAAGTAGGTTGAGTTAAGCTGCCTGAATATGGCCAAATTGTCACAAAGGGAATTCAGAATTGGTTACTAACACGCTGTAAAACACCCAGACTTCCTATGTAAACAAGGCCAACACTAGTAAAAAAAAAAGGAATGACTGTTACTTTTACTAATAAGTTGGGCCATTCATTTAATGGCCCAATGATGCACTATTAATATAGCTAGGTATATTAAACTGCTCCAATTAAAAAAAAAATCAAAAAACCTCCCAAAAAAACAACAAAAAAACCCCATACATCTCTCATACCTCAAAATGAATATGTATATGTATGATTTTCAATTTCCTTCTTTTGTTTGACTAATGAAGCAAGGCAGTGCTTCAGTTAAGACAAATTAATATTCAAATAGCTGAGAAGAAAGATAAATTAAGATGTCTTAGTGGTGCATTTTCTCTGCCTTTGTTTGGGAAGAGCTCTAGGTCTTAAAGCTGTAAGGTTTAGGAAGGTCCCAACAGTGGAGACAAAAATTTAACATCACACATACAAAGAAAAGTATGAGCATAAACTTCCCACACTGGCCTATTCCCATGGTGTTTAGACCCTTCAAATACTTGTAGACATTTACCATAGTTTCCCTTAGTCATCATTTGGCTGAGCTTATACATACTTAGGCCTTTTAGTCTTTCCTCATAAATCAAACTCAGCAACCCATGATTACTTTTGTTACTTTTATCTGAAGCTTTGCCAGTTTAATGACATCTTTCTGGGATCAAGGTTTATTCAAAAATCTGTAGACAGAACTGTAATCATTGCTGCTTCTAGGGTTGGTCCCAAAGCTAGGGGCCACGATGCTAAGAAAGGGATGGAGAAAGTTTCTGAGATGTAGGGAAAACAGTGGGAATTACACTGCATTGAGCACATACTGGTGTCCTCAGGGAGGGTTCAGACCAAAGGGGAAGTGTGCCTTTCTACTAGAACTAATTTTATGTGTGGATAATGCATTAATGCAATAAGAAATCTTGCTGATATTGTGGTCTGGTTGTTAGTCCTTGAGATGAGGGACAGTATGTGGTAGAGAATTTAAAAAAAAGAAACTGCCTAGTGGAAGTCAGTGAGCTTGTGCTTTCCTCATCTCAGTCTCTGCTACTGCATCCCTGGGTTGGAAACTCTCAATTGCTTTTGGACCAGGCAGCATCAACTGAACAACTCCAGTGCGGGGGAAAAAAAAGAAAAAAACAACAGAAAAACAACAAACCCAATGGTGCTGGTGAAAAACAAAATTTCAGCATAATTAAAAAATGAGTGCATGCAGGGAATGAAGGTGATATCATCTGGATACAACCAGAGGAGCAGAGCACACGTCTAATTCATAGTGGCTTGGATAGATGCATGCAGACTGAAAGTTCACTAAGCCTGAGGGCAAAGCAAAACGATAAATGGCAAAGTACAGCTTTGGAGAGGAAAGAGGGAATTGCAGAGCTTCTGCTGAGGTTGGTGGCAAGCTTCATCAGGAGGTGAAGCGTAGCGAGTGTTCGACATCCTGCAGAAAATGCCTGAGGCCTGATGTAGGGCTTGCTGCCTCTCCCTCCATTGACCTTCAGTACTGAAACAGATCTGATGAGATCACAGCAATTCCTAGGGAGAAATGGTGTCATTTACCTCAAGAAAAAAAAAAAATGGTGAAAACATTCCTTTTAAAATTTTACATTTCCTATGGTTTTGGATGGTTGGCAAAGTGGGTTTACATGTGGAGTATAGGCTTTCTGATTTTCTCTTTTGAGTATGAACTACAGTTGGTCACTGCTGTCTCCTGAGTGAGGGGACATCTCAAGTCTTACCCACAGTCTAGAAAGCAGGATAAACCAAAATATGATACACTTTGCTCATCCACACTTCTTTTTCAATCCCACAATTTACAGACATGTTCCTTGCTGTGAGAAATTGCTGAAGTTAAGCTTGCTCACATTTGTTCACTGGATTACCAGGAAAATGGGGGGGAGGGGGGGGAAGGAAAATCAGTGTAGATATAAGATACTTTTTCTTTCCAAACCCAGTTGAATTAAATTCTGTCAGTGAGAGATTGTTTCTAAAATACATTGTCAGATGTTGCTCATTTCCATGTGAAACAGGATCTCCTTTGCCAAATATGCGTAGTGTGTTTGTTCCATGCTATGCATAGTGCTTATGGTGGGTTGCCATCATTGGTCAAATGAAAAATGAAGGCTTAGTTCCAAACTCTTAGTCACTGTTGTTCTGAACATGTGGAATCTCAAGGGAACAAAATCAAGGCTGTCCTTTTTTAAGAAGCCACAAGGACTCATAATGACCATTCAAGGTAATTAAATGTAGTGATTTCTTATAAACAATTTCATTGTTTTTCCTTAAGTAATTTACATTACAAAGATAAATGCATTGTTAATAAGTGGAAAGTAAAATTTTGCTTTCAAATTTGTCCAAAAAATAGCTTTGTAAGATAAGCCAGTGTGGCTTTGTCCATCCTGGTCAGGTAAACCATTGTAGGATTTACCAGAGCACATTAGCATGCTCTGAGCTACAGTTTTGGCTAATAGCAGCATGCGTGCTCTTCCAGACGATGCTGGGACCTGATTGAAATGATAGACAACCTTGGCCTATTTGAAGTATGAGTAAAAACATAGTCTAAAGGATCCAGTGGCTCCCCTTCCCCTGGGGAGTGCTCTGCTCCCCTCTGCCTTCAGCATCTTGCACTCGGCATTTGGAGGCAGCATGTTTCACATTCATGAGGACTGTATCTCTTTTAAAATTACCCTCCTGGCTGACTTGCTGGCAGGCATCTCAAGAGTGAGTGATGTCAACTAAATGGCAGTTTTGAGCTTCCTCCAAGTGATGAGGACATTGAATGTAGGCTTCTCACCTCCTGGGAAGACCTGCAACCAGGAGGCCGTGAGATAAAAGGAAAAGGTGAATATCCTTCCCTTGAAATAACATGGTTGTCTAATGTTTGATGAGCCTGGTTCTGCTCATCAGAGGCACATCCAAGTGTTTCCTCCACTCAGCTGATTTGCGGGATCTCATTTCTGGATGCAGGTGGTGCTTCAGCAGGTGCTGAGGTGCTTGGGACGGGGCTGCTGGGATGTGCCTGAAGGAGAGCTGTGCTTTGGGAACATCAAGTCAAAAGCTCAGCTGGAGAGGAGAGGGTTAGATTGCAGAGCTGGTCCTAGGTTTCAAGGAAATCTTTGCGGAAGAGGACAGTCCATATTTAAAAATGGCTATTTGTAATTCTTATTGCTCTGAATCTGTCCCTTGTAGACAGTATGTGCATAACACATCAGAAACAGAGGACCATAACTGATAGTCCTGAAATGCCTGAGGAAGAGTTAGTCTACAATTATCAGAAGAATTTTATATTAGATTCATTTCTAATTTACACATTTATATTTTCTGTCTTTTCTGTGTGTATGCTAATAATTGTTAGGCAATTGTTGTCTTACCTCCTTCCAATTCTTTCTGTTGTTATTCTCCCCTCATCCAATAAAAGTGTAGTTTTCAGCATTTAAAAAAAAAAAAAAAGCTTTATCAAAATTTGACGTATGATAATAAGTCTATCCCCATGGATAAGCACATTTTAGATTTAAGAATTTAGCAGTGTGCTCTCTCCTTTGTTAAAAGGCTGCTATTAGTGGACCAGTGTGGCTCCCACCACTCTTATTAAAGATCAAGGGAAAACAAATCCAACTCTGAAATTACAATGTTATCAGTCTCTTTAAAGTCCTGGAATAACTTAAATTTGCCTTAGCATAGTCTGTCGCCAAGAACCATGTATAAGCATATCTTTTTCCTGAAGATCACAGCTTATGCTCAGTTGGAACTGTATTGAAAAGATTATTTTTTTTTTCAGAAGTCACTACTGCCATCATTAATTTCATTTCCCAGCTACTCTGGGCCTATTTGGTTTTTATGCAGTCTTTTCCACAACAAATTTGGGAATTTAAATGCAAATCCTAATGCATTATTTTGTGGTGTGTTTTAAAACTTAGGAAGGGCAGAAATATTCCAGTGCACAGAAGAGCTTAATGATACCTTTTGTATTTTCATTTTCAAGAGGCATTTGTCCCCTGAAGAGTTCCAAGAAGTCTTCAAAATGAGCATTGAGGAATTTGATCGTCTGGCACTTTGGAAGCGGAATGACCTGAAGAAAAAGGCCCTGCTTTTCTAGCCCCTCCCGGATAAAATATGTGCTTAATCAAAACAAAAATAGTCTTGCCAGAACTATCACATGCACTTGCTGTTGAACCATTGTCCAGCTTCATTGTGTTAGTATGTGTCGGGGGAAACAGGACAGATTAGATGGCAATGTGTTGGAATACAGAGAATTTGCTAATCTTGCATGACCAGATGGTTTTGTCAGTAACTCCTGGTCCTATCCAGTTTACAACGTGCAAAAAATCTAGCTTTAAATTTATTGTTGCTTGCAGTTATTGCTTGATGCAAACAGAAATTATGAAAGGAAGAGAAAAAGCATAGCTGTGACAAAGGAAATGCATCCAACTTTTTGTTCCATTAGGTTTTACAACACAATTTTTACAATATCAAGTGAGTAATGAATATAAAATTCTCCAGCGGGGGATCACATGCTATTAAAAATATGGTAAAAGCCAAAGAAAAGCATGTCTGCAAGCAATTATTGCTTTTGTTTATGTGTGGTACTTTTTAAGAATGAAAGCAAAAATATGGAAGCACCTTAATTCTACTTCTTATACTTTAGACGCAGCCTACTCCCTAAAAGGTCATATTTCTCTAGACAGTAACTAGCTATCTTTAATTACGACACAAGAGTTTTTATTTTATTAAGAATATATTGTGACATAAAACAGTTATGATGACTAAAATATATACAGACCTACTTAAAAATTTAGTCCCATTCATCAGGAAAACTGAAGCCTTATATAAAACTGGTTTAAGAGTGTATTGTGCCAGTTAACTGTGTTTTCCTACTAGTTTGGGGTGTTTTGAGAACTTTTTTTTTACATTTCATGCTGATAAAAATACCATGTAATCTTAATTATATGTAGATAGATATATCTATCTATAAAATAATTATTTTTATTTGTATATGTGCTAAGTAAACACATTCTTACTTTCTCTACTTTCTGGCTTTACACAGTAAGCCATGAGAACTGTGATGGCAATTGGCAAGTGTGGAAATGGAACAGTTCAGCATAAAATGTAACAAAAAAAGCTTGGTGTGCTCTATCAACAATACATTCAATTATAATCAAATGTATAAAACCCTCATGCATTACTATTTGCATGTTTCTCTACAAATCAATTTTTAAAAAAAACCAACCTATGTGATACTGGTGCAGTACCTTGAAACTATCTTAAATAACAAGCAAAGCTAACAAAATCGAAGCGTTTGATATGAGCGATAGACCATAATATCTCTTCCAGCTGAAAGACTGTATTAAATTTAGTAATTTCATATGGTCAGAAGTATGGTTGCTGACAAGGAATGTTTTAAAGTGAGTTGCTAGTTTTGTGTGATACTAAAAGAGCATTACAAAAAATATGTTTTTCAGCCATGTGTCAGTATTCTGCATTTTTACTGCCTTGAATGTTTGTACTCACTTCCTACTTCACTGTGTCCTTTTGCATTTCCTTAAAGTAACTGGTTCATATATGCACTACAACACACTGTTTCAACTGACCCAGCATTGGAAAAACCATAGCATTGAACATGCCTTCTTCCAACTAACTTTCAAAATCCATGCTATTGGAAATAAATATTTTCTCATGACCTAAATGTTTTGTCTGATGATACAAATGTTTAAAAAAATTCATTAAAACAAAGACATAACTGAATGACTTTGCTAACGTGTGTATATTTTTTAAATTGCACTGCTGCTCTGGATAGGCTCTTCCCATGATATCAATGTAAATAATATTTGCTTTAGTTTTGCTCAGTGAGGAGAGCGTTAGGTTTACCTCTGAATTTATTTACTGTAAAATTGGTCATGGACTGTAAACAGTCCATCCAGCAACTGGCACATCTCTCCAAGCAAAAGCTGTTTCACTGGTGATATTCAGTGTACAGAACCATTAGCCAGTCTTAATTGAGAGCTTCTGATCACCTGTAGACTGCATCCATCATGCTCTTCAACCTCAGAATAACTTGTTGTGTTTTGTCTGCATGTGAAAACTGGCATCTCACTGAAACAGACTAATCTAAAATGTAATCAGAAACGTCCATTGGTACTATGAAAATCTCGATGCAGGAGAACAATTGGTTAGAGGATGATGATGAGTAAATTTGATGTTAGTGAAGATCTCTCATCTACACCTTCCTGGGATGTAAGACTGATTGCCAGCATCTTCTCCATGAGTAAAAAAATTGCAGGTTGATCAAAGAAATCCATATGCCAGTGCAGATCAGGTTCAATGTGGATCTTCATAAATAATTTGAAAATTGTTTATCCTCAGAAGCTATTATACCTGTGTAGGATTCAACCTATGCTGAAAATTTGCATTACTAAGCCACACGTGATCAACAGCTTCATGCTGCTGTACTGTGTTATGCAGATGTATAGCTGATGGCAAGTGAGGACAGTGAGAGAATGTGAGCTCTGGTTGACCCATTTGTGCTGTTTTGAGCATGTTAGTCTATTACAACATCAATAGTCTTAAAAGTATCTCCTGAAAAACTTTGTCCTACCTGAGCTAAATCATCTACAACTCTTGTTTTACATACCTCCACGTAGACATTTTAGCTCATGAACATCAGTTCTTATCACAATGCACAACTGTACCTAGGACTGGCATCCGTCTAGATTTGTGTAGAAGTCAATTTGACATTCTGTGCTCCTTTTTATAGTCAGTGAAGAGAAAAAAAGCAATTCAGTCACATCTTAATGTTTAAAACTAGTTATATGGCTTGCATCTATCATATTTGTGTATATGGAATATAAAGAAAGCTAATCCAACTGCAGAAGTATACATTGCAAGCTGTCTAATCTTAGATGAAATTAATTCTATGCCTAGCATCTGTAAGTGAAAATAAAAAGCAAGATTTTACCAGATTGGTGGAATATAACCATTGGCAGTTCTCAGACCATGTTACCAAATCACTTAAAGCCACCAGGACAGTACTTTGAATTGCACTGATCTCACAAAACACCTTAACACAGTAATTCTTTGTGTTCATTATACTATTCACCAAACTGGCACATATTTGATGCCAAACACGCAAAAATGTTTTTGAAGACAGTCAGTTTATCAACTTACATTCCTACTACCAGCCAAAACCAGAAAGGAATTTTGGCTTCTGTACACAAAACCTTTGCTGATGTTAGATGAACAAGTACTCTTGTGTCCTTATTTCGTTTTCCTGAAGGTTTGAAATGGTCTGTAGATGTCTGTTCTTGCAAAGGCGGCATAACTCAATAGGCTGTTCTGTTTTTCAGATGATACGTGTTAGTGTATCACTCTATATTTAAAGCATCTACTGTCATATGATGGAGGGACCTATTTAGTTATGCTTTTAGCCTTACTAAATTCTCCTTTACAATATGATATTGTATGCTGGATTTGGCACCAGCCAAATACACCAGTGTAAATGGGCCGTAAAGTGAGGGGTGTTGTAATTCACTGCTAAGTTTTTTGTACATCACCTAAATTCTGCAAACCAGAACATGGTATTCCAGAGAATACAACATTTCTGTTTTTAAAATTTATAATATTTTCCCCATTTAAAAACTACGAATTGGAATTTTAGTCATGTAGTCTTTTTTCAGAAACTTAAGTGTCTTGTAAAATGTGAATAGATTAACATGCATAACCAATGTTCTGGTTTATTTCTAGAGTTCCATATGCTAATCTTAAATAGCATTATGAAATGGAAAATGCATTTCAGAGTAATTAGATAAATCTTTGCCAGAATATTCCATCTGATAGTGTGATCCAGCATTGGCAGTAACAAACTGAGAGTCTCGACAAATCATCAGCTGTTTTTTAGATAATGCTCTTTTGAATTATTAAGATGCTGTTCCATAGTCTTGTTTTCAAGGAACTGCTGTCTTTCAGTATTTTTGCAAGTATGGAGATGGCTGTGAAGCTCAAAAGGATCAATATACTACTTGAAGGAATCTGATATGTAAACAAGAAGCAAGGCAATTCTGTCAGAGATTTTATTTTCATACTTGGATCTGAAGTGGATGTTCAGCTGTTCATGACAACCCTGATATATGACCTAATTCTCACTTATGTGTTTTAAAGAAGTCATGTCTCAAACACAGCCATGAAAGAGCCAACTTATTTCATCATCATAGTCTTTGAGACAAAGGAACACATGGATTTTTGTGGTTTCTGAGGAATATCTGACCAACAATTCCAGATAGGAAACCAGGCATGCCAGATTACCATTAGAGCTGTCTGAGAAGGCTGGACATTTTCATCTGACCTTCTGCTATTTCTTTTCCTTGTGGTTCAGGGTAGAACTCTGAAAACTGGAATTGCAGAAACAAGAAAATACATAGTTGTGAGAAGCTACCTGTAATCTAATAACCCCCTGAGACAAGGTTAGCTTTACATGAACAAAAAAGATATGGTTCAGACCAAGAGAAATGACTTATCTTACATTCCTCATTTTGATGAGGAACCATCTATTTAACATTTCCCAAGTGTGACCAAGCCAAACCATTAATTTTATTAGCTTTTTCATAGACCTGCACGAGAATGCTGTTCTGCTCTGCACTGTCATCTGTGTGGTGCATGGGCTCCAGAGTGTCCTTATATTCTCCTGTCCCTGAGGTTCTTGTGTGAGGAAAAGAGTCATGTTCTTCTAAGCTTCCTAACATCTAGACTGACCCTTGACCAATGTGATCACTTGATAGCTCACGGGCATGGTTACAATTTTTCAGATATCTTGAATATCTGAAAAAAAGACAAATGTTTTTAATGTCACAATGACAGACTGCCACCCTTCCGTACAGGTAAAACCATACGGGAGGCTTGCATTTCTTCTCCATATCCAGGCCACCTCTGAGGTATGGCCAAATCCTCACAGGCTCATGGGAGGTGCTGGTTCAGGCTTTTGAAGTCTTTGTATCCCTTCTCACTTTTTCTGTTCGTTGAAAAGCCATGTTAGAAAAGGTAGTACTCAGTAAAAATGCATGCCTTGGAAACATGGGATCTCAATAGTTTATTTCTCTGGTAATGACACACACTCAGCAAATGGAAGTTTGTTGGGTTATTGCAGCTGATTATTACTCCCTCCTCACAACCACCATGTCTGGGAGTTACAGCTGAGAGAAGTAAGTAGTTTTGTCTTTTTCTAAGTGCTTTTACTTTCATGTTTTAGCAGGTTTCCTTCCTGCCACTTATCTTAACTACTATGCCCACAGGTATTTATAAATAGGTTCCGGTTTTTTGTTTGTTTGTTTGGGGTTTTTTGGTTTGGTTTTTTGGTGGGGGTTTTTTGGGGGGGGGGGTTGGTTGGGTTTTTTTAGTGGTTGAACAAGACTCTGCAGCATTCAAGCAACCTGGACCAGCGGATAGTCCTTCCATGCCAGACTGCCCAACAGCAGCAGCTCCAGAGTAATCAGTAGGAAACCAAAAACTGACAAAAGCCACGTCTCCCACATACCTAAATGTATCATGATTCAAGGCTTTAGGGAAGAGGTTTACTGTCTCAGCTATGATGTCTTTACCATTTGTTAGAAGTCTGGATATCCTTGATGTATTTTTCTGAATCTTGTTACATTTATGTCCTGAATTATTTGCTATTGACCTGTTTTCTCCACTTGCTATGATGCACTCCTTTATTGCATCCTCTGACTCTTTTCTCCACTAAAAATTGAAATGTTTTCAATTTATTTTGGGATTAGAAACTTTCTTTGCCCTTGATAATTCTTCTGCAAGCTCCTCTCTGCCCATTGTACCTTGTATGCAGGAGGTGAACTGATAGAATAATGTCATTACAGTATTTGCTTTATATTCACCGTGTTATGTCAAACACTATAAACATCTTTTTTTATAGGGCAAGAAGAAAGGTAAGAATGACTTTAACTTTTTAAATAGTAATATATATTATTCTGAAGCCCTGATAGAGCTATTCTCACTGTTGCAAGCTGTTGTTTTTTTTGTTTGGTTGTTTTGGGTTTTTTTTCCAAGTGATCCTGAACTCTAACATGAGTCTTTTTAATTTTTTACACTAGTATCTATGCATTTTTTCTTTTAACTGGTAACTAAATAGGTAACATGATTGATAGCAAATTAAACAACTGAAGTTGCTAATGATTGAATTTTCCCAGTTCTCTGGCCTGGAATAATTCAGTTGTGGAACCAGGTTAATACTCTTCATGCCACTTGACAATTTTGCTAGGTAGACTTTAAAAGAAAAAAAACTCTCTGAAGTTAAGGATCTAGAATACAGACACTTTGGGCTCCCCAGTTTTTGCCAATTTTATACTAGACATTTTTCATCTCCCAGCTACTTTTTGATAGCTGTTAGTGCCTGCAGGACTTCATGAGTCACTGTATAAGCATCAAATTGTTCAAATTGCATTTTTTTCCATAATCTTTTTTTTCAATGTAATAACTATTTATTTTTATAGTGCAATAAAAATAACATAATAATCAAAGGCTACTGAAATAATTTATTCAATTTTAAATGGCACTGAAGAGAATATAAATATGTAATAGAAGCTGAAATATCTCTTTTTTTGAGTAGCGGCTAAAATTAAAGGGTTCTGCAGAAGAATGTACTCCTGTTGTCATTAGTGGGAGGACTCTGGTGCTGTAGGTTATTATGAGGTGCTGAATTTCAAGGCAGACACTTTCCTCCAGGGTCTATAAAGGTTTTTTAAAGTATTCTATAAAAATATAAATATCAGATTGTGTGCTTTCAGGTTTACGTTAACTTTGTACCTCTGAAATAGGCACACACCTGAGTTAGCATATTTCAGGCCTTCTACGCTTACGAGATGAGTAAAATTACTATTTCTGTACTTCATGAGGTGAGTAAAATTAGTATTTCTGTACTAGTATCAGTTTGGCAATGTTGCTATTATTCTGAAATTAAAAGTATTTATGAAAATTTTCTTGAACTCTATCTTGCATATGAAAAAGTGGTGAAAGGTACTGTTAGAAATTCACTAAGAAATAAAAAGGCCTAACACTTGCAAAACAAACCTTATAAATATACTTACTCTACATCATCAGACCTTGTTTTCAAACACTGTACAGCAGGGAAGCATTGAAGTAGCATGTGCCCAGCTGTAAGTAAGGTCTTTTTCTTTCAAAATCCTTCTAATTCATTGGCCTGAATGGAAATACTGGAAAAGGTTTCTGGAGCAGAGAAAGTAATGGCTTTGTTACTTGTGAAACTACCATTGAAAGCAAACCTGGCTATGCTGCCTTGAAGAAATAAGAAATTACTCATGTAAAAAAGTGACACTGTATCACAGTGAGTCAAGAGTAAATAAGGTGTAAGTAAGGAGTAATTTGAAGTAGCTTTTCCAGTGCTTATATAAGTGAGTTTCTGTAGGAAAAAGTGCAAAGTAATGCACAAGTGAAACAACACAGTCGGCTTATCTGAATAGTTGAGATTTTCGACAGAATTACACAGACAGTATTTTGACAGATGATAAGTTTAAGAGCTAGCTGCTCCCTGATCTTGATGATAAGGGGAAAGGAAGGTATGGAGCTTCATACAGTGTTGAACAATGCAGGGGGAAAAAGAGGCAGGGAAGCTCTGAGATTCCATTTTTGGCCTAATTCTGCTTGAATTCAAAGAAAGCGGTGCAAGGAGGTGAGATTTACTGGAAATCTCCCAGGTTGTTCAACCTTAATATAAAAATGAAAATAACGAGACTAGGATTTTTTTCAAGTTTCTACTGCACAAAGGTAGAGCCATTTTTCAGTGGTGCTGGAGGTTTAATGTGTAACTAATGAAAGGATGTTAGCGTAGCATTTTGAAAATTTCAGGTGCTAAATGCTATGCCCACTGAAATCACTGGCAGTCTTACCTGCACAAGACTGCAAAGGTCAGATTGTAAAGAAATTCTTCTAAAACTGAAATCAGAAGGAGGGATTGTTTGCTTATCTTTAGCTCCAACAAAAGAATATGAATGAGAACTAACTGTTTTTAGCTACACATTAAGATTCTATAAAGTATATATTATCCTTTTGTATGTATTCCCTCATTCACCCTGATTCAAGATCAATTAGCAGTGGAATGAAGAATGTAATTTAAGATATTTTACATCTCTGTGAAGAGAAAATAGTTGCAAATAGTTTTGTTACACAGGGAAGACCCATCTGTGTAGAGGGTAAGGAGAGGCCCGTGCATTATATGAAAGCTGCATGATCCCTCTTCTTGGAATTTTCTACAATGCATATTTTTTTGAATTTACTTCCTATAGAAAGGTGAATGGTATTCCCAGAAAAGTTAGCTTTACCTGTGTAAGAAGTTCTTTTGGGACACATACACTCAGCACTGTGAGATTCCTGAAATAAATTTTAAAAGTATGTGTAAAATACAATGGTTTTTTTTTTTCCCCCAGCGAACCTGAAAAGTACCTGGGAGCCAAGAATAAACAACTTGTTGAAGAGATACTTCAAAAAGATAATCTTTTTAGAAAAATCAGAAAGATGATGAGTATGAGTATTAAGAACAATCGATTCCGCAGTAACAGGATCACAGTATATGATAAGAAGGAAAAAACCCACCTTTATCAATAGCTTTCTGCTGTGGTTAAAAAACAGTTATTCCTAGTTTGTAAATGCCTCAAGCATCTGAGACAGCTGTAGAAAGACTGATGTTTTCCTTACAGAAAAATCACAGTTTCAAAGTAACAGAAGATTTTTGTTCTAAAAAGCGGTGACTTGCCTTCTATTTTTGAAATCCTGCCATCATTATGTTTTAGTGAAGAAAGTGGCAATTACTGTAATGTCACTCCATCTCTCAACAGCCCAGATTGTACAGTATTTTTGACAGTTTTTTACTCTTTCCTGAGACCATCTGTCCCCCCATGCCAACGCTGTGCTGGGGCAGGAGGTGGGACATGGCGAGGTGCCTGCAGCAAGGCTTGCTCCTCAGCTCGCTGCCCAGCACACCAGTGTCTTCTGCACAGGGCAGTATCTGGTCTCTACATTAAGTCAACATTTTGACAATTGTAGGTTTTTTAATGTCTGCTCAAACAACAAAAAGCCCTCAAACACCCCCCGCCGCCCCCGCAAAAAAAAACCCCAAAAAAACCCCAAAACCAAACCAAAAACCAAAGAGGCAGATTGTGTTGACAGCCTTCCTGGTACCAAATGGCAAGAACATATCAGCTCTTTCTTACAGCTATGATTTCACTTTAAGATACTGAAAAAAAACCCCATATTCTTGTAGAAACATCTTGAAAGGTCTTACTGAAAAGTTTTGAGCAGACTTTCAGGGGATAGCAATCATCACTTACATCATCCAATAGATTTTCTTATAATTGTTTTCTCACCAGGATGTTGCTGAGGTTTGGGGGCCTCTTAAACTAGTGAGTTGTCTGCTTATGGACTCAGTCCAAGACAGATTTGAAGTGGAATTGAGTGTATCTTTAAAAACTGACCTATACTTTTAAATGCTTGAAGTACTGTTTTCCTGCCTTTTTACATTATTTAAGTGAGCCAAATCCAAATTGCTTGGAGTTCCTTACAAGACATAAATCACAACAAATGGTTGGAGATTTTTTTTCTCATGCCTGTGTTTCTCAGATTTCATCCAATGTTGATTTTCCAAGGGAAAAAAAAAACTTAAAACATGCATAATAACTCTTCTAAGCACATCCTAAAGATAATAAATATGGCCTGTCACTGTCATGACTTTTCTCCTTCAGCACACTGGGGATTATCTGATATTTAAAGTCCCAATCTTGTAAACAACTATATTTGGATACCTTAGTGCTGAGACTACTTGATTATTTTCTTTTTTTTTTTTCTTTTTTCTGATTTTTTTTCTTTTTTCTGATTTTTTTTTTTTTTTTGTGATAACCAGTACTAGGAAGATTCCAGGAAGATAAGAGCATCCCTATGGCTAAGCTTTATCAAGTCATGCCTAAAGGTTGTGAAGACTGTTTCAATGGTAGTGAAGTTACCTTTGGTAGAGTGGTTATTTATTGTGAGTTATTGAGAACAAAGACAATATATGGAACACTGCATGGATGTTTGGTCTTAAAGCTAGAAGGTGCTTTGTCAAATATGGAGGACGTGTTTCAAACAGAGATTTATACAAAATTGCCTTCTACTACGTTGTGTTAGTAGATTGTTAGTTTAAAAAGTTTATTGGGTGCAAAGTATGACATACAGTTACTGTGAACCACAGATTACCCATTAATGACATGACTTCAGTTTCCATCCAAGAAACTCCTTAGTAATCAGCTGATTTATTTTGATCATATTGTGTTTGAGGTGAGTTATATGCTGTTCCTTTTAATTCTATAAAATAGAATTTGTATTTAAATAGTGTCATTCAGACTCATGGGAAAATCACTGAATCACTAAGGTCTATTTAGCAGCTCAAGTAGCTTACAGAAAACATATGGCCAAACTCAGAACTGGGCAGGGGAGGAAAATGCCATTTGAAAATGCAGCATTGGGGAAACTTAAGAATTCAAATAAGAAAAAAAGTTCTTTTGAGCTCTTCAGCTTTAGAGAGTTTGTCTACAAGAGGAACTGTTTGTGCTGTCTGATGTTTGTCTCTGTGATAGGTGGCGCATTCTTTAGTCCCTATGGAGTTACCACCAGAAGAGAAGTCGTTCTTACCAATCTGTCCACCAGCTGAAGGACAAACCCCTTGTTATCTCACTTTCTCATCTGGCATAGGGCATAAAGTGTTTATTTTCCTCCCTGTCTTGTGATGACTATTTATCATCTTTGTTTCTTTGCTATTCAGCTTCCTAGCATCTTTGGGACATTTCTGTGGAAGAAATACTCTGCAGTGTTGCTAGAACCAAGCACCTTGTGTACAGGCTGCAGAGGGGCTGCACAACATCTTAGGGCAGGCAGAGGCTGTACACTGAAGTGTTACTTAACCTAATATGGGCATTAAAATTTATCAAACCGTAGGCAGTAAAGGCACCAAATCCTTGAAGTGCTCACTGCAAGAATAGAAATCAGTGGTACTGTGCATGGATTACACTGCATGCACCAGAGCAGCCAAGAGTTTGTTGTGCTTTTACAGCATACTTTTGGATTGTTCTCTCTAGCTATCATGTTTTTCAGGTCATGAGACAAATCAAGTAGCTCTAAGACAGCAATAGCTGAAAGCAATTGAACTGTGGAGAAGAGGAGCTGTGGTTTAATTCTTCAAGCCCGACTAAGCTCTTTAATATTGCCAGAAAAATCACTACTTCTAACTACGCCAAACCCCACTCCTGCCAGCTCCCAACAAGCGGAATGAAAAAAGGCAGGTAGGAGCAGGCTGCTGCTGTCAGAAGAGCTCATCCAGTAGACAAGTCCTTCCCTGCCCATACCCAAAGGCATACAAGAAAGAGAACAGCTGAAAGTGAGATTTTAGGCTAAATAATTTGTCCTGACAAGGCTGGGCCATGAATTCAGCACTCCTGGTTTAGGCTACAGAGATCTTACGCATAACCTAGCTGGCCACACAGCATAAATGCTGAATAAGTAGAATTTTTGTTGGTTGAACATGTTACTTTGGGTATCAGCCTACTGGAATGACTGAGGATGATGAAACAGGACAGAAGACCACATTAAACTTGACCAGAACAAACCTTTTTTTTTTTTTTTTTTCCACCAAAATTCAAGGTGTTTAATGAGTTATATAAGATATACAACAACATTAGCTACAAGCTTGTACAGAACTATGAACTTGCATGTAGAATGCTCCACAAATACTTCTCACAAGAGAAGTGTTATAGTTGAAGTAAAAGAAAAGGTGCTCTGACACCCAGCTGGACTAAAGGTGAAGAAATGTTGTTGCCTTAACTAATGTTCTTCCTTTAGTAACGTTTCTCTGTGGCCTCAGTTCTCCAATTTCTTCATGAACAGAGAAGAAACGCAATATGGGAACTTGTCAAAGTTGGAACATCTTTACCCAGCTTGTCCGTAATGCAAGTCTGCACTGGTTCAACCTGCAATTTTGTTAAAAACTGAAGCCTGCTTTAAGCTCTCAGAGGGCACTTTTAAGCAGTATGAACTTTAATCAACATAAACTGTCTTACCTTTTGATTAAAGTCTGGGTCATATAGACCTAAACTAAGATGATGGAACCCAGTTTTAAAATAAATGTTAGGTCTGTGCATGTTTTTACATCATTTTAACAGAAGGGCTTAAATGGTGACTTCAGGTGAATGGCACCATGCTTGATGTGCTCCAATTCCAGGCTTTGGGTTATTCCCCCACAACTGGATGCCAGAGTGCCAGCATCTCCAGGGCATACATGGGAAGGGGATGGCCTGGACTCAAGCTCTGGTTACGGTATCACAATATTTCAGCATCTTCTCGGGGAAAAGCCCTCCATCCCCCAAGGCTGCTTTCCTCGGGGGCAGGAGCCTGTGTCTGAACGGCCGGCAGTACCTCGCAGGGGGCACTTGGGCTCATCCCGCCCGGGGCTGCCGCACGCACCTGCCCGGTCCTGCCCCGCACCCGGGATCTGCCGCACACGGACACTCCCGGGAGGACGCTGCAGAACCACCCTACACCCTCCCCGCCTCGCACCCCGCCACCGCCTTTGTTCCGCTGGCTCCGCCTCGCCCCGTCCCCTCCCCGCGGGGCGGGGCTGCGCTGCCCGGGGGCGGTGGGAGCGGACGGGACCGGTACCTCCTCCCCGCCCCGCCCCGCTCCGCTCCGCCCGGCCCCGGCGCGGCGCTGGCTGCGCTCCCGGCTGCGCTCCGGGCTGCGCTGGGCTCGGCGGCAGGAGCTGCGCCCAACCCAGCTGCTGCGCCGAGCCCCTTCGTGCCGGCAGCCGCGGCAGGACGGCCGGAAAGGTAGGACGGCTGCCCCGGTCTCGCTCGCTGCAGGCAGCATCTCTCTCCCCAGCTCCGCGGGCGGGGAGGGAAAAGAGGAGGAAGAAAGAGGGAGGGGAAAGACTGGGTTCGGAAAAGGGCTTTTTCTGCCGAAGCTCCGCTGCTGCTCCAGACAGCGCCGTGCTAGCGGTTCAGAGCTGTGGGCTTGCTGGAAAAGAGCCTATAATAATAAAAAGTCCCGTTCGTTTTCCTGTCCGAGAGAAGCAGATGGAAAAAGGCTGCGCGGGAGCCCCGAGCATCAGGCGGCGGCAGCGCTGGCCCCGCCGGGCCCCGGCACCCCCGCAGCCGGGCTGCTGAGGATCGGAAACCCGCTGGGATCCTCTGGGTTTGCGATCCCGAAACTCACATCCCTTCCCAGGGAGAGGCACCGGCCTGGCAGTCGGGGAAGCCCGGGCTGCTTCTTAGTACAGCTGAGAGTTTCATTCCTTTCTGCCTTTTTAGGGTGAGAAGAGGTGGTCTCTCTCCAGACTTTGCCATTTGAACCGGTTTCATCATAGCGGAGGGATTGCATCATGTTACAGTCCTGCATTCAGTGAGGGCACAGGCGAAAAGAACCGTCCTTCCAGATCTGCCCCGTTGTCTTCCCCATCCGACCCTGTCCTCTCCATTTCCTGTGGAGCAGGGGTGAACCCCGCGGAGGACCCGCGATTGGAGGGCGGCGGGTCAGGGCCCAGCGACGTATTTTGATTTCTTCCACTCAGGGTTCTTTTGGAAACTCAGTTTTAACTTTGTTGGTTCTATGCGCGTTATGTGTCTTGTGTAAGGGGAATAGAGGAAACTTGCCAAAGATTTAGCCGGTAGGAAAATAAAAGGCGGCAAAAGAGCTGGATAAACAGCCAGAAGCGGACGTTGCTTTATAAACTGCATGCTCTGGAGTTGGAGGCGGTGAATGGGTTCAGGCAGGCATCCCTCAGAAACCTGAGGCGTTCACCTGCCCAGAAGGGTAGTGTAGATGAATGAACACACACTGCCAAAAGGCACAGCAAGACAGGCATCAGGGACAGAGAAGTATTTAGCTAATCTCTCCTATGGATCCTATATGATCAGTTTGAGGCAAACGCTTGGTGTGCCTCTGCCGGTTTTATTTATCATACCTTTGCAATGACTGGTCTTTTCAGCTAAGATTTGACTAGAAGATAATACATCTCAAAGCCAGAGAGATCTGATTAAATATTGTACTGCAGTCCAGGGCTTCCTGGTCCTTCTGTTCTTTGTGCAGTTCTTTGTTTTGTTCCATGGGGAAAAAAATGTCACAGCGCGGCTTGGTTCAGCTCTCGGAGGTATTTTCCATAACTAGTATCTCGCCCTTGCAGGTGCTCTGCCGCCGTTTGCTCCAAGCATTACAGAGCCACTTTTTTTTTTTTTTTTAATGAAAATAACAGTATTATGAAGTTCTTTTTCTCTCCTTCTCTGGGAAGGGTTGGGGCAGGGGGAGAAGGGAACAGCTTGTCAGCCAGATGGATCCATCCATCAGTGCTCTCCTATATGGGCACTTGGAGCACTTCAAGTCATCCCTTATGCCTCCTGGTGGTTTCCATAGGAAGAACTGCACAATTACTTTCTTTGGAACAATTCATTTTTGCTTTTGGAGCTGGGGTGGGAGAGGAGTGAATCCTAGAGCCAGAGGGAAAGGAGTCCTGTCTTTCTGTGGCTGTAGGGCACCAGATGGGTTTAAGAAGAAGTTGAAATACATTCTAAAAAGAAGCAGCTACGGTTTTCTTTGTGTGTCTGGCTACCCGGTGATGGCAGTGACAAGCCTGCGCACAGAACAATGGGCAGATGCTGCCTTTGGTGATATGTGGCACTGTTTGGTGATTCCCAGCAAATATGTCAGCAAAATTCAAAGTGTTATGTGGTGTTCCTGGGTCTCAGGTATATTTTTAGATGAAGGGATATGGAAGATCTGTGAGGTTGAAATTGCAGTGTTTCTTGAAGTAGTGCAATAAGGAGAGGTAAAATGCAAAGACACTTCAATAGGTTGGCCATTCACAATATTTTAAAATCTGATGATCTTAGTGGAGAGTTTTTTCATTTTCGTCTGTTGAAGCTCTCAAAATTGAAAGAATACTGTCAGAGACATTGAAAAAAATATAAATACTGAGATCTCCATGAGGGCAGGCTGTGTTTTGTGCATGTATGACTAATTCTGCTATTCCTTTCAGTGGTGCAAAGAGCACCTGCTGTAAGGTCAGCGCAGGAATTGTCTTACCCTGCTGCTCACTGCAGACTTCCTTGAGACATTGCCCCAGGACAAAGAGCCAGTGGTTGCGAGCTGGTTTATGCAATCTGGAGTCAACCGATTTAATTTCCGTCCATTTTCCAAAGTTTCGTATCTGATACGTCAGTCAATAGGAGCGCGGTATCCAGGAGCCCGCCTGGCTAGCGGCATTGTTCGAAGCTGCGCTCTTTGTTTGGCGAGGAGGAGGAACGGGTGTGCTTTATATTCATTTGCAAGAGATCTCTTGCTGAAGTGGGAGGGTGGGATGCGAGGACTTACACTTCTGAACTCCCATGCAGTTTAGTTCACTCTATTATTATGGTTTTAGTCACACTAAAGTCTACCGTGTCAACTTTCCAAAAAAATGATCACTTCCAGTTATGCAATTCAACTTGTTTTACATGTGAATGACACCTAGCTACTGGTATGACGCTGCATTTCCTCTGATTCATCAGTTTATTGACAAATACAGTGTTTCATCTGACACAGGAACTGTCTGTCTGGGCTGGGCAGGTGAGTCTGTTACACACTCAGCAGATATTATTCCAGGCTAATATACTCTGATATAAAATGTTCTCAGGTTCCCAGGTGAACTCTTAATAGTAAAACCCAACAAAAATAATAAAAAAATGGAAGTCAAGCAAAGGACTACAGAGTTACTGTGAACTCTGAACCAGGCCTGAAAAACCTAAGTCTTGAATGTACTCCTGTTCTACATCTATTAAGGTTACCTATTGAAATGTAGGAGGACTTAGCTTTTCTACTGTGAAGCATCCTAAGCTGGCCTTAGAGCAAATTTAAGTTTTTAATATCATACCAGGTGTCTTTTTAGGGAGTGTCTGTATAAAGCAATACCGAGAACAGTCTGTCAACACTGTGAAAAGGAAGGAAAACACGTAGCTGAAATCGCAGGGGGTGACCCTGAGTGAGGTGTGCAGGGGTTACACCAGTGTGACTACTGGCCTGCACCTACCCATCTACGTATACTTATGGTCTTGTATTTGTATTGTATATGCAACGGCACTGTAAAATACTATGTATAGATTAAATTGCTCTTACTCTCTGATTAAAAGTTAACTTTTGACTCTCCAGGTCATGAAGACATGCTGATGGTAGTAATGCTGATGAATAGTATTGCAGGAACATAATTGGGGTTTGTGGAAAGGGGAATCTCACAGCAGTTGATAACAAATAAACCTTTTGGGACATCAGCCCTATTTTCTAAAGGTGTGGTAAGAAATTAAAACCTAAATGGCAGAGAAATAGAGTTGTCTGCCATCCACTACCCCTCTACCACCTTAACAGAGAGTCAGTCATGGCATATGGTGCGTAGTAAGGTTTGACTGCTCGAGGTGCTGAACACCCTTAACACACAGCAATGTCCAGATGAGCTGAGGGTGATCACCTCTCTTAGAGTAGCCCTGTGAGAATACACTGGGCAGTGAAAAGGATGAATCAATATCTGTTGTATATTTTACCAGTCTCCATGAACAAAACTAGAAAAGAATCTCCTAAGAGGACTTTTTTTTTTAGTAGGTTTGATTTTTGCTCCTTACATGTAGGGGTATCTTAAAAGTTGATGGTGTATGTTTGGCAGTAGAATAAGCAAAACTGCATAGGACTATCTTCTTTCCTAAACTGATCCATCCTCCCCCCGCCCATTTTTAAAAATCAGTGCATTAATCCTCTCATGGTGACATAGTGACATTTTTTACTGTCTGGAGGATTTCTGCTGCCAGCATCTCTCTGCCATCATTTATTTTTGAGCTAAGTAATAAAGGTTGTCTTTCTCTAGGACAGATGTTGGTAAAGACCTTATTGTGCCAAAATCTTTATGAGTAAAAAATACTGAATAAAAATATTTCCATCCATTAATAAGAAGTACCAGGAAAGAGTACACAAGTGGTTTCAGATTTAATCTGTAAAGTAGCTGATGTCTCAAAGATAATAAGATTTTACCCCAAGAAATACAGCATTTTGTGTATGTGAGGTAATTGCTATGAGTCGCACTAAATATATATTATTCATTAGGGGACTGTCATTATATCATGTTTGTGAATTCCCTGAAGTCTCTTATCAGTGTCCTAATCACAGCTAAACATTAATGGAAAACAGATTTTGGTGTCCTACTGGACTGACTGACGTTCTGGCTTGCTGAATTTGTCCTGAGCTGGTAGCCACTTTTAATGAGCATGCTTGCTTTGTTCATTTAAAATGAACAAACTTTGGGAAAGGAGCTTAGTTCATGTGTTCACATGATCAGAGATAGAACCTCTTCACAGAGAGTATGCAGTGGTATGTTATCTCAGTTTTGCAGAGAAACAAATAGTAAAAGCTCTTCAATATACAGTGCCTTCAAATGTATAAAGATTCAATTTTTGGCCAGTTGCTGTGGGTGGATATTTTTTGTCCATTAAAGTATGTTTAAGTATCACTTTGAAACTTATCGGGTCTCTCATCAGTTACACATGCTTATGGCATTCCTGTTGTTCAAATCTGGAAGAGAAGGCAAGATAAGGAGGGAATTTCCCAGTTATTAGCAATTAGTGGATCCAGATTTTATTTTGCTGTACCATTTCTTACCAGGAGCAGCTGCAAAGAGAGAATTACAGTGTGACCTTCACAGCATTTCCCGGTGCTGTCATCAATCAGATCTGGCAGGAGCTTTATCGCATCTATCAGCGTGGCTCATAAGCCACATGCTGTCTAGTCTGGGGGGGAAAACAAACAAACAATGGGAGCTACTGTAGGTTTTGTTTAAAAGGAAACAACCAGGAGTGAGCTTTTCCCATATGTGCCAGCTTTGTAAGGCAGATTTCAGTTTTTACTGTGTGCTGTTGGGCTAATTAATAAAATATGATGATTATAAAGCAGTGGAAGAGCCTTCCACTATGTCTCAATGGCTTTGTCAAACCATTCGCAAGCCATTGCAGCTTCAGCCTTTCGCAGTCGATGCTCTCCAGTCTCCTCCTAATCCTCAACATGACTTTTCCTAAGGAGTTGATGCAGTTAGATTAATGTAGGTGTTTTCTGCACATGTAAATGTTAGGGAATAAAGAAACATTTTCAGACTTCTCTGGTTCTTACACGAAATAATGTAGCTTTCTCAGATTAAGCAGTTTGCTACTTTTTCTGGGGGCCTGTGTGCCTTCCCAAGCTGTTCTGAGGTTCTTTCAGAGGCCAGTTTATAATGTAGTGGCCAAGGTCAGCTGATCAGTTTCGACATCCCACTTCTAAGCATGCAGAACATTATTATCACTCTGTAAGTGTTTTGTTTGTTTGTTTGTTTGGTGTCTGTTTGGTTTTCACTACTGACCTTGGTCTGGTTTTGGAGTTTTACTGAAATTTAAAGCATTTTATGTGCTTAGATTATTTATTTTTTTTTATTGTTACACCAAGTTCACTGCCTTTTTCAAATTCCTTTGCTCTCCTTTTCTTGCCAGCTGCAGTAAATTGCTTGCCTTCCTTTCCTGGGCTCTGTACAGTGACAGGTTGTCATTTCATGCCTGGCTTCCTTGCAGGCAAAGTCCTAGCTGACAGGTAGGTGGGAGAGCAGGAAGCAATGGGGACAGGCAGAATTGCTAGTGTGTAATTCTGACTTCCCTCATGGGCAGATGTTTGTGTGTATTTATGATATATACAGATATAGATATCTCTCTCTCTATATATACAGATATATATATATACATATATATATATAGGTGTGTATATAAAGATATAAAGAGAGTGTGTATATGTTTATGTGATATATATTAGAACTGCCTTTGTCACACAGGTTTTCTGAGAAAAATTCTGATTGCTAATAAATATACATATTTCCTGTTATACTATCCATTAAAAAGTTAAAGCCCTGAGCTTCAAACTAGCAGTGTTGATGACCAAGAGTGATTGTGGTTTTTACCCAGACAATTCTTGGTAGAAGCTACTTTGGTACCAGGTTGACGCAAGGAAGATTGAAATGCCTTAAGAAATGTGCAATAGCAGGTGCAAGGAAAATTCTCATAAAAAGTGAAATATATTTAACAAAATGGTTATCATCTACTCTGTCTGGAAAAAAAATAATCACGTGATTGGCTAGCTGGCTATGGAAAGAATGACTTGTGGTTTTCCTCTGTGTGTGCCATGTCAGTTGGACAGGTTTTATGGCCCCAGCTGCTGAACTGGCACTAGGCAGGGCAGCGGCCGCAGCTCTCAGCCCCTGCCCCAGGGACTAGCAAACCCGAGTGGAAAGCAGCCTGCCCAAAGTGATGCTGTGCCTCATCTGTCTTCACACGTTGGGGCTGTCATTGAGGATTTTGTCAGCCGAGGTGAAGAGTTTGACAGGCAGACATCCTTGGATGGTTTCAGACAGTGCTGTCAGCCCCTGCGTGCCAGCAGTGCCTGTCCTCACTGTTGAATCGGCATCAGTCCCTGGGTCTCAGCCTAGCATCTCTGCCCGAGCAGGAGATGGGGTCAGGAGGGGCTGAACTCTGGACCATGAGCTCCAGCAGCCAGGCACTGCGGCTGCACAACCAGTTGGTAGAGAGGTTTTAAGAGGCCAAAGCCATAAGTGGTCCTGTTTCAGCAGGAGGATGAGGAGGAGAGGGGATGCTGCCAGCAGGAATTGGCCTCAGGAGCTGAGTCCTGTGTCATCATTTGAGGGCTCCTGCTTCATGAGTGCACAACAAACCAACTGGCTGCCTGCTGCTGGTGTGGACTGAACGAGAAGACGTTGTTTCAACCCTGCAAGCAGGGTGGGCTGCAATGAGGAAATGATAAAATGGCAGGAGTCTAAAATACGAAAGATAATGTAAAAGGCAAAGTCATTAGATAAGGAGAAGCAGGACTGTTGAGTGTCACCGGGACCATGGTGGCCAGGAGCTGAGCTGCAGAAGGGCAGCTCTTTGATGCTGTTCTGCTGCTGGGGCTTAGCATACATCAAAGCAAAAGAAATTGCCCTTGTGGAGAGTGGGATTTATTCTTGTAAACCAAGTTCATGCTAGGCAATAGAGTGAAGTACTTACTGGATGTTGTTGCTGGCTGTAGGAGATACAAGCAGAAGAAAAGAAATACCTGGAAATATTAGGAGCTAACTGATTTTCAACTCTGTTAATACACAACATTATCAAAGAATACCCTTTGAAAAATGAAAAGACATGCTTCTTGGAGGGGAAAAAAAATATTCAGGCTGAGGAGCTTATGTGAATATACAGAGGTCTTCTTGCCTGATCTCTCTGTCTGCACCATGTGTTTGTCATTAGGACCATGAAAAGCTGTGAGTCTCCTTGGACAGAGGATGATGGGTGCATGGTGGGTCCTGCAGGAAGAACAAGGCGAGCTGAAAGGAGATAGAGGCTAGGTCAGGCCACAGCATTTTGTTTTGAGTTTAACAGGAATGAAATCCACCCTGAAGAGTCTTGGGGAAAATTCTGGGCGAGGGCCAGTGTGAATAATGATGAGTGCAGATGGGTGGGCCCCACCTGGTTACAAAAACAATCCTATTTCCAAGGTTAGTTAGTTCTGCTGAAAAGAGGGATATTTAACAAGTAAGGTCTAATTTAAAAGGAATAACAAAACAAAACAAAAACAACAAACCAAAAACCCCTGAAAGTCGCTCACTTCAGAAATTAATGAAAATAAACCCCCAAAACATACAAACAGCTGAAAGCCCAAACCAAAACCTTCAGATAAACAAAACAAGTGTCCTCTGGGGAAAGGAAGAGCTGTTCCCTCTCTGGGAAAGTTTTTCTGTTCCTGTGACTTGTGAACTTTTCATCTTCTCTGGGACTTTCTGCTGTCCCTGGTTCAGTTTTTGCAGCTTCTTTGTCTCTCCTGCACTTCTTTCCCTGGAGCTCAGAGAAGTGTTTATGCAAGCACTCAGCTTTAAATAAGTGAATCATCTTATTTGACGTGGGTGAGATCAGTCCTTTGGGTTGTGTGTGTGTTGATTCTGCTCTGCTGAAGGGGAGCCCCCACAGACAGGAGTCAGCTCAGGAGTTGTGTAAGTGTACCCACCCCACGTCAACCTTTCTGACCCCAAAAGAGTCTACCAAGACACCTTCCACCTTGTGCCAGCCATGTCCTGAGGCTGATCTCAGAGCTGATCTGCATAAAACTGTATCCAGGAAGACAAAAAGATGCACCAGGTAATTTTAACCTGACTCAAGTCCCAGTTAGGCTCTTGGTGACTGCTGTTGCCATCTGACTGAGCCTCACAACCTCTCAACGCTGCAATTCCCTACATATCCCTTTGGATCTTCTCCTTTATTATTGTTTACAAAATGCCGAGTCTAGATTTTGCATATGTGGAAAATCTTGCTGAGAGCTGTCGCCCTTTTGACCTCATGTTTTCCAGATCTCTCATTTTTCAGTCCGACTATGTAAAGAGTGTTGAAAATAAGCTATACTGAAGACTTCCCTGTAAAGAGTAGCTCTCTGTACAAACTAAGGGCAATTACAGGTACCTGTAAGAAGGCCCACATGACTGTTTCCCCCCCAAAAGAAATAACTGAAATATTGATTAAATTACAAGGAAGGAAAAAACTATCTTGAAGAGGTATGATGTTTGGGGAGTTTTAGAATTTTTCAACCCTTTTCAGCTCCTTCAATTTCTTTTTCCTACCACAGTAATATCTTTTTAAGCATTATGGGATCAGCTTTGCTGTACTTGCACTTGGGAATTCCTTTCTGGTTTATGGTCAGCACATCTACAGGCTCCAAGATCTAAGTGCAAGCGCAGATTGACCTGAAGTTTATTGTACTTTATGAGAGCAAAGGGTGAAATCAGTCTTTGAGACTCAGGATCATTTGGGCTAGGTTTCCTGACATACCAGCCCTTACAAAAAAACAGCTGTTCTGGGGTTGTCATTCCGCCAGCTTTAAAGACAAACAACCAAATAAAGAAAAATACTCTGCCGAATAGGGATCAAACCTTAGCTTGGTTTGAGTGTGCTTTAAGTAGTCTCATTCTTTGCATTTACCCTAGTTAAGTCCTTCTTTTCCTTCAGGGAGGTGACTTGGAAGCAGTATTCATGAAAGAGTCCAGCTCTTTCCTTGTACATCACTGGAGGGAAGGGCTGCTTCCTACTGAGGTCTAGGTGCTTTCCTCTATGAGTCAGGAGCTGGACAACGCAGAGCAAGATCTACATGTAAATATCTGAAAGTAAAGATACATAAATGAAGGCATGCAGCTTTCCTAGGTATGACTGTGGAGCTGTTCTTGGCCAGGAGGCATTGCCTGGATGGTCCAGTCACCTGGCTGAGCCAGGACCAGAGTTGCCCAGAGACAACATAGCAGGAATGTTCCCTTGCTGGAGCTATAGCTTGAGCTATATATGTATAGCCAAAGAACTGTGTACCCTTCTAGTAAGTTGTCACCAGTGACTTACAGGACACTTGGTACCCTGGGGTAGCTCTTTATGTGTTAATAACTTGTAAAAAATGAATGGCTTCATGAGGTGGAACAGGGAGTAGGAAGTGGAAATGGCAGATGCTCAGGGTGCAGAGAAGAGGAGAGAACTGACTTTGTCTCCCTGAATGCTTGAAACAAATGCGTAATAAGTAATAAGGATTTTGGTACACTGGTTATCTGTCTCATCAGCCCTGCTAGTGCCTCAGTTTCAGTACAAAACCATAATCCAACTTCACTTCCATGAAGTACATAGAAGGGAAGGAAGCGTGTAAGAATCCTATAGCATCTTTTCCCTTTTCTTGCTATTGTCACCTCTGTTTTATAAGCTTTCATCTTAACTCCTGCAGCTCTTGGGATAAACAAGCATTTATCTACTTTAACTGAGAAACTTAATTTTTGCAATAATGCTAGGTGTTATATCTATAAGGCTATTTGTCACACCACTTCTGAACTGCAGTTTACAGGGGTTTACTCACCTTCCTCTTCTGTCAAGCAGTCTATGGAGCAAACACCTCACCTGCTGTTTCACAGCCCTGTACTCCTTACGTGAGCAGTGTCACGTAATGCTATACTATTTGCTATTAAAATTACAGACTGTGCTCTGTGGAGAAGAGCCATGCGAGTTATCTCACCAACGTGAGATGTGCTGGGACTCTCCACACATATGTGTACTTTTCTTTGATTTCGTTACTAGGGTCAGCATAGGGGGTCATGACCATCCCGGATCAGTTCACTTTATTACAGTAGTCTGCCAAAATAATCCTTTCCCTAGTCAATTCAGCTGCACCCAGTGCAATGAAGCAATTAAAAGTATGTGTATAATTCTCGAAGGCTTTTATCAGCTCTAGGAGGGGTGGAATGAAGCATGGTTCTGTGTGTACCTTAGCACTTCACAGGGTGGTTTTGCTACAGTCAATAATAAAGAGTATTTTCGCATAGTTCAGAAAGGCACAAAGTGGTATTGGGCAACTGTACCTGTGTGGTAGTAGAGTCTGTCAGGGTGTAACTACAGACAAAAGGGCACGACAAGAAAGTTTTTCCTTGAATTAGAGAAATAGTTATTAATGGCATAACTCTCCAAAATTGTAATTATTAGATATTTTCTGAGGTAAGCCTATCTAGGAAAATGTTAAATTCTTTTTGTTATTGTTTCTTTTATTAAAGTGAGAATTTCTTCCCAATGAGATTTTTGTAAGGAGGAAACAGACACTCCACATTCACTAGTGGAAGTTGTCCAAAGCAGAAGGGGAAAACGCGATTTCAAACTTTAAGAACAGAATGATAAATGCCACCTGGAAAAGTAAATTGTTCAGTGGTTGCTGATTTCTCATGTAAAGTACATTTTCCTCTGGAATTTTAAGTGATTATTTATACTATAGTAAAAAAAAATATAGCGTTTAATAATTTTATTCAATTTTTAATCTGGAGTCATAGTCAGAGTCATGCCTCTTTCTTCCTGTGCTTAAGAGGTAGCATCTATGCCTGCAATGACTCTTCCACTGCCTATAAGCAAGTGACTTTTTGTCACTGACTAATAAGAGAAAGATCAGGAACTTGGGACCCAAATAATAGGACTGCTGGGAAATCACTGAATGCCAGCAGAGAGCCCTTTGAGTGAGAATTTTCATTGTCCACTGCCATTATCTCGTTTTACATTCAGCTTGCCTGCTGGCTTGTGACTAGTAGCGCAGATTACTAGATTCTGGACATTTGAGTAGACCATTATTTTCCTTTCTTTATCTGATGGCACCATGGAATTATGTCAGTGAATTAAAACTCTGATGGTGGTAGGCTGTGTCCCCTGGATTATTAAAAGCTTCATCAGCATAAAGTTGCATGTTCTTTAATTTAAGGATCAGAGGGCTGCATCTCCTCTGTTCCCAGTGTGAGGGCTAAGAAACGGCATTATTAAGCTAGCTAAACAACTGTGAAGTGTATATTAAGACTTGCAAAGGGCTGGATTTGGATAGTTTTGTATTGTCCTAGCTTGTTTATCTTCCCAGAGTTTTTTTTCTACCTTCTTCATAGGTGCACTCATTTTCAGAATCTTTCAAGGGAAGCATTGTGTCTTCTCTAAGATAAGTAAGAAATAATGTGTCACCACTCTTTTTGCTGTATCATTATTGTAGGATTTTTGCTAAGATACTTGTTAGGTCAGCTTGCTAACAGTTTCCAGATTGAAATATTAACTTCTGAAGGGCAAATTTAAAATGGTGTATTGCTTGTGAGTGATAGCTGCTTTTCCAAAAACATTTCTATATGATCATCTGTCAGCATCTGTCTACTCATACAGGGCACTTCAGAATGTGGGGTGAGCTCAATCTAACTGCATTGTCCAAAGATGACAGTATTTCTGCTGGACTTGGAAAACATTAAACGGATTTGTCTCCACAGTGAAATCAACTGTAAATATCCTGCCCCAAAATAATAGCATTACTTATTATGTTATTATTCTTATGTTCATGCTTGTTCTTAAGCAAAAGCCTGCCCCATACTGAGATATTTTGGACTTGGCATGCATTCGTGACTGAATGGGACCCTATCCTCTATATAATTGTTTGCCATTTTGCCTTGCCTTACTTTGTATTTGACCAAGTACCTGCATCTATTGTGAACTTCCATGTGAGAGGAGATTATTATAGAGCCAGTATCCTGACAAATTGCTTTAGAGGACAAGTTGTGAGAAAGTCTCCCCTTGTAAGAAATGAGACCATGGTACTCCAGCATGGTGATTTTCAGTCCTGCAATATCAAGTCTTGCCAATGGGAATTTGTTTGGGTCTGATTTTTTATCTAAAGACCATGGGTAGAAATTAGGTAGAGAATTTAATTTCAGATTATTTTCAATCACTGTCCTTCAAGGACGGAAGGCAACCTGACATGTGCAACCAAAGGCAAAATGAAGTAGAGGGCAACCAAGTTGAATGTTGATCAAAGAGGAGAATGATTTCAAATAGTAACAAGATTTGTGACATAAACACATCAATGCTTATCTACCTCAGGTGTAGAAGAGTAGTGATGGGATATCTAACTGCATTATTCAGTGTTCTGCGGGAGCTGGAGTTAAATTGGTAAGGCTGAACTTGTGTTGCTAGGACAGGAAAAGCAAAGGTGCTGAGTGCAGTGCAAACCCTTATGTACGTCAAATTTGTTATGTTTTCACACCAGAGTTCCGAGGCTGGGAGAAGATCCATGATGAGGCTGTGACAGGAGGATAGCATGCAAGCCGATGTTAGAGTGAAATGAGGATGTATTTTTATGACGTAATGTTACATTTACTAACCTTGAAGATTAGCATTTGGAAATGTACTTTCTAACAGAAGAGAAGCAGTTTAATGTATTAGCTTCTAAATAAGAACTCAACTATTGGTACTTTTGAGGCACTAACAAAAGCACTAACTTGGACTATCTGTATTAAAAAAAATGGGAATATGAAGCTGAGTCTCATAGTATGTTCACAAGTCCTGCCTGGCCCTGGTACTTTTAACAGCAGCCTCATGTGCATGCTGAGTGAATCAGAGACCCAGGAGAGTCGGTATGAGCTCCGCTGTGACTCCCAGTGGTGCCAGTTAATGTGTACTTTAGAAAATGTAAGTCTTGATATTTCTCTTCCTTCTATTCTCAGTAAAACTGGTTGAGCACAGGTAAGAGATGGTATAAAAATGATAAGTAATAATAGCACTATTCAATATGCATGTGCAAATGACATATGTCTATATTTAAACAACTTTTTATTATATTTAACTAGCTTTACTGTAATGAGAAGGCTCTTTATCACTTTCATTTTAGTAAACATGGGATCATATTTTCAAATGAAATACATGTGAAAGCTGATAGGCACTTAGCACAGGGTGCATCCTGCCAGACTCGAGCCACACACAGGAGAGCGACTGTATAGCTGAGCTTGTTCCCTTTAGACCTCCTTTACAATCAGAAGATAGAAATCTACTTCTCTAGGACATAATTAATCTGATCTGTTCTAGATGTCTATTTTAAGAAGCCTAAATTTCCCTATTGACTGTGCATTGAGCCTAGGGCAGCTAGCTCAGATACAGATGACTACGTTGTAAGCATTTGCATTTAGAGAGAGGAATGTCACCTCTAAAGCTGAGATGTGCTGCCTCCCAACTTTCAGCCATATGAAGTGAGTAATTCTTCTGAAGTAAAAGAATTTATTCATGAGGTTTAAAATGAGATGATCGTTCTTTGGATTTGCATAGGTAGGTGGATTATTTGTATTCTTAATTTGAATTTACTCAGTGCTTACAGAAAACTCTGTCACAACAACTTTGCGTGGCTACTTCAATGCTTTGAAGGCTCAAGGGACACAGTGAAAACATCCTTCAAAAGAGACTGGAAATGCAGGAATGATGACCGAGACAGATTCTTGAAAAATGAGTTTTATGATATAAAATTGTTATCTGTGTTTCTCTGAAAAATGCTGTATAATATTAGTTCTCTCTTTTATGAGAAATTTGCCATATTGTGTCATATAAAATCATTTGTATACCAAATGTTGGTTCAGTCATCTGTGAGATTTTTACTTAGACTGCTGTGCTCAAGTGCCTGTAATTAAGATGTCTTGCATTTGGGTGACTGAGGTTCTTAAGGTTCTTAATCTTAAATAGACCAAAAAGAATTAGTTTTATTACCACTGTTTAAAAAGAAAAAAAAAAAAGTGCTGTCAAATCACAGAAAAACATGTTTTGAAGATAGAAAAAATGAAAAAGAAACTGGTTATGTAGTGGCTTGGGAGTCATCACTTAGAGGTACATGGGGAAGTACAGCTAGAATTTGGGAACATTCTGTTGCTTCTGTCCTTGAAAAGGTCCACATTAGAGACCATAATTTCTGGGAATGGGAAGCACCTGGGTTTAAACAATAATTTACTAATCCATTTAAACATGAATCCTACATCTGAGTAATGTCAGGGATTTGGGATTTTGAAAGGAAGTCGAGGGAGAACTAGTGGCTTGAATTTATTACCAAAATGTGATTTTTTTAAAAGTACACTTCAGATTTGGACAGGAAGTATAGATACAGATAACTGAGAAATATGGCCTTCTTTAGCAGAAATCCATATATGAAGTATTGTGTTGCAAGCTGATCTCCTTAAAGGCTGTTTTTTAACCAAACTTTTATTAGTTTTGTTTTTTATTGTGTACTATGTTGTATTACATATTAAATACATTTTATATATTATTTATAAATTTATAATTCTCATGTAGTTTAGTAGATCAATCATTTCCATAGAAGTTAGTAAGGAGTTTTCTGTAGAGATGGCTGGAGACTGTTAACATGCAACAGTGCTCAAATGACTCCAGTAGGAAATGAACACCTATAAAATGGGGTTTTGCCCATGAGACCCAATCAAGCAAAGCTCTTTATACATGTGTGTTTGCATCAAAGCCAGAGGGAAAATTCAGACTTAACTATGTCTATTAATGTACCAGAAGGTTAAATAAAACTGCAGACTGTGAAGATGCACAACGCTTTGTGTAGTTCCTTTGTCCTATGGTTAACTTCACCCATGAGGCAGACAGTGTACATAACCCATGTTCTGTATTTCTTTTCACTGGTATCAGCCTTTTTCTGGCTTTTTGTTGCTTTTTAAGTGTCAAAAATAGTTCAAAGACTTAAAAATAGTTTAAGCTATTTTTATAAAGAATACAGTTCTTCATCACTGCTTCAGGCTGAATAATTGCTATCTAAGTCTTGCTTGTATTTCCTAATGTAGGTGACCTCCCAGAAAGATTCGTTATTGTTTGAAACTTGATGATTATTGCTGTATTGTTTTACACAAATAATTTTTGTTGAAAGGACTATGTAAGTTAAATATTATTAAGAGCTGAAGAGGCAGAACATTTATTAGAAAGTGCTATTCATAAACACATCACATTCACTCAAGTGTAGACCACCACACAGTTGCTGTTTAGTTTAGGCAAGCGTGCATTTACATGTTCTTTACAAGGGCTTATGATATGCTGTGCAGCTGGAGTTTATGTTTACGTTCTGTATTAACCACAAAGGCAAGACAGAGCTAAATGAGGGCATCAAACCTTGGTAGATGTTTCAATGCTTTCCCCAAAACTGTATCCAGATCCCTAGCAAAACACCACCAGTTGCTACAGATGTTGGTAGAAGATACCTGTATTCACACAACCCTCCTTACCTTACTATCCAGAGAACTGCTGATAACTCTTACAGATAAAGACCATAGATGCAGCAAGGGCTGGGCAGGGATTAAGAATTTAAGTGCAAGGAACAACCTTCTGGAGATGCTCCCTTTCGCTATTGACCTTGATTTGGAAGAAGCTGGTTTGTAGCTGCAACCATATAGTACATAGGTGCTTATACCTCTTCACCTCATAAGGATATTAATAAACAGGATTTCTTGACTTAAAACTGATTTGAAACTAGTCTTCTCTCCTGGGCAGTAGTAAGGTCTGACCTAGTCATCTAATAAGGTGTATTGCAAATGTAATTCTGGAATAAAACCATATACTGTTCAACAAGCCTACATCAAGAGAGCAAAGCTCTCGGTTTCAAAAGGGTGGATGCATGTAAATGTTTATTCTTCAAGCAGCCTCATTTGCTGACCACAAAAATATCTGGGGAGAATTGGCCCCATCTTATTAGATGCCTGGCTGATGCCCATCACTCCTCCCCTTCTGGTGCTTGTTCCATTATAAATGTCCCACAGATTATGTGTGTGTGTGTGTATAGCTAGCTAGCTAGATATAAATAAGGATATGCTCCAGGGGCTCCTCCTGGGTCAGTGAAGGATGGCTGAGAGAAGTCATGCTGTGAAATGACTTGTGAATCTCATGTCTACCCTTGCACTGCCCTGTCTCATCCCTGGCACTGACGTTCCTGAGTAACTTATATCTTCTGGGTCTTTGCAGTGGACCTGATTCTTTTCCTCTTCATTTATGCAAGCTTCCCCATTTTTCATGAGTCCATGATGGAGCTGTGGGATTTTGCTGAAGAAACACTAAGAAAAGTTGAATGGTGCTTCCAGCTGATGAATTGTTTTAGCTTCAGCTGTGGGATAGGAAAGACACGGTTACTTAAACTGTGTTAAGAACAGCCAGTCTTATATATAGGGCATGTGTGTGTAGTCTTCTGCATTAACACTTCTGCACGCATCTGTACTGCATAACAGATGAGCAACTAGAAATACAATATTATATGTAACCTGTTGCAGTGGAATTCTTTACTGCCTTCAGGAGAGATTTCTTCCTATCATTTCAGATACATTTCAATTTTCTCGTATATTGAAAGTGCCACAGCTTTCCATCTTTCCATACTCCATCCTTAAAGGGTATGGGTTCATTTTATTTGGTTGACTTTTTATTTTTATTTTTATTTATATATTTACTGCATTATTTTTTCATGCTGCTTATGGATTCTAAAACCTTGTCAGGAAGTACTTTAAAAATGCCAACTTCTCTTGGTTTTCACATGTCAGCACAAATCAAAATACATGTCAGCTTTTTTCCCAAGAAATAGTTTTATTAAATTAATCTTACAGTGTAAGACTTTGTATGTGTTGTCTGTGATTATTACTGCTTCTGTAAGGGTTGAGTAATATGTTTGAACCATGCTTCTAGGAAAAAAGAATGTAGAAGGAACTATATTGTATTAAATTTAATCTGGAGAACAATGTCCTGAGAGTTAAAATACATTTAAAAAAATTAAATAAGCCCCCTTGAAATGAAAGACTTGAATAACTGTGTGCATGCCTCTGTTATAACATTTGCTTATCCAGTTTCCATCTCTTCTGTTTAATTACCAGGTAGAAGCATAAAGTAAAAAGGATTAAAAGTAAAGAGTAGGTGTGGTGCCCACTGGTTCATTATTTTTGTTAAAAAAAGAAGTTTCTACTGATCTTGTATTTATTGACCTTAAGACAAATTTCAGAAGGGAAAATAAACACGTCTCCCTAATGTAAAACATGAAATACTACTGGGCTGTTTAATTCTCACAGAAATATTTAGAATGAACTTTACTACTCTTTTCAGGGTTGCTTTGTAGTCTTTAAAAGTACAGAGCTGCATTGTTATCAGAGCAGCTAATGGTTTCCACAGAGATGCAGGATAACACCCATGCTAGGAATGCCCTGCCCCAGGGAGGAGAAAGCTAAACGTGAGCCTACTTGCAGCTATTGCTTTTGTTTGAAAATAATTATAATATTTAGGCTATTGGTGACATTACCTTTGGTAATTTTAGCAGTTTAGACTGCCTGAGTGTATTTCACATATACACACAAGTATTTTGCATGTGTTTAATCAATATCATTTTTTACCTTCAAGTGTTTTGTTACAATATGATCTATGCAGCTCCAAATTTGTATGTTCGAGTCATGCATGCTGCAGGAAGCTTGAGTGTACTGCGTAATAAAAACATCCTTATTCTTGCTTCCACATAGCTACTGAGTCCTCCACATAAACAAATGAAACCCCACAGGAACAGGGAGTCGTCCCTGAGGAGCTTGGGGCGAGCTGCAGCTTTCCTACCATACCCTGAGTGCCTGACCCAGGAGATGGAGATGTTTTCTCCCACCGCTTGCCTCCTGATAGCTTTGTGCTTCCACCCACAGCAACATGACGAGAGTCACGTATGTACATGTATATTTGTGTGTGTGCATATATACACACATATATATGCACATACATAGCACTAGACCATGCGCAGAGGTCCCTTCCAACATTAACCATTGTGTGACATCTACACCAGAGACACTTGTTCCACAATAGCTTTGAGCTAAAAGAGAGTAGATTTAGACTAAGATAGAAAGAAGATTTTTTTAGTGAGGGTGGTGAAACACTGGCACAGGTTGCCCGGAGAGGTGGTAGGAGCCCCATCCCTGAAAACATTCAAGGTCAGGTAAGCAACCTGATCTAGGTGATCTAGATGTCCCTGCTCACTGTGGTGGGGTTGGACTAGATGACCTTTAAAGGCCCCTTCCAACCCAAACCCTTTTATGATTTTATGATTTTAAATGTAGGCTGCCACTAAAAGAGACAATCCAACCCATCCTTGCCCTTGCCCTGCCTGGGCACCAGCATCAGCTCTGGAGGCAGATGGTGAGCTGGCTCTGTGCCTTTCTCTGGCTCACCCTGTGGCCCAGAAATGCTAATGTTGGCCAAAAGGAAGGCATAAAAAAGGGGGAACAGAGATGACATCAGCCCCTCGGCAACATAGATTAACTTGCAGAACCACACCTTGTGGGGAAGGCACGGAGGTAAAAAAGCAGAAATAACCATCTAATTTGAAACACAAACCTATTTGCACACTTGTGCATGCTGCTTTCACTTGTACAGACTGTGCTGAAAGTCATCTAAGTATCTCAGAAAGTGACTCTCCAGTTACTGCTTTCTCAGAGCCTTGGTAACTCATTTTAAGGAGAACATCCAGCATGGACTAAGCATTGCAGGTTCTCTAATTAGGAAATTAGAAAACTAATTAGGAAATAGTAAAACTGAAAGCACCCTGTGAGCATCTTGGAAGGGAAGGAAGAAAGTGGAGAGAACATCAACAGGAGTTTTTTATTTATATTCAGTTGTACATGTGTCCTGGTTTTGGTAAGATAGAGTTAATTTTTAGTTAGTATTTCGGTTCAGACTTATTGTGAGAAGAAAGTTGATAACAGTGCTGGTGTTGTGAGTTACTGCTGGAGCTCAAGGCCACCGTGTTTGGCTGCTTCACAGCTGCATTAGTCCTGGGAGGTAGAAGCATAGTGAATAGCAAAGCCCAGAACTGGCATTTGGATGTGCCAGTGAAATATTCCATATCATATCACGTCATGCCAGTATATTAACCAGGGCTGACCGGAAGACAGGGCACTTCTCTTCCAGGGGTACCTCTCTGGGGGATTGCTCAGGCTAACTCTTCTAGGGTTTCGGTTTCAGGACTGTCTCTCCTCCAGGATCGTTAGCTGGCACAGGCCGGGCATCAGTCAGCGGGTGGTGAGCACTGTGTATCACTCATTTGTATAATTCTATTATCACTGTTGTTATCATTATCGTTTCATTTTAATTAGTAAATAGTTTTTATCTCAACCCATGAGTCTCCTTGCCCTTCTTTCCAATTCTCTCCCCTACTCCCCGGGATGGAGGGGGTGATAGAGCAGGCTGTGTTTGGCTGCAAGCTGCAAGCAAAAAAGGGTGAATCCACCCAAACTATCACAACATGTCATCCTCTCATAGAGTGTATTATTTATCTGGTGCTAATCTAAAAAGAAGTAGATTAATAAATTTTGAATTTAAATTCTTAGCAATGTCAAAATGACCCTTTTCTAACTTTTCTGGGTGTATTACTTGGATGATATATTACAGCTAATATCTAAATAACTGCTACTTCTTGACAAACATCAGACAGATTTCTTAAGAACTTTATTTTTTCCTTCTTACACAGCACTCTTCATGGTTAGATCTAAATCAGTAATGAGAAACACTTATTTCCTGTGAAAATTATATCATGCAATAGACTAACATGAAAAAAGTGGAGGGTCTTAGAAAAATATCAGTTACTTGAAGCTCTGCAAAGGCTTCTTGACTAGAAAACCTTCAAATGGTAGTTGATTAAGAGCTCTGGTTTACCCTTCATCGCTAAGGCCAACTGAAGTTAATACTACCCGTGCCCAGCTGAGCTACTTGTGATTCAGCTGCTGAACTGCTGTGGCATTTAAATACTAGCAGAATTAGGAATCTTTTGCATTAACATGACTTTCAGCCACAGTGGCTTCATCAACTGAAGTAAGACCGGTGCAGCGGAGGAAGAGCGACATCCTTGGCTAATGTGCCAAGGTATGTCCAAGCTCTAAGAGATCTGTGTCCTTCTTTTGAGATGAGCTGATTTTGGAGGGCTTGTATAGCGTCTCATCCTTCAAATATCTGCAGGAGGAAAAAGGTTTCCTCCTGCCTGAACTTTTGTAACAATTCAGGACAGACAGAAAGGAGCCTGTTACCTGCTATCTCCACTCTGTAATCAGGCTTTGTCATGTGCCCACTTCTTTGCAACCTACTAATTTGTCATATTAGCAAAACAATATTTCCTCATCATAACATTTTTTACCATGAAAGGATCAGCTGGGCTATGTATATATTGTCATGGTTAATGTTTCAGGCAGACACGGGCTGTTCCGCTGGTTAAAATAGTATACACTAATATCAGGAGGTGTCACGTCCTTTCCCCCAGTGCTGACACTGTTACTCAAACATTGCTTAAGCGGAATAATAGGAAGTCCAGGCTGAAGGCTGTTCTGGAGTCCTGAGCACCTCATTTGTATCATCCATTTACAATCCTTCCTCTTTCCATCATTCTGCTTCTCATAAAACTGACCTTTATAACATGGAGGAGGAGTTAGCAGGTCTTCTCAAAAATCTTGGCATGTGGGAAGGGGTCTCTCAACCTCGAGCAAAGCAGTTTCTTCAGACAGTTTTTTCTTTCTTCTACCAGCTGGGATGTTTACAGCTCTTCTGTTGTCTTGTCTCATGCCCAGATGATAAAAAGAGTTATTATTCTAGGCAATTACAGTGAGTTTTCCCCACTTGTTATTCATTTTTGGTATGATGAGTTTGGCAGTGAAACCCTGAAGACTTTTTGTTGTTGTTGCTTATGTAGAGGCTGAAGACCAGTAAGTATCATTATAAAATGTCATCCCTTTCCCTCCCCTCCATGTTTTTAAGTAATACAAATGATTTAAGGTAAAAGTAAGTGATATCTTTCATTTTGTTGTGTCACCTGTAGCAAGAATAATACAGCTGTATACTCTGTAAGGTGTGTAGATGTGACAGCTGCATCTTGGCCAAGTCCGAATGACTGATGTCATGCTGTTGCTAGAAAAACAGGCAAACTTTTTACTGAGAGTGTTGTCTGGAAGAGATAATCCCCCAGGCCAAAATAACCTTTGGGAAGGCCTTGCTGGAGCAGTGTGTCATGTAGGACACAGTACGTGAGGGCTAATATAAACCACTGGAGAGATTTCAGAAGAAAGGCATGTGAATAATCAGTCCTGTGAAAGATTGGTGATGGGATTTCAGTTGTTTAGCTGAGAGAAAACTGAGGAGAGACATGGTAATAGTGTTCAAGGTTCTTCAGGTTGCTACAAAGAGAAAGGGAATGTGTTTCTTCTGTCTTCTTTAGACAGAACCAGAAAAAATGGGCTTAAAGCTCAGCAAAGGAGATTGATAGTGCACATCGCAATTTGTTATGTTAACTATGGTTGAAGATTGGACTTGATTGCCCCCAGAGGTCAAGGGTTGGACTGCTTTCCATCAAGAATGAGATAGGTATAGCTGATCTCACCTTGGATGAGAATGATGAACAACATCACTCCCTTGCTGTTTTTTTCAGACGTATTCTTTGATTGAACAAGACCTATTTTAAGGTTTGTGCATTCTTGTATTTTTCTAACCCTCTCCCACCCAAAAGATTGATTTTTCCTGTTTGTTAGTAATGGCTTTCCTCAGGCTAATGCTTAATGGTGTCTTGACAAAGTAAACTTAAACATAGTAAAGAACATTTTTCATGAGGTAGCTTGGATTTCCTGGCTGGTCTCTTCAGACTATGACCTGACACCTTCTGTTTCTCCATCTTAAGTAGGGTATGATGGTCATACAGTAACTAACCAATGCAAAATGGTTTTGACATCTTGGAGGAGGCTTTAACTGCTAAATACCATTGCTTCACTTTCATATCCTTAGTTCAGAACACAGTTTCATATTCACCTAAAGCTTTTCCATATAACTTCACATTTGGAATTATTCTTTTTTTCTTCTTCTTCTTTTATTGTTTGGAAATTGAACTCTGCATTTTTTAGCAAAACTGACATGGGCTTTTCACTTTTGGTAACAGCTGCAGGATTAGTTGCTTTGTCATCTCTTCTTGACCTCCCATTGATTTCTGACATGGGCAGAAATCGGAGAATACCATCTGATGAAGCTGCTGTCAGGCTGGGACACACTTACTGTTCCCTCCTTTCAGTTTTTAGTGGCTGGCACTTATCACTCCCTGACAAGAGTACACAATTGTTCTGAGTCAGGTCACCACTCGTCTTTAGGAGATGCAGCCTCTGAGGGATATGACTTGCAAAAGGCAGTCCACTCAAAGTAGCATAGAAGTCGATGGTTATTAAAGCCTAACTTTTAAAGAGGAAAATACTCAAGTGAGCATTTAAAGGAATAAACATTGGAAAGGCTCCAGCTAAGGGGACATCTCATTCTGGTCTTGTGGTCTGTCCTTCCTGCCCTCTGTGTCTGTTGTCTCATCCATTCTGCTTCTTCCGATGGCTTCTGCTTTAGAAGTGGCTTTAGTACAAAAAGGTTTTCTTTGAAGGACTGTGGAAATACTATTTCCAAGACCAGCAAATGTCCAACTTTCTTTTTCAGTTACCTTGTTAGAATACAGCACTGATAGCTGTGGTTTTGTCCCTCTGGAGTATCATGAAAACTTCCAGTGACTTTTATGGTTCAATTACTTTTGGCAGACTTCAGTTCTCCATGTTAGATCCACGCACTTGTATAAACATAACTGGCTTCAAGCTGGGTTAAATATGATCACTTAGCTACAAAAACAAAAAAACAGAGATAATGACTAGGATTAAGATTACACTTTTAATAAACATTTTTGGGCTGAAATGATGATTTGGAGTGGCAATCACACCCTGCTTGCTAGTACTTTCCCCCTTTTTTTTAGCTCTTGCATCTTGTCCTGTTGTCATCCTCTTTGCTTTTTCTAAAAGTGCATTTTTCGAACTCTAAACCCTTCAGAAACAGATTCTGCCTAAGTTGTGTCTTAAAAAAAAAACCTTACAGAGGCACATGACAGTGGGAAATATAAAGCAAATGCTGAAACATAACACCACCATTCCTTAGGGAGAGGAATACTGAATATTAAGAGAAATCCCGAAGTTCTTGTGCTGCTGCCTAAAAACAGCTTGATATGGGTGGTGAGTTTTGAAAAACCAAAATACGTTGTGGAAAGCACATAATCAGCAAACAATTTAAAGAATACATCTGCTTTATGTTGATGTTTGAGAGTAAATCTTTGTTCTATAGCACAGTCAAATAAGAAAAAAAGAAACTAAAAAATATTTTTAAAAAATCAGTGTGCAGGCAAAAAAACCTGTGATGGGACAGAAGGGATTGTAGGTTTTATGTTTAAAGAGGAACTTTGGATGTTTGTTAAAGACATCTCCCTTCCACACAGTCCTCCAAAGCAATGGATCACTTTAGTCTTTGTTTGAAAGTTTAAAAAAAAATTACCCAAAAGGGAAAAAAAAAATAAAACCTCTGCTTTTTTGAAATCTGACACTGAAAGCATGGAAATGTTTTTCCTTACAAATGAGGTCAAAACAGCCTCATCACTCCCCCGGCACTGCCCAAACTTGAACTCTGTAAAAGATACTTCCTGAAATCCAGAAAACCCGGTTGTACATTACATGAACATCACAAGCAGTAATAAGAATTTAACTTGCTTTATATCTGTCTTTGTAATTCCAGCCTTTAGTTTAGACAAAAAAACCCAAAACAAAACAAAAAACCAAACAAACCACAACTGTGCCGAACAGTAATTAATATTAAGCCTTGTGTTACCTCCCATTAAGCTGCAGCTCTGGGACTGCTCAGGCTCCAGGAAGAACTGATGGACACGAATTAGCTGCTGCTTCTTCTGCGGGGTTCACTCCTACACTTGCCCAGCTGTGAAATTGTCTAGTTCACTTCCCAAACACACTTGAAAACCTGTGAACAGATCTTGGTGCTGCTTTTGGTATAGGCAAGCAGGTTGACATGAGCAGATAAGCTAATAGCTGAGTAGGTTGTTGGTGCAGGCTGCTCTTCTTGCCACTTCCCAGGGAGGATGGGGCCAAGCTATGGATGAATTGTTACTTTTCCTGTACATTCCCAGAATTTCCTATATATGCCTGAAAGGATGTAGTGAACCTATGGAGATATGCCCCCAGAAGCTCTTGGAAAACCCATCTGGAAAGGCAAGAGGTATCTTACATATACTTGGTAGACCTCCCATACCTGAACCAGGTTAGTCCATTGAGCAGTAAAGCAGATATTCTTACAGCTAAATGTTTTAGCAGATATTTAAGTATGAGCTTCCTGATGATTGGTTGGTTGATTATATGGAAGGTATTAACTGCTGACCAGCCCCTAAAGATTTGTTTAAACTATAAAACTCACAGAGAACCTCACTGAAACATTCTGAGTAAGACTGAAAAAAAAACCTGAGGTTTGTTTCTAGCTTTTTATACAACCTGGGTATAAATTCAATTGTAAGCTGCATTGTTGTCTTCTCAAAGGATAAAAATACTTCAAATTTCATAATAGTATAGATGACTTTTTGAGAAGTCCAAAGGGTTGTTTTTTCCTGTGATCTTGTTTGCTCTGTTGACAAAGAGGAAAGCGTGTGTGTAATATTACTAGAGAAAGTACACACTTTTATTGATGGCACTGCTTTAGTTTACTTGGTTTTGGAAGACATGGATTTACTCAGGGAAAATCCAGATGCAGATGATTAGATGAAAGGGAAAGCTACCAAAAACAATAGGATGAGACTAAATCTGTAGACCCACCATAATATATCTGCGTATCTGGATTGCTATTTTTCATAATGAGTAACAGAACCCGGAAACCCTTTAACATATGTTACATTCGCAGTGAATCAACGCATGGTTTTACTCATATCCTTTTTATACTTTTATAAAACAAGATTTGGATCTGGTTCCAGCAATTTAGAAATGCTTTACGGCAACTGAGTCAAAGAATTTGGCAGGTTTTGCAGTTTGGAAGGCCACTGGAATGTTTTGCAAAAGCCGTGCTAATGTCTTAGTAATAGTGAGGTAAGAGTAATAAATTTTCCTGCACTGCAAAAAGTAGGATTCTTTCTAATTTTTATTTTAATATTTGGAGGCTATTCACTCTCTAGGAGATTCCTGTAGTTTTTCCCTTTCAAATGATACATGTTCTCTAAGGGTAATGCTGGAGGAGACCATGGGGAGATGGATGGCTTGATTTGCTTTGGCAGAGACGGAATGCCCTGCTTTGTTAATATATTTGTTTAGAAAAGTTTGTTTAGAAATTAATGAAAAAAAATTGTGGTCTCTTTACTTACAAAATTAGAAAAAATGATGTTAAGTATGCACTGGTTTTCTAATCCCAAATTTATTTTTTCAGGGAAGTATCTGAGAGACAGGATAGGATAGAGTTTGTATGTTCAATAGAAGGCTCAAGAAGGTATGTAGCGCTCCCTGGAAATTGTGGGAGTGTAATAACATCTAAAAATTCTCACTACTCTTCCTTAGATATTTAAATGTCAGTGTGAACCACCATGTCCAAACATTTAATGTGTCCTACATGATTTTGGCATAAATAACATGATGTTTTTACTATTAAATTTGCTCCCTAGCTTTTTTTTTGGTATTTGTGTTTTTTGGCAGTGAGTATTAACAATTCCTGACAAGCAGAATCTGTTACTGATGCTGCACTTTTCCAGAAGCACTGAGGTGGGGAGTGAAAGAACACACGAATGCAAAGGGACAAGGAACTGACTTCTTGCTGCCACTGTATTGTGCTAAGGATTTTAGGAATATGGCTGGATCTTCTTGTTGACAGGAGTAAAGCAATGGGTAAACTCATCAATGGTAGTAAAATATGTGTTCAGCATCAGTGTGCTAATGATGTTGGTTTATTTACTACATGGTATCCACTAATGGGGCACATGAGGGCCTGTTTGTACAGGAGCTGTTGGATAATTTCATATATGCAGAAGTTATATTATCAGTAGGTTGGCTCTGGTGTCCTTTCTGAGAAGCAGACTGTGTTAAATGTTTGATGTGGTGGTTTGAAGGGGCATGTTGGCAGTCTGACCACTTCTGTTGCTTTAATCAGAGGACTTTAATGTATTACAACACTTGTGAAAAGAAGGTGGCAATGTGTTAGTGTTTACAGAGACCTTATATGTCAACTTAAGCTGTCCTGGAAGATTGTGAAGAACCTGAGACTGAAATGTTGCATTCTAAATTTCCAGCCGCCCCTACCTGATCATTGAAACCAATGGTTCCTGATGTATAGAGGAATTAATCTTGAAAGCTACCAGGAATGCAGCCATCTTATTCCAACTTTAAATCAGCTGCAGCAGAGCTGGAGTTACACTGAATTATTGTCTTGTACCCACCCAGAAGGTCACTCCTGTTTTACCAGTAGAGAAACAATCCTTTTTTTAACTCCATTATACCTTGAGACTCAACAAAAACCTTGCGATTTTGATTTCCTTGTTATGTGGTATCTGTCTGATATATATGCTGCTGGGACACATAGAAGATGTCTTCAGAGTTTAATATACTTTCTCATGTATTACTGTGTTTACACTTGTGCCATTCTGGTGTGCAGAGCAGGTGTCTCACCTGCCAGGGTTGGTGAAGGCGGGAAACAGGGACTTACCTTTCATAAGCAACAAATGTGTGTGAATACAACTGTGCAACAAGGAGGAGTGGTTCCTCCTTTGTGTTTCTTAGAATTAACAGAACTTTAGGGAAAACCAATATTTGTTCAGCATATTCTTATTTTAGCATAAATTGTTAACTCCTTTAGTCCAGTTATGATAATTAAGTGATTAATTTATCACTTTTTTGTACTCTTCTGTGTCTTCACAGAGTGTGTTTGCAGGACAGGAAGCACGTTCTCACTGGAGCAGTAAGAAGGGTATAGGTCCAGTGATAGCAACAGGCTTTCATAAATTTGAAACAAAGAGGTTAGGGAAAACAGAAGAGCGAGCAGTCTTAGACTAACCTTTAGTGTTTAAAGAAAGCTGTATTTACTTCAAAACCTATCATTTTAAATATATAATAGTAGATCATCGTCTCTTTGTTTTTGTTGTATTTTTAGTTTTGATTGCTCTCTTTTTGGTGCCATATAATCTACAATTATTTTAAGTAGCACTCACATCATAAACAAACTCTGCAGATTTTTCATTCTTGTATTCGTATTTACCAAATACTGCTTTTTCTGTTAAAGCAGTTGACTCATGCATTATTTACGTGTATCAAAACAGAACATAAAACCTGTATCAAAACAGAACATGAAATAGTCTGTGGTCTTTTTCAGTAGATGCTCAAGAACAGGAAAGGAAAGTTGGATGACACAGCCACCACTGGGAACTGTTACAATTTTTATTCTCTGTTACAACTTGATTTTACTGAATATCTTTTTGATTGCTCACCAAGCCTTTCCTGGACTTTTAACGTTTTAAAATTGAGTCAGGCATGTCATTTGAAAGATTATATTAAATATTTGGAATAAGCTTACAATTTTATGTATGTTTAACTTCATGGCAATTCTAATTTTTAGACTATTCTTTAAATGAATAAATGTATTATTTAGTTCATACAGTTGCCAAATAGATGGTTTCTACTAGCTTGACCAAAATTTTTTTCCTTTTTTTTTTCTCTCTGAATATAAAGATGAATATTCAGTTGGTATCTATTTGAAGGGACCTAGTAACTGGATGTGTAGGATTGTTCATCTTTAGGTTATTAGTTAAAACCCAGCCAACCTCAAAGTTATTAACATGGCTGAGGCTGTTCCTAGTGTGAAATGAGCTGGAAGTCTCATCTAGTTATTGATAGGCATCTATAGTAAAGTGCCTTTGCTGCAACTGGTGCAGAAAATATGTATATTTGTGGCGAGTGTAATTAAATACATAAATAGCAAAATAGTGCAGTGTCCTAGGATGTGAAATGTGTTTTTGCCTAGAAAAATTTTTCTCCATATCATGTTTGAGGTCTGTTAGTGGAGCATCCTCTGGAGTTTTCCATTACGTTATCATGCTATCTATGTCTGCTGGGCTTTTAGTAAGGACTTCAGTTTTTATGTCTGAGACATATTTCAGCCACAGTAGAGTAACACTCACTGTAATTACTGTGTCTGTGTCTGAATGAAACCTTGAGATTAATGTAACCTTGATCCAGAATGGAAAGGATGTGAGAACTGACTCTCTTCTAACACTAAAATAAATATTGGAGGCAGCTGAGATCATATGTGGAAAAAACAACCTGAGCATCCAATCCTGCAAGTAGTGGTACTGTATTCTTAGTTATAATAAAACCTCAGTTAATTTCACCCCCTTTTGCAATATTTTGGGTATTAGCGTAATGAAAATAATTAAATTATTGGCAATATGCTATAGCTGTCAGCAAATGTTACTGAGGCCTGTGGCTCTTCATCAAAAGACTTGTTCTGAGAGCCTGAGCCTTCTACAGAAAGATTTATGTGTGTAATTCACAGCCCATCACTGGCATCCAGTTAAATTAACTTAAACTAGGTTAAACTGAAAAAAACCCATACATTTGCCATTGTAGTTGCAAAAGTGTGGAATTAAATGTCTTTGAAGTTTAGACTGATTAACAGGATGGGATGATTTACAGCTGTAGGTGGTACTGGGAAAATTGATTTGCAATTTGAATCTGTCTTTCATTCGACTTACGGAGAAATTTTTACATACAGATACAGTCTAATGGCAGTGATGTAGAGCGAGCTTGTTAAGCCTGAGGGCAGTCTGTGACATGGGATGGGAGGACTGGTCCACGTGAAAGAGTCTTGCAGCAGTTTCCAAACACCAAGACTAGAGGAGATGAGGAAAACCTTTGTCACCAAGCACTGCCTCCTTCGTCAGCTGAGCAGGAGCAGTGCTGGGACAGCGGAGAAAGGTTTCAGCTCCCCAGCTTCACCCTTTTCCTGAGTGTGAGTGCAGGGGAGTCTGTGCTGCCCCATGCAGCTTAGTCCTGGGCTGGGGAGTGGAGTTTTGCCCGGCTCCAACTCTGAGCAGCATCAGATGGCCTCAGGCTCTCTGGGACAGCACTTCCCACTCCTGGAGGGAGAAGTGTGGATGTGATGGATTTGTTTAAGATGTGCGTACCATGCTGATGTATTTGGTGTATTAGCTGTCTGGGGGACACATGGGGTGATTATAGAAGGAAAGAGGAACAAATCTCTGTCAGTATGTGTCCTGCTGCACTTGAATGAAAGGATGCCTTCCTGACAGAATATGTACCAGCCCTCTGAGGACCCAAGGGAAGGATTTAATCTCTGAGTAACAGTACAGAAGGAGCATGTGCTGAAACAAGTGACTAGTCCCATGAATTCACATAGTTATGCATATATCTGGTGTATTTTAATAGGATGAAAAGACCTCAAGTTATGTCAGGGGAGGTTCAGGTTGGATATTAGGAAAAAATTATTCTCCAAAAGCGTGGTCAGACATTGGAACAGGCTGCCCAGGGAAGTGGTGGAGTCACCATCCCTGGATGTGTTCAAGAAATGTGTAGATGTAGCTCTCAGGGATATGGTTTAGTGGGCATGGTGGTGATGAGTTGTTGGTTGGACTGAATTATCCTAGAGGTCTTTTCCAACCTTAATGATTCTGTGATCTTAGTTAGTATCACATTGTAGGAGCAAACCTTAACAGAGAGTAAAGATGAAGGTTCTCCAGCTGCTATCCACCATTCAGCAGTTCTCCCCCAAAACATCTCAAGTCTTAATTCTATTTCTAGTTTGTAACTATGTTTTTCACTTTTAGAAACCTTTTGCCTTAACTTAACTTCCCTAACTTAAGCTTCATCCCTGGAAACGTTCAAATTCAGGTTGGATGGGGCTCTGAGCAACCTGATCTAGGTGAAGATGTCCCTGCTCATTGCCGGCGGATTGGACTAGATGTCATTTAAAGGTCCCTTCCAACCCAAACCATTTTATGGTTCTATGGTTCTGTGATACTTCAGCACTAGAGTAGAAGCAGGCATTGGCCCTGCAGCAGGAGGGGTGGTTTCAAGGCAGAGCTTTGCCTATGGATACATGTGCACAGAGCACTCTGAGGGGTCTGTAGGAGAGAGGCTCAGACCCTGGCAGAGTTGGTTTGTGCCCCAGGAGATGCAACCTGTGCCAGGATCAGGCTTGTAGTTTCCAACAGAGAGTGACTTAACATAAAACTGATAGCAGGAAATATTTAATAAAATAATAAAAAAAAAAATAGAAGTCTATTCCATGAGGACAGCTCCTGGTTTGCTGTATCTCCATGTTAGCAACACATTCTCTTAAAATAAGAGTGACCTGCTGAACTGCTTAGGGCACAAAATTTAACTTCCCTCTGTTGTAAATTTTCTAACAAAATTCAGGGCAGTATAATTGAACAACTGTTGGAGGAATGCACTTTTTAAATATAAGTGGGTTTTGTGATTAAACACGACTATTGAAAGATTGCATTCTTGACTTCAGAGTAAGACATTAGCAAGCAGAACAAAGAGCAGGAGGAAACTGAGTAGCTGCAGAGTCATTGTAAAACTAAAGTCAGGAGCCCTGAAGATTACAGCACCTGACTGGATTGCTTTACCAGTGACTTGATTGGATTTGTGATGGATACACCAGATCTAACAGTTGTGCAGCTGTAGGGTGAGATGGCTCTTACTCAAGGAAAAGGAATCCTTCCTTTTGCCGTGAATCAAGGCACTCTGCAACGGCTCATTCTAGCCCCCAATGCAGGGAAAAGCCAGAAACCAGCAGCAGAAAGTGGGAGCGCAGCAGCTCCACCTTTTCCCAGCAGCCCACAATCACACTGGAGTAGGAGCAACAAGAAATTGCATTTTTAGCAGGGTGTGCCATAGGAAGATGATTTGAATTAACTTTTGGGCTTGATATAGGTTCTGCAGATAAGTTCAGAAGGACATTTCCCACATGCCTGAAAGAAAGAAGACTTTTTAGGACTATATCTTTTATTATAATTACCTTTTTGATGTATTTTTGTTTCCACATTAAACCATATAAAAGTAGTACCTTATGGTATTGGCACTAATACTATGTCCAAATTAATATATTTATTTTATTTAGAAAATGTTCCAAGCCAAAGGCAAAATGCCCCAAATTAGCTTAAAAAAAAAATAACCCAAAGAAAAAATTGTTCCCTGGATAAAGCCCAGCGCTGGGAACAGAGAGAATTAGATTATCTTCCTAACTGGCACCAGCTCCTGCACAGCATTTGGCAGATGACTTAGGTTAGACTTTAGCTATAGTGTTTATGATTAAGTGGAGAGGCTCTGGTTTCCAAACATGTCACTATATAATGATATTTTAATTGATATTAGGGGGCAGTTCTTAAAAGTGATAAAAACTTTGAACTATTGTGGACTTTAAAAATGAGTCAATGAGATTCATTTTTTAAAAATATATAAAAAATAGTGATATAAAGACAGACTTCAGTATCCTTCTATTTACAAAATTGCCTAAAGTTAGTGTAATGCCAAAAAATAATAGGCATTTGAAAAGAATGAAATGCATTGCTGTGAAAAGGGCACAAAACAGCCAAAAATAATACCAGAATGCTCATTTTTTACCTTCCAAAAATAAATAACTTCTGTTCATTTTAAACACTACAATTAGGGAGGTAGTGCAAGTTTGCAAAATCTTTTATTTATTTTGTTTTGAAGTACAATTGAAATTTATTTCTGCTTCAAAACAAAAGTTTGGAGGAGAAAAAAAGAGGTTTCTTATAACAGACAATTTTAATTTACTTCTAATGAATCTGACTCGTAGCGTACTCATTCTTCTGGGCTCTTATTGGAAACTGCCTGAGTAGAAAGTTCATTTTTCCTGAAAAGTCACACTTCCTTCTGGATGTGAGTAATAACATGTGTATGTTTATTTAGTAAAAAAATTTTTAAAATTTTTTTTTCAACTAAATAACAGATCTCTCCAAATACACAAGGCTGCCAAGAAGTGGATATTTGCTGGTAACGTACGCGGTAAGTTTCCAGAGCATTTTTTTCTAACATTTAACACTGTGTTATTTTGGGGTGAAATAAAATGTTCTTGTGCCTTGAAGGCATGAAGGAATGGCTCTGGAACACTGACTATAAATGAGAGGATCTTCTGGCTCTGTCTCAGTACTTCAGGTTGGTGGGGCCGTATATTTTGTCCTGATAAAAGACTTCTGAACAGGTTTTTGGCTCTCAGAGGGGTCCTCTCGCCATCCCGCATGATCCTGCATTTTATGCTTGTCATGTTGCAAATCTTTTGGTCTGGCAACTTATGCTCTCTAGGAGAAAAGAGGATGGTCAAGGAAGTGCAGAAGATCATCTGCTCCTTGTCAGAGCATGCGATTCCTGCTGAGAAAATGGTCATAGAATCAGAGAATGGTTTAGGTTGGAAGGGACCTTAAAGATTATCTAGTTCCAACCCCCCTGCCATGAGCAGGGACACCTTCCACTAGACCAGGTTGCTCAAAGCCTCATCCAGCCTGGCCTTGAACACTTCCAGGGAGGAGGTAACCACAGCTTCTCTGGGCAGCCTGTTCCAGTGTCTCAAATGACTTTCTACCCTCACAGGAAAGAATTTCTTCCTCATATCTAACCTAAATCTACCCTCTTCCAGCTTAAAGCCATTTCCCCTTGTTCTATCACTATGTGCCCTTGCAAATAGTCCCTCCCCAGCCTTCCTGTAGGTCCCTTTCAGGTACTAAAAGGCCACTATAAGGTCTCCCCAGTCCTGTAACCCTTCACAGCCTCCTTTTTCTAGTACCTCAAGATATTTCTCCATCAGAGTGGGATGTGAGGCTGAGTTCAAATGATTCTGAAGCTCCTGAAGACGCTTGGCAGTGATCTAATATGGATGTGCTTATATACAGCTGTGTTTCACTGGAGGGTCTCACAGCTGCTCAGTTAACAGGAATGTAATGTTACAAACTGGGAAACTGTATTTCTGGGATAGAGCTCCTTTTCCTCCATCCCTCTTGCTGCCATGGTGAAGCTGGTGGCTATCGCATGCAGTTCAGCATCTCGTTTTTGAAGAGCATAGCTGAACAGCTGAGCTCCCACCAAGCTACAACATAAATGTTCATCAAAATTACACTTTACCAGCTTTAATGTACCTAAATCCTACTACAGAGGAGACTTCTATTTTCAAGAACACAGAATATTCTATTACAATGCCAAAATAAATAGGAGGTAGGAGACAGGGATGAAACAGAGCTAACGAGGATTTTCTGCTGAGTGAATGTTTGGATTGTAGTCTCTATGGGGGTTTGGACTGTATCCACACTTCCTTCTGAGGAGGCTGATCTCACTAGCAGTGTCCAACAATAAATAAGGTTTTGCAAAGAGAATAAATAAAGTTTTACAAAGAGAGATAAGGCTGCAGCCTGTCCAGAGCCAAAAGGCAGCAAAGAGGCTTGTTAAGAGGTGCAGAATCTGTAAGAAAACACAGAGAGGCAATGCCCTTGGAAAACATGTGCCAATTAGAAAAGAATTTCCCAGAACTAAGTGAAACACAAAATAATAAATGACCCAGACTATTCCTTGCACTCAGCTTCCCCCTTGTCTTCTCTGCTGATTCACTGGCTCCAGGGCATGCTCCAGGTGTAGGGACAGAAATAGTGACAATTAGAGATGATAGAATCAAATATTGCTAAGATGTAACCAAAGCAAATGCAACACTTTCCTCCTATCTGCCCTTGTCAGAGTGCACTATTGCCAGAGATCCACCTTGTCCAACAAAGGCACAAAAAGTGCATCTGTTCATGGATCGTGTCATAACCTGCCTTTCCAGGAAGTTTCTTCATAACAGATAACCCTGTTTGGTCTTTGTCTTACTCAGTGATCCAGAATTATTAACAAAAAATATATTATTTGCATCCTTGCTGATATTTTATATTCATACTTTTCACGTGACAATTATGTATAATTTCCTTTTATCTCTTTGTTTTCTTTTGGTTTTGCTATCTTCTTGCTTTTTTTGTCTCGTGGGATGGAGTGTGGAATCAAGATGGCAGGGACAGCAGGAGACTGGGAAGGTGCGTTAGGGCATGTTGGGAGGTGGAGGAATGTCACTAAGTGACACAGTGCTCTCTCCTCCATGTGAGCCATGCTGGGGAAGAGCAGGAGGGCATGTTGGGGAAGTCTGCAGCCCAGTAGAGGTGGTGGGAATGGGTATTTCTTGCTTTCTTCATCAGCTGGGGGGTGAGTGATGACAGTGACCTTTCCCAGAAGCTTCAGGCAAGCCCACCGTTAAGACACCCGGTATGAAAATGCAGTGTAGAGAGCAGCTTTTCAGAGCTCCTACCTAAACTTCCCAATTTTCCCCTTCCCAGACGTTACATTTTTCAGGTTTCTACCATCTGTATTGCCTCTGTCTTTTTCTTTGATTTGTTTTTACTCTCCTTAAAGTTCTTGTGTTACTTAGTTCACTTTGTTTACCTTTAAGTGGGAAAGACTTGCAGATATATATTTATTTGTTAATTTGCAAAAACTTCACCATTGCTTGGACCACCTAGTAGATTAGACCCTGACAGGATACCAGTGACCCTGTGTCCTTTACTCAAAGGAATATACTGTACATGAGAATGAATAGTAACTTCTTTTATTCTAATGCAAGGGAAGTTAGAAAAGACTGAACATACAAGACAGATATGTTTACTTGCTTGCTGGCAGACCTTTGAGATCACGCTCTGGTTTGCTACATTTACAGTACTTTTTGTCATGCTTTCAGATTTGTATGGTGCAAAACCATTAAACTGTTAGGTGACGTGCAAGAATTCTTATGTTGCTTTCATATGTATGTTTTTAAAAAAGTGGTGTAATGATATCTAACCCTAATGTAGTGTCTTTCTTTAGTGGATATCAAGGCTCAAAACAAAAGGGATTAAAGCTATCATCTCCAGTGATGGGGAGCCTAGAGGATAGAGAGGAGATATCAGTTGCTTCAGTGCATCTCGTAGGTCAATGAAGAACCAGAAACTGGTTTCCAAACTTGAGGTATTTTCTGAAAAATGCCATCTGACTGTGATAATTGCCAAAGAGCAGTGTTTTTGAGGCATTGTTGCTGAACCTAAAATTTATGTCAAAAGCTCAGTGAACCCTTTTCTTCTAGCTTTTAATTTGCTGACAACACTGCTCCGTTGATCAGCTGCATGGATCATTGAACTGTGGTGTCACGGAGCACGGTTTGGGAAACTGCTACCAGAGCTTGAAAAAGTGATATTACCTCATGATTGCTACACTTAAATAGTGTTCCCAAAGGACCACAGTACTGGAATGAGTTTTCAGAGCTCTGAATTCATCTCTGGCTTTGCCATTTATTTATGTAGTGGTCTTAGGCAATTGCTTTTCTCCACAGTCACTTAGTTGTTGCTCTTTTTTCCTTAAAGAAAGATAATTGGTAAAAGATCTGATGAGGCTGTGGAGAAACTGCAATACTCAAGTTCCACTTAGCTGCCTGAAGCTGGGCTTTTATGCCTTTTTTTTTTCTTCTGTAAAGTGAAGATATCAACACTCTAATCTCAAACCTCCTAAACTGTGAGGCTTAATGAATATTCCTGCAGTGCTCTGAAGAATAAGTGCATAAGAATTTTCCAAATAATAATCACATCACACCTGCTGACTTTTATTCCAAGCCCCCTTCCACCCTTGCCCTTTAATTATCTTAGAAGATAGTCTCTCTGTGCAGCAGAACTGACACCATTGCTTAGAATTTTATCATAAGCATTTTGAAGCTGTGCATATGGCGTGTTTGAATAAGATGGTCTCCGTGTTCTTCTTGTTTCAGACTTGAAGGCTGGGCTGATATGGTGGGATACAGTTTCACCATAGCCTGTGAAATAGTTATTGTCAGTGTCGCCCTGGCAGAGAACTATGTCATCTGCATATGGCCAGACTGCACCCTGGCACGTGCAGCGATCTGTTGGTGTTGGTGGGGCAGAGGTATTGCCGTGGCTGAGAATTTTTATTCTAAAGCATTTATTCTTTCTCAGTATGGGAGGCTAAAAAGTGAAATCCAAATAGTTTTAATTAATCCATGCTGCAAATGATCTCTGGCTTGGCTTGAAATCCAATCCTCTTCCTCACTACTCTTGGACTTAGGTAAGCCATTTGCCTGCAGGCTGGTGCAAGCCAGGAATGTAGATCTGGGGACCCAGCGTGGCCTGTGATTGTCCTCCCAGGCCAGACTCCATGGGTTCGGTGTGGAGCATCATGTGCTGAAGTTGGATGTCCCTCTGAGCCCACACCTCCCTGTTTGGCAGCAGCACAACATCCTTCGGCTTCGTGTCAGGCTGATGAGGTGAGGGGCCCCATGGGCTGAGAGCCCTGCCAGGATGGCTGTCAGCATCTGACTTCTGGCCAACCAACTGAGGCAGTTTGGCATTATAGATTGAGGAGATGCCGGAAACTAGGAAATCATGAACACTTACATGGTTCTGCCATCATCATCATTGTTATTATTATTTATTAACATCTGCACATCTGGTCAAGCCATGCTACAGCATGTGCAGAGGCAGCTCCTGGCAGTGGGGGTCTGCCCCATTCACAGTGCTGTGGCCTTGGGACAGCCCTGCAATGTCAGGGAAACCTGCAAAAAGTGGTGCAGAAATTTATTAATTAAATATTATTAAAGTTATTAATAGCATAATATTAAATTCTGTATGCTTTGAATTATTTTTTTTGAATTCTCTAATACAAATATCTAATCATTTATAGAGATTTGGGTTTTTTTAAGGTTTAAGGAAAACTTCTCTCTTTTTCAGAAAGTCCTTAAGGACTTACCAGTGACTCCAGGCCACATGATTTAAATCCACATTTTAATTACAAAAGCCAAAGGCAAAAATACACAACACTGTCAAAAAAGGATAAAATGAGTCAGATTATCTTGAGAGGGCCCCAGCCTGATTTGGATTTTCAGATGTGGTAATGGTTAGATTATCTCAGGCAGCCATTGACATTGGGAGAGCTTTGCCATTAATGGGAATTGTTGCACAAATACTGTTTAAATCTGAGATTTTGTCTCAGACATTCAGTGTCACTTGTTCAACATGGATATATTTGGTCTATAGGGATAATTTGATGCTATAAAACAGAAATGATGTTGACTCCAAATCTGTGGATTTAGAGAACTGCAGAACATGCAGTTTTCCCCATCTTTTGCAGGTGTCCCCAGGAGGGAAACATCAGGTATTCCTGCTTTAGGCTGTGCACAGAACTGCACCAGCATGCAGTGCAGAGGGGACAACAGCCCTCGATGTGTCCTATCTCTCCTTGTGATATGTCAGGAAATCAGACACGGAGGACAACCTGATTCTTTCATACTGAGGTCCCCTGCTGGTGCCTGATCCTACGATAAAAGGGATTTCTAAACAGCCTGAGTTTGGGACTACAGCCTCGTGGAGCTGCAGAGGGCATTAATTTAGGTACAAGTAGATCTATGGTGGTGTTCCACCATAAAGTTACTGTGGCATAAATAGGTATTGCACCTAAAAACTGGGTCAGTCCTCTGCTCCAGTCTGGCTTGTGGCTGCATAAACACATGTGGCACCCTGGAGGAAAGGCAGGAGTGACAGCCTGGATTTGGGAGGGGTACATGTGGTGGCTCCTTTTGGTGATAGTGCTGAGTTACGCTCCGTGAAGCTCTTTGTGGTACTAAGCCTGCCTCAGTTTCTCATCTGTAAACCTGAGAGAGTGATACAGTGGCTTGACAATGTAAATTGCTTTCTAAAAGTTATGTGATGATATCTGCTCCTCTGCTTCTCTCACCTGAAAAATTGCAAAGACTTTTTCTAAGACTTTTTTTAGACTCCATGCCTTCATCATAATTAATCTCTTGATTTGCTATTAGTCAGTTTATATCAGTTTGCCATCTGGAATGAGAAGAAAGCATAAACTGATTTTGCCTTTCTTTGTGTGTCCCTTAAGAAAAATTGGGGGCAAAAAAGTGTAATCATTGGAAAATAGGTTAAAGCAGCACAGAAGAAAAAAACCCTGCATGTTTGCATCTTTCCTATAAACAACTATTTAACGGAGATAAACCTTTTTGCTTTTCTTCAGGAGATACTGTTAAAAGTTCCTGGAGTCTGACTGACCCATCTCCCTCTTGTTTTCCTTCTCATGCTCCTTCCTATTCACAGGACAGCCTGGCTTTTTTGAAGTCCCTTTCTGCCATTCTCAAATGCTCTAAAACAAAGGCTTATTTAAATATCTTCCATTTTTCCACTGGCCTTTTCTACCTTTTGCCAATTGTATGTTGTTGTCTTGCTGCTAGGAGGTGAAGGAGGTCATTTTGCATTATTTTATTGCTCACGTGTATCTATGTTTGGAGCCTCTGCAAATAGGGGGACAGAGTGGAAAATACTAGGACATGGTGGAGCATTTTGTCTTTTTTTTTTTTTCTTTTTTTTTGTTTTAGCAGCTTATTTGCTATAACCATGGTGCTCAAAGTATAGCTTATGAAAAAGTGGTTGCAAACTTTTGTCTTAGAAATTTCTTCACTGCATTTTCAAACTGCTTTGGACAAGTATACATAGGGTAAAATCATTTTTACTAGGAAGCTTTTAAAAATACTCAACTTGATAATGTTCCCATAAGCAGTTTCCAGCATGTCTTACATAGGAAAGAAGAGAACAGATTTCCATCTGAGAGTTTTTCCTCTGAAGCCTGTGAAATTAGCCCTTCTCTAAAATCAGTATGTTCAATTTATATATAGGGATATTTGTATCTATCTATCTGTATACCTCTTTGAGACTTTCTGTGAATTAAAGGCTACAGAATTAAGATTTGTATGAGTGTGCTGACATCAAGGGCTTTACAGCAGTATATACTTGATTGTTTTCAAATTTCTGCTTTTCTTCATGCAGTGCAAATCAGATGCAAATAGGAAACTATTACGAATAAATGATTGAGATTATAAAATGCAATTTTAGTTGTTTCCTTAATGTCCATGATTAGCAAACAGCCCCTAGAAGTTGGTCCAAGAGATGTAATTTATACAAACAAGAGCAGCCCCGAGTTTTCTGTACATTTGCTTGTGAAAGACCTTTTTATGTTCTTCGAAAGATATTTACTCTTTATTAATTTACTTTCTAGCTCTGATGAAAGTGTATGAGGGAAGAAGAAAAAGGGAAAGTAAGGGAGCCCGGACTAGGAGAAAGAAGATTCAGTCCAATTTATTTCAGGGTCTACAATTGCAAATGAAGCATTTTGGTCTCTCCTGATGAAGGAAGGATCCTGTCAGAGGCCACTGTTGCTCCAGTTGAGTTGCAAAAAGGGGTTGTCTGCGTAGTCTAATAATTATCTGTAGTGCTAAGAAAGACAGATGTAGCATTAGCTTCTGATTGAAGCAACTACCGTATTAATTTTCAAGTGAGCAGCAGCAGAAGCAGATGGTGAGATGAGGCAAGGATGCAAATGTTTGCCATTGATAGCTTTTGCCTTTGTGTAATGGCAGTGACTGATGCCAGGCTGAGCCGACGGGACCCGGCCACTGCCCAGCCACACCAGCTGGTCCTTCCCCAGCCTGGCTGCAGAGGGATGCTACAGGCGTGACACGGGTTGTTTGTGCTATGATGCAATGGGATAACTTTTATATAGAGTCAGCAGATTTTTGATAATACTGAGGCCAACAGATGCGGCAGTCTGTGGTTTCCGAGTTAGGTTATGAGTCTGTGAAAAACAAAGCACATAAACCCAGGGAAATATGCAAACTTGCTAGAAACTGAAATCCTTGCTGTTTATTTTTTTTTCCTTGAGGGAGGGTGCTGAGTTTTTTGCCTTTGAGATCTCAGTGGGAGGACATTTGGCAGTGCATCTTCTTTGTTGCTCAGGAGTACAGGCAGAACTGGGAAGCACCTTTTGACAAATACTGTTAAAGAAGCCATCCAGGACCTTATCCAGCAATTCAAGGCATGGGATCGATGGCACACCCAATCCTTGGTGAAGCTCATATTGATCAGGATACTCCCTCGGCTGTGACCTAAGTCTGGTGAGGACAGATGGAGACACAGTGATCCTCCTAATCATAAAATGTGGCTTCCTTGCCCAAGTGACATTGTGAAGTATGCTTAGAGGTAGCTGCGTAATTTAAATAGAGAGTTTTATTCTGAATCCAGTGGTCCATTTTTATCTTTATGGTATCCATCAGCTGACACAAGTGGGCAATCATGGGGAGAATATGCTGAGGATATGTGTAAAGCACATTTTTTTTTTTTTCTCTCCCATGGGCAGATCTGAAGTTTTGAGATGCTGTAACAGTGAGAAACTGGTGTTGCTTGTGCCATTCGGTTCTATGGCAGCACATTTTACAAATGGTAAATTAGCTTTTTGACTTGAAAAATGCACCTAGACTCAGGGTGAGCAGAGCCTGGTAATGGTAACATTTTGGATATACATCCTCAGAGCTTTGAAATACTTTTGTATGGAAGAATAATTTTAATTGTCACTTCCCTGTTGGAAAGGGCTAGCTGTGAGAGGAAGGACAGAGCCAGGGCGACTGGCTGGGCAGTGCCCGTGCTGGTGCCAGGATCCGTCCCGGCAGCTTCCCTGTTCTCCCACCCTGGGTGCCACATCCTCTGGCCACTGGCAGGATGAACAGACTTTTGACAGTTTGTCTGCTTTGCTCCTGTTGCACAGGAATGACATTATTGCCTTTTGGATGTTAATAACTAAAACACAGATCTTTTTCTTTTCTGGTGAACTCATCCTGTTTTTGTGGCTTGTGAAACTGATCAGAAGGATTGGGACTTTTTTCTTTTACCATGGGAAAATGTTTGCAAGGTGTGGCCTAAAGGTAGATAAAAAAAACATCTGCATGATGAGACACGGCACAACTGTCAGGCAAGAGGGAATGTGAGGATTGTTGTTGAAGGGACTGCTGAAAGAAAGACGGATTTCATGGGAGAGAGTGAGATTGCTTGGCAGGGAGAATGGAGGCTGTTCCAAACATATGGGGCAGCATAACCAGATGTAGAAAAACTGGATAATGTGCAGAAAACATGAAGGGGACAAGGGGAGTGAAAACCATGGAGATAAATTTTCCTGAAGATCTTGTAGGTAAGTCTTCCTGGCACAGCCTCTATTCCAAAGAGGTGCAAGAGTGATTGGATAGAAGAGGAAAAGTGGCTGGAGCAGTCTAAGAGAAAGGTCTTGGCAGCAATTTATTAGTATTAAACACGTGTTTTCTGGTTTCATGATAAATTCAAAGCACATCTATAATTAAAATGAAATCTCCGTAACATACAGGTATTAGCTGTTTATTCTATGTTGCAATGAACTAGCTGAGCATCACTGAAACCATGAGAACTAGACCAGATAAAGTCTGATTTAATGAGCTTAAAGTTTTAAATCACATTATTTTCTACTTTGTTGTGAGAGGACTTTGCTTATTTATTTATTTTATTCTGATATTTTAGTCCCAACACAGTAGTTAAATACATGTGTAAGGATCTGTATTTTTTAAGGCAAAGGTTTCTGCTATTTTTTTTTTACTCTAAAGAAAGATCTCAGCAAACAGAATTCAGAGTGCTGTAGTCCACTTCAATAATTGGCCTTACACTTCATCTTTCTGCAGATCCAGCTCACCACGAGTCTTCAGAATAACTGTTGGTAGTGTGAGAAAGATGGACGTTTCTCTAAAAGCTTGTGCAATATCCAGTATTTAACATTGCAAGGGTCTAACTATGCATTTTGAAGGCTTCCTTGAAGAAACAACTTCACTGATTTTAGTGGTTCTGTCCATCTTGTAACACGCTATACAGCCAGTAATTAAAATGATGTATTACTTATGGATTTTTCAAGGAGTTAATGGTTTTTATTTCATGCCGTAAAATGCTCAAGTCTTTTGAAATGTTATGATGGGTTACCTTGTTTTCTGCCTGTTCAGTGCTGGAGACAAAAGCCACCAGGTATCAGTACTCTGGTTACTGAAAATATTTGGCTTTACAATTAGTATATTTCATATGGTTCACTGTGTGGCTGTTGGTGACATGGTGACAACGTCTTGCATCAGATTTGTGGGGTCTAAATCCGTTCATGAAAATTCTTCCAGAGTGTTTATGATCCTTCCTCTACAACATCCTCAGTCTCAGGCCACATCACGATGATACTGCCTGTGATTTGCCAGGGCAGTCAACCTTATGTGCATATGGCTGCATTTCTTTACAACTCTTACGGACACCTCCAGCATTCTGCTAGAATATTTAAATGCGTAAGCTTCTGCATATTTTTAAAGGCGTCCATATGAGATTTTGTGACAAAGTAGTATTTTGAACTCCAGCACAGTCCTTAACTCAACTTGCAAAATTGCTGTTGACTTACTGAATCAGCTTATCACTGCGATATTTTTTAGCACATATTATTTTCTAACATATATGCAAAAATGCACTCTTTTGACTTCTAATTCTCCTATTTTAAGGAAATACAACTTAGTTTCTGAGATTTAAATTTTCATGGATTTCTAAAAGGTACTTTCCAACTTTATCTGCTTTTAGAGAGAAAGCGTAGCCTTCACTTGAAAACACATTTTGGAGACAAAAAAGGGGCTTTGAAGGTTGCTCTGTGGAGCTACATTAGCAAGTGTGAATTCCCCTCTTGGCTGAACCTCTAGTTAGTGTGTTTGCTGTGGCCCTCCTTTGGAGCAGTCTCTGTCCAAGCCCAGAGGCACCTGGACCAAATCCAGGCTCCCAGCACTCTGCCAGTCAGTACAGTAAGGTTATGTAGGGAACCTTTGGCCAGTCTTACTTTGCATGCTGTAGAGGTGTGCTGAGTGAAGGAGCTGAAAGGAATCATTTGCTTCTGAGTGGCAAAGCTTGACTTCTGTTTGGTCAGAAACTATGAAATTAAAAGTTCATTCAATTGTCCTTTGTATGTAGTATTCGTGGAGGAGAACCAGAAAGAGGAGAAATCAGAGGGACATTGATGTATTTCAGAGGTTTAATTTGAGGGATACAAGGGACAAAGGGAATTGAAATTCCCTCATTTTAGAATTACAGTTCAGCAAAGTGATATAAGTTGTGCATGTGCATGCTGGAGAAAAATCTTTGAAGATATGGCTTAGGAGGAGAGCTATTCCATGTCACCCACTGATTGAGCTCCTTCCGTCTCTACTCCTGATCTAAAATCAGGTGATACTGCCTGTGCAGTTGTGCTTTGTAGCAAACTTAATTTGTTAATCACTTGGACAATCTAAGTGTGAATGCCATCGAAAAGCTCATAAGAAGACTAATATTACTACTGCATTCCATGCAACACGTAAAAGAATGGGAAGTCTCTAAGGCCCAGAGCCACCCCTGGATAAGGAACAGGTCAAAGTTACTCATTGCGTAATGGACTCAGCAGTGAGGATGGTAGTATAAAAAAGTGTATAGGATACAAAAAAAAAAAATAAAAAAAAAATCCATCTTCACATACAAATGTGAGGACTTCTGGGCCTGTTCTTATAAAGGCAGTATTATCTCATCTCTGGCTTTAAATTAGCTACAAACTGGAAGCCTGTAACACCAGATTCACAGACTGCAAACTGTTCTTGGACTGTACTGCAGGTATGACTGATGTGATCAGTGTTAGGACTTTTTGAACAATTTTTAAATTTGGTATTTTATGTGTTATGTATAAAAATTGTATCACTGAATACAAAAAATACCAAATGCAACTGTGCCGTTCCTACCATTGCCATATTTGTATTTCTTTGTCATTGTTTTATTACTCTGTTTTTCCATTCCATTAAGTTAATTAACTTACTGTCTCACATTTCCACTGGATATGTAATTATTCACAACTCTGAAATAAATACTAACCTAAAACCAGATCTCTCTACAGTTGAGGACCCGAGTGAAGAACTCATGGGATGTATTGCAATGCTTTACTTTTGCTTCAGTATGTCTCAGCTTTAACTGAGCTCCATCTCCTCCTGGGACCTGGAGTCTGGGACAGCCTTTCACCTCCCAGCACAGATTTTCTGTCTATTTTTGTGTCATAAGGAACTGCTTTTCTTTTGTGGAATTGGAGCCTGTCTAATAGTTCTGTAGTTGCTGCTTATCTTCTGTGGTTTGGAGTAACGGAGGAGTTAGCTAATGCAGGAGCCAGTGAGCAAGAACTGGAATGTCTTGTCCTGACAAGATGATGTCAACTGATACATTTGGAGATGGTTAAATAGAAGAAATTACCATTTTCTGCCCTAGTAGGGTAATGGGAGTCTGAAAAGAAAACTCAACCTGAACGCCCACAGTGAGCATAGAGACGGGAGGGTGAGACTCTCACCCAGGCTGCTGGGCATGCAGTTGGAGTGAAATCCATGTTCTTTTGCTTTACGGTGTATGTGGAAAATATACTTCAGCAACTTGATGAAGTCCATTGTGAGTTTCTGTAGCTAGTTATCAGCATTTTTTTTTATTGGCTAACTTATGAATTCAATGTAGATAATTAATACTTCAATAAAAATAATTGCCTGTAATATTATTTTTTCTTTTTTCTTCTTTCTTTTTTCTTTCATTTTTTATTTCTTTTCTTTTTAGTATTTCTTTTTTCTTTTTGTGTTTTCCTTTTTGTTTCTTTTTTTCATTCTTTTTTCTTCTTTCTTTTTTTTAATTTCCTCTTTTTTCTTTTTTTCCCGTGAGTTTGTGAACTTGCTTAAAAGGAGGCATTCCTCTCCAAAGTCTGTGACAGTGCTTAAACACTGGCCTGGACTTTAAAAAATAAACTCTTATCCATCTGCCTAATACTAATGGATTACACTCCTGCATTGCTGTCACTCATTGCATGACTGCAGCTGATTGAGTAGGATTTTTGGCAGCTTGTTTCTTGTCCAAACATTCCTTACTGCTTTCCCACCTCTTGTTTTATCACCCAAGCATTGCAACAGCAGTATTTGGAGCTCTGATAGCTTTTTTGGAAAGCTGGTTTTGTAAAAGCCAAATCCTTGAAAACTGAAGCAGAAGGAAGAAAGAAAAAGAGGAATACATGTGGGTTGTGGCTGAAATGATCCCTTGACACTCATTGAGGTTGATCATAAATATGCATGAGACAGGAGGGGTTTTTAGTAGCTGTGTTTTGCCTCTCGTGCCCCAGGCTCTCTGGAAAGAGCATTTGTGACAGTCTGGGGAGCTCCAAAATTTAAACAAAAGATGATTGTTATGAGTTTTCAGAGAGGCTCAAATGTAATTATTTTTATGTTTAAACACTCTGATGATAATCCTTGTATGTGTTTTACTTGCTTCATGCTGATTCTTCATCTTTAGGGCTGTGTCTGCAATTTAGGGTTCACCCTTTTTTCCTACAATTTACTGTTCCTTCCTTTAATACCATGAACCCCCAAGATGATAATCTCTGTTTTCTGGAGCAGGTTCTTAGCATACCTAACAGGCAGAGTCCATCACACCTCATACACCATCATTAATAGGGGAGTGAAGAAGGGCCATTGCAACCATGAGAAACTCTTTTAGGGAGAAGTCTTGTCTTTTCACTCCATGTTCTTCAAACAGCATGCTTTTTCATTTCTTGGTGGATAGGATCTGGAGAGAATTTTGAAATATGTTACCTAGTTTCTGGTAGCATATGGAAGAAAGTAAAAAATTCTGGTGAGACCCCACCTGCAGTACTGTGTCCAACTCTGGAGTCCTCAGTGCAAGGAAGACATGAACCTGTTGGAGTGGGTCCAGAGGAGGCTACAAAAATGATCAGAGGGCTGGAACAGCTCTGCTATGAAGAGAGGCTGAGAGAGTTCGGGTTGTTCAGCCTCAACTGAGGCTGGAGAAGAGAGAGCTCTGGGGAAATCTTATGGCAGCCTTTCAATACTTGAAGGGGGGCTATAAGAAAGATGGAGATAGACTTTTTTAGCAGGGCCTGTTGCAATAGGACAAGGGGAAATGTTTTTAAACCAAAGAGGGTAAATTTAGACTAGATTTAAGGAAGAAATTTTTTACCATGAGGATGGTGAAACACTGGAACAGGTTTCCCAGAGAGGTGGTAGAAGTCCCATCCCTGGAAACATTCAAGGTCAGGTTGGACTGGACTCTGAGCAACCTGATCTAGTCAAAGATGTCCCTGCTCTTTGCAGGGAGGTTAGACTAGATGACCTCTAAAGATCCCTTCCAACCCAAACCATTCCACAGTTCTGTGATTTTTTCCTGGTACTGAATATACTATTGTTGCCTGCTTCTAGATTTTGTGTATTTCTGTGCAAAATTATTTTCCCAGATAATGATAATGTAGTCATGAAATGAATTTTTTCATTAATTACTGTACTTTCATAACTGCATTTTAGGATTAAGTAGAAGCAATTCAATGTGATTTTGTCTATTACTTCATAATTTAAAGATTTTTGTCTTCTGATGGCTCTACATTCTTCATAGTGTCTCTGCTATTTATATCTTTATAAAATACAGACATTGTTTCCCCAGTGGTATTCTATTATGAGCTTTTTAATATAATATTCAAACTACGACATCCAAAACTAAGGCTGATGACACTCTTTCAGTAGAAATGCAGTGCATGCTCTGGTTTTGATTGAAAATTCAAATATGTCTGGTTTTTCCAGTGTTTGTTGTGTACCCAAATGCCAGTGAGGCTTTTTTGGCAGTTTGGGTGCATCTGTATGGTTCAGGAAATTTTTACACATTGGATCTTAGTAGGCTTTAATCAGATTTTGAAACAGAAAAATTTTTAATCATTTAGCCAGCAAGCCATCACCAGCTTTAACTTTTTTCTGAGGGATGCCCCAAAGTATCATGCTGCTAACAGAATATGAAGGCTTAGATTTTTTAAGAGGTGATAACATAGATGCCCTGAATTGGCCCATGTGGTGTGGGAATTGGAGAACATATTTTTTATGTAGGACAAAACTACAACATGAACATTTTTCAGAGAATAAATACTATTATAGGATGAGAATCAGGTATGAGGATTTAATTTAATATAGCCTTTCAAGAAATGACCATAAAGGCAAGGTTAAGACTGAGACATCCACTTTGAAAACCTCTTAGTGGTTATCGAATACAGTGCTTTTGTGTGTATGTGGACACGTGCATGTGCATTTGCGCACTTGTCTTGGATGGTAGTTGGACTGAAGCACACCTATTCTCAGTACCTGATTTTGATATGTAGCTTGAAGATTGGCATCAATATTATCCATAAATCCAATCAAATCTGGTTTAGGAAGTTAAATAGATCCCATCTCTCAGGCTCCTCATAGAAGTAGAGCTCAAAATGCTGACATAGATTTTTTGCTTTCCTGGAAGATGTGCTTTAGGTAAATACGAGCCTCTCCACTAACAGATGAGTAGCTAGATGGAAGTCTCTGGCTTGTATTGTACAGAAAGTCAGATCAAGTGATTTCTTCTAGTGGATCTCATTGGGATGATCTCTACTGGCCTTTAAGATCTGTAGATGACAAATAAATGGAGAACAGAAGATTTAAGTAAGGAAGAAATTGATTCAGCAATGTAGGTGGAATTGATCAAGAGGATCTTCTATAAATCTGAAGCTTAATTTTAATTCATATTTCTATGACAGATTTGTACACCGACATATTTTTATACATGCATTTATAATAGAGGTGCAAGCATGGAAGTGCGTTTACTTTGTGTGGGGTTTGTGTTGTATGGACAAGACAGTAATTAATAAAATGCTTCTTGTCCTCCTTCCTGGATTTGTCTTTCTTCTTTCTTTAACAGTTTTTTCAGTAGATCTTAGTTAACTGGAAAACACTTTCAGGTCATTTGTGGTGTGGCAAGATTAAGATATACTGCAGTTGTTGTGAATTACCAAAAATCAATAAAACAATCTCACCATTTTTTTAATGAGCTCATCCTTGTCTTTTCTTCTCGTTTGAAGATCATGTGTGCAATATAGCACTGCTGCTAAGAATGTTTAATAAATTGGAAGTGAAAACTTTATATTCTTTAAAAAATGGTTATAGGCAAGTACCCATAAATGTAGATTTGGGATAATTGCATCATCATGCTCTTTTTAATCCCAGTTGGTTTTAGTTCTGGTTTGGAACAAAAACTACAGTGTGATGTAATTGCCTTCCTCTGATTATTTTTACCTTGGTGTATTCCATTGCTGGCTTGTGTATATAGTTTTTATGTGTTGTCATTTGAAAAATTTTAAAACTCTTGAGAGCCAGTCCTGGAAACCGTTCTGGTTGTATCATTGTTTTCTATTTGTGCATGGCAATTGCAGCAGCCCACTAGGGGCCTATAACTCTTATTGAGCATAGAGTGGACTTCTCATCATTTCATATGGAATGCGATTTTGCTCCTCAGTCAAGCTAAAATCTGCTTACTGTTGTGATTACCATCCCTGGGCTCCACCCTGCCTTTCACCACCTGCCACTTACAAGTAATTCCTTTGGCAATGAGAATACAGCCAAAACTGTCAAATACATTGGCCCCTTTTTGAGAGCCTTCTGATTATTATTCTTATTTTGTGGTGATGTCAGATTTCCAAGGGTAATCTCTCACTGGACGAGTATGTTTTTCTCTGAGACTTGCATCACCCTCTCATTTTTAGTCTCCATTTCAGAAGTAATGATTGCTTACTGAAAATATGCATTATGTGGATTTTCTATTATGCAATTCCATTACTTTTTGTGAGCACATCATTACATTTCTAGGATGGAGAAAAGAAGGTTCTTTAATCCAGAAAATAAGTCAAGGGTTGACAACAAACTTGTTTCTTTCCGAGTACATACAAGTTTATTTGTTGCCATCTTAGAAAAAAAGTTTTCAGTTCCTTATTTTAAATACTTTAAGTGCACTCCATGATAGCATTTTTGTTCTCTGCTTAAGCAGCAAAAGCATTGAAAACCTAAAATTTTAAAGATAACGTGGAAAGAGTGTTTCTTACTAGCTAGGAACAATGTTTTCCTTCTTTTCTTTTTGGGTGTTTGACATCACTGCATATATATAAAGGGAAATTCAGGACTTACTTCCTTCACACATTAATGTTTGTGATGCTATTAAATCCCACAAAAGAAAATATAACCCAGTTTAGTCCTGGTAGAAACGTATGAGAAGCAATGTCTAAGTATTTATGCCTAGCATTTTACAAGAGCTGATAACAATTTGATTATGTTTTCATACTAACATTTTAAACTAGCTTTATGACTGCTTGCTGAAGTCAGTGCCATATACCTATAAGCTTACAAAGGCAGGAAGAACAAGTCTTCTCATGCTCTGTATTCCTTTATGGTGCACTATTAGATATCTGAACCGCAGTGCTGGACACCAGGCCAAATGTATAAATGCAGTTATGGTGAATGTGTTACTAAGGCAGTGGTTTCAAGATTTTTTAAGCATTGTCTCACTGGTATGAGCTTCATCTTGGCATCATCTATTGGTCCTAACCAAGGCTTTTAAAAAAAAATCCTCTACTGGGTGCAGTTAAAACTGCTTCCAGTAACTTTGGTGGCTTGGTCATTGTAGGTCAATGGGTTGTGGTTATCAGTGACTGCAATGCAGATTTCCTCCAGAGATATGGCAGAAGAGGAGGAGGCGGCCACATGTTTATGTGATGAGGCCTCAGGAGGGATTTGAGCTGATACCTGCTCCCAGGAGTCTCTCCAGCAGTGGTGTCTTCTCTCTGCTTCTCTTGCTTCCCTGTCTTGGCCTCGTAACTCCTTCTTGGTTTTCATTTTGCAATCTATCTGTTTATATTAGATGGTAAGCTCCTGAGTACAGGGATCTTATAATTTTTAATAACCGGTAGCAGTTAGGCACACTGTGCACATCAATGGTATCTCCTGCTTTCATCCTTTTTTCTTCTTTCTGAGAAGTGAAGATTCTTGGCAAACAAATGGGGTTACTGTGGCACAGGGTATTAATTGGTGAAGAGAGAAGGGAGAGCTCCCTTTTAGCTAATTTAGAGTCCCTTGCCTTAAAGAACCCAAAAAACATGCGAAGGAACTTTAGTGCAGTAATATATGCAATTACTGAGAGTGATTTATACATCTGTAGAACTACTTGAATAATATACATTTCTTCTACTGATTCTTTCTACTGATTAGATTTCATGATGACTGCCTAGATTCTATGGTAATGGTAGCTTTTGAAATACATGTATTATAATAAGTAATTAAATATTAAAAGATTAATATATTCCATTATCAAAATAAAGCTCATAACAATAGTAATACATGTTATATTCAAAGCATACTTAAAAGCAAGAAAGCAGTGTAGTCTAAATGGAATATACATCTTATTTCTAAAATGTATCATTTAAAAAATAACTAAGAGCTGATTATTTTTTTTTTTAGGTCATAGGTCCTCTTTATTTTTTCCTTCTTGAGTCTTGTGATCACTTACTGCTTGCAAATCTAAACCTCTACCTTTTTGCTTCAGAAAGCTGAACGGTTAGGTGTATGGTCTTGTTCCATAATGTGAACAACAATGGAAGTAGTGTCATTGTTGTGGAATACTTTGGATTTCTGATGAATTTCTTGCCATCTGCAAATAAGTGGGAAAATCTGCATTCACTGGAGACAAGAAGGGGCCAATAGCCCATGATAAGACCATAGCTGACATCTGAAGGTTTCCCTGCACAATGCTGTGTTTAAGTGTTGGATAAAACAAATGCATCCTGACTAAGGCTTGTTTAAACATCTAGACACGTTCTCAGAAATGGGAGAAAGGATTCCAGGTTCACTCGGGTAAACAACCATCTCAGAAAAGGTTTTAGGAGTAGGGAAGAACTGGTATGTGAGTAAGCAGCAAAGAATGTACCTTTTAGAGGTCTAAAGAGGCTTAGCAGTGATCACCCTGTTAGGCCTTGAAAAGACTATAAAAACAAATGTGAATAAAAGTAGAGAAATATTTAAGTAGAGGCATTTTGGAATGAGGATAGCACTGAGATTAATCCTAGGTGTGGCCCTGAAATGAAATGGATGTTTCTCTTCATCTTTTAATGAGGAAAATGTCACCAGATACAGAAAGTACGGAAATATGAACTGTTCTGTCCAAGGTGAAACTTAAACTAAAACCAGCAAGTCCATTTAAGCAAAGGGACCAGAGAATCTCAGAGTTATGAGAGGACTGAAGCATCAACACGATGGGCTTCTCATAAACCTACTGAATAGGTACTATATGATTAGACTGTAACAAATATGTTTATATTTGTGGTCTGACCTACTGCGGTCAATGCAAGGCTTCAGAGGTAATTTGAAAGGAAAAAAAGTAGAAATGTGCTTATAAATTTTTTTGATTAAAAATTGATAAACATTGGGAATGCAGAGAAGGAATGTCATTTTTTATAGAAAGAATTGGAAAGCCTTGAGATCTGGAATAGTGGAAACAGGATGAAATATGAAGTGCACCATCAGGAATCTGGGGAGTAATACAAAATTATGTGAAGGGTTGGGAGCTTGTCTTTAGTAGTTATAAGAAACATGAATCAGTGTAAAAAAGGAATATCTGCTCTTTTTTCCCCACAGCAAACAGAAGAAATAAGATGAAGGAAAGATAATTTTCCTAAAGATTTATGAAAATGTCAATTTCTCTATAACCTTTATCAAACTATAATTTTTTTCTGCAGTTAGAAATTGTTTGTTAAAGGGAGAGGAACCAGAGTGGTGCTGCTAGAAAAGCAGTTGGCCACCACTACTGCACTTCCTTTTGTCTGGTGCTGGCTTGTTGATGTGGTATGTGAAAAGAACTGCCTTTTCTGCATCAGTTTCGAGGTAACTGCTACAAGTGCTGGTAGTCCTCACTAATGGACTTGTCTGTTGGTTTTACCAATAAATACAGTCTATTTCCAGCAGGAAGGACCATACATTTTTAAGAAATGCTGTAAAATAACATGTGAACAAATGAGGATTAACGGTCTTTTTTTCTAATGGGACTTTTTAGAAAAAATAATTATCTTTTTTTTATCTTTCAGCCATGGAAGAGTTAATAGTTGAGTTGCGCCTGTTTCTTGAACTTCTGGACCATGAATATCTAACTTCCACTGTCAGGGAGAAGAAGGCAGTAATAACTAACATTCTCCTGAGGATACAGTCATCAAAAGGTCAGTGTCAGGGGTGGGCTTTCTTGCTTGCAGAATGCACAGAATAAGTCTGTGCTCAGTGAAATAGCTTTAAGGACTCAGACAAGCCCTAAATTGAAGCAAGACAGAAAGACAGGGTGAAGCCAAAGTTTAACTTTCCTGAATGCTTTCCTTCATGTTCAGCAATAAAAAATATAGCACAGGGCATACTGAAAGTATCTTGGGTGCACATGGGTGAATCCAGCCACAAAATTACGTGCTAGATAGAATGTTTTCACTTCTCCTGATACAGTGGTTACTTCATTTTATTTGTGGCAGCAATACTATTTATGACTTTTGATGGAAAAGTAATACTGCGTCAGGGAGTGCTGGCCACAGCACCACTTTATAGATTCATGGGTGCTGAATGCTGCATTTCCATCAAATGACCCGGATCCATCCAAAGGCTTGATACTGAGTTGGTGCATGGCTGATACAAGAGTGCAAAACCAGAGCTAGGAGATGGCTGTCAGCATGTTTGTTTTGTGTTTTACAATTAAAGCAATATTTACTTTCCCCTTTTCTTTCTATCTAAAACCATTTTAATTGCACAGTCAGTTTTGTCTTCATCAAGATTATGGAACTGAATGCAATATAAATGATTCACTGTGTACAGCAAACTTTCCCCAAAGCTTATACAAAGAATATTCCTCACTATTTTTTCCAAGAGTACTCTTATATTTCCTTTCAGCAGCTTTCTGTATGAAGTGGCATCTGGGCTGTAAGACCTCTGTCTCTGCTACATTTAACAGAAATAGTGTCAGTGTAAACCTTCAGAGTTTAGAGTTTTGAAAAATACCAGAGTGTGTTGAAGAAAACTGCCACATTGTGAGCAGTTGCATTTCTCATGATTTGTTTCTTCTCCAGTGCTAAAAAAATACTGTCTTGTTTGATACAGTGTTTCTCCACTTCAGTAAAGAAATAACTTTTGCCACAGGATTCAAGTCCAAGGAGACCAACTTGAAAACAATGTTTGTCTTCCTTTCCATTTTGACATTCTTAAAGATCCATTGCTATTTTTACTTTACTACTGAGAGAAGGAGCTAGATACCAGTTTCACATATTGTGGAAGAAGGCTTCGTGCTCCGGAGCCGATCAGCATACACTAAACTCCCCAAACCCAAAATCTGTAGGTGAGAACCTGCAATTTGATCTGTTTAGAAACAGCTGTATTTTATAGAGGTTCAAAATAACCTCAGCAATGCTGATCTGACACTGCATGTTCTTGTAATCTTTTCAACTAGATTTATTAAGAAAAACATTTGACTTCCTCAAGAATTTGGACACATTCTGTTGCCAGCTTTGCAAACACAGGGAAGGGTTGTCATATCCTTTCCTTCTGGATTGTCAATGGTGTTTCAGGACACAAGAAGCTTGAGCTGACTCATCTCCTCCATCAGTTCCTAGGCATGATTGGGAGTTAGCACAGGCAAAGATCTGTTCCTAACAGGCAGTTCAAAATCATGACCCTCCACCCTGGTTTTGAGGGGTGAGAGATTTTAACCATATGGATATAGATGTCTCCATACCAGGACACCTTCCTAGGCATGTTTAATTTATATCTATAGATGTGTCCAAGGATAAAAGACCCAAGGACCATAGCTTTCTACTTTTCAGGATCCATTGCAACCTATTACAGGATCCATCCATTAGCAAGATCCATATGAGATTCATATGTTAAATGGTGGAGTTTGGTTCACTGCAGTTGTTACTGGAACATTATACCCTCTTCTAGTGCCTACATTCAAGGAGATAAAATTCAGGCATTTCAGAGGAAAGTAGTTAAAGGATCCAGAAATACACCCTCAAATTACCCAAAATGATGTATTATAATTAAATTTGATGTAGAACAGGAATGACTGAGAATGAACTCGTAGACTTATATGACAAAAAGCAGTGTGCAGTGATAGCATGTTTGTTTCAAATTGGAAATAAAGTACGTTTTGAGCATTGAAGCTATGAACTAATGGAAGAACTTTGTAAGGTCTGCATGCCATTGCTGGCATTTTATCAAGATAGAAATCCTGTAGTTCAAACAAGAATTAATTCAAGGAAATTAATTGGCCAGGAAGGCCAACAGTATCCTGAGGTGCATTAAAGAGTGTGACCAGCAGGTCGAGGGAGGTTCTCTTCCCCCTTCTACTCTGCCCTGGTGAGGCCACATCTCGAGTACTGCATCCAGTTCTGGGCTTCCCAGTTCAAGAGGGACAGGGATCTTCTGGAGAGAGTCCAGTGGAGGCCACAAAGATGATGAGGGGCCTGGAGCATCTCCCATATGAGGAGAGGCTGAGAGAGCTGGGACTCTTCAGCCTGGAGAAGAGAAGACTGAGAGGGGATCTTATCATTGTCTAAAAATATCTGAAATGTGGAGGCCAAATGGATGGGGCCAAGCTCTTTTCGGTGGTGCCTGGTGACAGGACAATGGGCAGTGGGCAAAAACTGGAACACTGGAAGTTCCAGACAAATTTAAGGAAAAACTTCTTTACTGTGAGGGTGACGGAGCACTGGGACAGGATGCCCAGAGAGGTTGTGGAGTCTCCATCTCTGGAGATGTTCAAAACCCACCTGGATGCTTTCCTGTGCAACCTGTTGTAGGGAACCTGCTTTGGCAGGGGGGTTGGACTAGATGGTCTCCTGAGATCCCTCCCAACCCCTTACATTCCATTATTCTGTGAAATTTAAGGTTCCAGGGCACCCTTATTCTGGCCTTTCAATACTTAAAAGGGGCCTATAAGAAAGATGGGGACAAACATTTTAGCAGGATCTGTTGCAATAGGATAAGGGGAAATGGTTTTAAGCTAAATGAGGGTAGATTTAGACTAGATGTAAGGAGGACATTTTTTACCATTAGAGTGGTGAAACACTGGCACAGGTTGCTCAGAGAGGTGGTAAAAACCTCATTCATGGAAGCATTCAAGGTCCAGTTGGACAAGGCTCTGAACAACCTGATCTAGTTGAAGATATCCTTGCTCTTTGCAGGGATATTGGAACTAGATGACCTTTAAAGTTCCCTTCCAACCCAAACCATTCTATGGTTCTATGAATATGAAATCCCATAGTTCAGTTAAGTAAGAGGACATAGGACTGTACTTTATGTCTATAAACTCTACTTTATGGAGCTGCAGCTTAAACAGAGCTTAAACCAGCATGGCCTCTAAAAAAAACATCCTGTTTCTCTCCCCACATTACTTATTCTTGCTCATCATGTATTGCATCTTCCTTTCTGCTAGCAGAAATGTTATTTGGGTTTTTTTGCAAGTTTAGTCCTAACCAGTGTCAATTCCCTGGTCTGGTTCAACCTGAGGCCACCCACATGCTTATGCTGGCACGAAGGAGAGGTTGGGGCAGGGAGTGGAACAAGGCAGGGAATGAGAGGAGCTGCCTCCATGGGAGCTCTGCCATCCTCTGCTGCCTTGAAGTGCATGTGAAACTACCCGGGGAGTCATGAACTTTACTGGAGCTGACCCTGCTGCTTTTTTTATCAGTTATAACAGTCACTACTCCCATCCCTTTGCAACTATTCATCTCTTAATTAAAATTAAAAGCAATAAAAGATGCATAAACCCACAGTACTCTGTAACTAAGCTGAACTGTCATTCAGAGCCTGTTTTTCAAAATGTTGTTTTACTCCACCCGCAGAACTCCATGAGAGCTCTTGGGTCGCTGGCACAGTTTAAGAGGCCTGAGGACTGTGCTGAGTTCAAACTGTTTATATGCATTTGCAAAAATTAACTGTGTGAATCCAACAGGATATCTTGATTGCTAGAACAAACCATTTAAGATCAATGGGGAATGGCAATGAAGGATCTGTGTGACTGGGAACTGGCTGGATTCTTTATAACATCTGGAAACGGACATGTTTTTCTTTGTAAAGGTGTGGAAATTATTATAATGAGCTGGTTGGCTTTTAGTAAAACACTTTAAACTCAGTAAGTTCTTGGGGAGTTCTTTGGAAATCTTTCACCTTGTTTTGTTACATGTCCCAAATGCACACTGTTTTCTTTATTTAATACCTATCAAGCAGAGAGAACAGGGCTGGGCAGATACTTCAGGTCGTAGCTGCCTGACCTCAACCTGCCCCACATCCAAATCAGTGGTTACTCGGAATAGCTGGCAAAACTATAAACTTTATTTTTCTTCCTGAGCCTTGGCATGCCCAACGGATTACATGTCTGAACAAAACATTTGGCATTTCCTTCTGAAACTCTGACTTTCTTCTAAAAAACAAAGACACAAACAGTTTATTTTGGAGTAAGAACTGTTGATGGATTTTGTCATTTAATATGACTGTCAACATTGCCCGTTTTCCTTAAAGGGACCTGAGGCCATAAACTTATAATGCTGACTTTGCTGTGTAATTTGGTAGAAGAAAATAAATGTCAGAGAAGATTCTTGCTTAAACACACATAGTTTAAAACTAGGGAAAAAACAGTTTTAGAGAGGCAGTAGAATTTACTTGGAATACTTTTTTTGCAGTAAAATGTCCTTTATATTTGACTTTTGGTTGTTATGGAAAGCATGGGAGGCTTGGATATGGATAGTAGTCATAATATAGGTTCATCCTACAGGAAGAGGAACAAGTGAAAGTTATATTGGGAGAAAAAAAAAAGAAAAATGGAATGTCTCCCAAGATTAATCCCCCTCTTGATTTGCAGGAAGAAAGAAGAATCTGTGGCCCTTAGAGCCAGTTTATTTTATCAGTGTTGTTTTTCAATCTATGACTCCACAGCCAGTGGGACTGGGTTATTATGACAAGAAACATTTCATCATTGATTACATTTTTGAGAATTACATGATCTTGACCAAAAGACATTCATTTGACTATGTAAATATATAATTTAAAAACTAAACTAAACACTAGGAGTTAAATTCAGTTTAGGGGTAAGCAGGGTGCAGTCCATTGACTGAATTTTTGCCAGAACATTGAGGACATGCACTCTAATCTCCCTCTTTATATTTAGAAAAATAAACTATATCATGTTCCTATGAATTGATTTCAACTGGGATTTAAATTACTGTGCCAAAAACTCACAACGAGTGGGCCACTCTTGTTTTACCCTGGGAGGGAGGTGCAATAGATACAAAGGACCCTCAAAGCAGCTTTTACATTTGTCTCCTTTTCCCTTTTCAAATTCACCTGGAAAACTATGGGATTATTTTTTAAAAAATCAGAGGAAGAAAAAAATAGTGGAAAAACGTGCTCAGTGTGCAGTTCTGTCAATGGTGAGCTGGTTAGGGCAATGTATCCCCAGCAGCAGTGTGCTCCAGGGTGGGATGGCGTAGCATCCTACATCTCCTAGGACTTGTGCAGACTCACTCACACTACAGCTCCATGGGCAGATGCAGTGGGGGCAACAGGAGCCCAGGGAATATAGGTGCTGTGGGCTTGGCTGAATAGCTGTCACCACTGCTGCAGGGGAGGCAGGGTCTCTTTTCCTGCCCTCTTCCCCACTGTTTTGGCATGAAAGGTGGTTTTGAACTCATTCTGCATGATGTCCTTGCCCATCCAAAATGTGCCATGGGAACAACTGCTGTGCGTTTTCAGTGGTAAAAGGCAGCCAGCCCACAGGCTGACCATGTTTTATTCACTGTATGGTGCCATTGCAGTGTTCACAAATGTGGTATCTTCCCCCCATAAATGGTTTTATCTGTGTGGTAGATGATTGGCAATGTGTTTGAATTTTAGCTGTTTAAGTCTTTCAGTTCCAGATGGATAGGCAGTTCAGAATGATTTCCTGTATTTTTTTTCTGTGTCTGGTATTTGTTGATCCAAATAGCATATATGTCATTATCATATAGAGTAAGTATGTGTTTGTTCTGCTTGATTAAATTCCTGAATTCCCAGCATTCTTCCAGTCCTGCCTTGGTAACTGTGCTTGGGAGGTAGGTTATGAGCAGCACTGTGTGCCAGATTTCGGTGTGTGTCACTCAGACATGGTGTCTACATAGGGAAAAAAATGTCCCATTAGCATCCACCAAAGTATTAAGTGATGTCTGTTGCTTTTTCACAGGTTTTGAAATAAAAGAACATGTACAGAAGCAAGAAGTTGCCAACAGTTTGCCGGCACCTCCTCAAATGCCTCTGCCAGAAATACCTCAGCAGTGGCTGGTGAGTGTTAATTTGAATGCATAAATATATATCTAAGAGAATATATTTGTGATAAGCACTAACAGAAATGTTTGCAAGGGGAAGGAGCCTGCAGGTCCAGGGAAAGGATTATTCCTCTCAACTCCACTCTGACTGAGGGAATTAGGTTCAACTTGCAGAAGAGAAGGCCAAATGTCCCTGTGGTGATATGAGCCCAGGAACAGGTCACCTGCAAAGGCTGTGGAATTGCAATCTTTGGTGATTTTCAAAATTCAGGTGGCAAAAACCTGAGTAACTTAATCTTAACTTCAAAGGTTGATTTGCCTTGTGTTGGAGGTTGGCCTGGCCAAACCCACAGGTCCAAGCCAGTTTCTTACGATTTTAAGGATCAAATTTCCCTGAAGCAGTTCTTATGAGAAGACTCCTTCTTGGTAGCTGAAAAATGAAGGAAGACTACTTCCTTTTATTTTAAAGTCTTTAGTGCCCTTCTGTGCTCAGTTTCTGGGTAGGAAATTCCCTGCAGAACAAGTAGAAGTTCTCGGAGATGTTTATAACAAAGTTACTGTTTGAGATCTGTAATTCAATTCCTCCAGTTGGTAGCAGCTGTCTTTTTACATAATAAACTATAAACAAGTTTTAATTCTCTTCTGTTACTGACTTTACTGATTTGAAGAAAATATTTTCCACTTTTTTAGAGAAGCATAAGCTAATCATGGTTTAGCCTGTTAAAAGGTGAACATCATCTAAGCCCTGATACTGGTAAATTATTCATCTTTTTATTAATTTTTGAAAAATTTTGTGCATGGTGATAAGGGCAATCTGTGAAGACCCACATTTGTTCACTGAAGCAGGAAATATAGATGCAGCTTACAGGGGCAGAACAACTGGAGGACTGACGTTCTGCGTCTTTTCCTTGTGTTATTCTGTTATCGCATTTATGCACAGTTCTAAGAGATATATAAGCCACTAGCATTTTATGAACATAAGAATTAATTTATCAGATCAAACTCTTGGCCAGCTTTTCATAATGACCTTTATTTGATGGTGAATAATGCTGTGTACTGTAGAACAAAATAAAAAAACTCAACAAATGTATTGTGTAGAATACCTTAATTGTAGCTTCTCCCTAAGCACTGCCAGCTTTTGGTTTGTGACTTGAACAAGATTATTATTTTTTTTATTATCATTTTAATTCTGCCTAATGTAATGAGATATGCTGGAATCATTGTACAAAGGGAATGTTTATGCTAGAAACATTAATATCCAGAGTTGGTGTATATACTGTAGCAAATTTAAACTAAAAAGAATGCTATAAAATAATTATGCAAGATTTGAATGCATGCAAGAGTGAGCTTATTAATATGCAGTGAAACACGGAGAATCCATTTCATGGTTAATAGTGCCTGAAAATGATTATTTTTCTTTAATTCAAGATGCATATAGCATACATTACAAAGGAAGGGGTTGATGAGAGGCAGGAAAATTATGCAAAATGCACAAGCCTTTGAAATGCAGACTTCAGGTGCTAGCTTCATAAACTGAAGCCAGTTGAGATCCTTATTCTTTCATATTTATGTAGGTTCAGTTTAATAAATTGGCTCTGAAAATTCAAGTTGTTTTTCTAAAGATGACTGACCTACTTTTCCTTTCTCCCATACTAATGTGTAAATTCCCGTAAAGTTGGTACAGCTGCAGTGAGTGAAATGGTGTGAAGTATGAATTAGGTCCAGGAGGTCAACGCTGGGTTTTGCAGTAGTTCAGTTTGGATCTTGAAGTAACAAAAATATTTCTCTGAGATGCAGTGGGAATTACCGTGGAAGTTGACACAGAGCTGGCTGGTCTGGAGCACGGTCTTGCCATGTTGTGCCTGGCAAAGTAGAGTTTGAACATGGCCCTCCCCTCTGACCTGCCTATAACGCTGCAGATGCTTTCATCTCAGTGAAGTCACCAAGCTGAGCTGGTTTTTCCATAGTGATGGAAGCTGATTTTTGCCAGCTTTTCTACATTTCTGTTACTGCTGTCAGGCAGGGGTGGTTCAAGCCTTTCTGGTGTTGGTGTCACTTTGAGATCAGCCAGGAAATGTCCCAGGTCTCTCGTTGTCTTGCGTTATCCAAATATGAGTTATGAGTGGTACTATTTTAAGATGGTAGAACTTCGTAATTTGTGAAAAAGATGACAGACTGCTGTCATCTTGCAAAAGACCAGGTGGAGTCAGAAGGGAAGGACAAAGCCGTCAGCTTCTTGACCTTTGCACACTGGGGCAAGCTCAAACCCCAGTCTGACTGTTTAAAAACTTCTGAAGTCATGTTGAATTAATGACATTGATAATTAGCTGTTTTCTGGAAACCTTTCTGTATTAGATGCCTCTTTGTTAGACCCTCATTATTATTAGAAAGGATCAGAGACTGTCATATTATCTTTCTTTTTACTCCAGGCTGGACATCAGTGACATCCCTTCTATTCCTGCTCCTCCATGGTGATTTTCAACCTACCCTTAATCAATGGTCTCCTAAAAATTTGTAGCTGATGATGCCAGTCTGTACATAATTATGTTGCTCACTGACACAAATACAGAGCTACCTTTCCTAGCCATTTTTCACAGACTGTGCTTTCCTAGTCCACTCAAAGAACTGGGCCCACCAGAGGCTGGGAAATTCTGCTCCAGGTTGCCCTTCTTCACTAGGGCAAGTTGGTAGTCGTGTTGTATGGCACCTTTTTTTGTCAGCTATTCAGGACAGAAACTTTTTCCACTTGCTGAATAACATCTAATGGTGGTCTCAGCCTCCAGTGGAAACACAATGTGCTGCTGGAACACAGGAATTTACTAGCAATAGGAATGAAGAACTTTAAATAGACTGTGTACTGTTTTAAAATCTATGTTTTTAGCACATCGGTTATTGAGCATGATGGAAATTAAAGTTCATTTACACCACTGTTTCTTTTTATGGAACTTAAGGGTTCCTGCATTTGAAAATGTTTAGTCTGAATTGATGTTTAAGCTTTTACTTATGTAAAGATGTGTGGGTGGGAAGGAATTCAATACTCCTTATAGTGGTGCCAGGAGCCAAGATTATGTGTGGGCAGGTGCTGTGCAAGGTTTCCTTTGTAAATCTGTAAATAGAGGTGCATATTTGCTTAGGCCAAATCTTGTACCAGGTTTATTATTCATCAGCCCATGAACAAAGAGTATAAAATTCATTTTATTTAGAAACATACTGTTAATGAGCTTTCCAGTTATTAAAACACGTTAAAGCCCAGAGATTTTTCCTGGACTTAGTGTGCTTTGGACTAGGTCTTAAAATTGAGGGACAAAGTTGGACCTTGCATATACTTGCATAAAGCGAATCACTAAGCACACAATCTCTTAGTAATTATCTTTTTCTGTATACGTGCCCTTGGCTGCATCTGGTCTAGCAGACTTTCTGTCAGGCTTAGAAAGCACAAATACTCTCTTGCTTTAGCCTGTGCACACAGCTCCTTCAGATGGCCAGTGGAGTAAAAGCTGCAGATAAAGGGTGTGAGCTTAAGGACAACTCTGAGTCCTCCTGCAGAACTGAAACACCACTTGCCTGGGTAGGTTAATATGTCCTTGCCAGCATGAATACAGTGCCAGCAGCTAGGGAAGCTTTGCCTGGGTCAGCAGCAGAGGAGGAGGTCACCATGTTGAAACAGTCATCTTGGTTTGCCTTTCTTGAACTCGCTTTCTGCGAGGGCTTATGTCTTTTAGCCTGCTTTCTCCATCTCTACATCAGCAACTGCTTTTATGATATTTCCCTGTGCTTGGCAGGCAAGAAGCAGTGCTAGGTGATGGGTTGGGAGAAACAACAAAGGCAATGCTCTGTGTGTACCTCGCAGCACTGCTGGTGGTTTAACACCTGGCATCCCACCATTGCACTGTTACCAAGTTGCCTTGAAGCACGTCTTCCACTGAGGCAATAGAATAAGATCCAGCGTGTCCTGATGCTCAGGTGTGCCAGAGGATTACTGGTGTAAATTATCTCCAGCATGACAGTGACAGAACACTTCTAGCCTCCAAGCATTTGGTTGTCGTATTAAATCTGACAGTCTGTGATTTCAGTGCACTGTACAGTCCAACAAAATCAAATACAAACAGCACACAGCTATTTTGCATAATTTTCACAGTAAAATTGAGTATATGTTTTATTTTTCTTGGAATATTGACAATTTAATAGTTATTTAACGCAACAAGTGTCCAGCAAGATGCCAGAACCCCTGTAGCTATAAATCAAAAGAATAGGTCATCTTCTTCTGTCCCTTTCTTGCAACATACACAGTCACTCTGTAGGAGTGTTTCATGTAAATGGGTTTCCTATTGTGGGGAAGCAATTTGACAGCCTCCCTTTATCTGGCTGCCCGTCAGGTGTACTCTCAGATATTTATTAGAAAATGCTGAAAGGAAGCAGTGTCACTGGAGAAGAAAAAAAATCATCCTGAAATCAAAAGGATTTTTAAGGTGATACATCACCAATTAGATTAATCATTCTTTGAGCAACAATCAAAAAATATCCAGTCTTAAAAATTCATCTAAAATGTTCAGTCAGGCTAGTGCTGTAACAAAAGCAAGGGGCTCGTGCCAGGTGGGTACTTATGAAGCTTTATTTCTTCTTGCTTTTTCTTCTAACACTGAGAATCAGTTGTTATTCTCTGTTCTTCTTAGTAGAGAATCCTAAGATAGTATTAGCCTTGAAATTTTTCCCCGTGCAGAAAATTTTTAAAAGCCACAAGAATAAATTCTACAAAAATTTAACTGTTTCTTTCAGAACTGGCTAATAGCTTCAGCTTGAACAAATCTCAACAAGTTCTTCTGTAATTAAGGAATAACTAAAGGGCTTTGTGATTATCCAGTGCACTCGCTTTTACTGAAGGCAATTATAAAATATTAACCCTTTCAGAAATTTATCAAAATCTCTTTACTAGCACTTAGGTTTCTTCAACCCACTATTTCAATATGAAAGGCTGTTCTGCCATCCCAGTGTTCATTGCCAGCCTTTGTCCTTGTGTTTTAAGTAGCCTTTTTTCCTCACCTTCATACCTATGCCTCAGATATCCTTTGAAATCACAGTCATATTCCTTTCAGGTTCATTTCACTCCATTGTGTATATGAAAAGCACTATCAGTTGCATTTTGAGCTGTAGTTTAATTCTCTTGAAGTAGTTCCCATACCACTGTTTCTCTTATGCACCTACTCTAGGTTCATGTTCTAGTTTGATCACGAGTGACCGGAACAGCAGAGTCTTCTGGACATGGTTCAATTGTGGAATACTTTCAGTCATCATAAATGATTGCATAAGGATTAAGGACAAAGAAATATTTGCAGCTTCTTTTTGTTGATCGTGTCTTGCAGGACATTGTAGTTGCCATTTCCATTTTCCCTAGGTGGGGCTGGTGCCTTATTGTTGATAATTTATTTTACATTTTTAAGTGGTACCATAGAGAAGTTTTAGTTAAAGCAATTTCCTTCTCAGTTCACTTACAATATACCTTTATAACAATGCACCGTATTTTAAAGTTTTCTTCATGTCTAAGCTGCCAGAATGAGTTGTTCCCAACTACCTTTAACTGGAATTCACATTTAAGTTGGATGCGCTCAGGCTGGGTTTAGTGTAGGATTGAACTGCTTCATTGTGAAGCTTTCTGCCCTCTTTTCTGTCTTTACTAGATGCTGAAGATACTTGAACTCCATAGAAGACAGCTATTAAATTACTAACTCCACAGATTTGATAGGATATTGTCCCACCATTTTTCATAACATGCTTACACTTGTGGCCTCAGGTTTTTGGTTTCTTGTTTCTATGTTATCCCTGTCCATAAAACAGCCTCCCTGTGCTGATAGTTAGGAACCAGCCTATTTGCTTTCCTAAACATGCTCATTTATGTGCTGTGCACAAACACATGGAGAAGGAATTAGGCCAGTAAGTACCAAAGTCTTCTCTTGTTTTTGTTTGAGGCAGTTCTCGGGCCCTTAGAGAATGTTGTTCCAATGGAAATGGTGTTGCCCACACTTTTCTCACCCTATTGCCATGTCTTGTCAGCGCTGTCATGTCGTGTGCCTGGATGAGCTTATTAAGTCCTAGAATAGGAAGGTGATTTTGTCTTTGCTGGGGAATACAGACACTTCTTTAAGCACACTTACAATAACCGCCTCTGACTGGCCCCATGCTGCTTAAAATTCAGATTAATCTTTCTCATGTAATATGCAAGTGTTCCTCAGCATTAATTAAAGCCCATTTCACTTTTTGGTACACCCATACTCTTTGTTTGATATGAGTCAACTGTATTGGTTTCTCTGAGTGTTGCTTCCAACTGGCTGTGTAATAATCTTTTATTATAAAATCTGAATGATATAGAAATATTGTGGGGGTTTTTCTGACTCATTCTTTTTAACTTTTGAATTATTTCCTTAGATCTTCTGTTACTTCCATGGAGACTGTAGTTTATTTGCATTCCCATCTTCCATTGAGTTGGGGTGTAACTCCTTCCAGCTATCTGTCCTTTCAGCAGTGCATTCTGTGGTTTTCAGTTTTATTTAATATCTCAAATGGAATACAGAGCTGAGATCAAATGAATAATTCTTCTCAGCCTCTGCTTATCTATGCTTAGGCTATTATTTCACTCACGCACAGCTCAATGTGATCTTAATGTCCCATATAGTCACCACTTTTGTCCTGAATAAATCCAAGGTCCATCCAGGTTGTCAATAGCTGACAATAAATGGTGATTTCTTTTTAGTGCCTTAGCAATTTTGAATTTATCCAAAGGCCATACCAAGTGTGTGACTCTCTACAACTGCCTGAAAGGAGGTTGTAGCAAGGTGGGTCTCAGTCTCTAATCCCAAGTAACAAGTGATAGGACAAGAGGAAATTACCTCAAGTTGCGCCAGGGAAGGTTTAGATTTACTATTATGAAACATTTCTTCACCAAAAGGATTGTCAAGCACTGGAACAGGCTACCCAGGGAGGTGGTGGAGTCACCATCCCTGGAGGTATTTAAAAGATGAGTAGATGAGGTTTTTAGGGACATGGTTTAGTGGTGGGCTTGGCAGGGTTAGGTTTACGGCTGGACTTGATAATCTTAAAGGTCTTTTCCAACCTAAACAGTTCTATGATTCTAAGTACTGGTGCCCAATTTCCCACCTTTACAATGGTATGAAGAAGCCTGCTTGCAGTGTGCTGTCACTAGTTTTGATAGTTGTATTGGTATTCAGTTTGTTGATTTTTTTTTGCTTTCTGGACATCCATTTTTTTACATGGGAAATGCATCATAAATGTGTTCCCTCTCCCAGGCTGAGGAGTCCAGGGGTTGCACAGAGGTCAGGTCTAAGCTTGCTCCAAAGTAAATGGCATGTACATGTGTCGAGGTTTCTTTTTGACAACCCACATTTGCTTGCTGGCTTCTGAATAGCTTTATTATGCATCACCAGTGTGTGACCACTTTTCCAGTCTCATGTTGCTGCTTTTCAGTGTTGAGGGGTTACGTAGCAGCTGGCTCCACAGTCCGGCTGGATCCGAACTGGTGGTTGATCTAATAACACACGTGCAAGCATGGCCCCTGAATTGCTGGCAGCCTTTGCCAGCAGCACGGGTGTACTGACAGTTTTTGCCTCTGTTAAAGCCACCGCTTTCCACTGGAAATCTCCACTTCCTAAATCATTGCATAAAGGCAAGTATTTCTTTCTATTTCCTACCTAGTGTAATTCTTCACTGGGGTGTAAACTGATTTTATATCCTCAGGTCCCTGTATGACGACATTTATTTTCTTCTGTATTTTGTACTGTTTTCCACACTATGTACTTTCTTATCGTCAGATAACAGTTAGACTATCCCTAAAAATGTTCCTACCTGTCTTGGTATGTACCTTTGGGTAGAAGGGGGAAATAAAGTATTTTATCTTCTAGGATAAAGAAGGAATTAATTTGGAACACAGATGAGCAAGTGGAGAGGAAGACCATAGTATGCCATAAAATTAGTATTTCAACTAAGCCTGTTTCATAGTGTCTAGTAGAATAGTGAGGTAAATATTGCTTATTATTTGGACATATTCGTTTCTTTCTCTCAACAATCCCTCCTGTAAACTGGAGTTGGGCATCCCATGCATAATCCAGTCTTTAATGACTTCAGAGATCTCAAATCTGTAATGTAATTACTACTGTGTCACCTTTTTGGTTTCAAATAAAGCATCTCTAGTTCTCAGACCCAAGACCTGACAAAAATCTTTATCAGTATTGTTTCAATATTACTGGTATTATGGACAGCAATATCTCACTCATCTTTGTCCCTTTTACTCCAGTGAAATGAAAATAGTAATTTTTTTTCTAACTCAGTTCTTATTCCTGTGATTGAGCAAGGTTATTTATCTTGAACAGCAGCATTCTCTAGTTTTCTTCCCTGTGGCCTGTTGTAAAAAAACCTGTAAAAGTAGAAATTCATGTTAATACCTTCTTTGCAGGTTGCCAGGTCTTTCCTCTTGATACCACTCAAAATACACGTTTTAGGGTTTTTGGCATTTAATCTTTTTATAGAATATGTAAATAGTTTTGTGGGGTTTATTGTCTTTTTATTTTTAAAGGTAAACTAATGAGTTGTTATTGAATAAAGAATTATTTCAGTTCATAATTCATAACTTTATCAAAATTTTTCCACTAAAAAATCACCAAGTTGAAAGAACTAAACAATACAGCTAGCAATAGTAAAAAAAAATAAAGCACTGTAAATATTAGTAATATCAGAATGCTCAGATGTGCCTTTCTTATTTCTTGATACTCAAATGCTTACATATTCTGTAGCTCTCAAAAGATGTAGCTGTTTATTGTACAGATTTGAGTGAGGTATTTTTATTTTGTATTTAATCAGTTGATTTTCTTTCCATATTAAAGCAGTCTTGCTTTAATCAGAAAGTATTGAATGTTGGATATTTTTGTTTCTTCTAATTTAAAAAAAAATCATTTTTATAATTGTTTTCAACTTTGTTATGGCAAGCCCTGCAAAGTGCATTTCAGAAAGGAGGGCCTGGTTAGTTCAGCAATGGATTCCATCTGTGTTGACGTTGGCTGCACAGCCCAGCCCGCCCCAGCTGTATGAAGTAACTGGTGATCCAGCAAGGTCAAATTCAGACAAGCACCATTTGTGTTTCATTTCCTTCTTTCTTTCTTTCTGAATAACATTTTGTCTAAAAACAAGGATATTCCCCCCCCACCCCCCAGTCTTTATTGGAGCCTCTTATTTGTTTCTGGATAAAAGACAGCTTTGAAACCTTCGTGCCCTGTCAAGTCAAAATTGGAATGACTCTCAGGATGGGTATTTCCTGGGTGAATTAGGTTTAATAACGTTAGGAATTTCATATATCGTATATACACCTGACGGGAAAAATAGTTTAAGGCTAGACCAAGATATTAATTTATCTGTTTTATGAAAGGGCTAGTATGAATCTGCACTGCCCCAGGAACAAACCTTGACCCTGACTCACATAAGCAAGGCTTTACCAACTGCGTGAAGGGAGAAAATACTCTTTAGAGGCAGTTCCTCCTATTGTATCAAGCAGTTCAGGCCATGTAGAGCTGATGTGTGCAGGTGTGTAGGGCAAGATTCATAATGTGCTGTCAATTTCCCAATATTAACAAACATGTAGTATTTCTTCATGTCTCTCATACCTGTGCAGGAAGGACTCATTTATTTAGTGATTATGTGCAGGTTTGCAATTGGGTTTTTTTCAGCAGAATCACAGGGAAACTATGCTAAAAGTTGTATTTTTTCATTCTTTTGCATCTTTGACAGATAATTTCTCTAGCAGAACTGATCTGTGAGGAAAACTCATTTGGTTCACATTGTAGATAACAGTAATTGCCATCGCTTATCTGTAATTGAATGTGACACATTAAGTTGGCTATATCATTTGATATAGAAATAATAGTGTAAATCTCAATCTGACCAAGAATTTCTGCATTCAGTCACAAATCGGTTCATTGTTTGTGAGGAAGTTTCCGATTTTACTCAGTGCACAAAGGGAAGTCAGCACTGGATGGATTGAAGGTTTATTTGCTAGGTCCTTGCCTTCCTGCACAGTGGGAAACACAAGCTCTTACCTGCAAGGTGGAATATCCTACTCAATATGAATTTGACCACAGAGCACACTTAAAGGTGGGACTCATCTTGCTGATGTTGTTAAGAATTAGGTATCTGGCATAGGTGTGTAATCGATAACAAGATGTGGACACATCTAGCTCTGAAATCTTCAAAGATGAATCCCGCACTGAAAGTGCTCACAGAAATAAATTCATTACAGTTAATACCACATGTTATTAAAGCTCAGCTTCCTCTCAGGTAACTTTAGGTCTGTAGCAAGAAGAGCCTAGTCATTGTTGCTTCTATTTATATTATATGGAAGGAAGAAGGCTCTATGCCTCTGCTAGACTGTTCAGCCCATTGAATTGCACTCCAGAAGTGTCTGTATCTGACCATGAGCAAAGCCCACCCTGACTCGTTTCTTACTTCAGTATCGCTGTTTGCTGAGTTTAGACTGGATCAATCCAATGCAGACAAACACCATTACATCTCTTTTATTACATGAAAAAAGAGAAAGATGTATTGAAAAAAATGTTACTGTTTAAATGAGACTCTGCTTGCAAGCTGTATTTTTGTAATCGGACAATAAACTACTGGTGTTGGAAAAAGATTTCAGTATTTGCTCCAATATGAAAATATGAAACTAAAAACCTGTGGCAAATATGAATGAGTTTTATAAAATATAGTTGTTTTGGTACTTGTTAAGGAAACAGAACAGTAAAGTCATATGAAGGAAGTCACAGAGTACTAAATTTACTTTGTTACTATATCAACATACCAGCAGTCAGTTTTAAATTTAAAACAGGTTTATATTTAGAAAAGAAGCATTTTAGAATTTGACCTGGTATTTGAAATATTTATTTTATCATATAATAGTTTCTTGATGTTCCAAACTTTTCCTTGGTTGTAGCTCAGTTTTCACTATGTAGAAAGAGCATTTTTAAAATAAATGTCTATACTAAGAATTGATTTGCCATTGAAAAGCAAAATACATCATGAAAATATGATCTAAATGATCTGTCCCTTATCTCTTCCATCCCATACTATTTAGCTTTTCTAAACTGTCCGACCAAACTGTTGTTCACTGCTGTAATATGAATTATTTTAGATGCAAAATACTAATATATAAGCCTTAACACTGTAAAGTGGTGTATGCACAGAAATCTCTTTCATACATAGACCCCTTAAGTTTCTACTTCCTAAATAGAGAACTATATCTTTTCAACATTTTTACCACTTAAAGCTGCAGTAGAAAGGACTCCTTTTAATACAGTTGTTATCTTGATTTTGCCACACTTAACAATGGCAAGTAAGACCATTCTGTGTTTATATCCCCAAAAGTCTCAGTTGGAGTACATGCAAGAAGGTTCTGCTTCCTTATAATGAGTGATAGATGTTAACTTTTTCATTTCTTTTTTCTTTTTAGCCACCAGATAATGGGCCTCCACCATTACCAACATCTTCCCTTCCTGAAGGCTATTATGAAGAAGCAGTGCCACTTAGTCCTGGAAAGGCTCCTGAGTACATCACTTCCAGTGAGTAATATATATCTAGATGAGTTTCTGAGCAATTGGTAATTCCAGTGTCCCTCAGCTTTTTTAGTATTTGACACCTACATCTCTATAAGTGCTGTAGTGACGTGTCATAAGCGTGGCTTTAACCATTTGGGACTGGTTCTGGTTATCCTCGCTAGCCATGCATTGGTTTGGTTTGCAGAACTGTGTTGGTGAGCACAAACCAGGCTCCTTTTAGAGGAAACTAAACCTGGAGCTCAAGTTAGGTGCACATAGACATGTTTCAGCTGCTATTGGAGACAGAGGTCCAGATCAGCCACTGGTCTTTTGAACAGCTTTTGACCACACATGTGGTGGGGGCATTGGACCAGGAGTCCAGAGTTAAGTATTGTCCAGAGTAAAACCCCTCTAAAGTGGCAATACTGTAAATGTAGAGGTTTCAGAAACTGGTGCTGGTCTGCAGATTTACTGGTACGCCCCTATTGCACTGAATTACTTGCTAAAGTAGATAAACTAAAAGAGAAAATTAGTTATTTAAAAGATGTGATGTGCAGCAATGACAGACTGTGGATAGGGATAAATCACTTATATTGGCTCCCCCCAGCCATGTTTGAGGCACATGACAGTAGTCTTGTGACTACTCATTTAGTGCAGAAGGCAGAGGGCTGCCTCCTAACTGACCACCAGAACATCCTTCTGCAACACACAAATGCTCTTTCTTGTGTCTAAATACTTATCCAAAGACTTATGCACTTAAGTGAAGCTACGCTAAGAGCACGCTGGTGAACGATGAAATGACTGCTGTGAGCGTTTACACAGGATCAGGCAACAGGACATTATGTACTAAAAAATTGCAAGGATTTTTCTTTTTACTGCTTCTTTATTGGCTGGCTAATTTATTGCTTCTGTATGGCTGATTTATCACTAATTGTTATTTTCTATGGCCCAAAGATTAAAGGCATATCTTCCCCCATTTTATAGCCATTTTTATTATTTGAACCAGAACAAATGAATAAAATGATAGTTCTGTTCTTCAAACACATGCATAGGAGTCACCTAAGAGCATTAGTTATTCAATTGTATGCTGCACAGACTGAGGTTATCTTAATTTACCTAAGAAATTCAAGGTAAGAAAATGTTGCTGTAAAGCAAATGAAGGAACATAGTCTTAGCAGAGCAGCAAAATCACTCCTCTCTTCATTTTCTGCCTTAAAATGCTGCAGGATGGTCCTGCTACACCCTGTAATCCAGCAAACTGACTATTTGTGTTTTGTCATTAAACAAGAGCTGTGCTCAAGCATAAAAATATTAATAGAACAAATATTAGTGGCACTGCTAAAGGATCACAGAATCACAGAATCACAGAATATTAGGGATTGGAAAGGACCTCGAAAGATCATCTAGTCCAATCCCCCTGCTGGAGCAGGAACACCTAGATGAGTTCACACAGGAAGGCGTCCAGGCGGGTCTTGAATGTCTCCAGAAAAGGAGACTCCACAACCCCCCTGGGCAGCCTGTTCCAGCGCTCAGTCACCTTTACTGTAAAGAAGTTCTTTCTCAAATTTAAGCGGAACCTCCTGTGTTCCAGCTTACACCCATTACCCCTTGTCCTATCATCGGTCGTTACTGTGAAGAGCCTGGCCCTATCCTCCTCACACTCACCCTTCAAATATTTATAAACATTAATCAGGTCCCCCCTCAGTCTCCTCTTCTCCAAGCTAAAGAGGCCCAGCTCCCTCAGCCTTTCCTCATAAGGGAGATGCTCCACTCCCTTAATCATTTTGGTGGCTCTTCGCTGGACTCTCTCAAGCAGCTCCCTGTCCTTCTTGAACTGTGGGGCCCAGAACTGGACACAATATTCCAGATGTGGCCTCACCAGGGCAGAGTAAAGGGGAAGAAGAACCTCTCTTGACCTACTGACTACCCCCTTTGAAATTATACGTACATGCTGGTTTTCTCTGCATAACTTTCTGAATATCTGCTAAAGCTGTTACATACAGGTAGTAGACTGCCTATGCTATTTATGTAAAAATAGTAACTTTACAAAGTGAACAGAAGCTAGTTTGTGTCCAGAGCCTGAAAGCCTTGTTTTGGTCAGGACACAGCAGTTTGGAGAAACAAAGAACAGAAGTGGGATGTGGCAAAGAGCAGCAAAGGTTTCAGCCTGGATGATGCAAGTACTCCAGGGTGGTCATCCTTCCTGGTGTGAGTCACACAGCAAACTCTTTCTCTGGCCAGGAGTCCCACAACCCAAGGAGAAGAGAAATGTGAGGAGTAGTTTATGGGCAGGATATGGCAACAGGTCCCAAGAGATCCCGTTAGACTGTGCAAGGATAGGAGCCCAGAAATGTCAGCCTCAGAGGCTCCTGTTGGCTTTCATCCTCCTATAAACAGAGGTTTGGATGAACCTGCAACTGCTGTGCCAGCAGGGTCTGTCTGCTGCTCATACAGCTTATTGCTAACATGAAATCTGCATTTGGACTGCTTGTGAGCCACATAGGAAGTACCTTCAAGATATTTAGCTTGCAGAATATCAATCTCTACTTTGAAGTCTCAGTCAGCACTTAATCATCTTCCCCAAACCAAACACTCTGTAGGAGAACTGACCAGAAGATGGCAATTAAATTAAATTTTTCAAGAGCTTGAAATTCTATTTTCATTTCACTTTGAAATGAAGATAAACTGTTTTGGACACTGTTGTGAAAACACAAATAGGATCAGCATATCTAATCTTGATTCAGAGATGGGAGGTCTGGTTATATCCTGACTCTGCAGGTAGGGAGAAACTGTTTTAGAATAAGCTCTTTTGAAAGGACATTTTTGTCCTTTTCCCAGTTGTCCCAGGTCTCCTTCCTGCATCCCAACTGTAGCTACATCAAACGGGAGATTTTTCTTTCATCTTCTTGCCTAAAACTGTATCAAAATGTAGATGAAAAGTTTAGATTAAATTTCAGATATTGAAAATTTTCCAATCAAGTCTCCTCCGTGGGAGCGTGTGCCAGGGGATAATAGGCCTGCCTTCAGGTGTTATGTGAGGAGCTTTACTTATATGCCCACATAAACAAATAAATAAGTATGGATGGTGGAAGCCACGGTTCTATGATAATGGCAAATTAGTTTTGTAGTTGAAAGGACTACTAGAGCTGATTGCATTGTTGAAAATGAAAGGCCTGAACAAAGATTAATTAAAAAAGAATCTTGCCATTATATTGCCAAACTTAGAGCAGGATTAAACTGTTTAGGCTGACATAACAAGACATGTTTTGCAGTATGCCTTTAACTCCAGCAGGATCCATGGTGTTCAAGGAACAGCACTGTCTATTCAGTGTTAATTGTATCGGTGCAGGTGCTGTGTCTGAGAATTGTATGAAATATTATGATAAGTAGATAATGCCCCATAATTTACTCTTGTGACCTTTGTCATACTCAGTTTTTGTTTCTTGATATGCTGTACTAATATTGACATTTCTGTGCCTACATTTTGCGTTATGCAGTAGAGCAAGATGAAGATGTTTCTCTGTAAAAGAATTGCAAAAGATGAAGGTATCTGCTGAGTAATATTTTGAAGATAATAGAAAACTACCTAAAACTCTAACTGTTTCTTCTCAGCTCATTCTTGCAATTAAAATTCCCAAGGTATCAATATGAACCTTCTATAAAATTTCATAGTGGAACAGCATCTCTTATTCAATTAACTTAATGTATTGATATTACTAAGCACTGAAACAGTAATTTGTTCATGGCTGACTTTCAAAAGCCTTCACTTAAAATGAACTCTGTTGAGATTTTCAGTTATTTCAGTATGCTTCATTGCTAAATGCTTTAACTTGACACTTACACACTTCTCTTAAAGATTATGACTCAGATGCTATGAGCAGCTCTTACGAATCCTATGATGAAGAGGAAGAGGATGGAAAAGGGAAGAAAATGAGACATCAGTGGCCTTCTGAGGAGGCCTCTATGGACCTGGTGAAGGATGCCAAAATCTGTGCCTTCCTCCTTAGAAAAAAACGATTTGGGCAATGGACCAAATTACTGTGTGTTATCAAAGAAAACAAACTACTGGTAAATTTTATTTTTATCTAGCTATTTTTTCTTTGCACCTTTTACATAATGTATTTATTTTTACAGTAATCTGTTTTGTCGAATATTTCCTGCAAACAGTGGCCAAGTCTACAGTAACCTTACAAAAGAGTTCAGTCATGATTTACCCAAAAAGCAGAGAAACACTGAAATTATAAGTGTATCATTTAGCCACTTAGAACTTTGATTTTTATTGCACTTAAACTTAAACCCAGGCAGTTCCCTGATATTGGAAATAAAGTCTGGCCTATTAGCTTCTAACATATTTCATTTGGAAAAAAAAAATTCGCTGAAACTGTAAATCCAATCTTTCGTTCCCTGCGGACCAAAAACCTCATAGGGAGCTTTGTGTATGAACTGTTGGATCAGACTGCTGGAGAGAAACGTCCCTTGTTAGACTGCGAATGCACTTGGCAGCATATGCCGTGGTAATGTATACACTTTAAACTAAACCTTTGCCATCTGTTCTGCGGTAATTACCGATGCAGTGTTCACATGATGCACAGCTGCATTATAGAAAGGAGAGAAACAAGTGGATGTATGTGTTCCTTAAGCATATCTGTTATGTTTCTTTCTGACTGGAGGCTCCAGTAAAAGATTCCATAAGTTAGTAAATTATCTGCTCATAGATGTCTTTTTGTTCTCTGAAAAGAGAGCCTAATTGAGGGAAACACTCATTTCTGTGTCCTGATAAGCGAACGAATGCTTATAGTAATAAGTAAGTTAGAGGCTAAGGCACTCCCTGTCTTCCTGTCTGTTGCTTCCAACAGTTGTAACTAATTATGTAACTAATAATTACTGCAGTATCCCAAATGTTAAAAGCTGGTTAACAGATGATAGAACATTTTCTGTAGAACCTCATTATTCTACACTTAAAACATAGCTTAGATGTGTTCACTTTCCAAGTACATTTATGTTTGTGTCAGTATAGGAAATAACAGGATATGAAATTGAGGTATCTGGGTAAGAGGTTTCTGAAAATGTAGTTAGAATTTATTTGCCAATTTTCAGTGGTTACTGAGGATTTAGTATTTCTATCCTCCTCTATTTAAGCGTTTAAATGATTCAGTTTGTATTATATTGTTATAGTGCTATTATCCTGAGTCCATGTTTTTATCACCATTTGTCAGGATCATATCAGATTTCAGGACCGCTGAATAACAGCTTGAAGAAAAGAAAAAGGGAAAGAAACAGATTTTTCTCTGAAGTCACACAATATTTCTTCTGCAACTACATTTGTTGTTCTGTATAGAAATATGTTATTTTTTCTATTTTCATTTCCTTTAGCCACATGTGTGGTCTGAAAAGCTTTTTTTTTTTCCTTATAGGGATTGTCTTTCAGTAACTCTCTAATGGGGATTAAGAAAATAAAAATCACAATAGGAGTCTAACGACTAAGTTACACAACATCAGTTTATTGTTTGAAGGAGGACTCAGACATTTAACTTATGAGATATGCAAGTAAAACAAATATATATTCTTAGGGATTAGTAATTGATTGTGTTATAAATGCAGCTGTCATCATAAAACCAAAATATTTTAATTAGAATTAGACATTAGAAATAACTTTCAGCAGGGAATAATTTTTCACTTGAAGTCCTTTAATAAATAAATACTTAAGTTTTAGTAAAGTATAATTATAAATAAAATGTTTAAATTAATATAAAGGGAATTATATGTTGTTTATTGCTTCTTAAATTGACTAACATTGTATGCTTTCAAGATTTAATAACTTGAAAACTTTTTTTTTTTAATGTTACAAACTTAAAATCTGAGACCAGGCTGAAGAAACTTTGAGTTAATGGGCTTTGGAAAGGGAAGGAGGATTATGAGTTATTTGAAGAGGCTTGTTTAGAGTGGCTGTATTTGCTCAGCCTAAGTTATAGTATTTATAACACAATTTTAACAGCTACTGTCTTCCTGACAATTGCATCATGACATGAATACTGCCACAGACATGCAAAAGTTCACGTGCTTTTCTCTGTTCACATTTACACTCAACTACTCTATGTATGCATATACTAATTAGTCTTCTTTATTATCAGATACCTTTTTAGCCTTTTTGCTTATTTGTATGAGTAAAAGCCCAATTTATGCAAGTACATAAAATAACTAGACATTCATGCACACAATTAAAGATTCTGTAATCTGGCACTTTATGACAGCTTGATGAGCCTCAACTATATTGATGTGCTGGAAGATGGGAATAAGGACTAGGTCTATAGGACAAGTGATGTAACATGAAACCTTTAATGTTTAGATCATCACTTTAAACATAGAGCAGGTCATCAGTGGTCCAGCATGAAAGGGCTGTTCATTGACAACACTTACTACTAAAGGGGAAAAAAACATTGGGTAAAAGTCATACAGTTTTATCCAGGAGCTTACATAATACACTTAACATGGAGATTTACGTGGTTTTGTGCAGTGCCTGATTAAAATGAATTAGCTAAAAAAGTTACCATCCTGTGACATTGCCCCCTTTCCACAGTATGACGTTTTTTACTTCTCTCAAGAAAAAGCACAGCTGAGTAGGGCACGTGACAGCACCTTTGTACTGCAGCGTATGGCCACTGGCATAGGTTTGCCTTCATATGCTGGGCTGTTGCTGCAGGGCAGGGTAAGCATCTAGGCTGTAACGTCATTAACTGTACAAGTTTATTTTGCTGCTACATGTGAACAGATATCTTAAATCACACTCTTCCTACCTGATGAATGTCAAGGTTGAGTCATAAGGATAACAGAGAGAAGATTAATGCTCTCCATATCTTGTACCTGTCCTACAATAAAAGATGTCTATTGATGTCAGTCTGGAAGTAATTTTGCTTTACAGAGGGGATGAGGAGGAGAAATGCAAAGTTGGCGTTGGCTGAACTCTGTGATATGTGGTAAAGGGGTGTGTGGAAAATATTAAAAATTTTAAAATAGCATTTTATATAATATCAATTTTCCCTCAAGATTCAGAATGGTGATATCTAACTTTTGAACTTTCCTTACATTTCTTTAGTGTTACAAAAGTTCCAAGGACCAGCAGCCCCAGATGGAGCTGCTCCTGAATGACTGCAGTATCACGTACATTCCCAAAGACAGCAAAAAGAAGAAGCATGAGCTGAAAATCTCACACCAAGGAGCGGATGCCCTGGTTCTGGCAGTACAGAGCAAAGAGCAGGCGGAACAGTGGCTAAAGGTAAAGGGAGATTTCTCACCAGGAGCTTTTCCACCCACAAAATGCTTCCATTGCCTGCTCAGTTGTTGTTAAAAACTGAACTACAGACAGTAACATTCCGTCAAATCCAGACCACTTAATTCCCATCTAATTTGGGACGGACCTTATTTCCAGTCCCCAACCACTTGGGCAACCAACAGCTCAGTATTACACATCTGCTGCTGCTGCTACTTATGGTTTTCACTGCTAATTGCACAATAATCTGCCACCAAGAGGAGATGTGGCAAATTCCCTTCTATTTTCATCTCCAGCTTATTTTCCAGAAAGCTTTGGTAGTTAGGGCACACTGGTAGTGAGCTGAAGGTTCAAATTCCCTAAGGTGGAGGGTGCTGGCACCCAGGTTGCTTTTTGGAGTGGTGGCTGGATCGATGGGCTGAGGCCAATTGTATGATGCTCAAAAAAAAAGTGCCAGGTCCTGCACTTGGGTCACAACAACGCTGTGGAACCCTACAGGCTTGGGGAAGAGTGGCTGGAAAGCTGCCTGATGGAAAAGGACCTGGGCTGTTGGTTGACAGCCAGCTGAATATGAGCCAGCAGTGTGCTCAGGTGGCCAAGAGGGCCAATAGCATCCTGTCTTGTGTCAGAAATAGTGTGGTCAGCAGGACTAGGGAAGTCATCCTTCCCCTGTACTTGGCACTGATGAGGTCGCACCTTGAGTGCTGTGTTCAATTTTGGGCCCCTCACTACAGGAAAGACATTGAGGTACTGGAGCATGTCCAGAGAAGGGCAACAAAGCTGGTGAGGGGTCTGGAGCACAAGTCTTATGAAGGGCGGCTGAGGGAACTGGGGTTGTTTAGCCTGGAGAAAAGGAGGCCGAGGGGAGACCTTATCGCTTTCTACAACTACCTGAAAGGAGGTTGTAGCAAGGTGGCTCTAGGTGTCTTCTTCTGAGTAACAAGTGATGGGACAAAGGAAATGGCCTCAAGTTGCATCAGGGGAGGTTTAGATTGGATATTAGGAAGAATTTCTTCACTGAAAGGGTTGTCAAGCACTGGAACAGGCTGCCAAGGGAAGTGGTGGAATCAGCATCCCTGGAGGTCTTTAAAAGTTGTGTAGATGTGGTGCTTAGGGATGTGTTTTAGTGGAGGACTTGGCAATGTTAGGTCAATGGTTGGACTTGATGATCTTAGAGGTCTTTTCCAACCAAAATGATTCCATGAATCTATATGTGCATAACTGCCATAGGCTACCTTGCAAAAATTGGACATACCAACATCACAGTCACTGTTTTAAAAAGAAGCATCTCTGAGTAAATACCCTTTTGAATTGGTCTGGATGGAGAAAAATCCTCCACCTTCCTGAAGTCAATTAAAGTTTAGTAATCCTCATTTAGTAGGATATCATCTGTTATGCTTTGTTCTGGGAATGCAGACTTCTGAGAAATGTGATTTTGTCATCTTCCACTCCTTTCTGTTCAGCGTCTGCAAATGTGGAAAATCTCAATGCAATGGCTGCAGTTTTACATCCTAATCAGATCACTAGTACTTATGTTGAACTTCACCAGTCTCAAATGTGGAGGTCAGTGTAGTAGTGTAGGAAACTCTCACTGCAGTTTCAATAGCTTGTTTTAAGACCTTTAAATACAGCCTTTTAAATGCCTGCAAAAGTCTGAATGCATAAGACTCATCAGGCATTCTCCATGCTGTGCTCTCTCTTATATGGTACTTATTTTTCTAAGAATAAATTGTATTTTTCCAAATACAATCAAATTAAACACATAGGAATTTCCTGATGGCAGATAATTTTTCTGCAGAAGAGGGAGACATAAAATGCAGCTTAAGAGGTATGAGTTCCGCCCTGGGCTCATTTACTAATTTACTAATTTCCTATACCTTTTGAGGGTTTGCAGTTTGTGTATGTGTGTGTTTGATTTTGACTGAAACTTTGTGTCTTAGCTTAGCAAATGCACTCTCTATTGTCTTTTTAATAGAAACTAATCACACCCATGTATTTGTTAGGCTTCTTCTAACATCGCTATGTTGTTTTAAGTTTTAATATCTGGCACCATCCAAATGTCCTACTAACTCACCTAGAGTTTCAAAAACACTGATTGGAATGAAAAGAAATTCATAAGTGATATTCTTTTCCAAGGGAATTCCGCTGTAATTAGATCATAGTAACTGCATCATAATTTCCTGTGTTGTTCTAAACTGGGGTTTAGTAATGCTGAATTCATTGGCATTTATCGGACTTTCTTTCATAATTTTTTTTTCTTTTTTTCTTTTTTGTTTTATACTTAGAGCATTCCCAACAGAGGCAGAAAGAGCAGTGCTAGATTTTTCCATATCCCTGATGCATTCCTGCTACTTTAATTAAAAATAAAATGAAATACAAAAAAAATTTTGCAACTGCATGTTAACAAAGCTGTGTGTGCCAAGGGTGAATGGCTGGATGGTATGTTATCTGCAGAGCAATTACAGACAAACTGGCAGCACTTTATTTAGTTCCTTCATACTGCAAAGCTCTCTATTAATAAAACTCTTTCAAGTACGTGGCAACACTACTGTATACTCAACTTCCAAGTCCTCAGCACTGCTGCAGCACTCTCTATTCTGTACAGTACAAATTGCCTATCCGACAGCTAACCAAAAATGGTTAGTGCAGCTCTTGCAACGGCTCCAATGTTTTCAAGAAGTATAGCTTTTTGAGATAAAAAGCATTGTTTTTTGTATTTTAAAATTGTATCAAAATTTAAAGGGTTTTTTAATTATTATGAAAATAATTATTTTTTGTCATTCAAGCCTTATTAAAATTAGGATCTGATAATCACGTATGGTTTTTTGTTAGGAAGTTTCTTTACTGAGAAAGAGATCACAGCTTTGTCTTGAGAGAAGCAGTTTGAGCCTTCCCTGCCTGTCACTTACGTCTGATTTCTGTAGTTAATGGGCAGATTCAGAGGCTGACAATGAGAAGGTCTCTGCAACCACATTTTTTAATCATAACATACCTTCTCTGTCAAAGATACTGTGCAAATATGTGCCAGTGGAGCCAGGTTATCACTCAGGAGCAACGAGTTCTCGTGAACCCATATGTAAGTGTCAAATTAAAGCTTTACTCTTGAGACTAAAAAGCTCAAAATGGCTTTGGAGGCCAGATTTTCCCATGAAAGCTAAACCAGATGCTTTTTTTTTTTAAGTCAGATGTAATCAATATAAAATACGTTTACTTAAGCAAATAATTTAAAAATATCTATTGGAAGACAAGTGTGAAATAAATGCAGAACAGTTTAGACCATTTTTGTAAAGATGACACCAGAAAACCCCAGCTGATAAACTTAGTGCAAATTGAAGTCTAGACTGGAAACCACAAAGGGAGTTTCAGGTTTACCAGCTAAGAAACGCTTGATGAAAAAAAGATAGCTGATGTCACCAAAGAGCCTGTCGAGCTTTCAGAGCAAGGAGCGTAACTAGTATAAATTCAGGCTAGAGCTGAGATCATAGCAGTAATATGGTGTACAACATAAAGTGGTGGAATTTTCCAGACTTGAGTCCTAAAATGTTCCCACAAAAATGTCCATGAAAAAATGTGTGCAGTTACACACTCAGACCCAAACATGGGCTTTTTCCATGCGCGCTTGAGTATATGTGCCTCTGTGCGCGCTTTTGTGCGTCTGTGGTCAAGTAAGGTCTTAAATCTGCCTGTTTGTCTCAGCACATCCAACGGACTGGTTGAAACTGCATTTATTTGTCAGCATCCCTGGAAATGCTACATTAAAAATAAAAAGACTACTAAGAACATGGCATTACAAGAAGATGCTTGTTTAGTGGCTTCATTCATACAGATGAATGTGTTCTGTGTGCAGAATCTTCAGACTAGGCCACAGAAAACTGCTCTTAATATTAAAAATGCATGGATGCCAAAGAAAGTAAGTTCTGAAGTAGCTTCTCGTAGAAGATGGAAATGGTCATGGTGTCTGGTCCCAAGGCTTTCTCTTCCTCTTAGCATTGCCTCCTGCAAAAATGAAGTTCTGATTTATCATGCATGAGGAATAATTATCATTTTGGATTACTGACCTTGATTTTCATTTTTCCTTAACATTACACACCATTTGTTAACTTCCCTTCATTTTACGGTGTGCAGCCATTTTGCAGCAATCTGTTCAGTTGAGGATCTGTAATTGAGCAGTGAATCTTTCAGGTGCAAGTAGACATTTCTGCATCTGTCATTTTGACAATGTTCAGTCACTTCTGGACTTGTAATAAGAGGGATTTTTTTCCTTGAAGAGAGAAGAAAATCAAGGTTGTGACTGTATCCAGTCATCCAAAGATCCTGCAACACTCCCTGTAGGGCTGTTAATCCAGCTGTCCTACCCCGTTTCCATAATTGATAACTGCATGTTGTCTCTCATAAAAGTCTTTTAAAACATCTGTTTTTTTCAATACCCTGAGCTTAGTGAGGGGAATCAAGTGACCTCTGGGCTCCGGTCTTAACGTGGACCAAGTTTTACTGAAGAATAAACTACTGACAGAGCTCTTCTTCTACCAGCTTAAATCGGCACAAAACTGAGCTTGTAACTGTAAACATTGTGTGGCTGGTTTTACTTTCTACGGGAATTTCCAGCTAGAGATCTCAAAACATTTCAAACGTTACTTTCTTGGCTTAAGTAATGTTCCCCAAAGAGGTTATTATCTCCATTTTGTAGCTGAGTAGCGTCAAGTGCTGAATGATCATGCCTCAAAACTGACTGGAAAAAGTGCATTTGGGGATGCATACAAGTGATTTCCATATAGTGTTTGTGAGTTAATAAGTAACTTCAGGAACATACTGTGTCCCAGGACAGTCAGGCTGGGTTCTTTCTCCACTGCACATCATCACCAGCAGTAAAGGCTTTGCAAATTACATTAAACCTCCCAGGATTTACATCCCTACTGTCTCAAAGAGATGGTTTTAGATACCTTGGTACAAAGCACGGCAAGGGCGTGATCTGGAGACAAGACAGACTGGGCTGCATGTGAGAGCTTTGACCAGCCTGCAGGACTGCTGACAGCAGGCTTTGACATAGCCAGAGGACTCCATCCTGGCTGTGAACCAGAGTGTGTTTGTGTCACCAGCACCATGGAAAACAATACGTTACTGAAAAAAAGCAGATGCATATGGAAATTTTTTTAAAAACACCAGGGAATACAGAACCACAAACATCCTATTTGCTTGTTTTCTCAGGGTTAAGTTTTCTTTAAGTTCCTGGCTAAGATCACAAATGCAAGCTGTAGCAGATCTCAGAGCAGAACCCAGGACAGCTGAGACTTGCTTTCACCATGAGATTATAGTCCTCCTTTCTCCTACTCACTGTTTTGGATGGAAAATTCTTTAAATCATACCTAGCTCAGATTTACAGCCTAAAGTGCAGTCTGCATCTCTGCCCCACCTGGGCTGGGGATGCAGCTCCCCTTGCAATGGGGTACCTCTGCCCTTGCAGCAGTGCCTCCATCCACCCTCCCCAGCCACTCAGCGCCTCCTTCCCTGGGCTCTGCCCGATCCAGTGGCCATATATGGCAATAGACTTCATGGTAATAATGCAGGAAAAAGGCTACAGGGGTTGTCTTGGTTGAATATGTCAGAAAAGTATTTTTGAAGGGGATATACAGGCACTAAAGATAGGCTTGCTGGCTGCTAGTCTGCTAGAATCTCATCCCCACTTTGCTCAGCCAAATGAGCAATAAGCAGAAAGATTAATCTTTCAGGCAACGGGATGCTTGAGAATGTTTTTTTTCTAGTACAGAAGGTAAAGGGGGTTTCTTTTTGAGACTTAAAGCGTAGGCTATGATGTGAATAATTTCTGCTTTCCCTTTAATTTATCTAAGTAAACTCCTTAGGGCATTTATTCTCTGCAAAATGCTGAGAGAGTTTTGTTGCTCTCTTAAGGAGAAGGAGGTTGATGCTAATGTATGTGGTGTGTAAGGGTCCAAAAGAGAGAGATAATAAGATTTTAGTCATGCCAAAATGACAATAAGTCCCAGAAAGTCATACTGCTCCAGCACTGAAACAGCAGTGTTTCAGGAGGAAGAAATACTGAGTTACATCTGGAGCCAAACCCTTTTCCCTCTGCTGTGTTGTGCACAAGCAGATTTCAGCTTTACCACATTCCTATCTTCAGAGTTAAGCAGCAGAGGCAGGGGATTCAGCCTGTCCCATTTCTAGCAATTCCTGTATTTGCGAAACATGTGGGTAGATGGGGATGAGGGACTGGGTTGCCTGGATGGATTTCTAGCCTGGCTACATACAGAAGTGAAGCAGATGTGCAGTCAGGCTGTCAGCTTTCTCCCTAATCACTTTTGAAATCCATCATATTAAAAGTGTGAGCTTCTCCTTTGACTTTCATGAAAGCACGAGACAAGGTGCTGTGACACATCCCTGTGGTGAGCACAGCCTGTAGCCTGAACTTGTCCCACGGTATCCACCAGGAGAGAGGTCTGCAAGCTCCTCAAACACAGGTAGACTCAGTCTGATTCCTTATCAGGTCCCAAAGAGATCAACTGCAAGGAACCAGCAAGAAATTTAGTACTTTTACTCAGAGTTTGTTTGGTTTATGTGTGGCAGGGTCTGGCTGGCAAGCAGCTGTCTCTCTGCTTTTACTGCATAGCCAGTGCTTTTTATCTGCAGCCTGGATCTTTGATAGTAGCTGGAAAAATCTAATTTGATTCTTCTGACTTTGCCTGTAGGGTAGGTTTTTTTGCCTCCAGTCATGGTGTGTCATTTAAAGTAAGATAGAATAACTATAGAAATTTTTAGGTGACAGCAGGTATGAAGGTTTTATAGTAAATGTTAGTGCTTGTGTAGTAAGATAGTTTTAAAGAGAGAATGTTCCAGACACACCACGTGGCAGAAATTCCACTGACTTCACCCATCACTGTCAATGGCTTGGGGCAGGGAATCTTTCCAGCTTTGTACCTGCAAATATTTTCCCCTCTATTCCTCATGTCACTGCAGTCAATACAATGCACTGGTGTATATACTGATCCAGCTGGAGATTCAAGACTTTTCTATAACATAAATAAGGAATAATAATATAGTTCAGGCTGCACAAGGTTTTTCCAGGTCTGCATTTGAAAGAAGCAGTTCTGAAGTATACGGATTGTAACACTGTAATGGTAACTGTGCTATTTAAAATTCTTGTGATGGAATAACAAATTATTTTACATGTATTTAGATTTGAGGCTATCCAAAGAAATGTAAGGTCTTAAGTTTTCTGATTATATTTGCTTATGTATTTTAAATATTTGAATACATAGTCTGTTTATGACCTCAGATGATTTTCCTGGCAGATCATCCTGTGTGTGTATATGGAATGTACAAAAGCATTCGTAGTAAGAAAAAGAGAATTATTTCCCTTTTCTAATGTGTGGGAAAACTTAAACTATTAATGGAGTATGCACCATCACAAAGCCTTCCAGAATGTGCCATTTTATTAAAAATAACACGTTTGAGGATTGTTTTTATTTGCTTTCTAGTTTTGGAGCCATTGAGATACATTTATTAATCTTTTCACACATTTCATTACAATGGATAAAAGTTTTCTGACCTCCTTTCCCCACTCTCACTCACAACTGTATTTTAAGGAAAATAGTGATTTTTTTGTTTTCATATGACTCCAGGAGACTCTCTAGAAAAAAACTGACAAAAAACCCGCCAAGTCTTGTGATAGAAATTATGCAAGTTGGCAACACTCGTGGAATGTTTCATCCTTAAAATTTTGAGTTAAAGCTATAAGCATGTGAAAACCACATATATAATGGCAGCTGTCTGCAAACATAATTACAGAGAGTGCATCCAGGCAACCATTATATATTAAAGGCATTTCATCTGGTGAGCTGTAGAAGTATCAGTTTTATGCTCTGCATCCAACACGATTATATTGCACATAAAAGGTGATGAGCAAGCCTTTGCCAGTGAACACCTTGAACCCAAATGAAGTGTTGGATCTTTGAATATGCATTTACTTCAGATCTTACCATGAACTTCCATTTGAGAGTGTGTCATTTTTTAAATCAAAATTTAATTACAACCCAATTAAACACTTTAGCTTCTCCTTAAATATGTGAGGTATGATAAGAACCGGATTTGCTTGAGTGCATGACTTTGCACATACTATTCAGTTAGTGCTGCCAAATCATTTCCCTCTGTTCTGTCTGTAACTCCCATTACTATCTGCCATTGCCAAAATTAACTAACTGTGTGGTGTGAGCAGATGCTGAAAACATGAGCCATTCAATCAGGGTCATGCAGGAGACAGAAATGAATGTTCCCAGAAACTGTACAGTCACATTTCTCTAGGAAGAAAACAGCAGTGTATTTACACTGTACTGAGGACCAGCAATTGAAAATAAAATACATTTTAAAATTCTAACTATTTTGAGGAATTCAGGTCTACATTTAATTCTGAGGTGCAAATGCTCTGCAACAGATATATCTAAATTTTCCATTACCAGGGACGCCAAGTGCCATGATATACTGTGCTTATGTTTCTGGGACAAGATATAGGGAAGTTCAGACAGTCAGGAAAGGATGCTGAAGTGGTTTAAGATACTAGCTCAGAACTAAAAGTGTAGGTTCATTTCCCTGCTCTGCTTAGATTTTTTTTTTATGTGACATTGATCGAGTGGTTTAATCTTACTTTTGTTCCCAAGTCCTCCATCTGTAAAATGGGGCTGGTGCTCGCTCTTTCTTTATGCCATATTGTGCCTGTAATTGATGATGTGCTCCGGAGTTGTAGCAATAGGGTCTTTGTAAGCCCATAAACATATGATTTGTTTAGCTTCACCCTTAAAGGAAGCTTCAGTGCTGTGAAGGGACTGTTTGGTGCCATCTTTAACTCTTTAGTGCTTTCCACACCAAAATTGTTCAGTTCAAAACGGAAAAGATGTTGTTTGCTGTTTTGCTGTTCCTCTCCTTTAACAAAAACTGTGTTTTGTCATTAGCTAATTGCTGTTTTCCCTGGAACTGGGAGTTCTCAGGACAGATTCTCCTTTCTGCCAGCCAGGCTTGCTGTAAACAGTGTGAAGGAAGAAGGTGGATATATAAACATGTACATGCACATGTAAAGGGGAAACTTTGCATGTCTAGCAGTAATGCTTCCACCAGAGTAGAATGTCTATCTTAGCCCGCCTGGCTCTGCTGTGCTGGCATGGCTGCATGGCTGTAGCCAGCAGTGTGGCGCTCAGCACCCCCTTGGCATGAGTCTGGATGGAGAGTCAGGACCTGTTCTAATCAGGACAAGCAAGTTCAGACTGATAAAGGGCTGATGGTAACCTCACAAGATATAAAAAACTCAATTATGCCCACAAGGAATCATCAGATGTCTTTACTTATCATATATTTTTACATTTGTATAGTTTCAGGTGTGGAAGTTCTTAAAAATCTGTCAAAATCTCAGTGAATTAAGTTCTGTATTTTTCTTTATTTTTTAAAAAGCAGACTTAATGCCATTCCAATTCCTGAGATCACATTTACAATTACTTTGACCTATACCTTTATGTCAATGTGCAAGTATAATACAAAAATACCACAAAATACCATTGTGCAGTATTAACTCGAAGTTGATCAGCACTTCATTAGTTCTCCAATAGTAAAAAAAAGAGCAGCTGTATTATGCAAAACTCTTGTCCTTTGACATGCAGGACCTTGGATCTAATCCCACTTTTTCATCATAACGAAATTAATTTGGTGGTATCAGCTGAGTTCATACTGCAAAACTAACACATGGAAACCAGCAGCGCTGTTGGTTTCTTTACTCAGGAGAGCCTTGGGCTTAGCTTGCCTAGAAACTGAAACCTTCCACTGCTAGACACTGCTCCCCCAGGTTGGACCTGAAATGACTGAGGGAGGCAGTGTGGAGAAGTTGGTGTAGTAGCAGCCTGCCTTCACCTGATTTCACCTGCCAGCCTAGTAAATGTCTGTAGGATTCTCCTTCCTATCTCCCTTCACATTCATATATAATTTCTCTGATTTGTATTTTTGAATAATTAGTAAGTTTTGCCTTGTCTACTAAGGTTATAAAAGATGTGTGCAGCAACTGTACGGGAGTGGTAGACTCCGATGGACCATTGTCGAGTTCTCCAGTACACAAGACGGAGCTGGAAAAGGTAAAGTTACAAAATGATGAATGCAGAATTCCTTGTGAATATAGAGGCACTGCTAGACACTGCATGGTTTAAGGGATATTCACAAAGCTGAAACTGAATTTCAGTTCTGGATTTCATCTATTTGCTTTTTCATGTTAGACCATTTTCTGAGGCAATCTTTAATAACTGTTTGCTGACTCGTGCTGCTGTTTTAGACTCTTAGCCCCTGTGTTGTTTTTGTTGGTTTGGATACATGCACACATCCTACAGAATTAAGACTTCTGCCATGTCTGCTCATTTGGTCATGAATAACTAGCAGACTGGCTTGGATCCATTAGCAGCTTCTCTTTAGCCATTTAGGGTGCAGACTAAGCAGGTGTGATACATGTGCTGTGATGCAGAGACCATCTCTGTCAAGTGCAAAGAACTCATCTAGGTGTTCCTGCTCCTACAGGGGGATTGGACTAGATGATCTTTCGAGGTCCCTTCCAATCCCTAGCATCCTGTTTTTCTGTGAAAGAGCAAGCAGGGATGCCACTCTCAGGGAAGAATAGCTGAAGATTATACAAAAGTTTTAAGGGAAAGTCTTCTGGTTTTGACAGTTTAGTTCTTGAAGAGCTCCCTTACATGCTGAGGTCACTGTTTTGGCAGACCCTTTCAAGCATTCGTGCCTCGACACAGAAACATGTGATTGTCTCTGCTGCCTTGACTCAGAGGATATCAGAGCAAGGATCAGGAAGGAGATCAACCCTGCAGTGAATGATCAGTACGTTACCAGCACTGATTTAAGCCCCTGCTCTGTTAAGGCATCCATGTGAGCAGACCCCTCTGCAGACCCTGCTTAAAAGTCCCACTGACAAGGGTTTTGTCACCAAATTCCTGATGGCAAGTTCTGCCCCCTTGGTGGAAGGTGAGGACAGTCAGTAGCATTGTGTTGCATCTGGGATAGTACCAGCAAAGCGTATTCCATGACAGCTGAGACCTTCTGATTTCACAAGGCAAAAGCTGTTGTGTTTGCACACTTGCACACACCTGCAGAGTATTAACAAAGTAACTGAAAGTGTCATAAAATACTTGCTTTCTAAAATGTATGCCATGAAAAAGTGTAGCAAAACTTCTTATTTGTTTCTTTTTGTCATAGTCTGTACATCTTCTTCATCACTTCACTCATGAGTAATGTAGTTAAAAAAACTATGCTGGCATAAGCTCATTACTGTGTCATCCTGTATGTCGTACACAACCATTACAGAATCATCAGTGCTAAAAATTTATTTCAAAAGCCTCTTTTTTGCAGATATTGACAGTACTGAAGCACCATGTAGGAATGCACTATTTTCTGATAAGTTGTACCTGTAAATGCATATGTGAAACATTTTTTAAAGAATTTTTAAAGTTATTCTTATCTGATCCATATAATTGTTCATTGCTTAGCAGGTTGATAAACAGCAATGTTCAGAGTCTATAAATTAATTAAATATATTGTGCAATAAGAGCTATTGAGTTTTATTATTTCACTGTTTCTACTGTACTTTCAAATATAGACCTATTTTGTGGTTTCCGTGCTTTTCTAAAGCTTATACGGCAGTGTAAAAAACCCCTCTAAAACTGATTTTTTTATTATCTTCCATTTGTCTTCTAAGTGGATGAGAAATTGAAATTTATTTTATTTCACGGTAAGCATACTTTTAAATTGACTCATGGCACTTCATTTGGTGAAGTTGCCAACACTGTATGCCAGCTAATCTCTTTATCCCTGCAGAAGTTGTCATCTGAGAGGCCAAGCTCAGATGGGGAGGGTGCTGTGGAAAATGGCATCACCACTGTGTGCAATGGGAAAGAACAAGGTACGTCTCAGTTCCATAGATGCTTGATGTAAATAATATGCACATGTAGGGAGTGATGGGTAGTGAAATGCCTGGCTTTTGTCTGTTAAAAATGGGTGGTAATTTTTTTTAATATTTTCATTAGGATTCAATTTAACTTGAAAGCTGGACTATGTCAAGAGTGAATTCTCAAAATTTTGCAGTAACAGAAGGCATTTGATGTTGTCATGGTGCAGATAAAGTAAATATAATTAGTATACGGAAACAGATAAAGAAATTTTGACTTAGCCTTTTGTGTGTTCAAAATTACAGTTTTTTAGCACTTGGGCAACCACTATAGGCAGCTAAGAGTTGCTAACTGTATAGGAACAATGTAAAGAGTGGGTATATAGCTTCTAAGCAAAAAAGCTGTCATTGAATACTAGAAGGAAAGAATAATGAGTAGTATATATATGTATGTATGTATATATATGCACAGTTTATGTATGTGTGTGTATATAGATACAAAAACTATTTTGTATGATTATTTATGCTAACTTACTAAAATTTATATAATCATGTAATATCAGTGGGTTTGTGAGTATATGTGTATATAATTTTACATATGGTACTTTAGAGCCATGCATGTTTTGTAGTCCTTGTAAGAGGCACACCCCACCTGACTCTGTGCTCCTTACTGCAGAAGAAATTCTGTGACTTTGTTAACTCACCATGTAGGAATAGTATCATTTAGGCAAGACATTTTCCTGCAGCTGTCAAGCTGAAGAGTAATGTGAGCTGCAGTGAGCACAATGTCAATACTGGCCCTGGTGCCAGTGCTGTCTCGCCTTTTGACTCGTTTCCTTTATCTTCTCCCTGGGTCATTTTCCTACATTTCCTGACTATACAGATCTCTCACATACCCCACAGCATAGAACAATGTCAGGTTTTGTGGTTTCTAGAAGTTGTGGTAAATGGTTAGATTTCACCCTATAAAATCTTCTACTAAGCTTTCAAAAAGTGCACTACTGTTTTAGCCTTTGAAACCTGCTGAGAAACATCTGTGACCCAAAAGCTGTGTAGTTCATATTGTCCAAAAGTGTCTGGTGGCTCAGGTGCCCCACAAGAGGCATGCTGATGGGGCATGTGCTGCTGTAAAACCATCCCAGCTTAGATGTTTCAAGGAGGGTGATTAAAAATACCAGTTGCTTTTGAAAATTGTGACCTTTAATATGCAGTAATAAAAATAATAAGCATTAATGACTGCAATGAAATTAAAATATCCCTGTTGTCATTTTAAGTGGTTCTGGGTGAAGTTATGCCATTTTTTTAAACAATGGATAGGAAACGCTTAAGGGAGTACGTGGGAAGGGACACTCTGTAGAGCAGTCATCTCCAGCTGTCACTCATCGGCCAGCCTCTACTCTGCTCCTAACCAGCTGCTCATTTTGCTGTGGGGAAGGAAATGAGAAGAAAAGGCTTTTGTGACAAAAATCACTGGCAGTCAGGCAATCAGTGTATTCTTTAGACTCAAAAAGATGAAGTAATGAAGGACTTATTTCTGCTTCCTCTCAGTTCTGCAGGATAATGAAACAGCAGTGTGAAAGGAAGATAGGACAGAAAAAAAACAAAAAAACAAACACCACCCCCCCCCCCCCCCCCCCCCCCAAAATGGCCTTATTCCACTGTCTGTTCATGCTCCTGAGAATGGCTCCTTTGGGCTTCTGTCTCAGAGAGATGAGCTTTTCTCAGTCTCTGGCTTTTTTCAGTGCTTTTCATCTCCTCCCCGCTCAACAGCCACAGCTGGTCATTGTCTGCTGCTGTGTGGGACAGAAACCCATCTGCAGGCAGTGCTGCCTTCGGGCCTTCCCACAGGCAGGAGGTGACACGAGCAGATGGGACGGGTGGCCTTCCTTCCTCAAACACGGGAGCTCGTTGCATGTGTAGGGAGCACAATATAAGTTGTGAACACCTTTCCCATAGGAGTGGAGAATTAGACCTTTGCTTGCACAGGCGTGTCGCTGTGTTGGGGTTTGCTGGGGAACCGTGCCTGAAGAGCTGCCCTTCCTCCTCAGCACTGCATGCAGCAGGTGACAGATTTGTACAGTCTTGGCTACAGATGCAATTTCTAAATAATGTTCCATGATTCCAGACAATTAAATTAAAAATGATAAATTATCCCATTGTGAGTCCCAAACCGCTTCTCTAATTTCTGTCCATTCTTCCCAGTTCATCCACTGATATAGTAATTTAAATGAAAATATGAACATTTTGTCCTTTTTTCCTCAGTTTATACAAGTCCGTAACCACTAAATGTTCCCTGTTGCAAAGGGAATTGATATGTCAGAGATAAAGTTACAGCAGCTCAATCAGTAACTATCCTAAATGTATTTTTCATCAAAGTCATGTATCAGGGAAAGTTAATAGACATTTTTGCTGCCCTTTTAGTTAGCAGAGAGACTTTTGCTCTGTTGATGGAATCCAGATTAAGCCACTGAATGCAGTTTCTGAAAGTTCATTTTGATTGTTCTGTTTTGCAAATAAAAGGTCTATTTTTATGATTCTGTTTAATCTTAGAAATTTTTTTTTTTTTTAAATTGTTAGGCTTTTAGTCAGGTAGGCACTTTTAAAAAATATATCCATAGACCTTTCCATGTTCCATTCAGCAGCTCAACATGCCTCAGTGCACAGAGCCATAATATTACTAGTATCATATTAAGTTAATGGAAGCATAGACTGGATGTTAGCAGAATACCTCTTTTCAGCAGAGCTTTCTTCTTCCAAGCCCTCATGATGACAAAAAGTGCCAACTTCTAGCCATTGAATACTTATACTGATCCCACTGAATTAATTGTTGGTAGTTAATTTATAAGTCTTGTCTTTCTAAAAGAGATTTTAACCCAATTGTATGTGGCAGGAGTATTTTTGCTAGGCAAGCATATTCTGTCTTTGTTGTGTAGTTAATTGTTGAAGTGTTTTGAGGTAAATATTTAGGAGCCTGGCTGGATTTTTATTCTTGTGTATATGAGCTAAATTTATATGCAGATATCTCAGTCATACTGATGTCATTAGATGATGACTGCTGTGAAAAGAGACTTTCAGCTTGATAGATTCAATTAAATTGCAAGATTGATTTTTGTTTTTCTTATCCTTCTGGATGCCATGATTTTTATACCACAGAGGTTATTTGTAGGCATCTGCATTAGAAAAGACATATAATTTTTATCTCATTGCAGTCTGCAACTTTAATACAAATGTTCATTTTGCACAGGATTGTTTGTCTGAGCTACTGTTGTTATTCAGATTCTCTCAATTGGTTAATTTAAAGACACTAAAATGCACACTTTTGCTTTCTTAATAGTGAAGAGAAAAAAAAGTTCAAAATCAGAAGCCAAGGGCACTGTGACTAAAGTAACAGGAAAAAAAATAACGAAGATCATTGGTTTAGGAAAGAAAAAGCCATCAACAGATGAACAGACCTCATCAGCTGAAGAAGATGTTCCAACATGTGGTAAGTGATTTTTCTCCTTGAGTCTTAAATGCACATTGCAACTAAAACTTTATAAAATTCTAGCCTAAGAATTCCTCTAAAATTTCTTTTACTGCTATAATTCTTCCCCCAACATCAGAAAGATACACTCAGACTGAATGAGGAGTAATCAAGAGCTTATATTTTGAAAAGAGACTGAAAGAACTCAGCTTCTAAAATAAAATTGTAGCACAGGCACAGAAGGAATATCATTGCTCTTCGCAAAGGTGAGAGGGAAGAGAATTGTGTACAAAAAGCAGAAAGAAACAAGAGCTGTTGTCAATCAAATGGATATAAAATTAATATAGGCTGGACTATAAAATAAATTTAGGCTAGGAATTAGGAGAAGGTTCTTGGGAAGGGATCACGTCTTTTATGATGGGTCCTGGTGAGGTTTTATGACAGCAGTCGACTGGCCTCAGCCAAAGTGATCTGAGTTTAATTGTGGTACATATTGGGCAAAACTATAATGAAGTAACAAATTTCTGGTAAGCTATTTTAACTCCTAATGTTGATCACTCCATATGACAGCTGTAGTGCTTGACAGCACCGAGGCAATGTATAAAAAGGCATGCAGAAAATGCTTTCATTTTGTATCTTAGCTGTTTGTGTTTGCTCACAATTTAGGACTTGGTGCAGCGCACTTAGCTGATGTCCTCACAGATCTGGTATTTTCAAACAATGTCATGTATTTACATTCTCCTGTTTGCCTTCTGGTGCTTCAGTATTAAGTAACACCTCCATACGTGAATAATGTTGAACCCACCCTTCTCCCAGTCCCTTCCAAAAAAACTTCCATAGAAAGAAACCCGTGAAGCAGTTGCACCAGATTCTGAATTTGGATTTGCCTTTTTCCCTTTAATTGTCTAGGAAAACTTTAGGAAACCCAGAAATCTGTGATTAGGCAATAGTTGGCAGAACTCATTGGTGCATCAAGTGTGATAGATGCTTGCCCAATGTGAAAGAATCAGATCCATGGACCACCAGCGAGAACTTCCTAGATCACAGGTGGCTCTCAAGCCACACTTTGGGAATCATTCATATAAGCAATCTTTGATTAAATAAGTGTGTGTATATATATATATATATATCTATACATCAGCTAAGTACAGATGTGATTTATCAACCAAAAGAACAGCTGGGAAAAGCTGTGTCCAGCCAGACGCATTGTTTGAAGCATCTGGCTTCCATAAAAGCTCGAACTTCTGGGGTCTCATACTCCATTGATTATTCTGTATTATGTGAGACGTTGACCACAGCTGTACAATCTAATTCCTCGTATTTCTATCATTTCAGATGTGGACATAAGTATAGCCATTGCTATTGCCTGTGTTTGGCTCTACTCAACACCATTTACAGATTTTATAGGAAAATATATAAGTGTTTAGGCTTTGGTCATTGCAGGAAGTCTTTGCAGAAGGAGCTTCTCACCACCAGAAATTTGGCTCAGTGCAGTGCCCTCTGGGAGGTTGCTCCATAGTTGAAGGCTCTAGCACTTTAAAAGGCTCTGCCTCTCATGGACAAAGGGAAAAGCCCAGTGGGGCTGCAGGGGACACCCAGCTAGAGTGGAAATGGAAACCCACCTGCACTCAGAGTCATGGCAAAGCTCTTCCTGACAGCATCTTTGACCACTTGGGTTGAGCTGAAGTGCTAATGCTCCAACTGGGAACACACTCAAGGCATTTTAGACATGTTAACTGTTGAAGTTTTAAGTAGGGATATGTGGGAGGAAAAGCATGGGATCCTGCTTAGTTCAAGGGAAGTAGGAGGGTTTGGAAGAGCTTTTCTGAGAGGTGCACTGGGAGCAAAGGAGGGGAAAAAAGTAGTGTCTGAAAAAAGGGACTCACTCCAAAACAAGCCAGCTGGCTTGCATGTGAAGGGTTTTCCATTTCTAGGGATTACATTATAATGCACAGCTATACAGGGTTTTGTTACAGGAGGAGGGAGGAGAGCTGGAGAGTGTGATCATCACAAGGAGCCAAAATGAGAGGATTGTGAACATCCTCCTTTTTTTATGGCACCTTCCAAGATGTGCACAATTCTGATATATATCCAGTTGGATCAAGCTTTGACATTGGAACCATAATGTTGGAAGGGAAACCCAGAAAAATTAATGATAAGTCATAGTTTTAATGAAAACCAAAGAGATAACTATCCAACAGGATTAAATGAAAATCAGATAGAAGACTTTTTTTTTTTTTTTTTACATAAATTCTGGCCTGTGCAGATATCATTTGTCTCCCTCTTCATAGCCTGTTTGGAAGCAGCAATGTGCTAAATTCATATTCATGTACCGTTTGTAATGTGGAAGCAAAGTAAAAGATTTTTTTTTTTCTTTCATTCCTGAACTAAATGAGGCAGGAAAATTAGTCATTGTCTTGATTTTAAGGTTTGAGTCTGGAATGATTGTTGCTATGGGAAAGAGAAGGAAAAACACAAAGCACTGTCCATGTGATAATGATATTATATGCCTAGCCACTGTATTCAATATAGAGTATCATAAGAAAAGCGGGTTTTTTAAAAGGCAATTTGTTACTGAAATTTTGATTTCTTGAAAGAGTACTATATTATCCTTAGAAAATAATATTTGTTTAAGCTTTTGTCTTAAAGTTTATTTCAATTTCATATACATTTTCCTCTTGAATTTGAAATCAGTATGAATTTAAATTTTATTTGCTTCAGTAGAAATCTTTTAAATTCTGCTTTAAAAATGCTGCAAACCAAATGTGTGTTTCTCTTTGTAAATGAAATTAGAACATATAACATCAATGCTTGGTAGGTCTTTAAAACACTGCTTTTGGATGTTACAGAAGGTAAGTCATCACCTAATTATATATTATGAGCTGTGATTTTCCCAGAAAAGTTTTGTCAGTCACACTTATCAAAGCCATTACACATGGAGAAGGTGGGTCTTCATGTGAACACATTAGCTATGGATGTACCTTTTTATCACTGTCCCTTTCCCATCCTTCCTAAAGTCTTGGAGATCCATGTGCTCCTCCTCATCCAGCTGCTGCAGTGACTAAAACAGAACAGCCATTTGCACATGAGCAGGTTCACATCTTTATATGCTGTTTTCTAGGTTGTTGGCACAGTGAAAGTTTTCATTAAAAGAAGTGGGGCAGGGTCATTAACTTGTCTTCCTAAAATCCATCTGGACTTTCTATTATAAGAAGAGTAAGTTGTTTAAGTGCTAGCATTACACTGAAAAGTAAGTTTCTTTTTTTTCTTTCTTTAAAAAAAAAAGGAGTAAAATATATCATGTTTCATTTTATTGCAGGATATCTAAATGTGCTCTCAAATAACCGTTGGCGTGAGCGCTGGTGCAGAGTGAAAGATAATAAACTCATTTTCCACAAGGACAGGACAGACCTGAAGACGCACATAGTTTCTATCCCTCTCCGTGGCTGTGAAGTCATCCCAGGACTTGATTCGAAGCATCCCCTGACCTTCCGCCTGCTCCGAAACGGGCAAGAGGTTGCTGTGCTCGAGGTACAGTGGTTATTAATGGCTGTGACTTGTAGGAACAAGCTAAATTAGAGAAGCACTTTCATACAACCAGGCCATTAAAAAAACAAACAAACAAACTTTGGAATAATATTATTGCAGAGCTGGATAATAAATACTGGAAGGAGAAAAATAAAAAAAATTGTTGTAGGCAAAGAGAGAACTGAGATTTAATGCAGTTCAGAAATCTCAGTAAGATGCTTTTCTCTACACTGACCTTCCCTTGACCTGCTACTAAAATATCCTTGCTCCTTCTCTGTACACACGTTTACATCAGGGATATAATTACTTTGAGTATATTACTTAGCAATAATTAAATAATGGATCACTGTTGATGGGAACTCTAGCGCTCTTAACTCTCATTGGTCTGCTACTACCGTGAACCACTTTCGCTCAGTCTGTATCCGTATTAAGGTAATTCTGCAGTAAAAAATAGCATGCCAACGTCCTGGTGAGCCTCTTGGCACACCACATGTGCACACACTGGCACACTCCTCGCATTATGAAGGTCATACTTTCATCTGTGTTAGGTGGGTCAGGATTTTTTAGGGAGGCATTATTTATCATATTTTGAAAGCTGAAATGAGAAGACACTTAAAGCCAAGTACAATGAAGATACAGGAGGAGGCAAACCTTTGGTTTTGGTAGCAGAATTAACACATTGACCACTTAGGATTTCCAACAGCACGTCACATAGTCTTCTGTCTTTGCGACCAGGCCTGTTATATGTGTGCAGTGCAGAGAAGTTAAAAAAAAAACCCTAGAAAGCAGCTCAAGGAACTGTGAAAGGCAATGAAATATTTTAAAAGAACAAGAAATTTAGAAACCACAGTTTCCTTTCACCTCCTCTTTTTTCCATTTTTTATTTTGCTTCTGTTTAACTTTGTAATTGGTAACTTGAAGCAAAATAGGAAAAATTGAAAATTATTTTAACAGTGTTCATGTTTGTACTTGTGCCATTAGGAAAATGAATGCCATCATCTAGACAAATGTATTGGAGTTTTTCAAAAAGCAACACTTAAAATTTCTTCTACTATTTAATTTTCTTCCCCTCATTTCTACTTAGGACTAAGATTTTCTTCTTAGGATTCATCCTAACCAAAATCCCCCACCCCAGCAGAGGAAAACAATTCTGTTATAGCTTTCAATTTTCTGAAGTCTAAAATAAGCATGACTTGAATTTAAATCCACCAGCCTTAAATGATTACTTTTTATTCTTTTTTGGAGATTGCCCACTTTGTATTACATCATAACTGGTGAGCACATAGCTTACTTAAAGTGCACTCCTTCTAGCGAAGCAGACTTAATAAGAAATCCTGGGGTTTTTAGGAGTTCAGCAGAGAGAAACCAGAGCCTCTCATACAATGTGGCAGCAATTTGTCAGCTAAGAAGAATGCACCGATTTGAAGTAACTCTCAGCTTGGTGGCAGACTAAAGACCTGACGTACACCCTTGCCCTCTCCTTGCAGGCGTCCTCCTCTGAAGACATGGGCAGATGGATAGGAATTCTGCTGGCAGAAACAGGGTCTTCAACAGACCCCGGAGCTCTGCACTATGATTACATCGACGTGGAAATGACGGCAAGTGTCATCCAGGCTGCCAAACAGACCTTCTGGTGAGAAGCGTTCCACTACCCGGGTTTTTTCAGTACTGTGAGACTGTATATCCATATGTTAACTCCGGTGCCAAGAGAGCTTATCAAAATCCACCCCCTTTGCCAGATACTGAAATCCTGAAGTGTTTCAGCATAGCAGCATGTTAGATGTGTTTATGATTATCATGTTGGCATCTTGCTAAGTTCTGTAAAAGATGCAGATACCATCCAACTTTATTCAAATCTTTACTATTTTTTCATTAAGTCTGCTTATCAAATGCTATGGTTTATTTTATTTTTCCTGAAGACTTAGGACTATCCCTGGAAGAGGACAAATATGCTGAAAATTAAATAAATATGCAACTACGTAGTTCACATTTATCTGTTGGCTATATTTAGCATACATATAGCCAATATGTGCAGCACATATTGGCCAATATATGTTATACACTAAAAATGCACATCAAGTTTTAAGTCTTGGATAGTCACATTCTCAGTGTTTCCTTCTCAGCTTCTTTTTTTATTAATTAAAAATTCATAAGCTCACACCTGTCCAATTAATTTCTGGGGTTTAATTTAGGAAATTGGGAAGGTGTCTAGGGCACAGCATGGAAACTATGTTTAAATTGCAAATCACTACAATGAATTCCCCATTACCAGTCCTGGGCTAAGAAAAAGAATACATACTTTGCATATATAGTGGTTTACATACTCAAATCAATTTAGGCATTAAAGCAGTCTTTGGTGGGAAGTGACTGTCATTTTTCCATGGCTAGATGAGGCTGTTTAGAAACAGGAGTGAAGGAAAAGTTGGGACAGGCGGGATGCCCTGCTGCAAGTGTACCCCAGGGTTTCCCAGGGTCAGAAAGCAGGTGGCATGAGAAGACAGCTGGCAAAGGTGTCATCCCTCACCTCACTGCAAAATAAGATTCCCCACACAAATTTTGAATTTGTGTGACTTAATATATTACAGATTCACACCCCATCTGCCCATCATAACTTTAAACAGACTGAAAATACAAAAAAATAAAAGCAAAAGCTTCAGAGTTTTCCAAAAGAAGACTCTCCTGCCGTTAGTGAGGTGTTCAGAGGGCTTTAACAAGGGAAAACACAGGGCTTCATTCACGATCTAGTTTGAATGACTTCTGATAGAAGTCAAAGTGACTCGGTGTTACCACAAGCCCAGTTTTGTGAAAACCAGGTAATTTTGATAGAATCAAAATGTGCTTCACTTACAGAGTTAGGTTAATATTTATTTTGAAGTTAATAGGGCTCAAAAAGTTTATCCTGTGTTGACATGTATTTTACCTTCAGTCAGCATCTGGAAATAACCACATTTAAGAAAGGAATAGAATGGAAACCTTTTTCCCCTGAATACTGCTTGGCTTTCCTTTACTGAACAAATGTGATATTAATTGAAGCCAAGTGAAAAAACATATGCAACTGGACCACATGTTAGAAAGGAATGTCAAACAACTTGCAAAATAGCAGAATTCCCCTATTAAGAATTAGTTAAAATGCACTGAGCATCTTTAAAAGACTTCAAGTGCTTGTCAGTAAGCAACTGGAGTATCTGCTGATTTTCAGCTGCTCCTAGAAAATTAGTAGAAATGACAGTGATACTTAAGTGTTACTATTGCTGCCCTTTATAGAATGAAGATCAGTATTCCAAATTAACTGCAGTTATCATTAAAGCTTTGATTATCACACAGTCACTTACAAATTATTGGTTATTCATTTCCTGGAACTGATGCTCAGGCTCAGAAAATAATCAGCTCCATAGTCCCATCAATTTTCTTCATCTAAATCATTAGGTATCTCGGAAAGACTGAAGGAAAAATGCTTCCAAGCATATTTTCTACATTTGCTTTCCCACCTAGCAGTTTCAGAAAAACAATTAACTTACTTGGATGCATCTGTAAACAGGATTAATGAGGCTTAGTGAAATAACACTTATGAAGTCCTTGTGGATACTTTGATAAATCTGAGCTTCCTTTGGTGGTAGAGATAGCTACTACAGGTGCATCAGATGAATATCCCAGACATGGTTATTATGCATCACTCTCATTGAAGCTACTTAAATAGAAAGAAATACAATAACAGCTCCAAATGCAATCCTTCAGACTAACCAGAAACACTTGAGTAATGTTCTTCATTAAGAGGAACAGTAAGCAAATGCAGCCCTTTAATAATGTCTAATCAAGTATGAGATATGATAAAATTAAAAACATTTTTATAATGGAATTTATCTTGGGCTTTTTGGTGATTGTTTGTTTGTTTGAAGTAAGAAAAGCTTCTGTCTAATGATTATTCCACCCCTGCCCTGCCCTGAAAGGTTCACACTGAACTGGGCAGGTTTGTCCCTCCTGTGAGCCTGGGTCTTCCATGGCTCAGGTGAACCACAGCTGGATGAGGTCTGTCTCCCTCTGAATGAGAAATTCAATGGACTGCATGTTATTCCAAAGCCAAAAGAAAGCAACTGTTGAAACCACAGCATTCTTGATCTCCAGCCAGTGTTACAGAAGACCCTCTCTGCTTTAGTAGGGCTTTATCATATTTTATGAATGTCAGCACAGAGCCTGAATAGTTCCATTGTTTGTGATGGAAAGCTTTGTTTTCCCATTTAGGTACATCTGAAGCTATAGGAATTACTGGGATCTCTATACCTTGTTCAATTGCAGTTGCTACAAAGGAAAACTCACCCTTGGGGTCATCATTGTTATTAGGCCTGATTCTTACATTTTCCGCTTTGTAACAGCTTTGCTTCCAACACAAAGCCTATTATAGTCCATGATATCTTGCACGTGTTCTGCAGAATTCCAGCAAAACAAGCTGCAATTTTGATTTTGGGGAGAGGGCAGAAATAAACAAACAGACATTTTATATATATATATATATATATATATATATATATATATATATATATGTATATATATATATGTATATATATGTATATATCCCTTTTGAGGGTGGGGGTGTCCAGAGGGCTCAGATCCACTATGTGAAACAGAGCAAGTATGAGCATGTAGAGTATTTGCATGCACAATTACCCAGACAGAGAGTTGGGAAGCATAGTGCCATTGTGTATATTACCCAGCCAAAAGTTCTGATACGGAAATTAAAAATTCACAGATTTTGAGGAAGAAAATATTCAGCAAATTTTGATAGATATATGAATTTAGATTTCATTGAAATTCCACTTTTTATACAATTTCTTCTTTCTCCCAGTTCCTAAGTTCACATCCCCCCTGAGCATGCATGCACCAAGAAACACCTGCTTCTCCCCAATGCAGGCAGCAAGGGAACTTTGATGGGACACTGGCAGGCTGGTTTATACTACAGATCAGCAGGTTCCCATGTAAACATGCCACTGAGCAGTTACAGCTGTTGCCCTTCTGGCTTTCATACAGTTTTATCCCCACTGCAAGAATGGAGAACAGGAACACATGTTGTAATATTGGCTGCTAGCAGCAATGTGTGAGGAGCAAAAGAAGGAAAACTGTCCTCAGCTTTCCTGCAGAAAGTGAGAAGATATTGCTTCCTGGCTACATAATCTCATACAGGGAACATACCACTGAATCATCATTTAGACTTTTGTTCAACCACTGTTTTTTATTATTTTTATTTTGTTTTCTTCAGTTTTATGAACAGGCGAGTTATAACTACAAATCCATATCGGGGAAGCACTGCCAATGGTTACGCCTGTCCGAGTGGAATGGCACTTCATTACGATGATGTTCCCTGCATAAATGGATCGGTAAGAATTGAATTTGCACAGAACAAATGGTTTGCATGTGTTGAATGCATGGACATCTGAAAATTATATTATCTAAAAAGTCCCACTGGGCAGTTTCCAAATGAACTCCTGGTTTTTTTGATTGGAGGCCGCAAACTTCTCTCACACCTACAGAGTATTAAGGGTGTGGGACATACTGTTTACATTAACCTGCACGTGAGCCAATGTGCACTTAGAAAACAATTGCCTGATGATGATTTGTTGCCAAGTCCTTGAATATAACACTCACTTGAGAGGGCATTTTTTAGATCACACTGGATCTGTCAAAATTAAGGACTCAGTTACACCAGGCACTTTTTGGTGTCTATTGGAAAAAACAAACAAACAAACAAACAAACCAAAACAACCCCAAAACAAACACTTCTGAGTCCCTGTGGCTGCATTCCTTTTGACAGCAGGTATTGCTCATCCCAAAGGAGAGCCACAGTGGTCACTTCCTTCATCACAATTTGCAGAGCTCATTGTAGGCAGATGTGTAACAGGATTTAACACATATATGTGGTGCTCAAGAAGATACAGAGGGGAGCTACAGCTCATATTAGCTCTTAATTTGGGCTGCTTCATAAAGACCCCTACTAAGGCTGAACTCAAGAGAAATTCAGGGTTTTAAAATGTTAAGTGGACCACAAGTTCAGTCCTCTATCATGTCTTTGTAATGTCAGAAAAATGGTAGAAAGCCCTTCTTGAAAAAAACCACACAACCATGTGTGTTGTGTAGTCTGTGTGTGTAGTTCTTGGATGTGCTTAAGCCTTTGTATGAGTAGTGTACTGCCACAGCCAGGATGGATTAGGGAAGGATATTTGGCAACCAAGTTGGTTTCTTTTAAGATTAATTGAATGAATCACTGGAGTATTGTTTTTGAGCTTTCCATTTCTACAGGAAGGGCCTGTAGCTATTTTAGCTGATTAGCTCAGAATAATAATTCTCCCACAAATAAAATGTAATACTAGCATACCAGCAGCTGGTACTCACTGGAAAGACATATAGCCTGAAAAAAACCAAAACAAACCCCTCTTGGCTCCTGCTAACTGTTAGGCCATATTACTTTTAACAATTCATGTACCAGATGTAATCCCACAGATTCATCTGAGTAGCCTGTGAGTATCCCCCTGGTAACACAGTCTGCTTATATCCCCTCAGTGCAAGAGCTAACAACTGAAGGGACAGTCTATGGAACAGCAAGGGTGAAAGGGTAGTGCCAGGTTGCTCATACTATGGAAAGTGCACAAGTCTCAGGCGTTAAGCCATGTAATGCAATGCTTTCTTTCCACGCTGTGTTCTCTCCTCCCCTTTCTAAATAGTTTGACTCAAAGCATAAGCAGTAAGCTAAACACCGAGGGCTTGCTATGGTCGAAACAATTACTAATGTTTTAAGTTCACTTAGGAGGTTCTGCATGCTGTATTGTTTACTAACTGCTAAAGTGTATGTGTTGCAGTGGGAACCAGAAGATGGCTTTCCTTCTTCTCGTAGCAGGAACATTGGAGAAGAAATGCTTTATGATAACGCAGGCCTGTACGATAACTTGCCGTCTCCAAAAATCTTTGCGCGCTATCCGCCAGCTGACAGAAAAGCCAATAGGTTATCTACTGACAAACTCTCCTCTAACCATTACAAATACCCTGTCTCATCCAATCTGTCTTCTGCTCAGTCTGTCACTAATACCTCTGCTGTGGGGAAGGGATCTGGCTTGCAGGTACTGTACTGTTTAATACTTAACAAAGCTTTATATTTTTGTCTGTTCTTTTTATCTGGTTGTTATCTTAATGGCCTGAATTTCAGTCCCTCAATTTTAGTATTGAAGTGCTTGGAGTTTAGTCATGAGCCCACTGCAAATGGAACAGGTTTGCTAAGTTGTAAATTCTGATATGGAAATATTGGCACCTGGGAAAGGCTTTTCCCCCAAGTTCTTGATGGTTTACAGATTGTAGACAATAACAAAAAAAGATGTGACCTTCCAAACTTAACCATATCTGGCCGCCTTCTCAGTGATGACTTAAAAAAAAAAAAGGTAAATATGACGTGGCTGTGACAGCAAATTTGCCTCTCTAGAATTTTACTAATCTGTATATTTTATATACTATAGTTATATATATAGTGAATATATATATATATATATAAAAAATCTATTATATCTATATACTAAGTGATACTGTATATAGTGGGTATGTACCATATTTAAATTACTGCCTGTTATTTTCTTCCCCTGAAAAAAAGCTAAGCTACTCTGTCTGTGCTACTTTCTGAGCGTGGGCTCAAGCTTCTGGACCTTAGCTGAAATTAAAGTGAAGCTAAAGAGAAATCAAATCCTGTATGCTCAGGCTCAATAGCAGACAGGCAGACCCCAGCTGGGGAGCAGAGCAAACATCGCTCACAGCCACACTGGGGACCTTTTCTAGAGCCCGTAGCCAGTCTCCAAAAGCTGGTCATTGGCATAAGCCTGTGAATGCATCACAAAGATGAGTGGTTTTCTGTCTAATCTGAAGTGGTTCCCTTGAATAAGGTACCTGTCATGTTGCATGTTAAGTCACTTAACCTCTATACAAACTTTGTGTTGGAGTGTTAGAATTCAGTGTAGTTGCAGAATTGGATGTGGATCTGAGCAATAAATTACTCTGATCCTAGGCTGCAGCAGAAGGCTTCTCTTTGCACTCCCAGTTCAGTCCTTAAAGCTTTTGGAAGCAGGTGACCAGAGCATGGCACACAAATGCACCGTGTCTCACGCTGTGCGGTGTCAAGGACAGTGTTGCTCTTCCCTGGGTTCAGTTCAGCACAGGGCAGCCTTCTAAATAGCAGCTCCTTGGACATGAAATGTGCTGTTTCTGGTAATCTTGTGAGCTTGGCTGGACATTTTGAGAGGGTTTTTTTTTTTTTAAGAAAAACTTTTAATTAGTAGCTAGAGGTTGCATAAGAGAAAAATGATATGTTAACTCCTAACATTTAAAAATGTGTAATAATTTTATTGTTTTAAAAAAAAAATCCATGCACCATGGGGAGAGAGTCTTGAATTTTTGTTTGACAAACCCTGTTGGGTTTTTCTGTATGAAATTAACTGACAAACCTGTGTTATTCAAAAGCACAACTTTTCTGCTTCACAATGGCTTTCTTAATATAGTAAATGCCACAGTTTTAAATAACTTGGAAACTGTGATGCCACCAGAGATGAGGAGTTCATCCCCTTGTTATCCCATGATTGCTGGAGTGGCTTCCGCTGAGCAGGCAGCTCTCGGAGATGACATCTCTGGAGGAAGCACTGTCTCCAGCTCAATCAATGTGCTCTATTAAGGCTCTTTTAAAAGCAAGTGTCTTTTTTTCAAGCTTTGCCCTTGGTGAAAGGGTGACTGTAATGCCAGTGGCACAGGAAAAGCTGGAGCCCATTTGTGCTTTTGTTTTCAAACAGTTTAAAGGCAAGAAGCCTCCTGCAACTGCTAATGGGATCACTGGAAAAGGGAGAACTTTAAATAGCCAGCCGAAGAAATCTGAAACAGTGTCATGTGTGAAGCGCACCGCGTCCAGTAAGTATGTCTCCTCACTGCTGCCTCAGTTGTGAATAGAGTCATGAGAATACCCAAAATAGCTGTCTTCTTAGCAAATGAGATAAAGAACCACTGTGGTTCTTCTGTAGCTGAGAGGCTGAGCAGGAGATGCCCACCAAGACTTTGAATGGGAGATACTGTGTGCATTGGTGACTCATTAGTACTCCAGGCATGCCACGAGATAAAGGCTTGTCATGTGGAGAAGGATAAATGAGAGATGTGGACCGGAGGCTGCAAAGTCATGAGGGCAGCAGGGAAGAAAAAAAAAAAATAAAAAAAAGGGAATGATTCTTCATTTGGGTCAGATAGTAATTCTGTATTCCTGTTGGAAGAGGCATATGAGGAGCTGAGAAAGATATGAGAACACTTTAATTGGCCAAAAGTTGAAGTACTCTTACCACTAATGATGAAGAAAAGGTATAACAAACTGATGAAGACAATGACACAGCTAAAAAACTTCCTCAGAGGAGATTTCAGTTGGTGAGTGGTACATTCAGAAAGAAGATTCTTCTGGGCAGATGAATTGCCCCTAGGAAATCCCTAACAGGGATTGCTTTGCTTACAGAAGAAAAGACAAAAAAGAAATAAAATCATATTTTTAAAATATGGATTAAATAAACTCACAGCTTCTGGTAGAGAAGGAAAAAATGTTTGGTTTTGGTTTTTTTTTTTAATCCTGTGATAAATTTTAACAAGTCATGGATTTAATGGCACAAGAGAAATTTGGATTAGACTTCAGAAAAAAAGCGTGCATCTTTCTATCATGCAGATCAGTTGGTACTGGAATGGATAGTTGTGGGAGGAAAGGCTTCTTGGTTACTAAAGACCAGCTAGAACTGGTTTGAGAACTATTTATCAGTCAGGAATGGTTGGGTTGAATTTGCCTTCAGATATCCAGACAGACAAAGTGATCTGTTAGCTGACCTATTTTCTTTGAGTCTGCAGCTGAAGCAGAGATATAGAAGGGGCTGTGATATGAATTAGACCACAGATAACATGTGAGCCATGAAATGAAAGCATTTGTATGGGATATTTAAAAAAGAAAAATATAACTCTCATGTATCAAAAAAGTGGGAATGTCTTTGTATTCTCTTATGTCAGGTGAGAAAAGACATGTGCTTTAAGTACTTGAAGTAGGAATGGAAACCAGGCAAAAAGGGCAAACGGGTAGCTTTTCCTCTGACCCTTTCCAATTAAAAATCAAAGGCAATAAAGAGGAGCCTCCTTTCCTTCTTCTGAACTACCCAGAAAGGCAAGGCAATTTTTCAAAACCAATGTACTAAAAGGTGCCTAGTATTTCTTATCTTCCCCATCTAAATGTAGAGAACAAACTGTCTAGCCTGTATCATTTCCAAAGCTGTGCTTCAGAACTCAGCAGGAGTCACAGACCTTGAGAAAAAGTCAGTGGAAGAGGGATAGTAAACCAGTTTCTCAAACCATGAAATGCTTCACATGATGTTCAGTCTCAGGGAATAGTTCAGAGTTTTACTGTTAATTTAACTGTAAATAACTACAATCCAATACATACAGATGCAGAGCAGTACAAATATGGCAAGAATCGTGTAGAAGCAGATGCAAAGAAGTTACAAAGCAAAGAGGAGGAGCTGCTGAAGAGGAAAGAAACGCTCCGGAACAGGCTGGCTCAGCTCCGAAAGGAAAGAAAAGATCTCCGCGCTGCCATTGAAGTCAATGCTGGTATGAGGTGCTTTTTTGTGCTGAATTCTGCCCTGGCTAGGCTTAATGATCCAAATAGCTTTGTATTCTATGCTGAAGACGTGCCACTAGTTGATGTTTGGTTTTGATGTTAAACAATATTCTGTAATGTCTATATTTGCTTTCTGTATAGACGTAAAATGTATTTTTATGTATAGGTGCATGTACTTATTTTATAGTCATATTTTATAAATATGTGTGTGTATATATACACACACACCCCCACCTATGAAATGACACTGATGGAGACTTCAGACAAGCAGAACATGGGAATAATTTTATTGTAACTGGCTAATTATATTTTCATGTTATGGAAAAATAACAAAACAGATACTGATTTGAAACTAGACTAGAATCCTAGGGAAGTCACTTGAAAGAAAGCATTTGATTTCTGTTGCTAAACTTGTTACATGAAAAAAGTAGTTTTTGCAAAGTATATAACTTTTTTGTGAAGTCACTGATTTTTAGAGATGTTGTTCCTTACTTGTTTTGAAAAGAAAATAATTTCTTTAAGTATCAGTTTAGGTTTCTTACTGAAATAATGACATTGCTGTGGATGACAGGCAGGAAGACCCAAGTGATTCTTGAAGACAAGTTAAAGAAGTTGGAAGAGGAGTGTAAGCAGAAGGAGGCTGAGCGTGTAAACCTGGAGCTAGAACTGACTGAAGTGAAGGAGAGTCTTAAGAAAGCCTTGGCTGGTGGCATCACACTGGGCTTGGCTATTGAGCCCAAGTCAGGAACATCAAGCCCACAGGTACGCAAAGCCATCAAACAAACAAATCCCAGTACCCCAGGCTGGGAGCCCTCTGCCTTCTCAGCTCCAGTAAAATGGGTGGGAACTGAGTGTTTTCAAAAGGTTTATTAAGCCCAGAAAATAAGAGCAGAACTAGATGCCTTTCTGCATTGTTTGCATTCTTCACCTACACCTGGTGTACTTTATACAGCAGTGGGGAGCGGATAGACATGGAAATCACAAGCAGTATGTGTTAGGATAATGTGCAAAAGCTGACACCTTATTGTCCTCAATAATTGTGAAAGTGCACAAACTGGGACATTGCTCCATCCCAGGAGGATTTAAATGCACCAAAATGAGCATACAGTGACTGACACCTTCTTGTCTTGGTCCCCTACCATGGGGGGACCCTTGCAAGGGCTGCACCTCATGCATTCATGATGGAACATGGTAGTCCTGGTTTGTGCTATGGATCTGTATCAAAAGCAGCTATCAGAAGGATCAGAGAGGGATGTGTCAGTTCCTCCAGATGACCCAGTGTTGTTTAGTCCCAGAAAACAGACTTGAATTTTCACCACAGAACACACACTTTTTTTTTTTTTTTTGTTCTAACCTCCTTTTTATTTATCTATCATTAGTATGAATATGTTTTCCTTAAAAAAAAAAATCTGCACTTCTTAGTCTGGATAGAAAATATTGCTCATGTGACTATTTGGAGGAAACTCAATGTAAGGTTTTCACTTTTTCTTAGTCTCCAATTTTCAAGCATCGAACATTGGAAAACTCTCCGATCTCCAGTTGTGATACCAGTGATACCGAATGCTCGATACCTGTGAACAGTGCAGCAGCTCTGAAGCGACCTCCCTCATCAAATAGTTCTCCATGTCGAGGTCATGTCCTTCGAAAAGCAAAGGTGAGGCAACTTACGTCTAATTTTCTTTGTCTGTCCTTTTTCTTACTTCTAAAAAAATCTTACTTGCTTGTGACAAGACAGAAACAGAGAAGGAGAAAGGGAAAAGTTGGTTACTGCTGCTTCTGTGGGTAAAATTTAGCTTTAAGAAGAGAATGTGCCATTTCTAAATTATCTTTATTAATACATAAATACTGATGATTTTGAGGAACCAATTGCAGAAGAATTGGTAAGTAATTTGGGAGACAGATGTGACTTTCTCAATCCCTATTTTTCTGTGTTCCTTTATAGACTGAATTTGCAAGGTAAGCGGTGAGTGGTGTAGACAGGCCATCTAAAATTCATGAAGTTACACTAATCTATGTAGCAGAGAAGTGGTTATAATTACCTGTCACACTATATGCACTGTTATAGTAAGTGTTTTGAAACAACACCAGATCAGGTCTGATCTTTCCCAGCTGGTGCATTAAAATCATAGTTCTACATTTTAATAATTGAAAAAGTGTTGTGCAAGTGTCTACTCTTAATGTACATTTAAATTGAGTTAATTTAACTTAGTTTCACAAGTACCAGACTGGGGTTTGCAGTCCTCTGTTAGAGTTTCCTAAATTTTGTGCTTTAGTTTAAGTGAGATTTTTATGACCATTCTTTCAGGCTAAATTTGCTAGCAACATAAGCATGTGGGCAGCAAGTAATCAAAGGTGACAGTAATAACATTGGCCCAAGCTTTTGTTGATTAAGTAGTTCACTGCTAATTGTAGTTATAAACAATAATAATCATAGACATTTGTCTTTCATGCAGTCCATTTATTTTTTCAAAACAATTAAGTATTCTGTAGAGGGATTTTTTAAAGTAACTTTTGTTATGTTGTTTTCACTGCTTTCATACATTTACAATGACTGAGCATAAGCCCAGCACCTAAGTTTAGTAGATACTGAAAAATCATAATCTCAACAAATGATTTGGCTTTTTGGCACATCCTAATCCTTCTGTTTCCTCCCCATGGCCTCTTTAACCTCTCTACATTGCCCAGGCCATGAATTATTTCTTACACTGTACTTAATGTTAGAGCTTTCTCACCTTTCTTCTGTCACCTTTTCCTCCATCCTTTCCATGGACATCAACTGCTTTTTCTGCCAGTTAGCCTGATTCAATTAAATTCAACTAAGAATAAACTTAGTGTAATAGTTCTATTTAACTTTGAAGTTTGCTACGTGTGTTTCAAACCTGAAGAAGGATTCATATGCTCTAAATCTTATCTGTGTATTCCAATTACACCCTGATTTGTCTCATAAAGATATCATGTTTAAGTAGATACTTTGCCTTAGATTTGCATGCCAGCACAGCATTACTCAGGCAGAGCACAGTCCTTATGAAAGGGATCTGTGCTACACGCTGGACAGGCACACTGAAGCCAGCCATTTAATCTTTACAGCTGGAGAAACCAGGGTACTATAAAAACCTAAACATTTTTAGTGTAAACAATACCTTCCAGCTGTAGTACATTTTTTATGCTCAGTATATATCATACAGGAAAAACCCTGCTGTGTTGTTTGATATGGCAGAATAGGTTGGTCAAGCTCTTTTGTAGAGGAATCTTGGATATAAGATTAGACTAATCAGAAAGGATATGGGGCCACTAAGCATATTTCCCATCCTGGGAAAAACAACTTAAAGTATCCAATTCAGCTTCAACAGCTTTTTCCTAAAACCTCATGCACTAAATATTAAGAGTGAAATTTTGCTGAATTAGATAGTGCAACCCAAGCTGTGCTCAGCCCGCTCGCAAGGAGCCGCAGCCAAAGTCTGCCAGCAGGTATGCATCTGCAGCACACCCGCTGTCGGGGGAGTGAACTGTACGTGTGTGAGAGGGGGATCTGGCTCTCATCTCTCTTGGCCTTTTGCAGTTATGCGTGAGCCAGGCCTTATAGATGTGGCTAAAGAAAGGGCGTCACATGTGAGTATCCCAGAAAAGAACTTACTTGGCTCTCTGTGCATGGATGTCAGTGCAATGTGTGGGAGAGAAACAGATTTCACATCCGTGCTAGCACTTGCATCTTCAGCAACTGGCAAATCTCCCAGTGTTATGAGGGACTTGTATAAGTGTTCAAAATGTCAGCTTATTTTTTTCCCCCACCAGTATGTATTTGAATGCGCTGAATGCCTCCTTTCTTGCTCTTTCCCTGCACGAAGGATGCTGAGTCTGTCACCAGCCAGCCTTGGCTTTGCAGCCACCCTCATGTCACCATTGTGCTAATGAACCCGTATGTGCTTTGCAGCCAGCTCTGGGGAGAGCTGTGTGGCCCAGCAATGCCTGGGGTGGGGGACAGGCACCTGAGACAGCAGGTTTGAAAGCTGCTTCACCAAAATCCCTCTCTTCTCAGATGCATTGATATGAGAGGGAAATGTAGAGAGAAGCAGGAAGACCCATATAGTGTTAAATCTAAGAGCTAGCAGCAATTTGGGGATTGACTGTTTAGGACATACACTCTACATATGCACACATATGTATACATATACTTGGATTTTTTAACTTTTCTGTTTGTAACATATGTTTCTAATTTTTTTATAAAGTAAAAATACATATTTTAGGAAGTCAGAAGGAATTTTAATTGCAATTTTGTTAATCTATGCTTGGCTGGAAATGGAGAATGTATTAAAACATGGAAAACAATATTCTGCATTAGCATTCCTAGAGAAGTAAAATACCCCAAATATCCTCACCACACAAGAAAAACAATTATTTAAATATTTCATATTTGAAATTAATTTCTAAAACCAAATTGTTATGTGTAGCAAGGAAACTGCAATGAGTATTTCTGATCTTTTTTCAAAACTGGTGGACTGGTGAATGTCAGCAGCTTACATTTTGCTGATGCTCAGGGACTGGAGAACAAAACTGGAGCCAGGTTCCCAGCTCCCACTCAGGCTGTTAGTGTTGACTTAAACATTCTTTCATTGGTGCGAACCTGCTGGAGAAATGGAAACAAAGAAAAGGCTCCTTCTGCACCTGCAAAAGAAGCTACTGCTTTCAAGCCTTGTTTAATACTTAGAAAAATTCTCTCCCCAGTTCCTTAGCCAACGACTTCCTTTAGAGCTTTGGCATAGAGAATGTACATTTAATATCCATTTTAAAGTAATTTAGGTTTTACCAATACTGTTTTATAAGTTTAGGTTTACCATAATTTGAAGTGTAATACTAAATGTTTAAAATAAATTGTATTTTAATAAAAGTACCATTTAAATGAAGAAAAAAAAAGCAACCCACAAGATTGAAAAAACCCAAAACAAAACAAAAAAAAAAAATTGCCTACCTGCTTTAGACTTAAGATTTTTCCTAAGGCAGCCACCAACTGTGACCTTTACTGTTGCTTTACAGTGTTTGAAGAGGTGTCATGGTCATGCAGCTGTTCAGCCAAACTAATGCTATTACTGCTTTCAGCAGCAGATAAGTAACAGGTTTCAGTCAGAGCTCTTAAATGTTGTGGAATGAGTGTTAAATGCAGGAATTCAGGTTGGGAGCCAAGTCAGTGGGCTGCCTGCAGAGTATCTCTGTGGAGAAGGTGGGTGGGAGAGGAATCTGCAGATCCCAGTGCCTGGCAAAGAACAGCTGGGAGGTCACTCCATGGGGATTACTTCAGCAAGAGGCCAACTCCTTCCTATCTTCATCATTTCCTGATTGCTGTGAGGGTGTGTTTCAGGGAGTAGGTACAGTATGGGTGTCCTAGGCTGAGCCTATCCCTCTTCAGCTCTTCTGCTCCTATGTACTGGTAGAAAATACTGTAGGTATCACTCAATAGCCACAAGTTTGATTGAACAGGGTGTTTAGCTATCCCAATCTCACAATTTTCATTTATGTGGCATAAGAAGTGGCAATACCTTGCTCTGAGGCGTATGGCTGAAAGCATTCTAGATTATGTGCTTGCTGTGGATGGTAGGTGTCACTGTACTCAGCTAACAGGTGGGGAAACTGAGGCACAGAAAGGCAAAGTGATTTCTTTAACTTACCGAGCCCTAGCTCAACTTGAACTTTGTATGTGGGAAACAAATGCAATGTAAACTAACTTGTTTTTCTTTACCTTGCTTGCAAGTCTCTCTACTTCAGTAAGCTGCCTTTTTTTTAGCCATAGAAATGTGTCTGCCATGAGTTTTATAATAAAAAAAATGAAGAGTAATAAAGCAATCACTTGGTGTCAGCTATGAAAGATACCAAATGCTTCCTGCTGTCTCAGGCAAGTAAGTTAGAAAGCCCTACATGCTACATCAGTCTCTCTCTATTCAGCTCCAGCTGAGTGCTTTAGACCAACTGTGGTGTGCAAATTTGCTCCGTAAGTAGCCTTTGCAGAAAACAAATGTGGCTTATTTGCACTGTGCTAGAGAAAAAATTGCCATATATAGTTGTGGAGGGGTGGAAGCCGCGCACAGGCGCTATCAGGACATACATGTTAGCATTCCCTAACTAATTTGTGGGCAGAAGACTGGATCCAGCAAAGCTAATGGAAAAACTGCTACTGACCTCAGCTGGCTTTGGCTTAGTAGATCTGATGACATCAGTGAAATATCCTGATTTCTCTAACATTTTCTGTATCTTCCCCTTGCCTTCTTCCAGGAATGGGAGATGAAAAACGGAACATAATTATAGCAAAACCACTCACGTTCCACCAAGGCCTTACCTATTACGGACCAAGACATGGGCTGCAAAAGACTCATCTGGAAGGTGGTATCAAGCGATACGACATGAGAGGTTTTGTAATTCTGTTAAGTTAATGGTAGCTTGGCGTTAATTTGCCTGTATTCCCTCTACTGTATTGCTGTGTAACTACGTGTGCCCCTTTTTATTAGCTGTAACTCTTTATTTTCAGCTTCACTGGTAAAGAAATGAAAACCAAAAAAACCAAACCAACCATAGTAAGTAAAAAGGAGCATAAAGTGACAGTTGAAAGTTTACTTCGCTGTAACAGCATAGACCAGCAATATTAGTTCTGTTGCATCAGCTGGCCTGAACACCACTGAAGACTGGTGTGTTAAGAATGATGTGAAATCATTACAGATAAGAAGTACATTTACAGGTTAAAACTGACTTTGCCAAGTCTGCCACAGAGGTGGCTGAGCAAAGTCTTGCTCATCAGCAGTCACATTGCTGTTAGCTGTTCACATTGCAAAAGAAAACTGAAGAAATGTATTCACAGAAATAGCATGGCTTGTTTGGCTGGGAAGACAGGAGCTCTTTGGTGCCACTGTCCTCTGTGCTGGTGCGAGACTGTAGGATGACATAGCTCAGCTGTGAAGCATTTTTTGGATACTTTTTAGACAGATGCTTTTGTCATTGGGAGATAAAAAGCTGCCATATTTCGGGGGAAAAAAAAAAAAAAAAGGCATTTTAGTACATTCTATCTATTACCATTCCGAAGCACCAGTCATTTTCTAAGGTCATTTGTTCCTCATTTTTTTGAAAGGCAAACAGGTATTTTTAGATACTACTTCTCTATACTTTTTGAAAAAGAAAACATAATTCAAATTAATCCTCAACACATCATGGTGACTCAGAATAGCTTATGCAGTCAGTCTTGTTTTGTTTTTTATAATATAGTATTGTTAAACTTGAGTTATAGAACACTGCTGTACTTAGTTTCCTTCACCTTTTCAGACCTCAGCTATTATTTTTGAGGAAGACGGACTGAAAAGATGATATTTCCAGGCTCTTTTTATAACTAATTTTTCAAAGAATTGGGGATTTTCTCAGATGGGAGTCAACTTCTGTTTGTTTACTAGGAAATAGTGTCTTGCATTTGTTTGTAAAATTATAGAAATCTGTTCTTCTTTGTCTCCACCCATGTCACTCCTGAGAACTTACATGCAGCAAATCGCCAACTAAAGTCCTTCAAAATCTCAAGATTGGCTTTTAAAATGAGAAGAGAGAGAGGAAGGAAAAAAATGTATAATGAGTTGGGTTATTTTATTTTTTTCCCTGTGTTTTTTTTTAAGCCTTTGGAGAGCCTTCAATCACATTCTCAAGGGTTTTTGTGCTCCACAATTGTGAAGATGAGAAAAACACTTTAAAAAAATTAAAATACTAATCATATTTTGACATAATCACAGATGTTACAGGTGGAGTCTTGAATCATTAGTTGAGACTTGCAATTAAAACCACAGAAGCTGGAAAGACAGTGGTTATCAAGGATCACATCCAGCTATACTTTGTCTCTTACCTTTAGGAATAGGTGTGTGTAACTCCTGAAGAGAACACTGGAATTCCCAGCTGAGCTGGATGCCAGAGGACTTCTTGCAGGAGCTGGTGGGATTTGAAGGTGTAGAGCTATCAGAAAGACCTGATAGCTGCCAGGACACAGGGCTGTGTCCTGTTCCCAAATACAATTAGTGCCAGGGATCCCACTGACCTCAGCAGAGTAGCAATGGAGCCCAACATAAGAAAAGGCTCTTTTCTTCTTGGGACTGTGCTTTGTACAAAGTGCCACAGGAATGCAGATTAGGGAAGCAAATGTCAGTGTGGTTTTCACTGAAAACAGGAATTTTTAATATTCTTTTAGGTCACCTGTTTAGTTACTAACTCTGTAAGTGGAGGGCACATTCTATGCTGTATGACTATGGATTAAACAGTATCAAGTTCCCATAAACATTAGCAGAAACAAATTTGAAGCAAAAGTAAGTTCATTTAGGCTTTTTATTTCAAATTAAATTATTTATTTGTATATTTCAATAAATATTTAATTTATATCTGTACATATTTATGATGCAAATTAGGCTACTAGTCAATGTTAGCAATGATGTAACAGTTGCCATTAAGAAGTGGTCCTACATCAAGTAATGCAGAGTAGCGAAAAGCCAAATTAGTTGTATTGTTTACCCAATATTGGCATTGTATCTTCCACACCTTATATCCCATGGGAAAAAAAAAAAAAAAAAAGTCCTTGGCAAGGACAGGTTTTGATCCATGCCTGAGACAGAAGTGTGCAAATTTCTGTCCAAACAAACAGAAACCACATGGTGCTGGGGCCATGCACGCAACCCAAGCCCTGGTGCCGCAGCCTTCTGCTCTGCCATAGGTGCCAGATGCCAGCACCTCTAGCACCTCTAGCACCTGCTGCAGCAGGGGCTGCTGGCAAAATTAAGCATCTTTCACCAGCAAAGGCTCCATATAGCCGCCACTGCCCCTTCGCCCCCAACACGGCACATACTGTAATTGTATGTCTCTAAGGTGTAAGTACATTGGTGCCATCGCACTGTGCATTAGTGACGTGTCTGTTCTAGACAATGGCCAAGGTTTTGAGAGGAGGAAAACAAAAAAAGCCTCGGGAAATAACCTCTCTATAGACCACATTCGGTGCTGTGAAATATACTCTGTTTTGTCTAATAGTACTATTGCTGTACAATTTTTTATAAAAAGCAACAGAGCCTGTATTTTCACCATGTTTAGGTTTCGAGATCACCAGGCAAAGTCAGCAATAGAGCAGCATGACTTCTGTTTTAAAGCAAAACTCTTGTATTTTAAACCATTGCATTTCTATGTCTTTTAAGAAAGTGTTACACTTGTGCTTCCTCAGCAAACTCCTGTTACTGTACCAGGTGCTTTTTTTAATTGTTTTTTTAAATGGGTGATGCTTTTTAAAAAAAAAAAAAAAATCATAACTTTGGGGATCAAAAGTGCTTTTTTTTGAAAGAGATGTTTGTTGCAATTTGATTTTCAAATGGAGAATACTTAATTTAGTATAAATTTTTGTTAAAAACACTTACAAATTAATTGGCCCAGGCTGTATGTTGTAAGATAATGTTCTCATATTAAGAATGTAATTATTTCCTTATTGTATTTTTTAAAAAACAAAATCATATTTAAAAATCTCTGTGAAAAAAAGCATGAAAGAAACATGAAAAAAGTTTTTGTTTTATTTTTGTTATTGGATATGTTGGCAGTGCCCATTATAATTGACTGTAAATATAGTCTTTCTACTGTATTTCTCAATGTATTTAAGTTTTTTTGACACACATTTGTGGAAACCTCTGTTTAAAAAAAAAAAAGAAAAAAAAGTCCAAAATAGACCCAGCTACAAATGTGTGTGTCTTAGTAGCTTAACTAACTTTATGCCTTTCTAGTTTATTCTTCAAAAAGTCTTGCAGAGTGTGAAAAAAAGACTGGCACCTGGTAGGTGCGACAGATCCAAGATCATTTAATTATTAATAAAGTTACCTGTCAAAAAAGAAGTATTTGCATTGTTGTTTCTTGGTATTTGTCAGTATAATAAATAGGTGCCACCTTAGCAGGGCACCTGCAATAGTCCTCCTCAACAAAGAACCAGTCTCCCATGCCAGTCAGGTAAAAAATGCTTGGACAGGTTTTATTACAAAATACAATTAGTATTATTTTGGTATCAGTTCTGTTGCCACTGTGTGATGACCTTCTGCAACTGGAATGCAGTCTCGCTAAGGGATAGCCTGGCAATGGAAAATATAAGTTCAATGTATTTAAAGCTTATAGCAGAAGTTCCACTTACCTAGTGCTACTGCATCAGTTTGCTTAGCTGTCAGCCCCATTAACAAATAATGTAAAAATGTAAAACATTAAAAATTACCCCTAAGAAATTAAAATGGATCAAAATCAAACTGAGCTAATTATTAGGATACTTAGCTAGGAATATATCAATTCCTTCTACATGACTGACAGATGAAACTGTGAACTGATAAGCCATAATTACTCCTTGTTGCTTTTCCTAGATTTAGCTCTTGCTCCCATTACACTAAAATTATTACCAAATGTCATGGTTAAATAGAAGATACATTTAATTTTACCAAACTCATTGAAGCAGTATTATCAAGTAGTCTAATTGGTTTCCTTTCAGCCTCCTTGACCTCAGGAGAAAAAGGTGGGCAGCATATGTAAAATACATCATGGTGGTATAATTAATAATTCGCTTTGAAGTAGACACAGTGTTTTGCCCTCTTAATCAAGGCTTATAACCCTTTACTGCCATTTGGCAATTAAAAGGCCTTCAAAAGCAAAGCAAATTCTTAGTATTTCTGTAGGGAAAGAAAGAATGTCTGTAGAAAAGATATATATAGGACAAGTTGTATAAAAATATATATTTAGAATAGTTGTACTATATCATATAACATATACTATATAATATATACTATTATTATAGTAAAATAGTATACATGCAAAAATTAGAAAATTAGTACCTTAAGTTACTCAGGCTCATGGCCTAAAAAAGTCTTATAGAGGATCTTAGTGGTTTTCTATAAGCTACATTTAGTGTTTGGTCTATCCAGTTGCATCCCAAAGGCATTCGATATGAAAGACCCCATCAATACCTAACTTACTCCGGTGTGGTTTATTCTTGTATGTGGGCACCCACATTGTAAGCATTGCAGTGCTTTAATGTTAAGTTCTTATTTTGTATTTTATTTTAATGTGTGCATAAGTACACTCCTTAAGTACAGGGCTTTATAAAGAAGAATTGTTCATTCTTGCTAGAGAATGAACAATGCCAAATGTGACACAGTTTTTTCAATGGAGAGGGGAAAGAATCAGGGAACAGAGATTCTTACAGCTGTGCTGGTCCAATTGATGGTATAATAAAGTGAAGAATTAGAGAAGAGACTGAGAAATCAGTGTGCTTGGGTAGGGACAACACAGGTTTTGTATGGTGTGTCATTGCTTATGAAATGCTAAGATTATTTCCTTATTGTATTTTTTAAAAAACAAAATCATATTTAAAAATCTCTGTGAAAAAAAGCATGAAAGAAACATGAAAAAAGTTTTTGTTTTATTTTTGTTATTGGATATGTTGGCAGTGCCCATTAATGAGCATCCAGGAAAAGAACATACTCTGCCTAGATTTCTTCAACACATTTTTGACAAGGGCTGTCACTAAAGAGGTTTAAGTAGCTACGGGAGAAAAGGAAAAGACACAAGAGGATAAACCACTGGTTGGTAAGCAAACAAAAACTAGAGCATACATTCTCTATTTCAGTGGCCTTGGGGTCCCAGAGGGCTGGAGGGTCTGAGCCTTATGCATATCAGAGTAATTGAAATAATTGGTTTAAAAAAATGAGATTAAAAATTTGCTGTTACTAATATATTCAGGATAGTAAGCCAACTACAAGGCTTTTCAGAAATACCTTTCACAACTTCATCAGTGATTAAAATAGCAGAAGAAGTTCAATGTAGATAAATATAGAAAGAATCGCCTGTGGTATGATCTAGATGTACCACATCTAGACAATTATGAGCACTGAAATAGCTCTGACTACACCCAAAGGTGATCTTGGAGTTTTAATAGGTGCAAGAAAATATCCATGTATTTCATATTAACAATAATTTTTTAAAAAGTCAAAAAACATCCCCTAGCAAATACCCTATGGTTTAAAATGCAGTAAATAGCCCTAGGCCCTTCCTGACCAAGACACAGGTAACACCACAGCATCCTGAGCTGTAATAATACCTGTCATCCAGGGCACCAAATGCCCCCACTGATAAAAGAACGCTAAAACAACTGCTATGCACAAGAACTTGCACAAATAAGTGGTAAGAGAAGAAAAACACCCACCTACCATCTCTGATACTCCAACATCTGCATTAGGACTTACAGAACATTATCCAAAATCTGGGCACTGAATGTCATAAATAAATAAATCAACTCATATGGGTGACAGTACAAGAGCAATAAAGTAAGTGATCCAAAGTACAGAAACCTCCCCATACACGGAAAAATAATACTGATTTTACAATTAAATTCAAAAGGAAAACAAAGATAAGGGCTTTTCAAGTGTGAAAAAAAATCTTGAGGGGAAATAATATGTTAAAAGGTTATAAGAATCAGCAGCAGATTGTCACATGGGATTGAAATAGTCCTTGTCACTAACAGTACAAATTTAGAGGGTAACAAAATTAATAGGCCAGGTTCAAAACAACTGCACAGAGGTACTTTCACTCACTGCCCAATCCAGCTATGGAACTTGTTGCCACAGAATTTTATGGATGCTAAAAGCTTACACAGGTCCATAAACAATAAAGGAAATTAATGTCAGAAAAGAATTAAGGCTATTATTAGGCACAAAACTACCAGCTCCAAAGCTTCACAGTGGATGGAGGCTGGAGGCACAAACTGGCTAAGTGTCCTCATGTGCTCCTCTCCGTTCTCCTGCCATATTGCTGTTTATTTCATAAATGCTGCACAAATTAAGCTGTTTATTTCATAAAAGACTATTTAATTTTTCCCACCAGCAGTTACAAAAGCATTCTCTCCTATAAAATAATGTGTCATATTCTTTTCAATTTGATTTTTAAAGCAAGCATCTGTCTTAAGATCAAGACAATCCAATGTCATTCATTCACAATATATTAGATAACTGAAAGAATTAAATTACATCAAGGATATTGCTCTTCAATAATCTCTCCTGATGACAAGGAAATAATTTTCCTATTAGATTTTGTAGAATTATAGCTCAGTAGAATTACAGCTACACGGTTGAACTTAAGTGAAAAATCTTCATTCCTGGTTTCATTATTAATTTTTAAATAGACTGATGAGTGCTGTCACTGAATTATTCCTTGGAATTACTACTTTTTAACTTTTTGTTTTACTGCTGCTTCTGATTTTTTTGGAGGTCAACTTGTGGTGTGGTGGTGTAACAGTGTGAGTGGAACCTTTTATCACGTTAAAAATACACTGAGCAGCATTTGTAGCATTTTGCTTCAGCTTTTGAAAACCATGAGGGTCAGAGTACAGTAAGATTTTCACCACCGCAGCTGGATTCATATGAAAGCAAAGCATCTTTCAAGGCATAAATCACAAAAAGAAAAAAATGGAAAAGAAATCAGTGTCTTAATGGAAAACAGGAAAAAATAGTGTCTGGTGTTTATGACTCAGAAGTTTTATTATAGAGACATAATTTATGATGATGTTGAAACCAGTTAGGCTTCAAAACAGTGTAGCAATTAATATGGCTTTGATGAGGACAGCAAAGGAAACAGAAGTGATGTATTTATCTTATTTTTTTCCATGGAAATTGGGTTTCTGAAGTAAAGTAGCCCTTCAGGTTAAGTATTAGTAAATTTCATTTGGTATCTCATTTATGGGAACAGCTTGTCCGTGTCTGTTCTCACTCCTGCCCTTCCAACTCGGGAGCTTTCCTCAGAAATAGCTATTGGATCATTAAAAAGAAGAGACTTAAGGGTTTCTTTTGGTTTTGCTTTTATTTATATCAGAGCACTAAATTTGGAAAATGAAACATAGTCACTTGAGATTCAACAGGCTCCTTTTTTAGTGATAAATTGCAGTTTAAAGTCTCAACTAGCCACAATATAGGATTAAAGAACCTAAAATGACAACCATCAAAATGTTTTCTAGCTGAGTTACACAAGCAGGGAAAGCCTCAAGCTTCATTTCTGAACCTAGCCTCACATTTAGCATGACGTGCCACAGGGTAGGATCATATAGCCCAATACCACGAGGTTCCTCTGGCTGCTAAGTCTTTCAGCAGGGACTATGAGAAAGTGCTGAACTAGGGCAGACTGAGAAAATTGTTTAAATTGTGTGTATTTTAACAATTTTTCCTTCTAATTGCTCACCTTCTAATCCTCAAAATATACCCACTCCATGAATAAATAATCCATTTATTGTCCCATTAAAACTTCATTGTAATCTATAAAATTTTTATGGCTAATTAAAAAATTGCTAGATAATAGTTTATGTTGCTGCTTTGTCTCAATGAGGTTTAATAAGACTTCACTAAGCACATTCACAACCACAATGCTTAGCAACATCTCTGCTCTTCCCTATTGTGGGCATCAGGCAGTGAAAAGGACTGTCAAGTTTTTCTTTTACCAGCATTAATTTTTTTTTTTTAACTGAAAAGGTTCTCAGGCACTAGAACAGGCTACCTAGGGAAGTGGTTGCGTCACTATCCCTGGAGGTATTTAAAACATTGGTAGACAAGATGCTCAGAGATATGGTTTAGTAGTGGACAGTCAGACCTGATGATCTCAAAGGTCTTTTCCAACCAAACGAATCTATGATTCTATGATCAGGCTGTCCCTAGGATGGCCCAGTTGCCGAACCAAGCTGCTCAGCAATGACTACCTACCAACAAACCAGAAACTGTATTCCAACCCTAAACCTGAGCTGAGCCAGTAGCAGCTTACCTCGAAGCTCTGAAGCAGGGAAGAATGTCCAAATTGCAGGGCTGCACAGCACATTCTGACTTTAAAATTCAGTGACCTTCGCAAAGATAGAGAGAGCACTTGCCAACATCAGTAACAGCATTTTGAGAGCCAGGGCCCAACCCTTGCATAGCTAGCTTAAGAATAGATCTTGATTTAAAGGCCCCTCAATATTGCAAGTGTGCAGCTTCTGTACAGCACAGACAACTCTTCAGGAAGACAATGAGATAAAAGAAAAACAATACAGTTCATAAAGAAAAATGAATAAATAAGGAGTACCTAATATGTAAAGAAGCCAATGGAAATGTAACAGCATTTTGAGAGCCAGGGCTTGATTCTTGCATAGAGCTAGCTGAAGGGCAAGTTTTATTTGCAGAACCCTCAATATTCCAAAGAGGATGCAGCTTCTATATAGCACAGGCAACTCTCTCTTTAGGCAGAGAGTGAGATAAAGGAAAACCAACACAGTAAATAAAAAAAAAGGAATAAATAAGGAGCAAGTAGTGTGTGAAGAAGCCAATGAAAATTGAAGAGATTGGCATAAAGACCCAGGAAGGGCAAAAGAACACACATAGTTTTGTTCTGTTTATGACTGTTTCTTACAGGGAGGTGAAGGTTAAAACCTGATGAATTCTTTAATTCTTTAGCTACACAGAAATATCCATCCTTTGATTCAGCAGAATTTAGAACATTTATTTTTCAACTGCAGTTGCATGGCTTCAGTCTCACCACAGAGTGTCACCCTCACGCCAATTACACCGCAGCAACTTCACGAAGGACTTTTCCCTTTTTCCATAGGACTGGAGTTGAGCTGCACTGTTAATAGAATGAAATGGAGTGGCTAAAGCAGAGGAGGATGAAGCTTTGCTGCAGCCTTTGAGTTCAGTGCTGCTGAAGTTGAGTAGTTTGCTGCTAATTACTGACAAAGGAAAACACACGCACAAACTCTGGGGACTGGTTAAATCATTTTCCATCCACAATCCCATGAAATACTTCACAAGAAAAACAAAGGAACCAATAGTTTAAAATCAAATTTTATTAAAGAAAAAAAACCTGTAGTGCAGGTTCTCAGGACAAATGCATACCTTTGGATGCAGTGGAGTACACAGGTACGTATACAGTAGTTTGCCTGCTACATGTTTGGAAGCTGAAAGAGATTGTGATAAACTGTACTGCACAGTTCCTCACCATCCTTAAAAGTTGCCAAAAACTTGCTTGTGGATTACTAACAGATACTTGGTTATGTGTGTGCACTACATATTGCACAAGACTTTTGATTAAGCTATTAATTGTGCAATTGAATCACAGTTAAGTGTTACATTAAGCATATTCAAACATATATTTGATTTTTTTTTCTCAAAAACAGCACGTCACTACAAAACTGCCATTAAATGTTACATATTTACAAAAATATACAAATAACACTTTTCCCCATTTATGACAATGCACCAGTTATGAATTAATTTCATTCTTCCCTTGAGCCCTGATACCGTATACAAAGAAACCTGCAAGGTCTCCTGAAACAAAATTAGGAAAAGGCATGTACTGTTTTCACAAATACTAGAATGTGTAAAGGCAAAAGGAGAGGTCTGTGTAGTCATGTATGTTAAAGGTATGGACTATAGCATACTGATGACCACTAAGAGCCTTTACACGGATTGGAAGGGCCCCTTTGTCAGAAATCCAGTTAGAAATACAGTGTTAAGCAGTTGCTCACCATATTCTGGAAAAGCAGTTGCAGGTAGTTAAAAAACTAAGTTCTACCTCAGTTGTAATTAGCTCACATCTATCTGAAATATTCTCTTGCTAACCACAGGAATAAAAATTACAGGTGAAAATCAGCCCCTCACCTGTGTGAGTACAGATGCAGTGAGATGATGACTGATTTTAGCCTGCAGCTGCTTTTCAAATTCACTGTGGGTGAGCTCCTTTCCGCTGTAACACAAAGCTGAATTGACAAAGTCTGGGGAAGTCCATGGTCGTAAATTAGAGTAGAATTTGGTCCTGCAATGCCAAATAAATAATGCTCCACATGAGCAACAGGGTAGTGAGAAATGCTTTGTGAATCTCGACAAGAAGTATGTCATGTCTAGTTTTTATTTTATTGACTTTCCTATCTTTACCAAGAGCTGTAGCTCTGATTAACCAAAAAATATTATTTGGGGATGGTTTAATGGCCAATTTTTCTCTTTTTTTTCATATGGGTAACACCAGCAAAATCTGTATGATTTATCTGTTTGAATCTGGAATGAAAGCTTTTGGACCCACATGTGCTCAAACAGCCACAGATGCACTGCAAATATGCCAGTATTCATCCTTGACTCTTTAAATGGAAAAGTCTCCCATTACAGGTCTCCTGATGTCTCCAAATCTTCCTTCAATACTTAATCCAGTGTGAACTGATATTCAGCTTCATAAATACAGAGAAATGATGCTATGATATTTTCATTTAGGTGAGGAAGGGTGATAGTTGACATCTCCTAAAACCACACTTGCAATGCACTGGTGGGAGATTCTTTAGAACCACCTCCTCTTTTGCAGAGAAACATTACTATGATTAATGGAAAGGTAAATCACAGTAGCTGTACATATTTGTAAAAATAAGTGGTAAGTAAGCACAGAAGTGGAAGCTTCTCTAAGTGTCTTGCCAGCTGATCAAGTTCCCCACCTTTTCCAATCTGCTATTCCTTTGCAAATTTTTCCTTGTTTTTTTGTTTTGTTTTGGTTTGTTTGTTTTTTTCTCAGCCACACAGAAGAGGATAAAAAATAGTTAATCCCCTTTTGACATCAACCCAGCTTACTGGCAGAACCGCAGTCAGAGAAAAACAACTCAGAAGAGACTGGGATCAAGAGGAGAGAATTGAAGTATACTTCTCCATTTGATTATGTTTTCCCTCCAAAGCTTTCTGCACTACAGCAGGCACAGCTCAGGACTTACACCCATGAGGAAATAAATCATAGCTTGTCAGTGACAAATAAAAAAAGAAGCTGTACTCAAATGCTTGGTGTGTATATGAAATGGAGGAACTCTGTGTTCCCAAAATAGAAGACTTCTAGTTACATGTTCAGTAAACGCCAGTGGCTGGTGTTTACCCTCAGGAATACTACACCAACTCCATTCATCCTCTCTAAACATTATAAAATTACAGCTCCTAGAGAGATCCTGGCAAGTTACATTTAAGCAGTACAAATCCATGACAGAAACCTTCTAAAATAATTCTCCCTTGCCTCCTAGCTCAGTGCTGTGCTAAGGAGGAACACCATTAGCAAATGCCCTACAATCACCTCAGAAGTAAACCTATATTGGAGCTACCTCTGGAGCACACATACATGCATCCTGGCTCCTGGGAAGCAACCTCTTTTCCATGTACCTCAAGTAGGATGTTGCTGTGAGTCAGATTCCTCTTAAATTATAAGTAGAAATACTGATAATTTTGCATGTTCCTGGTGATACATCAATTTAGACTCATGGTTTAAACCAACAAAACTGAAAACAGTTGCCATTACAAGTTAAATTAAGCTCCAAGGCTTAAGGAAAACAAAATCAACAACTCGTGGCACAATCATACACACTGGTAACACTGACTTTCTCCCTGCTTTTCTTTGTCCTCTGTTTAGTCTTGTGCTCCCTTCCGTCCTGCATCTCTTTCACATCCACCTCCTTTCTAGCACAGGCTCTACCCTACAAAGATACCACTGAACTTTTCAGTTATCTTATTCCCATCAAGTTCTCCAAGCTCCTCCAACAAGAAGTTTCTGCCAAATCTATCTGGTGACTTTTCTTAAACTTGTATTTTATGGGATTTGAAAGTGAGCCACTTGCCCCTGCCTCTAGGAAAGACTGTACATAGACCCATCCCACAAACCTGACAGTCAAACTGTTCCTGAGAGGAATGATCCCTGGTTCTGCTCCTCTATTAGCAACAGACCTCTCTTCCTCACCTATTCTTCAGCTTCAGGTTGTAACAATTTATCTAAAAGGCTCTGCACTAGCTTCAGCCTCAGCAGCCCATATTGAAATACAAATGCAGCCCAACGGTCTGGCAAGGTGCCTCTGCCCAACCTTGCTGCAATTCTGTCCTTGCCAGTTTAAAGGGGTGTCAAAGCGAGCCAGACCTTGCTGTGCTCCAGGAAACTCAGGCAAATACCCTATCTCATTGCCAAAACCCAAAATGAGACAGAAGGAGGCACTTGGGAGATAATGGGTATAGCTGTCTGCCAATTAAATATATATTCTCCACTACAGGGAAATAGCAAGGTCAATATAGACATGGATGAGAAGGGAAAATGCTAGTTACAGATTTATTATTCTTCCAGGGAGTACAACACTCATCCACATCTCAGACTAGAAGTATGTGTTCTCTGGGAGAAGCACCTGAGAGATGTCCTGGAAAGGCAGATGGGAAGAGTTCAAGAAAGATTTAGAGAAAATAAGAGTCAAAATTAAAAGTGAGAGGACTAAAAGAACATAAAGTGGGAAAGAAACAGGAAGGATGGGATTGCAGACACACAAAGCACAGGGGAGTACATCAACCCAGATAATACAGAAGAGCTCAGAGGAGAAACAGGGATGGGGAAAAGATTGTGATTCTTCTTGTTATTGCTCATGACACAGTAGGGTGCATATCCAAATAAAAACACAGATAGAAATAGAACATAAAGCAAAAGAAAAATCAGAAAGAAAAAAAAGTGGTCTGTAGAAAACTGTCATCAGGAGGAGGAGGTAAGCGAGGCAGAGAAACAAACAGCAGCAACAATGAAAAAGAACAAAAGGACCAAAAAAGGAAGGGGGAAGAAATGAGGAGAAACAGAAGAGAATGGAAATTCAGACATTTTTTTTTCTATAAAGTGTCACCAATTACTTAGCAAAAAGTTGGAAGCATTAAACTATGCAGGTCTCTTCTCTGAAGAGTTAGCAACTCAAAAGATTAACCCCAAAGAGCTGAGTGTATTTACAAGCAAATGGAGCTGGTGAATTGGGCATCTTCCTAAGTCTGTGATGAAATTCTGTAATCTTAACCATTTAAATGCTCTTCTGTGAATCTGAGGCATATAAGTAGTGCACTAAAATATTCTCCTTTAGCTAGTTTTATCATTATCATTTGAAAACTGCCTATGTGCATGTAACTGATGTTTGGGGTGTACACTTCTCCTTCTGCATAGTCCTGCCTATTCATAATCTATAACAAGAATGTCTCAAAACCCAAATGGATACAAGACTGCTGTTTTCCTATATGAGTCGTTCTCATTAAAAAACATCTCTTTCACCATTTTGGAAAGATTTCCTTTTTAAACTGTTTTAATAAGCAAATGCTGTGAACGTGAACTAATACTTTTTTTAAAAAAGATAATGAGCCAATTCTTGCTCTTTGATCTACAAAAGCAGGCACTGTCATGAAGAACTGAATATAAGTATCAGAAGCTGGCTAAAATTAGCAACAAATTACATAGAAATATAAGACATGCTAAGAAAGTTATTTGGAACGTCTAGTGATTAATACGCTCTTTATACCATTAAAAATATGTGCAACACATGCATATTCTTTAAGTAGTGCCAGGTACTGCTGCATGTATCATTGCAGCCCAACAAGGCTTTATGTCCACTGTATTGCAACAAATGAGTGTAAAAATGCAAATTCTACAGAAACTGAGAAATTAAGCCAAATCAATAAAGCTCAAGTTTGTGTAATGTTTTTAAGTGTTGCAAAGAAATAATTTTAAACAGAATTACTTGTGTAAGGGAAAGAATCCACTTTTTTTAAGGCTAGTAAATGTCACTTCTAAAAGAAAATCAATCTGGAAGGAGGGAGACAAAGAGTATGCAATTAAGAACAAGTATTTTTAGAGATGCTAATAAAAATGTATTTTAACACAAACCATAACAGATTTTTGATAAGGATTTGGTTTTGTTTAGCATATTCATAGCCTAGCAGTGTCTACATGGCTATATCGTTGCACTTCAGAATAAGTGTTACTAAGCCTTCCAATATTTCTTGTCTTAGATAGGGCCTTCCAGAAGATCATCCCAGCTACCAGCACATAAAGTAGCTGAAAATAGTCATTCTGACAAGCCTCACATAAGAAGAAACAAACAAACAAAAAACCCCCACAAAAACACCAAACCAAACCAAACCAAACAACCTAATGCAAATCTTTCATTTGGTCATACATGGCTCCACAATTCATATTTTAAGTAATTTGCTACTTCATTTAACATGAGGAAAAAGGTCAGGGCTGAAGACATAAAGAAATGAAATCTCACATATTAAACATCATGAAACTAACTTGCTGTTTGTATCAATTTTGGGAGGGAGGGGTGGGGGAAAGGAAAAAAAAGGGAATTTCTGAGAGGAGTGCATTCTTTAGTCTTCACACCATCTGAAGCACCATAACATGTCCTTATTTCCCTGATGGTATACATAATCCTCTTTACTTTATGCGACATAATTGAAAAGAAAGGAAAAATAAAAACTTTGTCCACATGACATTCCCATTCAGATTTGGGAAGTGAGCTGTTCTAGACACTGAGAAACCCTTTTACACTCCCTCCAGCTTGAGGTTGCAAAAAGAATTGGAAGAAAAGCTGCTGAGGTGATCAGTTGGGTAGAAGGGCTGAATTATGAAAGAAGATTAAAAAATTAAGAGTGCACAGCTTGACAATTCCCGAAGACTTCAGGGCCAGGCTTTTAATTGCAAAAGTTAACTGTGGGTCTGAGTTATTTCACAGTTTGACACTTTGATGACTATAGTCTGAAAATAAGAGAAAAACATTACATAGATTTCCATGACAATAATAAACACATTTAAATGGCACTGAGAGGGCTAATACTGAAATATTGAAAGGAAATAAGGAACCAGAAAATACAGACTTAACATTAAGAAACTACTTCTAGGCAATTAAATGCTATTCTAATGGAAGATAGAAATAATTTCTCAGATCAGTAAGATTAGGCTACATGCCAATCTCATAAAGAAAGTTGTAGAAGCAAGGGGCAGTTGGGACTAGAACAGAGAAAATGAGCCAGGAAGCAGTTTTTCGATGGACTTAGAAGACCCAACAAAATTTTGCATCTTCAAAAACAATATATTAAAAGGTAAATGCTTATAAATTTCTTTCTGGCAGAAAGCAAATATTTCCAGAGAAACGTGCACCTATTTTCATCTGAAATTCAGAAATAAAAATAAAGATGGAAACAATACAGCAGAATCAATCAATATACAATAACAACTCCAACTGTCAGGGATTCTGCAATGAAATAAAAATGTTAGTCTCTCTTTTCCCCTCAAAAGCCTCATTATTAAAAAATTACAAAACATTGTTTCATAGGAAATAGGAAAAATCTATGACTGAAAGGGTCATCCATCAACTTAGTAACATAGTATCCGACTTGAAATAACAGTAGCAATTCAAAGCATATCAGAACCACTGGTTCATCATCCAAAAGTTACTGCAAACAAGTGCATGTATTTCATTTCTTAAAAATAATAAACTTCCCCCACTTCTATTTGAGGGTGTATTCATGTAAGGAGGATGGAAAGCACTGCAGCTCTATTCCACTGACCTCTATTAAAGAGGCCACATGCAGTAGCAGAGTATTCCCACTAAAGGGATGTCTCATTGGACCTAAAACACAGCCAACCATCATCATAATGTCAGATGGAATCTGCTCTGTACCAGGAATTACTAATGGCAAAGCACTGATTTGTCTCTGCCTGTCCAGAGGATAGTAATTTAACAAATCATCTACCTTATATGAATAAACACTTTATTCCTCTTTACACTGGTCACTGAAAGCAGAAAACTTATCAAGAAGGATAGAATTCAATGAGAATATAGTTCAAAGAAATTGAATGTGAATTGGAGATAATAACATCATCTTCCCGCAGGCTGGTACCTTCTATTTCTTCACAGTCTTTTCTACCATCCTCTTCTATGGTGTATAAAAACATACTCTGGTTTATATTGCTTTTATTTTTGAGAAATTAATTTACACTATGTGTGGACTTTTCCTAAACATTTTCTGAACATTTCTGAGCACTTTATGGATGGACCATTCCACAGCCATATGAAACATTCAGTGTCAAAAGGGGAAGCAAAGATAATAGCTGTAAATCTTGCTGGCTCTGTTAGAATGCTTCAAATCAGGACTGCTTGGAGCACTGAAATCACAAATACATTAAGAGTTCAGAAGGCCAAAGGATGCTAATGATGCCAATACACCGCCAGCTTTGTTGGTTTCAGCATAGGTCAGTAACAGTGTTGATAAGTGTCTCTGTATCTGTTGTCATTACAAGGTGCTTGACCAAATAACACTGCAGAAAAGTAAGTTTAAGATACTAGTGCGTAACTTAGCAAAATGATAAGGTTGCAATGAAACCATGTAACAATATGTTCCAATAACAGTTTTTAAATCAAATTACTTTTTTTTTTGTTATGTACCTTTTCCAGATTATTCATTTTTTACATTTATTCATAATTGCAGCTGGTTTAAGTAGACTACCTTTAATAACAACAAATATTACAAGTAAAACAAAGAAAGTGAAACTATTAATAATTTATGCACAAAATTCTTTCACTCTGAAGATCCTGAACAAACAGTAATTAATTTAACCTCACAATACCCCTGTGAGGTAGGTAATTACTAACAGCCCCATTTTACATGTGGGGAAACTGAGGCACATACAGGTTAAGTAACTGGCCCGAAGTCCAGGTACAGAAACCAAGTACCTGACAGCCATCTTCTGTTTCTTAGCCATCAAATCACCCTTCCTCACTAACAAATTTAACTGGAATATGTACAAATACTGCAGGTGTGTGAGCAAGCATGTGTGACTAGTGTTTGAGCATAAAAACAACTCTGTGTTTCTGTAAATGCATCACAATAGATATATATATATAAAAGATAAAATGCTAAGATGTCATGAATATAGTTCAGCAGATTCACAACCTAGCACTAGTGAGACTTTTCATTCAAAGATAAACCAAGACACTATGAATGGGAAAATGGAAATAGTACTTTTTTCATTTTTAAAATAATTGATTTGAAAGTTATTCTTGTCAGGAAATGAAGGGTTGCCTTTATTATCTGCTGGGTATTATTAATACAGTTATGGCAATACTGATATCTCTTTAGAAAACAGTGTTTTTAAGACATGACAAACCAACCTCACAGGAGTGCTGCATGAATCAAATTAATAAGCATAGAAAAACATTACTACAGGCACTATATTTTGCTAAGTGTTAATTAGAGTACTGAGTGGTTAAATATTCTACTGTGTTCCAAAAGACTCCTGTTATCAGAGACACAAATCACCCTGTATTAAATGTATAAAGGTAGCTGATAAAGCATAAATTAGATGTGTGACCTTGTTCCAACATTGTTCTTTGCTGATCAGACAAACTTTGGGAGAACAAGCCGAAGCTGGAACTTCCATCCCGTCCCTTGTCCATGAGGCTAATCTGCCACTCCCCCGCCCTATACAAATAACCCACTTTAGATTTATTTCACAGGAACAAGTAAGGTGTTTGCAAGACTATTTTATTCTCTGTTCCAGCTCATTTCCAATAGAAAAGGCATAAAGAGCTGGTGAGAAGGGAAACCCTCTGGTGCAATGATCCCCAGCATTTCCAATGCACAGCACATTTTGTATTTGCACGTCTCTTCAAGAAACCCAGACTCAGATACACATAACACCTTGGATTTCCACATAGTCTGGCATACAACAGTCAGCTAGAGCATTGCTTCTCTACAAAACAGTTTGCATGGCACTTTATAACTACGTAAGCAGAAATTTTAGAACAATTTTTGAAATTATTTTCCTGAGCAGTTTGCAAGTGCTTTTCAGAATCTTCACTTAGACTTCTTCACCTAGTTCCTTACAGTAAATGTATAATCTAGATGTTCTTGTGCTTTACACATACATCCTGTGGGGTTTGTGAGAGCCTACAGTACTACACTGAATTACTACATCCCAGTCCTTTGCATTTGATGACAATATGCTCTAGGATATCCACAGCTACATGGAATGCATATGAGCATTTTAAGACAGTTCTTTTCTGTTTTATCAGCATTCATTATTTTCTGTTTGTTTATTCAGAAAGGTATAGTTATCTATCTGTATCCTCCTTAAGCAAGGTGATGTGTGAGCTTTTCACTAGCATCAGTACAACATTCAGTGAGTAAAGAGCTATTTATTCTTTATTGAAGGCAAAAAGTGAAGAGATTATATAGGTTTCTGAGAGAAGTATCCTAATCCCAGGCAGCTGTGACACATAGGATGCCAGATATTTAAACTCATCACACCACAGTCCGTTTCCTACACGGCTCCATAAACCTCAGGGAAAAGATCAGTGGGGTGTGGATTCACCCCACTCCTTAGAGATGCAGAGGTCGGGACTAGGAAACTCTGACCCAACTCACAAAATTGGGATTAGGAAACTCTGACCTGACTCACAAGCCTTTCTGCAGGCAGCTCTGCCAGAAGCCCCACCACCCGCCCTGCAGAAACAGGGGCCAGCGGTGGTAGGGACCGAGTGACACCCTGTGGCGATGGAAAGGAAATACGAAGCCCTAAATCACAGCCCATCCTCCCCATGGTCCTCTGGACTGTCAAACCAATCGGAGCAGAAAAGGTCAGGTAAGACTTTGCCCACCCCTGCCTTCAAGGGCAAACAGCCAGGGAAAATCCCACAGACGGATGCGGGTGGGAAGGGGACGGCGGTGCGCTACCCCATCCTGCCCGAGGAGAGCTCTGACCTACCTGGCACCTCTGCCCTTATAGGAAGTTTTAGAAAAATAACCATACAAAGAAAGCGAGTTAAAAGAGGTATTTACACTCTCTGGAAATTTAAAAAGAGACAGGCCACCAGCAGGGGCTTTTACAGGATAGCTCATCCGGCAGCTGCCATCGTCCTAGAGGTGCTTGCTCAGGAGACAAGAAGAGAGCAACTGAAATGACTGTCCGCAAGTGAAGGCACCTGATCTGGAAATAGCATCAAGCTGGTGTTTGTCTTTCAAAGGGATGGGTTTGGGGGAGATACTGGTGCTGATGGTTTGTCAGGACTTGCTACACTTACAAGAGCATTGCAGTATATTGTGAGATATCTTAATTAACACTTTACTTGCTTTAATCCACAGAAGGGCCTAAGTCTATATTCATTAGATTGTCTCTCACATGTTTAAGTTAAGAGCTTGTATCGACTAGGAGTGCATTTGTCTCCTCGCTCAGTCCTCTCCCAGTACAGAAACACTTGGACTCCTAAAAAAATGTCACCGTGTTCAACCAACCACCTGTTCTGGTCTAGTCGCTTGTGTAAAAATCACCTTTTCAGGCTGAAGAGTCCCAGCCTTCTGCTGAATACCTCAATTAAAAATATAATTAAAAAGTTACAGTAAATCCTTCTAAAAATAAACATAAAGAACTAGAGCATACACAGAAAAGAAATAAGGTGGCATTGAAGGTGCCTAGGGCTACAAATTTGCTACCATAGTTTGAGTTTCAATCGTAACGAGTTCCCAAGCCTCAGAGTGAACACAAGACGTACTGTCCTTCTTCCTCGGTAACTGATGATGGACACTTTTTTCCATGGGACTGATAAGAAAACTCCTCTCCACCAGCATTTACAGCCATATTTGCAATTTTGTGACATCACCGGGGAAAAAATAAAACAATACAGAGAAGAGTCTTTCGGTTTTTGTGTTCAGCTGTATGTATCAGCTAACCAGGTAACTGTGCATCTCCCTGGAGTTGATGCTCAAAACCACGCCTGAGTGATTGCCTACAAAAATATAGAAACAAAAGGCAAGCATTAGCGTATTTCAGGCACTTCACAATAAATCACCCTTTTATTGCAGGGACAAGTCAATCTCATAGAGAGTAGCTTTATCAAACAACAGGTCAGGTGAAGGTTGGTGCAACAGCTCCATGTACCTACAGCATACTTTCACACACAGCTTTAGCTCATGGTGGTGGATTTGTGGTGAATTCCTAGGGTTTCTATCCCAGTGACAGCATATGTTGGTTCTCTTTGTGCCTTAAAAAGGTGTAGTTGTCTCAAGGGGTGCAGGTGAGGGAGGAGAATGGAACCTGAGGCGTCCATTCGACATGCCACTGACCTGGGACTGGACACTGACCGGCATCAGCAATAAGGGAACTCTGTAGCTGTTCAAGCTGCCACTTCTCCCAGAAGGAGTCACTGCAAGGTAATGGTGTTGAGGAGTCCCAAGGTGGGGGTTGCGATAAAGTAGGCAACATAAAATATATAGAAAACAAAAGAAGTGGATGGGTAAGTCTGGAAATACTGTACTGTGGAAAGTCAAAAGTTATGAGAAGAGAGAGAATAAACAGAAATCCAGGCCTGTAACTCCCTGCTGTGCACAGAGTGGAGGTTGCTACTGACATCTCCCAACAGGGAGGGAGAAAGCTCATCAGAACTAAAAGGGATCTCCATAGCATAGGAACCTTCTGCAAATAATGTTGTAAAACAGAATTTAACATAAAGCAAGGAGTATAACATGATTCATACTCTAGCCAGATAAAATAGAGGAGTATCATTAAGAGGAGTATTTTCTTGGCAGTACTGAGCAATACTGGAGCTAGTGGAAAGTGTTGCAAGTAACAAAACAGCAAGCAGAACTTACAGTCTTATGTCTTAAATAAAGTCTTGTGTCTAAAAGCTGTACAGTAGCTGACAAATATGGACGATTATGATCCACAGAAATGAACTCTTTACGCTCCATTGGAAATATTGCTGGTGTTGACAACCTGGCAGAAGCACAAATCACCTTGAGATCTGCATTTGCTGTCTTTAAGTTTCACATCAAAACATCATGATTTTGCAAGTCTAACCCTAATAATGCTCTGCCCAGACAGAAGATTTTTTATTATTTTTTTTCCACCCTCTGAGCAAGGAGTGCAGGGCAAGTAGAGATTACATCTAAAGCATTACAAATCAAGGTAGCATTTCTTTATTCCAGCATCCCAAGCTGCCTTATATAAACAGGCAATAAGGGACTTTCTACCATTAAAAGAAGTCATGCTTTTGTATATTACTAGGGGTGTCTGAATGCTCCACTTTCATAGGCATGTCTTCAAGGACTTTGTTAACATTCAGCCTTCTCCTTTACAGACCCTGGAGATGAGTTGATCAAACATTTTTAACGTAGACTTTGTTTTTCCAGGGCTATTTTTGGAACTAACTCCAGTAAAGTCAGGAGTACAATCAAGGTCATCTGGTAAAACCTGAATGAAAACACAGTGATACTCATACACAAAGGTTGTCAAAGAAAAGATAGAAATACACAAAGCAAAGCAGGAGGCTGGATTCTTTCCTTGTGTTCAAAGCTAACATCTCCAAGAACCTAGAAGCGGCACACAGTTCAGCAAATGAAAATAAAGACATGGACAACAAACGACAAAGGTGAAACCCAAGATAAAGAAATATCTCTGCCAAAATTCTGTCCTTCCCCAGGCTACCTCTGGTGCAGCTAAAACACATCTTCCGTGGTTCATGAAGACATTACAGCTGCGTGTTACACCATGAATCTACTGCTACAAATGCCAAAGGCTTTGGGTTATCTGATTTATTTTCACAGAATGTGTAGAAATGGAACTGGGGAGCTTTTTCCACTGTCTACACTTTTCAGACTGTGACTTGAAAGCAGTCTGAACACAATGGTAAATTTTACAAGAAATGAACTTTATAGATCAGCACTCTGTGTTACCTTGGAAATAAGCACAGAGTGCCAGGACATGCACTTCCACCTGACACTGAAATAGTTTGCACTGAGAGATATTCACAACAAGTTTCCCTCGTGAGTTCCTTATGACCACTCCATGAATACTAGAAATTTACCAGGTATATTAGGAAAGATTTATGATACTTTTTATAAGGGAATAAATTTAATGTTTCTAATCACAAAAACTTTTAGTGACACTGGAATATGATGGCAAATATAGCAATGGATTTAGATACAATCCATACATTAGCCTGTATCAGAAGCAAGCCAGAAGATTATAACTGAGATACTCCTTTGTTAGTCATGTACTGAGACTGAGCAGAAAATGAAAAAAAAGCTAAAGTGAAAACAAACATCAATTAAAAATAAATTACTTACGAAAATTTATAAACTAAAAATGAAGTTACCTCTTGCGTTACCTAATGTTTGAGAGTCCAGATCATCATCAATAAACTCCTCACCCTGGATGATGTTCTGGGTGTCCTCACTATGATTAACAGGGCTTGTCATCTCCTGTTCCTTTTCATTATGCATCTGGGCGTAGACATTTCTGCCTGGCAGTTTCCTAAATCAGACAAGAAGAAAAAGTCTTCTAATGGAGTCCTTCATGCTATCAGAGCAGAGCTCCAACAGAACAAAGTCATTTCAGAATCACAAAACAGCACCAATCCCACCCTTCTTTAGTTTTGTGTTCACAACCTAAACTGATCAACTCCTTATTCTCAGTTATATGTAACTTTATCACCATGTTCATACCAATATAACAATTAAGCATCAATTTCTGACTAAGATTGACAAGGAACAATACTGAAACAAAAAGTTACTAAAACCACAGAAAAAATATTTTAAGAACTCAAGCAATAAAAAGGCCCAGCAGGCACTCATTCCGAGTTCCAGGTGTCTTCACAAACACTAAGCTGGGTCACAATCATCATCACATCTCCCTGGTGAGGTGGGCTGACACTGAAGGGTGATAGGATCGAATGGCACTCTTATACTCCATCAGGATTGAGGAGAAAGAAGCAGGAGTAATCCAGGAGCCAGGGAATGGAAAGGGAGAAGAGATTGAAGAACCAGGAGACTAGGACCAAGGGGTAAGGAGTAAGGAGGTAAACAGGCATCAGTAAGGGCAGATAGGAAGACAAGAGGGTCATGGAGTTAAGCAGGCAGCACTGAAGGAGATGGAGTGTAAAGCTTTGCCCACAACTATTGGGAACTTCTGAATTAGACAAAACTCACTATAGCAGACAGCATTTAATCCATTCATTCTGACTGAGTCTAGAGAAACAAAAAGCATGTTATGAAATGGCTCTGTGTCCTGGTTTTGCTAGGATAGCGTTAATTTTCTTAGTAATTACAATAGCTGTGTTTTAGTGTCAGTGTAGAACTTGTTATGCGAGGAATGTTGATAAAAGAACTGGTGTTATTAGTTGCTGATGGAGCTCAAGGCCACCATATTTCACTGTTCACAGCTGCATCAGGACTGGGAGGGAGAAGTGCAGCGAATAGCAAAATCCAAAATTGACATTTGGACGTGCCAGTGAGATATTCTATATCATGTCACGTCATGTCAGTATATTAACCAGGGTTGACCGGAAGATGGTGGTGTTGTCTCGGGGATCGCTCGGGCTCTCGCTCTTCTGGGGTTTTCCTTTTGGGACTGTCTCTGCTCCGGGATCTCTGGCTGGCACAGGCTGGGCATCACTCAGTGGGTGGTGAGCAATTGCACTGTGCATCATTCATTTGTATATTCTGTTATCACTGTTGTTATCATTATAATTTTATTTTAATTAGTAAATAGTTTTTACCTCAACCTGTGAGTCCCCTTGCCCTTTTCCTTCCAGTTCTCTCCCCTACTCCCTGGGCAAGGGGGTGGGGGAGGGTGAGAGAGCAGGCTGTGCTTGGCTGCAAGGTACGAGCCAAAGGGGTGCGTCCACCCAAACCACCACACTCTGTCACCGCTAAGGAATAATTAGTGCCATGACTGAGACTGGGAGGCTTAAGACTTAGTTTTGATAATGAGTTCTTAACTAGATTAACTTAAGATAAACTTTGTAAAATCAAAGGGAATAATCAGGGACTTCTAACTTCACCACAGAATTTATGGTTTAAAAATTTCTCCAGAGCCACCCTCCTTGGTGTAGCTGCATTCACCTGCAATCTGCCTGAGCACATAAGGACATCCTTTCCTAGGCACTAAGCAGACACTTCTAATTAGGGATTTGCAGGTTGTGAGCTCTGTTTCCTACACTGCGAGAAGCAGCTTGACAGCTTGATCAGCATGACAGCAAATCATGGCTGTCAAGGTCTGTGCTTAAACACAGATTATTGCAATGGGCAGACAACAAGAAGAAAAGAGAAATCGGGGTTGGACTGCTGAGGTTAAGCTGTGGTTTCTGCTGAGCTCTTTTAGACAGTGAAAAGATAGAAAAAGTGACACAAATTTTCAGCATCTCTCTTAAAAATGAGGATCTTCTATTTTCTGGCAGCAGTTTGAAAGCTGGATAAATACACAGGTTGCTCTGTTTTCTCTAGATTTTTGAAGATCACCTGTCTTTAAATGTCATTTCAGAAGAAAGGTTGTTTACCAAGTGGCACCATCTTAGTTTGAGATAAAATTTACTGGAGCAAATTATTTTGAACAGCACCTTCCATTGTATCAAAGTAATTAGAATAAATAGAAATTGCTAAACAAGTAAAGATGACTGAAGATTATCTCCTCCCTTTAATTTGAACTAACCAAGAGATTAATTGCATCCTATACACCTATATATGTACACACAGAGAGACAAAATTATATACACATATAGAAATCAGGTATTTTATCCCATTATTTATAAGCAGTACAAAGGAAGAAATCAGATTACTCTTCTTTTCTGTATCTCAGTGAGTATGGAGTAAATAAAGCACAGGACTAACCAAATGCAAAGGCCAAGGATGGAAAGAAGGTCTGATAGCACAATGCTGTGCTATTATGACCACTTAATAGGTCCAAGGGCTCCTCCAACACAAACATACATAAAGCCAAGCCCTGCATCACTCTCCTCCCATTAACTGGATGAAAAAAGCTATGTTGAAAAGAGGAAGGATGTTCCTCATTACCAAAACTAATACATTAGGTAATTATTATTTTTTTTTCTCTAGGGCCAGTAACTCCAGACTGTTTTTAATGTGTCTGCTCACAAAACTGGTTATGTGGAAACCAAAATCCCTCTCAATCAGACCTGCATCAAACCTGTCAAATTGCTCACTTTCAGTCCAGCACCAAATGTCTAAGGGAAACAAAACCCAGATGGTCTTTGCAACACATCTGCAGAATTAGCACATATGTTTCTGCAATAATTGGAGGACGTTCTCAAAACTGTATTTCTGACAGACTGTAGGAGCATCAATAGGATTATCAAAATATTTTTGACATAATAAAAATGTTATCTATCTCAAACCCATACGGCACATCAGACCTTTGCAGTAAAGTAAAGGGAGGAAAGCTGCTAGTCTAACTGTTTGCTCAGTCTGAAAGACCTGCCTGAAACCAGGGCAAGAAGGTGTGTCCTTTTGTGTAAATCCAGAGGCTTCAACTCACGTCTGGTAAGACTTAACTACTTAGAGATCACCACAATCACAATACATACTATTAAACATATGAAGGAGTTCCTGAATGAAGAAACCTCATGAGTTCACAAATAACCATTAAACATAATGTTTTTAAGAGCACTTCATGGGTTATGGATAAAAGGAGAAAAGGCATAGGCTGTTATTTCTCACTCATCTAAACTTCACAAGCCAAATCCTGCTAAGTACAGATCCTTCATGGAAGGTATAAAATTGAGGTACTCGGCAACTCTTCTGTACTTTCCTTCTCACACTTACAGAGGAAAGCATCTTAGACTGTAATACAGAGTATGGATGGGAGGAAGGTCTTATGAAGGCATACACTGTAGGCATTTGACCTTTTATACATTACAGAGATCTCTAAGTGTTTCATACTGGTTCAGTTTTACAAGGAAGAGACTCAACCAGACTGAAGAAAATGATAGTCCAAGCCTGTTCAAGATGCATTTTTAACACATGCACCTTACAGATTTGTAAGGGACAACCACCCTGTGGGAAGAAACAAGATGTGGATACTGAAACCTTGCTAAAGATAGGCCCGATTCTGCCAATTTTCGTGTCTCTAACATGTAGGAAGGAAGTTGCTACCCCTAATTATACAGAGAGAAACTCTTGTATACCCTGATGTGCTTTGCTCTTCTTAAGGAAGCGATTTATGCTGAGTCCAATGTAACTGTTTGAAGTAGGCAGAGCTGAAATGCTTGGATCTACATAAAAGACTACTGTGAAAACATGACAAGACATGAAATTTGACCCAAGAGATTTATATCAGCAGTATGAAAATTGAAAGCACATTTATAAGAACAGAAAAAGATTATGCAATAGTTTCTTTTGGGGGTTTACTCTTCAGCTGCAAAATGCATGTGCTTCACATCCATCACTGGAGACAATTACCTCTGCTGAGCAGCACTCCATGGTTTACATTTTTAGTTCCTTTTGTTTTCTCTGTAGTATTTTATTTCAATCATGAAGAAGAAGAATTATTCATGTCTACTTTGAAGACCATAAAAATATGAACTGGAGACTTAATACTGCACAGAACTATTAACTAACATCATAGCACATGGCTTTTACCAAGCTCTCCAGGTCCCACACCTTTTAGAACATATTCCAGAAAGTATTTTTTTTTCCTCTCTATATTCACAAATTCTAATCAGTTCATACCTAAAACTATTTGCACTTAAATATGTTCAAGCAAGGAACAGCAGGAGGAGGATGAGATATTGATTCCCACTCATTTAAACTCTTTAGTTTCTTTGGCTTTCAATTCTTTCCTTGTGGAGCCAACATTCATTGGCCTTTATGCAACTTCATTCATTTTCCAGAAGCCCGATTAAAATTCTGTTTAGTATCAAAAATAGGAATATATTCACATGGCAAAGGATATGGAATAATGTAGCACTCTCTTGGAACCTAAATAAAACTAACAACAATAATAATCCATTAAATAGAATACTTTATTGTGGTGTTGGCTTTATGATGTTTGGATTAATGTTCAGATGACTGACTTCTTTGTGCTTTAAGGCACTCCTGATTTACTTGCCTCTTTCATTTCAGAAATCTTTTCTACATGCTATTACTTTGATTTCTGAGGAAGTTTTTATGAAATATTATGGATCATTAAATTAGTGCCAGTTTTTTTTATACCTAAATGGCATGGATTGGGACTAAACTTGCTCTCATGGAACATAAAAGTAGTATAAGCAAGGTGGAGATAAAAGATAGCTTTTCTTCAGAGACTGAAAATGAGACAGGAAGTCAATGAGGCAGAAAGATAACACAGTTCTGCTCCAGATTGTGGAAATGACCCAGGAGGGGGTTCATTTACCAAAAGTGGCACTTGAAGGTAGAAAAGAAAGAATATACACAAAATGGTATAAATTTGCCTGAAGTAGATTCACTGTGATTTATGAAAACCATGTATACTACTTTAAGTATACTGGCAGTAGTTTGCATACAAATTAAAAGATGAAGATTTTCATACTCTTTCAGAGAATCTTGCTGCTAACTAGGTAAAATACCTAAGAAGAAAAGCCAACAATTTGCTCAGATTTGACCACTCTAATATCCTGTTGTTATACAGAAGTCAAAAATAAGAAAGGAATGATTTCATATCTTCCACTAGTAAGATAATGATGACATAGCAGCTTTGATGTGGCTAAAATATAATTTTCCTTTCTTCCACTTTGCCTAGTGCAGACAGTGTTATTTGCCTTCTCTATACTGTTGCCCAGGACCCCACACCATAGAAACTTGCTGTGGAGGATGAAGAAATCTTTTCTGGATGGCAGCTTGAAACCCACAAAAAATAAAAGTTGTTTCAAAGGGAATGGAAGTGTGTTTTTACTTCACCAAATTTAGTAAAGATGCCATGGTAAAGAAAAAATATATGCAGGTCCCAGATCTGTATTTGAAAATAGACCTGATTTGTCAAAAATATTTTCCAGCTGCTTCATATTGTTCCAGTCAAAAGAAGCAGCTGTAGTCCATTTTACCTTGGTGCTTAAACAACTGAAGCATACTAGTGAGTATTGCAACATATTGTTAGCTTGAGGCATTAGAGCAGTGACTTCCATACTCAGAAAGTAAGAGCAAAGAAAAGGCAAATTATTTGTGGCTTGCCCACCATTCATGTTCGTTGGCTGCACTGCCTCTTATGCTGCAGCCACAGCCAGATTTAGCAGCTGGGATATTACCTCTCACTCCTTCCTGCCATGCTGAAAATTCTTCCTCAAACTATCTAAACCAATCTTTGTTCATTTGTGGGATACGACTAGTTTTTTAAACCATAAGCATTTATCTTTTAAAATTTGCTTTTAATTTGCTGGGTAAAAATAGTCCTAATCTGAATTGCTTACATGTTCTAATCACAAAGGATCAAAACCCTGCATCTTTCAACACTTTCTGCAGTTTTTTTGGTTGGTTGGTTGTAGGGTTTTGGGGTTTTTTTTTGTTTTTTTGTTTTTTGTTTTTTTTTTCTTTCCCCTAAAGCAACTAACACCTCTCAGGATTGCCAGGAGTCATTCCACAAGCTCCAGGGACTCCAGCACCAGTTTTTTTGAGCATGTGTTCCTGGCATGAAGTGAGTGGATGCACAAATAGGCCATTAGATAAAGTGTGTGTTTGTGTGAGATGAAATGATAAAGGCTTGCAATTTTATTGCACATAAGAACAGAGGGCAGCAGTCTTCCTAGTCAGTGTTTAAGTAGTTGGGATTAGGGCATATTAGAATCAATGTTACCTACAGTCACCTAATCATGAGCTAGACAGCCATGACAGCTCTGATTATCCAGTAGACCATACAACTTTAGTTTTGATTAGAGTAGTGGGAAATTATACAATTTTAATCTTTTTAATAGGCGTTCCTTCAGGAGCGATGAGATAGCACTAGTTTTTTACCATGTATATAACTAATCAGCCAAAATCCCACTACCTCTGTATGAATCTACCTCTAGTTTTCCCCTACCCCCTTAATTAATTATATAAAATACTCTCTTTGTTTTCTGCATATGAGGCATCTGACACAGAAATTTATACAGGATTTTTATTTTTAGATCACTGCTCTCCCCAAAATTAATTTTGTGAGATTTATTTCTTGCAAGGGACACCAATTTTTAGCACTGGGTATTGCAGTTTTCAGAAAATGAGAAATTAAACAGGAGCAGCAAGTTTCATCACAGCTGTCCTGATTGCCCTGATGCATAGAAAAGAGGTATTAGATTAGTCCCTGATGTCTTGTCAGTATCGTCTTTCATCTCACAATTCTGCCTGACAAAAAATAGTGTAAATTAAGACCCAAGTTCTTAAAACATGAACTTCAAAAAAATCTGGGCAGAGGGCAGGCGACTGCATGGGGACAAGGGGCTTTGGCACTCAGGAACCATTGGGCAACGTAGGCATGTTTCTCCATTTTCTACTGAAGTTGTACTATGGTCTACACAGAAGTCCCCTATTTTCTCTTTACTTTTCATCACAAGTCCTGAACAGTGCTTCTGCTTGTTGCAAATGGATTAAATGCTCTCACATACAAAGCTGTAACCTCCCTGCTGACCCAGTCACCATCTTATCTTCAAGCCAGTCTTTCCATCCTGCATCTTTCCTGGTATCAAACTTAACCTTAAGTAAGGAATTGTCCTTTGGGCTGGCAAAGAGAGAGAGACAACAGTCCAAGGCATGTCCATGACTTGCAGACAATCTGCTTTGCCTGTACCCCAGTGCCAACTTTAGACCCAATTTGTGTAGTGCAGCGATAAAACTAAGATTAATAAACATTCCTCTGGCTTGGGGATAAAACAAGTTTTAACCCTTCTCTGAAGGGAGTATCTGACTATCAGCTTACATAAATGAAAGGAAAGCACCATTAAATGTCTTCCATTTTCTCCTTAATTTTGTGAATCATACAAATAAATTACGGACAGTATTGACATTTCAACACCTTATACATATCTGTAATTTTTAAGTGGAAATAATTCATATTTATATTGTATGTCTTGTCTGAGTCATCATAGGGCCCAGTAAGTGTTATTCTGCTGAAATTATCTTCTAAAATCGAACTATTTTTGTTGCCTATGGCATTCTTTCAGCAAATTAATTTTTAATATATGGGCATGTAATATTGACAAGCTGCCTTTGTGCATTACAACTTGCAACCTTTGTATCTATAAAGAACATTCAGTTTCATAGCCTCAGTCCCTATAGACCAGTTTGTAAACTTATATACTCACTGTACTGACTTTAAAGGGACTATACTCATAAGTACTCCATGGGAATCAGCAATTCACCATCCGTCTTTATAAACACAGGAAAGACTTTTTTTAGGGGATTAAAGATTTGAGTGGGAGAAGAGTTCACAGGGAGCACACAGGGAAAAAAGTAATTTTTCAAATGTAGCACTGCTTAAGCACTCAATATTCTTTGAAGATCAAATTGCAAATGAAGGATGCAACCAAAAAAAATTGTCATCTTGGAAAAGATTAGCAGGAATATTTAAAAATTATTCTGCCAAATATCTCAGAAACTGATATGATATGGACTAATACTGAATACTACTGTATGGTCATTCATCAATGCCAACAGCAGTTTTCAGGCTACTGAGAAACATTTGAATATATCTCACAGTTCTCACTCACACCTAAATTAAACTCCCACGAAATTTAAATGCAAATTATCTTAACAAATCATATACAGAAGTGTGAGAGACATTAAAACTCACAGTTTGCAAATTGTACTATAGTTTCCTCTTTAATAAAAGCTCTATTTATAAAGCAATGGTTCATTGGGCATTTCAGAAAGAACTCAAGAAAAACATTTTTTCTTCCTTTCTTGAATATTTTATACTTCTTTTGCGATGCAGTAATTGTGTCTGTTATTTAATTGCTCTCATTTAAGAGCTAATAAAAGATATAAATCATACACAAGCAAGTTTTATGATTCCATACTACAAACAGCAAATCCTCCATGTATTGTTACTGAAATAATATAATTATATCACATCAACCATTTTTATGCTTTTCCTTGCTGCAGGCACTTAGAATAGCAAAATGGATTTTTATTCAGTTGTAGACAGTCGGATACAGCATTCTGTGCTTTGTCCTTTAGAGCAATCAGCCACTATGAGCTCTAAGAAACTTAGGTGCTGCAGTGAGCAAATGAAGACATCCTTGGAAAAAAGGGGTTTTCTCTATTGACTTAAAAACTATCTAAACAAACTCTTACTTAAATGCTATCTGCACTAGCACAAACTCAGCGCTGCACCCATTTCTATAAACTTATGCTTATTTCAAATAAAAATAAATCTTTTAAAAATTAGACAAACAAATAGGAACCCTCACAGAGTAAGGACATAAGGATTTGAGGATGATGAAGGCTTGTTTCCAGTATCCTCAAATCCAATAGCTTCTAAATGCCCCAGAGATACAAAAATACCAAGAGCACAGACTATGCTAACAAAAACTCATGAAGAAAATTCTTTAAATAGTTCAGCACCCTGGTAGCTCTGATTAAAGCTAACTGTGGACTAAAGATATATCGGACTGTCAAAGGCTGGCATGGCATTCCTTGTCAATTTTGAGAATATGTCTCATATAAGGGCCACTTCTAGAATTATTTCTCCCCCTAACACACTTTAGTGTCAAATTAATGCTAATCTGTTTCCATCAGTCATTCTATGTGGCATTGCCCCAGCAATTAAAATGTAATGTGTGCAAAGCGAAACTCCAGAGAGCTACAAGTTTTGATAAAACTACTTCTTTAAGCAAACCAGCACTGCAGATGCACTCTTGTTTCAGTTTATTCATAACTGCTAGGAGTAATGAGGTAGTAATTAATCAGGAATAATAGTTTAGCTCAGCTCTCTTTCTTGATGATATTATTTAGATGAGCTGAACAAACTCTCTATAGTTCCCGTGTTGCTGCTATTTATCTTGGAACACAGCAAGTGATAGCAAGCATCAGTACATTACCTTGATGTCTGAAAAGTTCAGAAAAACACCATTTTCAAAGTGGTGGACTTTTTGAAATTCTCTGTTTTTCAAATAACAAACTCTTTTGATGATCTGTGGATAAACCTAATTCTTAAAATGTATGTGTTTCTGATTAAGGTTTACTTGCCTTTTGAACTTGTAAAGGATAAAAGCCCCAACTGCGACAAGACAGATAACAAAGAGGACCACAATAGCCCAGTAGCCACTGCTTCCTCCAATCCTCTGGGAGTCTGAAATACAAAATAAAAGACCAGCTTAGCATGTTCTCTTTCACATCAGTCACATCCTTGGTCTTTCTTTTCTATCTGTCAGGTTTAAACCATCAAAACAATTTTTTATTATTTGTGCAACCTCTTTTTTTTCCACTCCATCTGTAGCCTCTTCAAAAAGGCAACAACACAAAATTAATGGGCAACTTGTGACTGAAGGACAGAGGACCAACTAAAAAAAACTCAAAAATCAAAATCCTGAAGATTTAATTATTTGCATACTCAGTGAGGTTTTTTCCTAGGAATCTAAAGTTATCATAGGAAATTATCCCATACCCTACATACATGGATTGCAAAGGCAAGGCTGTACTAATTTCAGAGAAGGAGAAATTAAGTCTCTGAACAACAAATGAACTCATCAAGGTTGTATGTTGGTAAAGGCTGGAATGAACATGGGTTCCTTTCAGTCACAGCCTTTTGTGCTGGCTAGCACATGTTAACCCAGACGAGGTACCACAGCGAGACTGTAGTATGATTCTACATCAGAGACGAGATAAAAGAGCTTTGTCTTCCACAGAGAGCTGGCAGATAAAGTACCACACCAGTATTTACATAAATGGATTGTAGTCAGCTAAGCTTTTCTCCCACAACACACTGGACTAAGAAAGAATGATATATTATGGGATATGATACACAAACAAAAATTAAAGGATATTCTAATATAAGGTTTAAGTCAAAGCTGAACTTTCTAGTTATCATCACTTTAATGTATCTCTGTTCAAAATACACACATGTATCCACACATACTTTCTTCAACCATTTTCCAGGTACACAGTAAATCCAGAGATGCAGGAAATGCGTGCAAAAAAACCCTGTTTCTACTCGTTTTACAGAAAGAAAAAGCATATAATTTATCTCAGGACAGGATTATCAATATAAAGACCCTACAGCAAGCTGATTTGAAGATCAGAGATACAAGGCAGATATGCCAGGCTATGTTCCAGACCCCTGGAGTTACATCTACAAGGTTAATGGCTGAAGTAAAGAATCTCTGCTTTCTCAGCAGACAGTGCAGACAAAGTGCTCTACCAGATGGTTTTTTTGAAGTCTGGTTGGCTCTTCCTTCAGGGCACTGTTTTGTATAATATAGGTATTTAGTTAATATCATGGTTACACAGAAAAAGTCAAGAAGCTTCTGAAACAAACCTTGAGGTATGACAAAATGGAAATATGTAAGAAATATTTATTTGGTGGTGATTGTTGACAAGTATCAAATGAAAATATATCCATAAATATATATGTGTGCATGTATGTATATATATATATTTATCTACATACATATATACACATATATATTTATGTATCTATATGTAACAAGTATTAAGGAAGTTTATATGTATGTGTGCATATGCACATGTATATATTGACAAAAAGATTTTCTCCTTAACTTATCAGAACTCAGATGGGCATCTAAAGGTTGGTCTGTTGGGAACTCTGTTTATATATTTACCTGAACCGGAGTCAGCTAAAGTCACTAAGACCCAGTATCCTCCCCTCAGAAAGAAACTGATGTTGTGTGCATTCAAGGCCTGCTTTATAGTTGCTATTCTCTGAAAATACAACAGAGAGAATGTCAGACGTCTCATACTCTGTTCCACTTCGAAATGCTCAATGCTCTAAAAAGGAAAATCTCTTCAATAATGGTGAGCAACTCAGAAAGAATTTGTCAATGATGAGCTGAAATCTTAAAGAAATTCCATATTTAAAAATCATGCAAAACTCCACAAGCCATAAAAGCTGAAAATGTGCAATCTTTATAGCCAAATCTTTCTTTCTGCTTACCCAAGCCTTTACATTTATCCAGAATGTGACAGACAGCATGTCATTTGCACACACTATTGGGTTTACCTTGGTCATAACTCACACAATACATAATCCATATTAAAAACCTTCCATTCTTCTAACCTAGCAGAAGAAAAACTGCAATGTCACTTTAGATTTCTTGCTATGAGGGGAATGCCATTTGATAATGAACTGCACACCATAACTTACTTCATCTCCTTACCTATAATGGGATGGATTCCATTTATACCTAATTTTTAACAATACTCTGTAGAAATATATACATCCATCCATGTGGAAAAAATCAAGATTCCTCCTATTTTACTCCAGTGGATAGAGCACAGTAAAATATGGTCTCTCACATTTTTATGGAGCAGAACCATTAAATATGCCATCATATCCTAACCCCAGATGACAAATTGCGTGAATTTTCCCTTCTACTTGCTTGTGTCTTTAACATGGGTAATTTTCTAAAAGATCGAAGCTAGTTTTATACTCTATGCCTTATAATTTAGGATATGACTTCCCACAGGATGCCAAATGAGTAATACACTTTATATCCATGAAACCTTCATGAGTAACCCCTTTTATGATATTATCAATTATGGTGCTCATCTTTGACAAGCCTTTGCAGTATAACAGATAGAAATCCCTGTAGTCTCTCTCATGTTATGGATAAAGACTACACAAAAGTTCAGATTCAAATATCCTCATTCATATTGAGGAATATCTAACTTTTGAAGCCATTCCACTGACTTTATCACATTTTTTGTAGGGGAACGACTCAACATAAGGTTGATGTGAGCATGGCTTTAGTTATTTCACAAGATAATTACTCCAGATAGTTCCTGATTATCTTTTTGCTCAATGTCTGAAAAGAGAATGGATATGACAACTTTAAAGTGATGCTGGCACCACTGAAATAGTTACATAGTCTCAGTCCAGGTTTATTCACGTGTTCCTAGTATACAATGCAAGAGAGGCCAGTACTTTAAGCTAATCTGACTTTCAGCCAGTAAATGAAATTACTGAACCCCATAACTTTGGATACATCATATTTTCCTGGCAGGCATTTGAGGAATCCAGCATTTGCTCTGGTTTTTGCTTAAATGACTAATACTTGTTTGTTATTTCTCTTCCCACTCTGGGTTCCTACCCAAGCCTATACAAACTACACTTCCATATGTCAAAAATTTTAATCTCATGTGAATCCAGCCAAAGGTTCTGTCTTATTTATTTCACTGTTAGATTGATGGTTGTTTCAGTACTCAAGGGTTGGTTTTTTTTCTGACCCAAGTTATTTATTAAGCACAGCGCAGCCACCTCTCCAACTTTTTAAAAAACAAATCCAGTGTTTGGAGCTTCTCTCTAGACTCTCTATATTAAGGGTCTTATACCAGCATTTGAATTTTCTGTCTTCTTTTTCTATATCCTTTTCAATTACAGTGTTTGACCATGTGAAAACAATGGCTCCTGCACTGTGGCATAAGAATGAAAAATAATGACACTATTTAAACTCCTACCCACTTATACATCTGGGGCTCTTATTTCCCCTTTTTGCCAAAGCAACTCACTGGGAATTTTCATGTAGTATTTTGTCTAGATAAGAGCCACAAATCTTCCTCAGAGCCACTGCTTTCCAGCTTACAGTTTAAATGCACTTTAATTGCCTTTTTCAACTGGACTCATCCCACCTGACATTAGACATGTAATAGATGTGCATAAATTAAGCAACTGAGTCTTCCTCTAGAGTCTGTGATTAGAATGAAATAACTTTTTAAATTGCTGTGTTCTTAAAGACAGGTTAAATCATACTCAGCTTTTATTTCTACATGCATAAATTTGAAAGAAAAAGGGCCGTTGTCAGTATGGAACAAAACTTCAAAATTATCCAAAGGGCTCCTATTACTACACTTCCAACTTATGACCTTTGTTATTGCTGGCTACTTTTATAAGTAATGACACCTATTCTAGACAACTAACTTAATAAATAGCATCACATCACAACACTCCATGTAAAACATGAATAGAAATTCCACCAAGTAGGTATCCTCTGCCTGACAAAAAGACATTATTGCTTTTAACCATCCTTCTGAAATCACATAATATCCCAAATATAAAAGAGTTTTCAGCCAAGAACAAATAGGTTCTCTTTAAGGGAAGACATTTAATAACTATGTCTAAGTTCAGGGTTTCAGGGACATCTCTAAACGTGCAGAAAATATTCTGTGTTAGTGAGTCCTCACAACAGTGTCACAACACTGACTATGAGAACTTGCACTAGCAGCATGACAAAGCACATCCTTCCAGCGAAACATGATGAAGACCTTCAAAATTCTCTTCTGGTAACAGAAGAAAATGTAAAGAATCTTTAAACAAGTGACACCGTGAGTATTTTCCTGTTGACTTAACGAGTTACTACTTCTAATTTTATTTACACAGGGTATATTTTCAGGATATTTATTGACTCATGATGGATTCTGATTCAACACATATTTTATCAAAATTCTAAATCAACAAATTTATATGCACATATCAATAGCTGATGTAGTGTCACTTAGCAATAATATAAAAAATATAAATTTAGGCGCTGGCACTAGAAGACTGGCTCTATAGCATTATACTCTGTAAAACAATCAGTGTTGAAATGCGATACTAGGGTACCTGATTTTTTATCATTGGATAGCATGAGTTGCTGTAATTGTTCCTGTCTCCTTTTGTTCCTGCTCCAACTAAACGTAGGTTGTACCATATTTGGTATTTCCATACACATAATCCTCAACCACCACTGGTCTGACCTGGTCCATCCTAACAATGTCAGAAATGTACATCTATTCTCTAGGTTATACACTTATTTTCATCTTTCAGTGCTCCTCTAGTTTCAGAAAACCTTTGCAAGGTCTTACCAGAGGACTACTTATTACAGAAACTGTGACCTGCTAAACTGCTGTAATTTCCCCATACCCTCACTGAACAGAAGTTTTCCCAAATAACTTGCAACATGTAATTGTTCTTTATGCTTTGGAGTAACTTGGAGGGTATTTTATATACAAACATTAAAAAAAAAAAAACAACCTTGAGACAGCATTGATCATCATTGATGATATGCTTTAAGTTGCCTTGAAGCACAGCACTAATATCAGTCTAGATTTAAAGGGAACTAATATGCATAACACTTTGCACTGAAATAAAATGTTTGCACAACCTATGAATCTATCACCATCAGTTCCCTTAAATTATTAAGGACGTCCATTCCATATATGCACAGAATAAAGAAAAAGAACTTCCTTCAGAAGCTGCACCTTGCTTCCTCAATAAGTGAAATGATGCAGATAATTGTAAAGTGCTAATATACTCAACTGGCTGCAAGCCTTAGTTCATGAATGGCTCTCTACTAAAGAAACAACCTGTTCAAATTAACTGTTTCCTGCAACATAATTAGGATTTCAGACTCCCAGGAATTCCCACTGTGATTACAGAGGGAGAGCAGTAAGGCTTTGGGGCTGCCACAAGGCAGAAAATTTTGTGCATTCACACTGTACTCTGTGCATTTTAAAGACACCTGTTCAAGTACTTCGCCAACACCTTTGCACCTTCCAAAATGTACCACATCAATTCCAAACACCATCTACTGGTTTTGTCTTAATATGAAGAGCTTTGTTTTACCAGCTCTTTGGATGCTGTGACCTTGTCTCCAAAAGTTGTACAACACCCTTCAAATTAACAATACCTTACACTGGCTTTCTTTGTAGCTGGTGAGACTTGAACTGGAAGATACAGGCACAGTGTTGGGATCTGTTCCTTCTCTATCACAGCAAAAGGACAAATATCATAAATTGTAAGTGCTAGTCTCCTAATTTTCAACTGGCATGAGGTCTTTTATTATGGAAGTAATAGAGTTTGGAAATAAGTAGAGAAACAAATATCTGATTTTCATTCCTGTGTTCACTGTATTTGTTTCTCGTCAATTGAAAAGGACATTTGCTTATAAAGGCAGAAGCTACCTGCTTGATGCTCTTTACACTATAGGTCAAGTACTAAAGTTCTGGTTCTATTTGACCTGAAATACAATTTGCTTCTGAAGACAGCACAGGGATGATTCATCCCTCTTTAGAAGTATTAGTGTTCTAAATATACTCTTTGCTCTTACTGGATCTTCACAGACTGCCATGCCATTACTGTTTCTGTTTAAAAAACAGATCACTATTTAGTTATTCTTGAGAAATACACTAATACAGTAAGCACTAGATTATGTTGGTCTACACACTGTCAAACATAGCAGTCATAGCTGTTGCTAGCTCTTCTCAGGTGGGAGTGAGATCTTTACATTGTTAGGGAGCGCCTTTTAATTTCACATAAAGACAATGAGAGTACAGCCACTGATTGCAAAACAGGATGAAGACTGTTCTAACAGGACATACATTGCTCTGGTTACCTTATCACTAGTTACACTTCTCTTCCTTTTCGGTTGGTTTGCTGGTGGTAGTACATGCAAGTCAGCAGTTGTGGGCAGACCAGGTTTCACAACTGTCATAAGTGTTTCTTCGGATATATTGGTTTCCTGTGAAGACAAAAGCATATGGCAAATTATAGGACAGCGTGCTTTGTATTTTATATAAAATACATAAATAACTCCACATGTGTCTTTTAGTCTTTAGTGTTCAGATCCTTAATACTTAGAGGGGATTCCACCAGAAGCTAAAACATGAACAAAGACAAACGTAAATCAACTGAAATGTGAGCTGCTCTTTGAAGACTGGTAGAACTAAGCACTGTTATCGCATTAAAGAGATTTAGTGGCATCATGGAAAGAAGCAAAATGCAGTTTTAGCAAAACTCTGCAATGGCTGTTTGTTTCTAGGGTAATATAAGAAAAATTCCTATGTGATTTAGAACCCTTTGTGGGCCATTCAGACACTTAGACTTAGAAGGGCATATTCATTACAGTTAACTTTAGCTTAAGGAGGCTACTTTTCCATCTGTGTTTAATGGACAGAGAAGTCTTCCAAGGTGAGACTGAGAGCACCTGAAATTGTTATGAATACCTGCAGCGCTCACTGAAAGTCAAGTGCATTCCTTTTCAAAATAATTTGTGGAAAATTTTGGTTTTAGTCAAAAATCTCTCCAGGTGTTGTAAAATATAGCCATGCAATTCTAATGACAACATGCTGGGCACTTCCATAGCCTTTCTCAAACAGATTCTGAAATTCCATTAAATTGTCCACATTGTTTTGCAAATGATTTAGTAATTATAAAAATGTAAGGGCTATCTTATAAAGGAGTAAAATATTTGTTTGACTGAGACTGGTTATGGAATGGGTTTAAGCTCATGAAAGCGGAAAATTACTTTAGTTTGACATTTGATGTGAACCTCAAAAAAAGGCATGAAACGGTAATTAAGTCAAAATTCCAGAACTGGATTTGCACTACTGCAAATCCAGGAAAATTCAGGTGATATCAAATGCAAATATTATTTTTTTTTAAATTATCAACCTGCACCTCAGAGCTACTGCCCTCACAAAAGTCAGTGTGTGCACCTGAAGAGCAAGGCTCCAGAGTTCACAGTTTTCATGGGGTGTTCTTATCTCACAGTACTGCTGCATGGCTTTCTACTTAATTTAACCTACAGGATTCAACTGCTCCCAGTTCACATTTCTTTTGCGAGCATTATCTAAAAAAAACAGCTGTACGAACTGCATGCCTATATATTTTATATCATTTTCAAAGTTACTCAACTGGCATTGTAAATTATTTCTGCTTTGTTTTTACATAAAGGCTATGTGTTTTACACTATATAGCATCCTTTGCTTAACTTCTAAAATACTTCACATTTAAGGTACTCTTCCTGTTTTGGAGTCAGCAGTATTTGCCAATACACATACTTCTAATCGCAGAGAGCAATGTTAAAGATTAAACATGCCAATTAGGCTGTGTTAGACCTAAAACTTTCTGTGTTACAATATCATCATCTACAGCCTGCATGTAAAAGTGACACTAGGCTCAAACTTGTTTGAAATGTGGCTCATGAGATTCACTTTATTCTTTTGCTCTGCTTCCTTTTTTTCTAAATGAGAAGACATTAACTTAACCTTCAAGCTTTACGATTGGAGAGGGAACATTTTATGAGCAATCTGAAAGAGCACCTTTGCAAGAAGTCGTGTTACTACCCGCCCTATGTCTTCCCTCCACTCTGGGATGTTGGGGTTGTAGATGTCCAGGTGCTTAGTAAACTTCAGTGGAAGAACATGAAAATTATCTAGAAAAACAAAAATAAATATTTTTGAACCAGAAACAAACCAGGCTGCAAAAACAATTTGTAGAAATAGATGCTGTAAATCATAGAATCATAGAACAGTTTGAGTTGGAACGGACCTTTAAAGATCATCTAGTCTAACCCTTCTGCAGTGAGCAGGCACACCTTTAACTAGATCAGGCTGCTCAGAGCTCCTTTCAGCCTGACCTTGAATGTTTCCAGAGATGGCGCATCTACCAACTATCTGGGCAACCTGTTCTAGTGTTTCACCACCCCCATCATTCAAAAAAAACCCCAACCAACCAAACCCCCCCCCCCCGCCCCTGCCCAAAATCCTTATTTCTTATATCTAGTCTAAATCTACCCTCTTTAAACTAAAAGCTGTTTCCCCTTGTCCTATTGCAACAGGCCCTGATAAAAAGTCTGTCCCCATCTTTCTTATAGGCCTTCTTCAAGCATTGAAAGGCCACAATAAGGTTTCCCCAGAGCCTTCTCTTCTCCAGGATGAACAACCCCAACTCTCTCAGCTTTTCCTCACACGAGAGGTGTTCCATCCCTCATCATTATATATTTGGCATTCTTTGCTGTGCATCACTACAATACCTAGGAACCCCACTTCCCTGTGCTGTGTACACATGCATGGAGCAAGAGTACACTTGTGTCAGGTACTCAATTTCTTCCTGTATTTTCATCAACATAATCAAATTAGTGCCTAAAAATAAAAAAGCAGGAAGAAAAAAAATAAAGCAGATTTACATTCATATTTTGGGGTCATAACCTTACCAACCTTTTTTCCTTAGGACAATACACCACACAGACATGGCTGGTTTCTTTTATTTGTAATGGGAATGTACCAATGGATTTTATTCTCACTGAATCATAAACATATGGGTTTTGCCCATTACATGTGAAAATGTATTCCATCAACTAGCTATGAAAATAAGAACAGAAATTATATACCAAAGGCTAACTGTCCTCTTAAAAAAAAAAAAAAAAAACAACAAAAAAAACCCAAACCCTAAACAAAAAACAAGGTACACCCATAACATTTCTCTGGATATGGTCCAAAATATCTGAAATACCAGAAATGGGCTGTTCCTCAGTAAACAGTCTCTAAAACATTCCTTTTCTCCATATGGCCTCCTTGGATGAACACCTGGGGAACTCAATGCAAAGCAGAGAAAGAGATCCAATGGAAAGCATGAGTTAAACCTGGCCTCCCCAATGCTTCCAACAGAATTGTATTTTAATGTCAGTTTCTTTTCAAGAAGTTTGATTATTTCCCCCATGACCAGTACTTTCTTGTTCTCAGTATCAGGACGGGCCAACACTAAAAGCAGAAATAGCGTTGGAAAGCCAAACTCATTGATCTAGTCACACTAATATGGGTTATATTTCTAAAGATTTCTAAAATCGTAGATGCACTTTTAAATGGTAGCATAAATGTTACATCCATTTATCTTAGTAAAGGAGAAGGTTCATAAAAGCTCCATTTACCATGAGTGTAGTTTTTACTATTATTTTAAATTAATAAGTATACTAAAATCAGAAATAACAGGATCTTCTTCAGACAATAGAGATGTATAAAATTGTGTATTTCGTGATATCTGAAGGCTTTTAGCTCTGCATTAAAAAGAAGCTTTTTCACTTAGCACAATTCCCACAGGTGACAGCACAAATATAAACGTAAATAATTTGACAGTGCTACATTTTTCACAATATATTATGCCTTGTCACCACTATATAAGACACAACAAAACACACTGGGGTTATTGAATAATTACAGTGAAGCTATACTTGATCCAAACTCTCATATAAATGTCAAAGGAACAATGACATACTGTGATAAAAAGCAATTATTTCACACTGTTTTTAATGCTGAGAGTATATACACATCTAAATTTTCTTTTTTTCCAGAGGTATTTAAACTACTTTATTTAGAAATAAGCCTCTATTCATAGGCGAAAATACTGCTTAAACACTATTGCTACATATAGCATTTGGGAACCACGGTATCATTTAAATAAGCAAAGGAAACAAAATGTTTCTGAGCCCTTCCATGCTGTTCAAGTTCATGGGGTTACCTAGGGACAGATAATCCCTCTGATTTTAACAATTAAATATGGCATTAGATAAAATTTCACTACAGGTTCAGTTGTGTCAAGACTGGTTTAAGAGGTATGAGAAACAAGCACATGTAAATCAAACAAGCAAAAAAAAAACAAAAGTAATGTCTCACCAAAAACATGGACCACTTTTGAGTCCTGAAGCATGGAGCTCCCACAGGAAGCCTGCACTGTAACTCTGACATCACCTGTCTCAACAAACTTTGTCACCAGGAAATTGTCCAATGTAAGGAGTGGCTTTAAAAACAATGAAAATTTGAAAACAAAATTTCAGCAAGAACCACAAGAACAGTGTCTGAAGAGCTTGTCACTGAAAGTACTAGCAAAAAAGCTTTCACATCAATTATTCAAGTAATCAACATTTTAACAAACTGTTCAATTACAATTTTAAATAGAGGATGTTTCTTTCCCTAAAAAGAATGATTATAAACAGACTAGCTGCCAGTTAGGGAAAACATTTATTTTAGAATAATTGGTAGAGTATTAAGTTTTCATTCAGATCCCACTGAAATAAACAGATTTTAAGTCAGGCTCACAAATATCTGTAAGATCATATACAGCAAGCCATTTGCCTCAAAATATGGGGTATAGTCAAGGTCAAAAAGATGAATTCTGTCAACTTAGAGCATGACCCATGAAAGTGCACCAGCCCGCCACAGCCTCCATGGGGGAACTGAGATACTCTGTTACCTGACCACATTTGTATGAATTACAAAACCCTTCATAAGACTACAACGATCTGTTCTAGCAATGGCAAAGTCAATAATAATGAAAAGATACAGGCTGGGATTATGGTAGACAGCACATTTACAAGAAGAAAGTTCATTGTGCTTATCTGAAACATTCCTCTGTCATACTTAGTCTCCCTCATGAAGAAAATATTCTACTTATCTGTTATTGAATGAATTACCTTCAAAGAAATTAATCCAGCTAGACAAGAAATATTCTCAGCAGAAATACTTCTCTATCTATTGCTCTGGGATATGTCTATCTAGAGTTTCTATCCCAAAATGTATATCACTAGATTGTTTGAGTGCTTTCACTGTTTTGATATCCTTTTAGATATCCCAGTTATTTCTGATACATCAGTTTATTTTAGACTCCAAGAAAATATTTATCTATACAATGAATATACATATATTTTTGTACAGTTCTTAAATTTAGAGTACTCACATTATCAACATGGAAGTGCATAAATTTAAGTTTCATCATTCACCAATGTTATGATCCCAAATGCATCCCCCTCCACAATTTTTTCTTCCCTCAGGTAATGAATTAGAATAAATTGTTGTTCCCCCAAAAGAAAATGGTTTAGAAATTCAAAGCAATTCTAGAAGAGAAGTTTGCATTTCCACATATATAGCAAAGGGAAATTAAGACCTTAAATTTATGTCATAAAACAAGGGAAGGTAGATACTGCTTGGCACCAGATACAGACACCAGATACTGTCCATTTGCAATGAAAGATAGTCTAAAAGAAGTCATGCAACATGGTAGTATTTCTATTAAAGAAAAAGCTATCCCTCAATTTTTATTGGAAAGAGATTTAAAATAATCTCTGTCCAAACCATTTATGTACCTGAAGACTGCTTCCTATCCACCAGTAGAAGACTGTCAAATTAGGGTTCTTAGGCAGTATGATGGCTGTCAGATTCACCTCCTGGTTTCTCCCAACAACTGGAACCACTTCTAAATTTAAAGCCTGCAGCGGAGCTGAACAAAGTTCATAGAATATCATTGAACAAGAATTAATCAATTTATTAATGCATCTTTGCACAACAGCCTCTCACCTGCACACTATAAGGTCCTAAATTTATTTTTTCCTCCCTCCTGCTTTTATGTCTGTGTTGCAACCTACAGGCATAATTGCAATGACCTAAATTCAACCAAAAAAACCCCAAACAAACAAACCCCCCAAACCCCAAACAAAATTCTAGAGTAATGTAACAGGTCACCAACATGCACCTCTCTGAGGCACTTTCTTTTGGTGCATGTACAATTCTAGAAAACTTAAGCAAATATCCCAGTTAAAAAGTGGAAAAGGAAAGCTTAGTTTTTTAGGGTTTTTTTAGTAATAAAAGATCAAATTAATAGAAATCTAACAAATTTCAAGTTGCTAAGGGAAAAGCAGAAAACTGAAAACAAATTTTGCTGATCACTCATTTTCATTATAAAGTATCAGCTGTTAGGCTCACGCCACACAAACTCTCATTAATGCATGCTTTAAAATAGATTTGCATATCAGGGGAGCATTTATTTGCAAATCAAAGTACATAACCTCTGTACTCCACTCTGCCTTAATGTAAGTTTATTCCTTTCAGAACTTTTGCCTGTGAAGGCTGTAAACATTATTATGTGTATAAAAGAAATGCACCATTACAATGATTTTACCTGCTTCTTAATGTTGTATTTTGCTTCATAGTACAATAACTTTATTGAAAGGTAATATTTCCCCCAGAGGTTTCCGAGTATGTCTTTCTCAGGATGTCTGAACATAAAAACTTGATAGTAGTATAACGCAATAACTATAATTTCTTAACTTCAGCTTCACCATCCAGTCAGGATACCAAAATGCTTTATGGTCCAACATGCATTCGTTATGCAGAAAGACTACTAAACAATCATTTTTGTTCCATTCTAAATATCTTTTAACTCATCCAAAGGTCTTCCATCTCAGTGCAAACTTAAAAGTAATTAACACTGGTTTAAAGTCTCTCTTTCTGTCTTTCATGAACTGAATTATTGCCAGCTCACATCTAATTCACTTTGACTAAACTGATTGAAATTCTCTGAGAGCAAGTTGCCCAAGCTGTGCACTCTCCTTTTCCACCTCACTTCAACCAGACAGCGTGCTGCTTCATCCAAATGTAAGGCTCTATTTTCAAAGAAACATAGATTGGTTTGGGTTGGAAGGGACCTTAAAGATCATCTAGTTCCAAACCCCATGCCATGAACAGGGACATCTTCCACTAGACCAGGTTGCTCAAAGCCTCATCCAACCTGGCCTTGAACACTTCCAGGGAAGGGGCATCCACAGCTTCTCTGGGCAACCTGTTCCAGCGTCTCACCACTCTCACAGCAAAGAATTTCTTCCCAATATCTAATCTAAACCTACCCTCTTTCAGTTTGAAGCCATTACCTCTTGTTCTATCACTACCTGTCCTTGTAAAGTCTCTCGCCAGCATTCCTGTAGCCCCTTCAGGTACTGGAAGGCCTCTATAATGCCTCTCTGGAGCCTTCTGTTCTCCAGGCTGAACAGCCCCAACTCTCTCAGCCTGTCCTCATAAGAGAGGTGTTTCAGGCCTCTGATCATCCTCATAGCCCTTCTCTGGACTTGCTCCAGTAGGTCCATGTTCTTATGTTGGGGGGCCAAGAACTGGACACAGTACTCCTGCTGGGGTCTCATGAGAGAGTAGAGGGGCAGAATCACCTCCCTTGACCTGCTGGCCATGCTTCTCTTGATGCAGCCCAGGATACAGTTGGACTTCTGAGTTGTGAGTGCAGATTGCCAGCTCATGTCGAGCTTCTTTTCCACCAGTACCTCCAAGTCCTCCTCTTCCTCTGGGCTGCTCTCGATCCATATTCTGCCCAGCCTGTTTTTCTGCTTGGGGTTGCCCCGACCCAAGTGCAGGACCTTGCCCTTGGCCTTGTTGAACTTCATGAGGTTTGCACAGGCTCACTTCTCAAGCCTCTCAAGGTCCCTCTGGATAGCACTCCTTCCCTCCAGTGTGTCAATTGAACCACACAGTTTGGTGTCGTTGGCAAACTTGCTGAGGGTGCACTTGATCCCCTGTCTATCTCACCAACAAAGAAGTTAAACAGTGCTGGTCTCAATACCAATCCCTGATGGATGCCACTCATCACTGGTGTCCACTTGGACATCAAGCCATTGACCACAACTCTTGAGTGCGATTTTCATTCTGTTTTTTCCAATGACTCGTTAACCACCTACATGAATTCAAGACATGTTGGGTGCTTAAACAAATGGTTTCTCCAATAGCTTCTTCACTGAATATTTAAAACGCTCCTCCTGTTGCTGGTATCTTGAGGAAAATTCAGAAATTGTAGGAATTCCATTAAATTAAAGTTCCCTCTAGAACTACCTTCTCCTTCTGAGCAGGTAAATTAAAGAAGGCTGGAAGGACCTGCACCACTGTTTTGATTTTGACATAAATTTACATTTTCCCAGAATAAACTGATCATTCTGAGATACGGGAAGGGTACTTTTTTCACAAAAATTTTTAGAGGGGAAGTTGTTTGATACTTGAATTATGACTGTCTTCTCAAGTTTGCCATTCCTATATATTAAAGAGCTAAAAATAATTATTGTGAGTCCTTCTGCTTGTCTCAGACGCACAATTTCATAATGCATTTGAAAAAGCTTCATAGCACCCTTAAGTGTGTACAATTAGGAATGAAGTTGACTTACACAATTTCTGTTTAATGAAGCTACAATTTCAGTTCAGTTTTGAAAGCTTCCTATTCACACACGATTTCATGATTTAGTGAAAAAGAAAATGTATGCCTAGTTCTTCTTCAGTTCTTTTTATTCTGGGTTACCTATTAATGTTTTTACTATCAGACGTGCTCTAATTTATCTCACAGTTCCTTAGCAAGCTGCAGATTGTGTGACCTGGATCAGAAAGCATAATCTGAATGACAGGCCAAAGTTCATATAATTGTCCTACATTACAGGGCACCCCATAGCAACAGAATTTGTCAAGAGTAAAAAATGTTCCCTTTACCATTTATCCCTGAAAGTATTCCCTGGGAATTCATCAGCTGGAGACAGACTGAAAGCAGGACTCTGTGGACTTTTCTGCTTTCATGGTACTACCCAGTGAAAAATGTCCCTGAACAGCTATTAATGTTTCTCTAGAATGTAGAAATTGCAGTTTAATTAGTGCCAGCTAATTTCCTCAAATCTTGTCATTTACCTAAAAAAATTAAACAGAGCAAATTACATGGAAAGCATTTATTCAGCTGGACTGGGTAACATGCTTCTGTGAGTCTTCTAGACCATACATAACATCCACGGACAAGCTCAGGAACGGACTATGCTTCAGTGCTCTGCTGCCTCTGCACTTCAGCACCAAAGTCCTCCCTAGTCATCTTCCTAGTGAAAAATATCTCTGTCTTCTGCAATTCATAAATCCACTGCATTAAACACAACTGCCATCTTTTATTTTTACTGTTTATCCTGATGTAGGCCACACCAGAAGCACATTTTGAGAAAGCAGTTGTTCGTTTTCTGTCAGGGCTTGGCACTGCTTGTCATTCTCTAAATGGTAAGTTGTTCTCCCCAGAGAAAAGGATGTTACAGAGATTTTTGCTGTTTGTTGCTTGTTCAGCTCTACTGTTCCTGTGCTTAATCTACTTCTCAGCACCTAGAAGCTCCTAAAAAATAACGGTGAAGCCCTAAATAATTTATCAGAGCTCTTTGGTTTTAAAAACCAAATACAACATAGAAATAGATAATGAAACTGGAGAAGTAAATTCTGATGCTTTTCATTTCATTTTAATAGGAGATTGGCCATTAGTACTAAGGGTTGGGGTCCATCTGCTAATAAAATGACTAGCAAAATACATAAATATCAGCAGTTACCAGACAGGTTGACATAAAGCACATGGATCTGTGCACAGCCTTGTATGTGGCTCCAGCATTTTCCATTGCTTTGGGATTAGGATGGAAGACACACCGCTCACAACAGAGGGAAACAGACACCTGGAGAATGCAAGATGAGTATCTTTTCTTGTGATGTTACTTGTTTCTGAATTTTTGACACATCTGAAAACAGGCAAAGCAGTAGCTGTCTTGAATCTCGAAGGAAGAGGAAAATTCAGTTCCAGTTATGAGTTTCCTTCTTCATTTCAATTACGAGATTACTGAGGTACATTAAGCCTGCAATGGTGCATGATATTCCCTGTGCCATGCTATTCTTTTATTTTAAATCTATGTGATGGGGTTTTTTAGGTCTTAATTAAAGTGAGGGAGAGAAGTCCAAGTCAAGTAATACTGCCTACCAACATAATGTTATACCCAAGTACCATTTTAAAACTTATTGAGAATTAACTACCTAAAACCTAGATTCTAGGACTTTGAATAAGTAGCCTGAGTTTTGGAAACAGAGAGATTTTAATTCTTCTTTAAAATCATACAAGAGCTCATGTTTCTCAACATGTCTATTCACTTGCTTCACACAGCACCTAAAAGCTCCTAAAATGACATAGCTTGAAGTGTTAAATTTTAGCTGCTAAGATTGCCAATGGGGTGTTGAGTCAGGAAGATGGCTCGAACCCAAGATGTGAACTGAGGCATGCTTGCTATTTAAAAGATTAATACACCATCCTTCTCCCAAAACCAAACAAAATTAACTCTGACCTCCAAATACATCAGGTTTATAAGCCTCTGCATTAACAACATACAGCACTGCAAGACTGCATGAGATTATTGAAAAAATATGCATTTTTCCTAATTGTGATGAGTAATTTTCTTTACTACTTCATAGTTGTAAAGAGGTTTTTGCACAGCAGCAAAAGTAAGAAAATCAAAAAGCTGATTTACAGTTTACTTGGATGAACACCACAGCCTCATCATGCCCGGCCACATTCTCAGCCTTCACGGAGACACGGTAAATCCCAGGATTCTCATAGTGGTGACGGATGGGTTCTCCAGTCATCGTAAGGTTTACATATAATGCCTTAAAGCCATCTCCAAGATCCACCCGGTATTTGGTATTCAATATATCACCCTAAAAGGAAAATATATCAAAACTATTTTAAAGGGGCAGAACCAAAATAGACAGGACACATAACTATAACCATTTCCTGAATCACAATGGCATTTCCAGCCCCAGACAGATATTTTGACTCAATTGCAATAGTTGCAGTAAAACTACTACACCCATGGCAAAGATTTTAGTGCAACAGATGGGGTAATATTACATTTCCATTGTAAGATGCTACCTTAAAATAAGACACCCTAGAGCACTAACCAAGTTGCATGACATACAAACCATCACTATTGCATTAATGCAGCTGGACATTAACTAGCATAACTGTGCAGGTCAGCCCCAGGTTCTGGAGTAATGCTCATATGTTTGCAAACAACTGATTGTTGTTATTTTAGTGAATTACCAGTCATCCAGTGAACTTCTAGCCTATGCAATTATACAGTAAAATTAATTGGTTTAGACCTTCTTTACAGCACCTTCTAACCACACCCTTTGAGTATCAACCATATGGCCTTCAAGAGCCAAGCTGAGATCTTCGCACAGAGTTGTACTGCCTTATTCAGAGCTATCAGCATGTCTAGAACTAATATGCTCTACTGCAAAATTAGATGCGTGCTTAATGAAGCAGATTATTGAGCTGAGTTTGGGAAAGGGTTTAAAATTCCAGTCAAATAATTCTGTCATGTCAAATATCTCACAGAATTTATAATTCATTGCACTTCTGCTAAGTGCTCCTTTAAACGACACCGTTTTCCTAAACTCAGGCCTAAAATACTGCAAGACTGATAGTACTGTCAGAGGACAAACACATGCCCATCACTCATGTTGTCACAGTGTGGCTGCTCAGGAGGGAAGTCAGGCTTGTGCTACGTGGTCTGGTGATGTGGATGGAGTCAAAGGAAAATTCATTTTAGCTGTGAACAGCAACACTTTCTCAATATTACTGGCAGCACTGCCTTAGCAAGCTGCCCTGCTTCCTCAGTCTTAAGCAATATGCTCCTGCTCACTTGCCACAGTACTCAGCCATCACAGTCATGCGATTAAAACAGGTTGCAGGGCCAGACTTGGTAGAAAACCCTGTGTATTGTGGTAACACCATGTTGGTTTAAAAAATCTTCATTGGCTCTAGGAAAGGAATGTATACATCCATATGCTAGTCAGGTGCCATGAATGGCCATCAGAGCAGAAAAGGATTGATACCCATCAAAGTATTCAGAAAACACTTCACTTCCCCATAAGCCACTCTCTGAAATAGGTTCATATCAAAATCTAATCCCAAAAGGCAGCACTAATGTAAAATCAAAGGAGGCAACAAAGCCTAGAACTTGCACAACCTGGCATTACAAAGGGAAAGAAAACACTTATTTCCTCCTTTTATTATTTTGCAGTTTGATTTATTTTCTTACATGTTTTATCAGATGAGACAGCACGGCTTATAATGTAAAAGAATATCTATAATAAGGAACTTGTAGGAATATCAAATACTTAAACACCATATTTCAGCACACATAAAGGACCTTGAAAGCTTCTTCACTGTGACTATTTTTTTTCCAAATAATATCTTTTGACAACAAATAGGCAGAACTTAGCTTCTTGACAGTAAGTGGAATCTCTTTATACAACATTATCTTGCAAACAGTTCTTGTTCACTCTTTCTTATGCTAACAAGCATACATGCAAATTTTTTTCTAGGCAAGACAGAAATCAGTGTTGAAAGCCAGTAGATGCAAGCTTTTCTTAATGTTTTGTTCTAATAGCTTCCCTTAGTGTAAAAGATGAGAGTGCTGTCTTCAAAACACCAAGGTACTTCTGTTTTCCTGGCCAGGAAAGACAGAGAGCAGTGGACAGATAACAAAAGAGTCACACTGGGGAAAGGCAGCTAAATTTTAAAGGAATTAGAGCTTCCACTTCCATGAAAAATAGATGATTGTCATGACATCATTTATTCATACATCTAGCCAACAGAATTTGGAAAAACAAAATAAATAAAAACTTATTACTTCTAATATCACTTGCGAACTGCTCAAACATACCCAAAGCCTGCTTTCTTTACTCCCTGATGTCTGGCATTCCTGCACCTAGAAACATGCAGTCACATAAACTAGTAAATTAATTTTGCTTAGCAGAGAAAGCGGCACATTTTGGTTTATCCTAGTAGAGCTGTTTCTTAAACACAGTAATTGTTCTGAGTTATCATTAGACTTCCTTGTATGGATTAAATCCTAAACAATGCTCAGGACATTTGAGTACAAGTATTATTCTTAGCCATAGGGGGCAGCAAACTGTTACATTTCTTCTAAATCTGCCTTCCAGTTCGAGGTACGAGTAAAGACTTAATGAGAAAACACAGCACGGGATTCCCTTCAAGATCCCTGACTTCTGAAGATTTTTGGATAGTTTTAAATATATTTACATATTGCCACAGAGATTCACGAAAGCTTCATAATCTACATAGTAGAAAAAAAAAATCAAACTGCCAATCAAAATCATGAGAGTCCAAATTGCTACCAAATGCTCTATTCTTACAATAAACATTTCTGAACAAATTACAAGAGAAGGCAGCCTAACTTGCCACACAACTGTTGGGCACTGCACGTGTGGGGATGCAGAGCCTGAGAAGCATTAAGCAGCCCAGTGTTCTGCACGTACCATTGATTCCATTACAGAAATAAACCCCAAATGATCTATTTATATTACACAGGTTTGCCAAAATGTGTGAAGTGTCTTCAATTTCTTGCAAATCAGTGAGGTTAGCCAGAAAGTACAATATTCCAGTAACCTGAGTACAACAGCTAGAGCCTAATACTAAAAAACAAGCATTAAGAAAGACACCTGGTGCAAACAATTAATCTGAAAGTTACTTGCTGCTGTTGGTACAGGCCTTAGGACGTTGTCTCTCTCAATAAACAGAAAAAAACCCCATATCTTTGGCAACACAACTAATACATAATAAATGTTGTTATGCTGTGCTATTTGCTGATTTCTGTAAAGCTTTGTCTGGTTCCTTTCTGAAAGGCACACTCTCAAAACCACTTAAACCAGAATATTAAATGTTCTCTGCATTTCTGTTCTTCTCTGATACAGCAGTTGAAATTTGACTTTGTTTATTTAGTTCCTTTGGCTTTGAAAGAAGCCTTGAAGAAATCATGACTGACCATGCTGCTGAGGAGACAAATCCCATTCTGTGGACAGGACTTAGTGGTTCACTGAGCTTAATGGATTGTCTGATTCACTTGAAAACAGAAGTTTCAATATTTAGAGAGTCATTTGTCTTTGTCTCAAGCACAGCTTAATCTCATTCAGCAGCAAAGCAGGTAGCAGAGAAAGGAACCATAGCAATAGTGAGGAAACTTTTATAAAGACAATGGTCAATATTACCTGCTCTTGTCTGACGATGAAGGTGATGTCTTCCCCAGGCTTAACAGCCAGGCTTCCTTCTCTGATACTGATCTCAAGTCCCTTGGGAGCAATCAATGGACACATATGCTGTGCTAAATTCTGCTGCAGGTCTACGCCACCTTCACACACATTAGAAATAACCTTCCTGTACCTGCAAAAACAATAAGCAGTGAGCACAATAAACCAGAGGTGACCAGGAAAATGCCATCAGAGGCACTGAATGTGGGTGCGGTGGTACCTAATGAATATTCCTTGGGTTCACGAACAGACAAGATTGCAGATGATCAAAACCAACTCATGATGCAAATACTCTGATGACAGACATTGCCTTTACCAAGTAAAACCTACTGAAGAAAGAGAGTGTGGAGCACAATGAAGATTTCAATTGTATGCATTGGAAGACTGATTTGTCAAATTTAGAAACATGCCTGATCAGCCCCCCAGGAGCTGGACAGTCTGCTGTCCTCTCTGCCATACCCCTTCCTAGCGTTGAACAGTCTTCAGTGCGCTAGAGTTCTTGGTTCAGACCCCAAAGGTCAGGAAGAAATTGGATAAGTAGCTTCTGCACTAATCCAGAACCAATTGCTTATCTACTGTCTCAAATCCATGCATTTCTTAAAACACTTTAAAGCATTTGTTTAACATAACAGTATAAAAGAATGAAAAGCCTAACAGTTTTAAAGAACTAATAATGAAATACTTGGATGTGAACAGTAATAATTTACAGATCAGTTTCACTCAGGTATGTTATTTTTAAACATCCTTTAAAACTGGAGTCAGATTTCACTCTTTTGAATTCTTATTCTGTATATCACAGCTGTCAGGCACAACCCAAAAGGCATCATTTTCCTTGGTAAGGCAAATATACACAGAGACTATGATTCAATAGCCAGATTTGACATTTCATCATTTGGTTCTCATCTCCACAACAGACAGAGATGATGTTATGATAAGTTAGAATAGATGCCAGCTGCAAGTTATTCTCAGCACAGACGTCAGACTACATTGTAGTGTATATTCTATGCAGTATTGTTTACAGTTACTAAAGCTTTCCTTTGATTCTGACTGTCCCATATGGTCAGGAAAAGAATCTGTCCTCCACATAACTCATTACCCTGATGGAAGTGAAAGACTGGGAAATTCTGTGAAGTATTACTGGCTCCTCAGAGTCATACATTGGATTCAAACTGAAAATTGAATTCAAACTGAACTCAAGCAATGGGCTTAAAACAAAAACAAAACCAAGACCAAACCTTTGAATCACCATTCCTATCAGCAGTGTAGCAATGGTTACAAAATAAAAAATAAAAATACTGTGAACAAAACAGCTCCACCTCTTCTCAGATGGCTTAGTTTTTGAACTGTGTGAACATGTATAGTAACATTTCTCTTTCATTAGTCTGTAGAAAGCTTTCATACTCTAAGTCAGCATCAGAACTTTTGCATTTCCTTTTTATTTTTATTTTTTTTTTACAGTTTGCCTTCTTTACATTTTCTTAAAATCACTTTTGTGGCCCGTGGTTGGAACATTCGCTGCCACTCTGGAAGCCTCTGCAAGCCAGTTGAACACAAAATCAGCTTACCCAGTGCTGCTGGTGTAAGCCTGCCCCAGCATGCAGTCTTCAGGAGGTGCTTCTGGGTTAAACCAAAAGTCAGCAAAGCATTTGCTAGACTCCGACTTCAGAGGTGCAGAGCGCTCAAACCCATAATCACTGAAAAACATCAACACCAAACATATTACTTATCCCCATTTCATTCAGCAGTCTAATTTGAGGTGGATGAGAATACTTTTTAAGAGTAAAAAAATTTTTAAAATATTATTCTACCAGTTGAACATAGAAGTTTATGAAGCCAGTTCTGTTCTAAGTTTAATTTCAACAGGAATTGTGTACACCTGGGGGAAAAGCTGGTTGTAATTACTTTGTCAGTTCTGCAAAATTAACTCTCTTGGTAGTTTAGATTTTTAAAAGGTTTCCTTTGCCACTCAGGTCAACACATTTCTTGGGTATTTTTCTTCATTTGTAAATAGAAAGGGTTTGCTTGCCTTATAAATCAATCCAATGGTCATTTTTTCAAGTCTTGATCAATAGAGAAAAACATCAGGATTTGTTCAGTCAAGTGAAACAAACACTTAAAACATGGCGATGCTTTACAGGTTGCTTATTTATAGATGGCTATGTGGGGAGAGGGGCAAAGGGAGGAAAATAAACCCAGCTCTAACTCTAAGTAACTATTTACTATGAAGAAATCAAAATGTCCATAAACAGACTCACCATAAGAAATCAGAGTTCACACATTCACAAACTTTGAACGTGAGCGCAGATGTGAAACTTCTCCCTTTAATGCACCACGACGAAATCTTCCTTTTCCGAAAGCTCCTCTGCTGGCCCATGATGCAACGATCACCCTGAACATCAAAGCACTGGACTTATTGCACACTGTAACCTACACTACACAGACATGACCTTATGTTGTCATGAGAAAGGCTGATCTGCTGCCAAGACTATAAACTTGTATCAACTCTTTCATATTTAAATGTATAGGTATATAAAGTTCTCATAGCCACTGCTGTCCACTAACAGGCCATTTCAGAGTTGTACCATACACTATATTTCAAGGCACAAATCCAAAGATGTACATGAAAATTTCAAGTGCAATTTAACCCATGTTTCATGTGTGTACAATCTAGGCAGAACCCTACCACTGGCCATTTAAAAATTCAGTGTGAGATGGCTGAAGTTCTATCTAAATCACTATATCTTGTGTTGGCAATCAAGTGGACACAGGTAGAATTAAGGCTATCTGAACATACTCCAGTGGTAAATGGCAGCTGCAAGTACTCTGTCAAAGACATTTCAGTAGTTTCTAATTCCTGAAAGACATTTAAATGCCGATATCCCAAAATACTGTTACTCTTTAGGCTCAGATATGAATAAGTTTCTTTGCAAATACACAGCATTCCTAAACAAGAAGTATAAATTGAAGCGCAAGAACTAGCAAATGAGAGGCGAATAGCTGGAATAACACATAGTAGTATGCAAAAAAAAACCAACCCCAACCCTGCAAAGAGTGAGAGAACAAATGTATTGGAAGAAGCACAAACATAATAATCAGAATTATTATGAACAAATATGACATATTCCATTTAACATTAAAAAACTCTCACATTGGTCTCTTTAATCAATACATTTTATAGATGTATTTAGCTTCCCAAAATTGTATTTGGCCAGAGAACCAGGATTAGCATAGCCTTAATGCATTACTTGAGAAATGGCATTGCCCAAAACAACTGGACTTCATTACATGATCAGTCCACTGAGATCCTAAATTACTTCTGGAATGGGTTTTACTTATAGCAATTTATATATGAGTACAGCATGTGGTCAGGAAGTTGGCAGAACATATGACTGCATGTTGAAATTGCTTCAATCATTGTTACACACTTTAGTTTATGGTATATGCTTCAAAATCCAGCAGGACCACCTATTATTATGGCAGACCACCAGATATACTTCTGCCTTTCCAGGACAGAGATCACACAACCGAAGGGAACACAAAATCCTCCATTTTAAACTATTGTAAAATCAGCAAATACCAACATAAGGAGAACAAAGTTGGGGATGTAGCATCCAAATTCTATTTGAAAATATTTTCCTAATACACAGTTCTACATGAACCTGAAAGCTATGTAAAAGTTGTGGCAATTAACATAAGACAGTGAATACCTGTAGATTTGTGAGCTCCCAAGATTCATAGTCATCATCAGTGCACTCCCTGGGGAAGGATGGTCTGAAGTCTACCTTCACCAGTTCCCAGTCGGAACGGTAGCTAATATGTCCAAAGACTCTGAACAAAAAGATCAAAAGTAAAATCTTACTGGAAAGAAATGCCATACCTCTGAAATTAAAATTTGCAGTTCTAGCTTTTTCTTTCCATGGTCATGGCTCCTTACTAAAAAGTGTCTGGTTAATTTTTCTTCCACTTTTATTCCTCTTCATATACAATGTATCTAGTTAGAAAACATTTGCTTATTTTCTGTGGAATTCTACTATGAAAAAATATAGCTCATAGATTAGAGATTTTTTTCCCCTCAGCAAGCTATCCAGAAATATCCTGTACACCAATGCACGCAGCATGGGGAACAAGCAGGAGGAGTTAGAAACCCGTGTTCGGTCAGGGGATTATGATCTGGTAGCAATTACAGAGACATGGTGGGATAGCTCACATGACTGGAATGTGGTCATGGATGGCTATGTCCTTCTCAGGAAAGACAGGCCAGAGAGGCGAGGTGGTGGAGTTGCTCTTTATGTGAGAGAGCAACTGCAGTGCATTCAGATCTATCCAGGGGCGGATGAGGAGCTAGTTGAGAGCCTGTGGGTAAAAATCAAGGGGCAGGCTGGTAGGGTTGATACTGTCGTGGGTGTCTATTACAGGCCACCAGATCAGGGTGAAGAAATTGATGAGGCCTTCTACAGGCAGCTGACAGCAGCCTCGCAATCCCAGGCCCTGGTTGTTGTGGGGGATTTTAACTACCCAGATATTTGCTGGAGAGACCACTCGGCCAGCCACCCCCAATCCAGGAGGTTCCTCCAGTGCATCGATGATAACTTCCTGATGCAAATGGTGGATGAACCAACCAGGAGGGGAGTGACGCTGGATCTGATCCTCACTAACAAGGAGGGTCTGGTTGAGGCTGTGAAGGTTGAGGACTGCCTGGGCTGCAGTGATCATGAGATGGTGAAGTTCCGAATCTCATGTGGCATAAGCAGAATTACAAGTAAGATTGCTACCCTGGACTTCAGGAGGGCCAACTTTGGCCTCTTCAAGCAATTGTTAGGGGAAATTCCATGGGGCAGATTACTTGAAGGTAAAGGGGCCCAAGACAGCTGGTTAACGTTCAGGGACAGCTTCTTCTGGGCTCAAGATCAAAGCATTCCAATATGTAGGAAGTCAGGGAAGGGAGCCAGGAGACCTGCTTGGTTAAGCAGGGAACTGCTGGCCAAACTTAAGTGGAAGAGGAGAGTTTACAAATCGTGGAAGGAGGGGCTGGCTACTTGGGAGGAATATAAGGATATTGTCAGAGGATGTAGGGAGGCAACTAGGAAAGCCAAGGCCTCCTTAGAATTAGATCTTGCCAGAGGGGTCAAGGACAACAGGAAGAGCTTCTTCAAATACATGGCAGATAAAGCCAACGTCAGAGGCAATTTAGGCCCACTGATAAATGAGGGGGGTACCCTGGTGACAGAGGATACAGAGAAGGCAGAGCTATTGAATGCCTTCTTTGCCTCTGTCTACTCTGCCGGAAGTTGTCTTGAGGAGCTCTGTACCCTGGAGACCCCAGATGGAGACAGGACAATGGAGAAGATTGCCTCGGTTGATGAGGATTGGGTCAGGGACCAATTAAGCAACCTGGACATCCATAAATCCATGGGTCCAGATGGGATGCATCCACGAGTGTTGAGGGAGCTGGCTGAGGTCATTGCTAGACCGCTCTCCATCATCTTTGCGAAGTCGTGGGGAACGGGAGAGGTGCCTGAGGACTGGAGGAAGGCAAATGTCACTCCAATCTTCAAAAAGGGCAAGAAGGAGGACCCGGGTAACTACAGACCGGTCAGCCTCACCTCCATCCCTGGAAAGGTGATGGAACGACTTATCCTAGGTGCCATCTCTAGGCATATCAAGGATAAGAGGGTCATTAGGGGCAGTCAGCACGGCTTCACCAAGGGGAAGTCGTGCTTGACCAACCTTCTAGACTTTTATGAAAACACGACGAGGTGGCTGGATGATGGTAGAGCAGTGGATGTGGTCTATCTTGATTTCAGCAAAGCATTTGACACGGTCTCCCACAGCATCCTCGCTGATAAATTGAGGAAGTGCGGATTAGATGAGCAGGTAGTGAGTTGGATTATTAACTGGCTGGTGGGAAGAAGCCAGAGAGTAGTGGTCAATGGGGCGGAGTCGAGTTGGAGACCTGTGTCTAGTGGAGTCCCTCAGGGGTCAGTACTAGGACCAGTATTATTCAATATATTCATAAATGACCTGGATGAGGGAATTGAGTGCACTGTCAGCAAGTTTGCTGATGATACCAAGCTGGGAGGAGTGGCTGACACTCCAGAAGGCTGTGCTGCCATCCAGAGAGACCTGGACAGGCTGGAGAGCTGGGCAGGGAAAAACTTGATGAAATATAATAAGGGCAAGTGTAGGGTGTTGCACCTGGGCAGGAACAATCCCAGGTTCCAGTATAGGTTAGGAAATGATCTCCTAGAGAGCAGTGAAGGGGAAAGGGATCTGGGAGTCCTGGTGGACAGCAGGATGACCATGAGCCAGCACTGTGCCCTTGTGGCCAGGAAGGCCAATGGCATCCTGGGGTGCATTAGAAGGGGTGTAGTCAGTAGGTCAAGAGAGGTTCTTCTTCCCCTTTACTCTGCCCTGGTGAGGCCACATCTGGAATATTGTGTCCAGTTCTGGGCCCCACAGTTCAAGAAGGACAGGGAGCTGCTTGAGAGAGTCCAGCGAAGAGCCACCAAAATGATTAAGGGAGTGGAACATCTCCCTTATGAGGATAGGCTGAGGGAGCTGGGGCTCTTTAGCTTGGAGAAGAGGAGGCTGAGGGGGGACCTGATTAATGTTTATAAATATTTGAATGGTGAGTGTCAGGAGGATGGGGCCAGGCTCTTTGCAGTGATGACCAATGATAGGACAAGGGGCAATGGGTGTAAGCTGGAACACAGGAGGTTCCGCTTAAATTTGAGGAAGAACTTCTTTACAGTAAGGGTGACAGAGCACTGGAACAGGCTGCCCAGGGAGGTTGTGGAGTCTCCTTCTCTGGAGACATTCAAGACCCGCCTGGACGCCTTCCTGTGTGAACTCATCTAGGTGTTCCTGCTCCGGCAGGGGGATTGGACTAGATGATCTTTCGAGGTCCCTTCCAATCCCTAATATTCTGTGATTCTGTGATTCTGTGATTCTGTAATTTAAATGGAACTATACCATCTTTTCTAATTTGGAACCAAATATTTTTGTCTGTTATCTTGTTATATGAAACATTTTTTGATGGGGAGTTCAGATCAGGGAGCAGAACCCAGGATCAACAGGTTCAGTTTCCAGTTCTGTCACTCATTCTTTATGATACAACTTCTTTATGATACAACGTTTTTATGATACAACTCATTCTTTATGGTACAACTTCTTCAGTTGTTTGTATGGGTTTTTTTCTTAACTTTTACAGATTTCAGATGGCAATTTGCTATTGTTCAAACTCACAGCAATATGATGAAATTGTGTTCATTTCTAAGGAATACTCTGAATCTAAACATTGCACTGAAGAACTCCTAGTCTCCTCTTCATTTCAGATAGTTCAATGTATTTAAAAAAAACAGCCACAAACTGCAGATTTCTTTTTGGGAAAAAAAAAAAAAAAGGCATTGCTTTAAAAACCAAGCTGCATTTTCAAAGCAGCCAACATTTTCAAAGTCAGAATATTTATTTCCAAAACAAAATGGGTAAGTATGACATCCAGCAACAAATTAGAAAGGATAAAGATTCTATTTGGGTAAAAGTCAAATGTATTTGTGGTTTTTATCAGGCTTATGTGGCTTACTTGCCAAAGAATTTAAGGCCGATTCTGAAGCCAACAATTTCTGCACAGTTCATACTGCACAGAGTTCATATTCAAAGCTTTAGTAGCATTCTTCAAACTAATTCATTCCTTTTGTTTTGCCTTCAGTTTTGTCCAAATCCAGACACAGCAGGAATGGTACAGTTTTACTAAAAGCATTCTGCTGTGCACAGTCATTTCTCTTGTCCTGAATACCAGGTTCAAAGTGGAACTAGGGTAGACCAGAACCAAGGAAATGGTGGATTCTCTTAAGCACAGAGGCAACATCATCACACTAAGCCTCTTCCCTGGTAGATTGATGTAGAGCTCTGAAGTCTATCAAAGAGGCTGAAAAAGAGTTGCAGAGGCTAAAGATGTCCAGTGATTTCTCCCTTTCCTTTCTGAAGTCTTTGCTTCTCAGTCATAGCACAGAGATGCAGGTATCTATAGATTACTGTCCATACTGCTCACATTACAATAACCAAACAATCCATGGTCACAAGAAACTTCAACATCAGAAGTGCACTTAATTAAACAGAAACACGTGCAATTACTTTGTATGTTTTACCCTTTAGATTAAAGGACTTGGTCATCTAACTTTCTTTTCAATCTACCCATGGTTCAGAAACAGAAACAATACACAAAAAATAAAAAATGTGGCTCAGTCCACTGTCTGTATGTGCACATAGGTGTGTGGTCCCACTTCTCTCAGCAGGAAGACTGTCTTGCATCAAGACCTACAGGTTTGGTTCCTTTTCCTGGTTCAGTTGGATCCTGAGAGCTGCTGTCACCGTATAATCTTACTCACTTGTAGTTACATACGCAATAAAGTGACTACGTAGGTGGTCTTATGCTTTTTCCACAATGCTTGCTTCAATATGACTGACCTTGCTGACAGGCACGAAGTGTCTTTTGCATGCTAAAGACCTGTACCTTTTTTTAAAATAAAATTTTCTTCATACAAATACAAGGTACTAACATAAGGCAGACTTCACTATGTGCTTATGCAGCTACCTACCTCAGTGAATGCTTCTTTAGACAGCACAAAACTTTACAAACTGGTTATATTTCTTTTATTAACTCATTTATCAACAAATACATTCATGTGCAAGGAGCCAAGTTCTGTTAAAGCTTCACCCTTTCTTCAAGAAAATTATTTCTACAGAACAAATGAAATTTTCATCATTCCTGTTAGTTATCTCGGGCAGGTTAGTCAGAAAAGAAGAAAGGAAATGGTTGTTTGAGTTCAATGCAGAACAGAATAATGAAATTTTCCTGAAAGCATAAACCAAAATCTCTGAACTATGAATAATCATCTTTGGGACCTCAGAGAGGAGAAGGCTGATTCCAGATGACTATGGAAAGGGAAACTATACACACACACACACACACACACACATATATATATATATATATATACACACATGTGTATATATAACTGTATAGATAAACCAACAAAACAGATCCCAGGGAGTTACAGAATTAATTTTGATATCCACAAAGATACCAAACAAATTATTAAGTTATCCACTTATAAGTACCTTGGAGATAATTAAAATGATAGCAAGCAGCCACCACGGATTTGTCAAAACCAAATCATGTCAAACTAATGTAATTTCCTTCTTTTACAGGGTAACTGGCTTAGTGGATAAAGGAAAGGAAAAAATGTACCATATTTTGACCTTTGATAAAACTGTTACAGTTCTAGCTGACATTGTCTCAATGCAAAAAAAGAAAACATCAGTACAGATAAAATCACTGTAATGAGGAATGGAAGTACATATCCAATTAAAAGAATCCATTTCCAAAAAGTAGTTATCAAACGGGAATATTTTGAGATACACACTGCAAAGATACAATGGGTCCACAGACAATCGTTTCTTCAAGCACATGGTCAAATAGCTAACACACAAAATTTTGTGGATAACACAGAAGGAAGGATGCAGACACTGACTGATGGAAGCAATGGTCAGAAATCAACATGATTAAATACTCCAAAATCAACTGCAAAAATTATTCCTAAGGGAAAACAAAACAAAATAAAAATCCAACAGCAATACAACAAAGGCTCAAAACCAAAATGGAGAATAACTTTCAAATACTGAAGAAAAAGCTTGAGGAATTCTGGGGAATTAAAACAAGAATGCAATGTTGCTGCAAAAGAAGAAAGACTAATTCTAGGTTATTCAGAACTGGAAAACAGAAAACATGGAGGTAATTATTTTTATAAACTTGGAACTGGTGGAGCCTCTGGAAGAATACAGAGTCTAATTTGGGATGTTACATGCGTATTTACACACTCTCTAAAAATTAATTTGAAGAGGGGCAAGGATGACTTATAAACTGCTTAGAAAATGTAACCAGTGAAGAAAGACTGAAAGAACTGGGTTTTTTCTCTGGAAAATGATCAAATTGAGAAGTATGACAAAATGTCTTCAGAGTCTTGGTATAGACTGAAGAGTTGTTTTCAAAGAAATCTGGAAGAAGGGCAACAAAGAGAGGGGACAAGGATCAATAAACTTAAAAGATACAGCTGCACAATTCTCTAATTCCTTCTCCTCAACACTGGTGAGGCCACACCTGGAGTGTCATGTTCAGTTCTGTATTCATGAGCACAGGGGAGACATGGACAGACTGGAGGGAGCCCAAAGGGTCACAAAGATGATAAAGGGACAGAAGCATCTCTGCTATGATGAAAGGCTGAGAGAGCTGGGACTGTCCAGCCTGGAGAAGAGAAGGCTCCGGGGACCCTTATCAATGCCTATAAATACCTGAAGGGAGGACGCAAAGATGGAGCCAGGCTCTTTCCAGTGGTGCCCAGACAGGACCAGATGCACTGGAGTGAGAAATTAGTGAAACATGACTGTTAGTGCTAGAGAAGATAAACTTCTGAGATATTGCTCCATAGCACATCCTATAATTTTATAAAAATATGCCTAGAAATTATGCAAATTCTACTAGAAGAATATGGAAGCTACATGTAAAATACATGTTTATACAGCAAAGGCACTGTTTCAATGGGTGAACTATAAGCCTCTCCTCTGTGAATTTTTAGCAGAAGGCAGGAATAACCTTTCTGCCTGTTGTTCCAGCCTCTTGCAAAAAAACCCCAAAACAAAACAAAAAACCCAAACCAACAAAAAACCCCCCAAAAACCCAAAAAACGAACCAAAGAAAGCATTTCTTGTGCATGTTCTGATTCTACAGACCAAAAACCATGTTCTGACAGAGCACAGTAACTGCACCATTGATTCCACCATTCTCTTGCTTAAGTAAAATTCCCGAGATTCACGGAAGCATCTCGGCACAGCCACAAACCCCATGAAAAATGCAGCCATACAGCTTTGAATTCCTGGGGTAAATTTCCTAAGGAACCCAGCACCCTACATACACTCAGCTTAGCAAACTGTTTGAAAACATGACCTCATGACTATTAATGCCGCTGCTGCAATAACAGTGATTGTCCTATTGAGGACAGGGTTTTGCAGACACATCAGAATATCCCACTTAAATGTATTGCCAAATATCACTAGAATAAAAAAAGAAGTATTTTCCAAAGTAAGAAAAGCATGTATTAGGAGGATTCAATGGATTAGACAAAAATATGATCTACAATAAAACAATACCTAACAGCAATCACAATGTAATTGCTCAAGTGCAAAATATATATGTCCAATAAAATCATATGAATGGAAAAAATTGAAACGGTGCAGCAAGTGTAACTGATGATTAGAAGTTAAATATCAAGATTATAGTAATTCATAAGCTACTAAAACCTTCCTCTTGATTAATTATATTTCATTAGAAAGCCATCAAATCAATTCCATTGAAACTATGAAAGATGATGCTGCGATAAATAATTTTTTAAAGAAATTCCAATTACCTTGGAAATTCATTTACTTTTATTTACAAGAATTCAGGATCCATAATTTTAACTTCAGTGTTTCAGTTGCCATAACAACTTTGTACATTTGTTCCTAGTTCATTTACGAGCACATCATTTTTTAATTTGATTGCATCACTTGATAGCTGAGATAGTTTAATGCACTTTTTAAGCTAACTCATTTAAACTATTTGCTGAAGGATTGCTGGTTATTTCTGTTCCTGAAAAGGCTCATAATCAGGAGAAGATAATTTAACAGGAAATATATGCAATGATAATCTCTTCCAGTAAATTCATGTTTCTATTCAATAGAAAAGAGCATCTATTCAATAGATGTTCTTAGCTCAGATAAACAGTAAGAACTGTGTCGCCTGCTGTCTGTGTCACTTGCAAACCACCCGACAGTAGCTATGATGGTACTGATGCTGGAGACTCCCAAAGACTTATCAGGTAAACATTCATGGCTTCATCCATGAGACAAGAGCCTGATTTTGACAACACACTGCTCATCTCAGATGTCACAGATATCTTTTTATAACCACTAGATTTGTCTTCCTCTCTGGCTTTTCTGCTGTGTTCTTCAGGACCTTTTTCATAGGGTTTCATAGTATTAAAACATTCTTTATCAGAGCAGATGGATTTTTAGCTATAGTGTCCCATATCATGGATCTAATGCTATATAAATTAAGACACACCTTGAGCAACTATTTGTAATACTATGGTGGTTTACCTTGGAGCTGTTAGCCATACTGCCTCCAGACAAAGAAAATGGCCTTGGGCAGCATGATGTCTGATATACCCATTAGATATAGCTGAATCTGTAACAGTTCTGCTTTACTGCTGAATATTCAAGAGCACTTAAAGACCTCAGAGTGGTGGATGTGAACCCACCATAAAACCAGATAAAACCAGAACTCATGAAGACAGCACATGTGGAGTTTATTCAGATGTTTAACATAGCAACTTAAATTGTCCAAGTTTTGCAGTCATACTGAAGACTAGTGATGACAACTGCGTGATGCATAGCTACTTTTGTTTGAAATCAGATGCCTCTCTCATTCTAGACATGCTGCTTTAATCTCCCAAGTGCTGTGTTGGCTTTTGCTCTCCTCTACGTGACTTTGTCATCAACTGTGATGTTCAAAACAGCATGCTGCCAAGGTAGCAGAATTTGCCTGCACAGTCCTGAACTGTCCTGTTGACACACTCTACTAGGTTGTCATACAGCTGGAGATGGAACAGGACCTCTAGGGTTTTGGGAGAGCCTTCAAATTTATAAAACTACTGACAATAAAACCTAGGGTTTGAATAAGTCGGTTGAGGACCCCACATACAGGTGATGTGGGCAATCTCAGTAGCTCTATCTTGGATGATATGTCTAATTTCTTCTGGGCAGCACCTAAGGTAATGCATCCAAGTATTGCAAAAAGGCAGGTGCCTGAAATTCTCTATGGATCTAAATCTCAAAATCTAAAAGTTAGCACGTGATCAAGCTGGGAAAGGAAACCAGACTCTCAGAGGTGCTAGTTAATTATTTTAACAATTTTCAGTCTGTCTCTTGGAAATCATTCATTTGAATGGAAGCAGTTGCAGAATACTAAAAAGTAGTATTTAGCTCTTGTTCCCCATATAAGGCTTCCTCCCCTCTAATAGATGGCATTAGTAGTAATCACAATTGTCAGTGAATTTACTGTCCTGTTAAAATATTTTAAGTGTCACACCTCCCTGATTATTCTTATAGCACAATTGCAATTTCGGATTGAATACTTAATCCACTTTACAGTTCACTAGATATCAGAGGCCATTTACATTAAAACAGCATCAACTTTCTCAGTTGTCTTTTGCCTGAAAGGAATAGTGTGTTAGAAATTTCCTGTTAATTTATGGTGAGTTCAAAGAGGGGAGTCCTTTGCTTCACTTAGACCTTTACTACAAATGATGACAATATAACTGAAAAAGCAAAGAAAAGTGACAATCTTATTTTTGTTTTGCCCGCTGTAGTTCACATTATAACAGTGCCTTTGAACATAAAACAAGACACATGACCTCCCCATGCCAAAATCTGTGAAGAAATTACCAAGTTGAGAGAGTAAAATGATGAGGTCGTGCCTTGGAAGGATGCACTTAACCTCCAGTGTAACCAGTGCCAACAGGTAGCGTTCTCTTTAACTCACAGAAGCAGTAACATTATTAAGGAAAGATTTTCAAGGGGATATGGGTTGGAAGAGTGAGTTAGCCATAACTATGTCTACAGTGCTATTTAAAGCCTATCATTTTCAAAAAGAAAATGACAGATGATTAATTATAGATAAGATTTCTTTCTAATGATTGTCCTTGCTTCCTTTACACCATTGTAAAACCCACAAAAACTAGATAGGTCAAAGGGTTCATACCAGTAAAATGGATGAAAGTAATGTAAGACTCAAGCTGCAGTCTGTTACACATCAAGATTCTAATTCCACATATTTTTCTAATTCCCCAAAAGAACGTAACAGAGGTCACATTTTCAGTGGCCCTCCTAAATTGCAACTACAGAAATGATGAATGCTTCCATGTGCAAAAGTAGACACCTGCTTACACAAATCCTCTGCAGATAAATAGTGCTTGTGTACACAACAGATCATGTGCAAATATGCTGAGACACTTATGATTTAAGTGTCTTAAACTACAAACACATGCATATACTTAATGCATGAAAAGAGTAGCTTTTCTTTTTTTAAAAAAAAAAAAAAATCCAGTTTGGCTGCCAGAGTGAAAAATGAGGGGAAGAAATAATTTAGTTGAAATTGAACCAAAATATGTTTTTTCATTGTTTCCTGCCCCAAAAAACCAATAATTGACAATCATTCTTTTCTGCCAAAACATCACGGCTTCAGCTCTTTTGGGGAAAAAGAACGGAAATTAATGCTTAGGTTCTGAGAAGTACTGGGGAGGAGCAGGATGAGAGTGTTCCTGTTGTATCCAGAAGCTCAGTGGATCCATGATTGTGAATTACCTCCAACATTTTTTTCCCATCTATTTAGTAAATTGCTGTCCAAGAACAGCCTTTTAACATGTAAGCTTTTGGAAAAAATTGCAGATTACATGTTAAAAGCCTGATGCTCTGTGTAAAAGTAAATACAAAGGTCCTCATTCAACAAAATGTATTAATTTAAGGAGAAACTTATGACATTATAAAGGATAAAGATTAACTTTGCACCATTCAGCTCTCTACTGATCAAATTAATTTGGGATACTTAAAAAAATTTTATTATTAGCTGTTTAGTTTGTTTTTTTTTTTCTCCTACTCACATCATCTTATCATGTTTCTAGCCAGCTAAAAATCACATCTCTTTTATGACAGGTAGGAAATTCTTCATTCAAACTTCACCTGAGTAAATAGTCAATGGTCACCTAAATAGTCAGAGTAAATAGCCTATGGTCACCTAAATTGTAGCACCTTCATTCTGAGAGCAAAACATAGCAAAAGTTTAAGGCCCCTCCAAAATTTATGTAAAATATTTGAACAATTTTATCATTGGTCAAAGTTTCCAATGTCTACCTTATCATTACCTTTTATTAGAACTAGACACTAAAAAGGAAATGTCTTCCTGAAAGAGTAGAGCGCCACAACTGCAGGCACTCCTTAGTGAGGGGCTCAAAATCACACAAAGACTCTTTGAACAAAAAAAGTCGTGTGTCACACTTTTTTTCTCCTCCTCACCTCTTTTAAATTTAGGCAAGACAATAAAAGATTCTTACAACACATGGATTCCTAACCTTTCAGCTCTGCATTCACATATATTTCCAGGTCTGTGTTTAAAATGTACTAAATATGGGCTTTAGCAAGACGTTGATTGAGAGCACAATATTTCCACGCTTTTGAATATGTTATGAAAACTTTATGAAAAGAAAAGAGAAAAACAAAGCTTTACACTGGAATTCTTTTGAGCAGAGGGAGAGACAGGGCAGTTCAATGGTCTTGGCTCTGAGATCACAGGTTGGCAGTGCCACTACAATGCACTGACTTGCTCTTCTAACATCTGTGTCCATGGAGATGCCAGCAAAAGCATTAGACTTGTCACTAAACAAGCACCTGTACATCTGGATGAGCTGATATCTAGATTAGATTGAAACAGAGTAACTAATTTGCTTTTTCAATGCTCTTCCAGTAAGGTCATCATTCTCTTCCTATCTTTCTATATGTTTCCTCCATCTATTGAGAGATAGGTATGTTCTTCATTATGCTGAGAGCAGAACAACCATTTAGTAACTGAGCAATGCTTCACAAATAAGAGATTAATTAGCTGCAAATAAAACCTAGAATTTGGCTTTAGAAACTAGCTATTCTCTTATATAATGAGGCTTTACCTACCATTTATCTACCTTAACTTTAAGGGTTGCAGTATCAAAAAGTAATTACTGAGGAATTCACAACACAGAGAACTATCTCTACCTAGTAAGATACTCAAAGACAACAGGAAAGGTAGTGTGCTGTCATTTGTCACACGACAAGCCCCACAAACTACGTCTTGTGGACTGTTATTGACACTGTCAAAGCTGAGGTGACACTCGTAGCAGAATCGACAGCTGCAAAAATCCAGATGATTCTATATCTAATACTTCTTAATATCACATCCACCTTATTTTGACTAAGTTTAAATTAGACTATTTCCTTGCTTCCCTTATCACCTAGGAACCCAACAGGAACACAACGATGGACTTTCAAGAGAGTAAAATGCACATGCAGGAGTTCTGCAGCTCAGAGATGTCATAAAGTTCCCAGCAGCATCTCTATGAGACCTTAGGAAAAAAAAAAAATCCCTCTGGAAAAAAAACAACAATTACCCATAAGGAAGATTTTGATTCTATATGACATAAAGAAAACCAGTCATTTTATATAACTTCTTACTGGCCTTTTAAAAGGGGCCATGGTCTGCAGTACCATGGTTATCACGCCTGCTGGGTTTACACTGCAATCTAAATAATCTGGTTTGGGAAACCCACCCCGAAGCTGAACTGTGATTTAGAAGTCATTTTAACAGGTTTGAAATTTTTATTATAGGAACTACTTCCTTTGAAGAGGAACATCAATATTTCAGACACACAAAAATTCCTTTTTCCACTGAGTTAGGTCATTACTCAATCCAGCGTTATTAAGCAATTATATAAAAATATAATATACTGCTAGCACTGGGTTGCAGTAACTTCCATTCTTAAAGAATCTGGAACAAAACAAAGCCTACTAGACCATGCACTATTTTGATGAATGTATATGATTAGTTGAGGAAATTTCTTAGCAACTCTTAACTATTCATTTAGCAATAAATAGTGGATTTGAGCTTTTAATTTAGAAATTGATTTTTACACAGAATGAGTTTCCTAAACTTTATTGATACTTCATCGCTTTTCTTCTCAAAACTCTTAACTAGGTCTATTTAGAAATTGATTTTTACATACAAAGAGTTTCCTAAAATTTTTGAATACTTTACTGTATAAAATTGCTAAATATCTTAACTAGGTCTTTCGAAGAGCACAATAGAATAAAATATATTTTCCTTGGCATTTGAGTGCACATATTTTGAATACTACAGGGATTTGGATGAATGATTTAGATTAATGTTGACTGGCACATGACAACTGAGTTTATGAAAACTTTTGACAAGTCAACATTTGTTTTTCCTCTGTTTTGGAGAAAACAGAAAACTTTCTGAAATGAAGACTCGAGACAACCGGGTTCACATTCCACTGTTTCTTCAGTAAAGCTTTCCAGATCACTTCATTTTGCATAAGTTCTGTCGGAACAGGAATTCAAATGGAAGCCCCTTATGAGTCAGGTCAATGTCCCAGTCACCATGCTGGAGTAGTCTTGCTTACACACACTGTTAACAAGTCCCTTAATGTCTTTTCCAGATAATATTTTTGTGGATATTTTTAAAATAAAAATTAAAAACCTTGTATGAAATACCTAAGATGGCTTCAGTAGAAACAGGTTTTTACTCTACAGTAACAGCTGCTTTTCATACAAGTAAAATATTCATTGACTCTTCTGTGAGTTTCACAGAATTGCACAGAATCACAGAATGTCAGGGGTTGGAAGGGACCTCAAAAGATCATCTAGTCCAGCCCCCCTGCCAGAGCAGGAACACCTACATGAGATCACACAGGAAGGTGTCCAGGCGGGTTTTGAATATCTCCAGAGAAGGAGACTCCACAGCCTCCCTGGGCAGCCTGTTCCAGTGCTCTGTCACCTTCACAGTAAAGAAGTTTCTTCTCAAGTTTAAGTAGAACCTCCTGTGTTCCACCTTACACCCATTGCCCCTTGTCCTGTCATTGGTTGTAACTGAGAAGAGTGAAGAAGCTTTAAATAAAACAGTCTCTGTTCTACAATTTTGTTGTACACTTTTTTAGTTATTACCTTCCTAACTGCAGAGTTATGTTATCTCTGATAATTTATGCAGATTTTAACATTGGACTCTACTCAAAGGCCTTACTCAAACAAACTCCCTACTAAAGAGAGAAAACTAAATTATTCTACAAGTAAAAAATGTCAGATTAGGTCCTTAGTAATGGATTTGGAGATTTTTTTTTTTAGGGTGAAAGACACTGTTAATTTACTCCCATTACTATACACAATTTCATTTTATCATGTTTCTAGCCAGAAGAAAAAAACACTTTTTATCTAATAAAATGGAAAAGATGGCATAGTTGTTTGCTTCTTTCTTTCTTTCTTCCCAGGGAGTGTGTATCAGTGGATGACATTCATCAAAAGCAGCAAATCACCGTAGATTAAGTCATGCCCAGCAACTCACTACAAGCCCTAAGTTTTGAGAGAAAATGACCTAAGCCAGACAGAACAACATAAGGTCTTGATGTAAAGTCAGAGAGAGCACCACTGGGCAGACAACATCACCCTGAAGGTAAAACCCAATCAAAAGCAGTAGAAGAGACAAGAAAGCTGATATAACGGCAACAACACATGAAGCAAGTTTACTCTTCCCATTATCTTTAGGGTCTGGTAGGAAGGCTGCAAGACTGTGACAGTGTTTGATGACTTCCACGTTCAGTAGAACTAGCTGCAAAGTAAGATCCTACAAGCCTGGAGTTGAGATGCTGGTAAAAGGCTCTTGCTCTGACCTTAGAAACTTAAAAGTCATATGATAGTTTTTTGTTTTTGTTTTGTTTTGCCTTTTTTTTTTTTTTCCAATCTGTGCCCATGTACCAAACATAGTTACAGTTTTACATATTTCAGATGGACGATTTCAAAAAAGTATCATTTTACTCTTTAGCCTATTCAGACAGATAATTATCCTCACAAAATCACTCTTTTAAATGATACTTAATAATTAGAAAAACCCACAGAGTATACAGTCATCACACATCTTTCTATCTGCCAGTAAGTTCAGTTTAGGATAAGCTTTTGATCCACCTACTTCCACTGAAATCAATGGAAATCCTTCATTCAGAGACACAAGTATCTCCATGTGGCATATATTATACCACAAAAAAACCCTATACTTGAGAGAAATGAAGATGATGGAGTAATACTGCGCTTCTCAGGTTATATATGTATAACAGAGGATAAATGTGACAGTGGAGAAAAAAAGAAAGAACTAACAGACCAAATTCATCCCTGCACAGTACAGCGTTATGAACTTGGAACAATGCTTTTAAGTACATTGGGTAGGATTTCCATTTTGCTGAGGATCCTTTACACAACTCCACACTGGGTTATTTATTTGTTGTTTTTTTTTTTCCTGGGGGAAATGCTACTGGTACACATTGAAGACAGCTCTGTGTGTAATTCCTAGGAGAAAAAACAAACACACTGAGCTCCAATACAAAGGATCACACAAGCTGTTCTGGTAGGAGCACATGTTAACAACCTGCACATCTCAGAGTATTCCCCTTTCCTGCTGCAGTCAGTATGTGCCTTTTCCCTTAATTGGACCAGAGTTTTCGACTCCAAAATATTAGCATATATCCTAGAGACAGAGCAAAACCTGCAGCTGAGATCCAGATGTCCCTGGCCCTTTGGAAAAAGACAGATAAACAGAGGCCCAAGTTGCAGAATTTGGTTATTTTTAACTCTATTCACAGCATCTGCCTCAATCACTGCACAGATTTAAAATATGTATTTGTTAGCACAGTGTTTGGTTACACAAAGTACTGCAATGCTAGTTACTAAGACAACAATAGAGTTGTTTACTCTATGAAGGCAATTTTCATTAGAAGACAGGATAGATATACAACATTTTTGAAGTCTGCCTAAGAATTTGTAGAAAACTGGAAAAATGCAGGAAATATTTATTTTTTACCTATGCTTCTCAGATTTGTATTTGCTACCCCAAAGTCATATAAAACACATAATCACATGTTAAAGCGCTACACTGAGATCTCTGCACATGGTCCCTTCAGACATAAACCACTGACTAAGTCTGGGACTAGTAGTGGATCCAGCTGCACCTAGAATGCTCTCTGAGAAGGAGTTTAGAAAGCAAGAAGTCCATTCTGAACCTTGTGACTGAATGGGAGGGCCTTACTTATCTTCTTTCCCTAATAACTGTATAAATCACACCAACCCAATTCTGACTTGATTTTCCCTGATTCCCAATCCATGTGTGAATCATTCTAACTCAATTCTAATTTGATTTTCCTTTTATATGCTTTTTCCAAATAGTAAGTAACAGAGTGAACCTTGCCGTCGAACTCTGTTAAGTTGTGCTTTTTACAAATTCACATTAAAATAATTTTTTTCCTAATATCTTTAACACTGATTCTTTAAGTGACCTTAAGTCCTTCCACCTCCATTTACGACAAATACATTCAAGTGCATAAGCAGAAAAAGCCTGAAAAAAAGAGAGAAGAAACCAGAAACTTACGTCATGACCAGTGTCTCATCTCCGGGTTCACTAAGTAATCCATCTACAAAGACTGAAGTGCTGGTAAAATTATGTATACTCCAAGTCTGACCTTCATCTATGCTGAACCTGTAAGAAAGCAGGAATGGTTTTGATGTACAGCTATTATTATAAAAAACAGAATTCATGCATTTAAAAAAAAAAAAAATCCTTTCACTGTTAAATCCCAGGATTTACAATCACCAAAATACAATATGCCTGGACAGTATATCACATTAATGTGATTTTTTTTCTCAGCAACATATCCAGGGGCTCATATCTTTATTAGAAGATGTATAATAAATTTGCCACTACAATGGAAATTCTCAGGCAGATAAAAAACAAGGTCTGTCAACAAACTATCTTGCTACCTTGCAGGTTCAAGAGCAAGCTAATTTACACTTCATTCTTTCTAGTAGTCTCTAAGCTAGAGACCCATTAAACAGAGGTCAGTGAAACGTGAGAGACAAAACAGCTCAATTGCTAAAAATACGTGGGAGGTGCAGTAACTGCAGGCATCAAGATGATGGACCTTCACAGCTACCACCATTCCCTTAAAAATTTACAAAAGATGCTGAAGAATCGGCAATATGTATTTCAAATACCACGTGCACCCAAAATTTATGATCCAAAGTCTCTCTTCTAGTGTACCTTTCCTTCAGGTCTTTTTGCATACTAGGTTAACGATAGTTTTCATTCTAGGTAACTGAGTACATAGCCTAGTTCCTATTTATGTAGAGTATTATGCAAAAGTTAGCCTAATCACAGTGATAAACAAGGATCTCTTGCTTTTCTTTTTAATAACAAAGATGATAATTTTGTACAACATTACATAAAACTACTAGCTTCCCTTGTTACCATGCAGTTTAAAACTTGGTATTTTAAAACAGAATGTTGTGCGGCAAACCTTTCCTTCCCAACAAGCTGAAAAGGCTATTTGCTGCATTATTGCTATATGACAGGATCTACACTGAAGGCACTACAGTTAATCTGTGCATGAATTACTCAGAACTGGGCTTCTTCCACACTGTGTTCCACAGCACATAAGCACACAAAAAACTTTTCCCTGTTGGCTCCCAAAGTTCACATTATATTGCTCTTGCCAGAGCAACTCGGGGCTATTCTCCAACTCTGAACTTTGCCTGAGAACAATAGTTCTACTCTAATTGACTGTAGGATTACTTGAGTATTTTCAGAGGGATAGAGGTGTCTTTGATGGCCACAATAACTCCACCATGGTCCAGGTACAAGATGTGATGCTCTTCTTCAAAGACCTACAAGTTGGACAAAAAAAGGCCAGCTAAGCAAATGTACAAAACAGCAAAAATAAAGTGCACGAGCAAACCAGGATTAAAAGACTTATATGTTTTATAATGTCAGCACTTCAAATTGAAAAGGACATAAAAGTAGTTTTATTCTTATATTTCTCACAGCTGTAAAAGAAAAGAAAGTTAAGCAGGTGAATCAGAAAATGTTCAGGTTCAAATCACAGTCAGATTAAACTGTCTAAAGTGATTTTAGCCCAAGCTTACATTTCTCACAGTATGCATTTTGCATTCCTTCCTATTATATATCACCAAGTGACCTATCACCTTACTTTGGTATTTGCCATATTCTGTGTATCTTGCAGAATAAAATGCTTTGTAGTCTAATTCTAAGAAAAATAGGAAAGGTATTGCTGTCTGTGACTTTCTCACATGTTCTCCAGATTCTACAGAACTTGAAATAACTGGTGCAAGCATGTTTTCTGCATTTCCAATGTCAATAATTTATTTAAATTCAAACTTTATGTGATCTCACACAGATGCTGCTCTGAGTTCTGAACCAAAATACATGTAATATTAATTTAATGGTATAAAGGATTCAAAATTTCCTTAATTATTTTCACCCCTTTTCTAGAGGTCATCAGCAGTACTAAAATAAATGAATAAGTAGAGAACTTCCCTCTTTCACATCTGAAATAAGTTTTAAGACAGGGTTTACTTATGTTATTACCCTGTGAAAGTTAATTTAACATAAGAGCAGATGATAAAGTGAGAGTTACTACACACACTTAGCAGTTAATAGACAAACATGCAGCCTCCTACACACTTTGACAAAGCAAAGGTGAAAAGGATAAAGGTTGGCTTTATTTTGCCTTGTGAATGAAAAAACACTGATAATACTAAATGCTTCTTTTTTTTGGCAATACTAAATGCGACATTTAGAGGATTTATCAGCAAGACTGAACCGGGGGGGATAAAAGTATCTTAACAGCACATTCACAATTACTTAAAAAAGAATAAGTATTTAATTTGAGTTCAGAATTCAGTCTTCCTCTCATCTAGTAAAAGCATATTTTATGGGAATCCTAGGGCTTCAAGTGTCTGATCAGTTTTTTAATGTTGCCAATTTAGAGGCAAAACCCTGATATGAGGCACTTACAGTCCTATCTACTTGTTCCACACAGCTGCATATTTTAGAAAAGAATTCAGTAGAGGACAGACATTAATTTTAGATGCACTTCAAAAGGATGAGATCAGCTGGAGTCAGATCAGCAAGCAGAGTTTTGATCCTCCTGTAAACTTTGTTTGAACTTCTGCTCAAATCAAAATGAAACATGCCGGGACATGAAGTCTCCAAAAGCTTCACCATCATACTGAAGATAAAGGAAGCTGGTATCTGCATCACTTTATCCAAACTGGGTTCTCCCAGAAAAGCAAAATGGCACTTCCTCATGGAGCATGTTACTACTCCAGCTCTAGCACACTACAAAGCACAGCAGACAAATTGCAGACATATTAATTCCATCTTTATATCATGCTCTTCTTGCACAGATTTCAAACATTTAATAACAACAATGTATGAAATTCCTGATGAAAACAACTACTCCTCTTCAATAGAAAAGAATTAACAATGCCATGCCTGTGGAGTTCAGTACAAAAGTAAATATCTCTACTTTCTAGAAACAAACCCAAGACAAACACTTTGCAAAGGATTTAGGAAAAGGTGGTCCCAGTGTCAGAGCTGAAGTTCGAACCCAGGAACAAGAGATATGTATCTTCACAGGCAGCCATGAATTCTGATATATGTCCCTCCACTAACTAAAGCCCGGTAGTAAATTTATTACGATCCTTACTAGTAGCCAGTCACTACAGAACCAGATTTTTTATAAACTGTTTCTATGTTTTTTCCTTCTTCTTTAATTTTTGGAGCATGTTATGTGCTTCATAATTGTACTGTCATTTTTTTTTTCCCCTCTCTCTTCCCTCCCTTTGCTTTCCATGCTTGTTCCTGTGTCTGTCCTAACAACTTCAGCAGCTATTTCAGGACAAGATATCTTTTTGGAACAATTAGGAGAGCTCAATTAAATCAGTGAAAACATGGTTATGTGATCCCAGAGAAATAGAAATGCCCAAAGTCACTTGCTTCTCTCACCAAGTGACAACCATTTCTAATTTCAAATCTGGAAACAGAAGTTTTCCTATACAGAAAGAGGCAGCTGGACCCTCCCAGGGGTGGGAGGCTGGGAATGCAGCATCTATTGTTGTGCTTGAAGGTGTTACCATCCATCTCTTAAGATGTCTGCAGAAAAACAAGTAGCCTTGCTTAAACAAAGGTTTTCCAAATTGCTTTGATACAAAAGGATTTGATATAGAGAAAGAATACTCCAACAAACAAAGCACTGGACTAAAGCTCCAGAGATCTAGATCCTGTTCCTAGGCATACAACAGATTTTCACTGTAACCTTATTAGTTTAATTGAGTATTTTGTTGTTACAATACTTACTTTGGTAGCAGACCAAATAGCTGTTTTTTTTTCTTTTTATTTAAGCCATATCTTTTGAAAGTCAAACCTTTATCTTACTCTGCTTGCCCTATTTCAAGCACAGTGTTGGAACAGATGCTGTTGAAATAGCAATGGCAACCATAACTGTGAACAGAAATCAGGTTGGTTTTTGGTTTTGGTTGTTTTTTTTTTCTTAATAAATAAAATACACTTGTGTATACACAAAGTCATCCTTAGCATTTGACAGAGTATCCTAATATTTTAAAAATCAGAACTGAAAAAACAGGCCCCACAGAGGAAAAAAATGTTTAAAATCTGCATGGTCTGAAATTATGTTCAAAGGTAGCCCATTTCTCCCAGGATGCAAGATTTATGTATCCAACTCAGTATCAAGTTCATTAAGACATTTTATGACAGTTTTCCTGGTATAATAGACAGATAAATCTTCCAAACAGATGTATCTGCCCCACAAATTCAGCTTAGACTCTATCTTTGTGGTTTACTTAGGATGATCTAAGCCCACATAGTTCATGATAAAGTCAAGGTGAGACGCTCTTCTTCTACAGGCCAGATCACTGCTGCTGCTTGGACGTTTAAGCTACTTGTCAATCAGCTCCCTAACTGCTGCTATTTATAGTGCAATGTTGTACAATAGAGTCACAAATTTAAGTTTGCCTTAAAATGGTACGCAGTAAGAGCAATGGTTTCAGGAGATACAAACAAGGAGCTCAGGTATCATGGAACAGAACAGAAGGAGAACAACTGGAGTCAGCCCAAATGGTATTGTGGCTACTTATAATCAGAATCCTTGTTTTTACTTTTCCATTTATCATCACTATTTACTTAATTTCACAAAAGTCGCATTTGGGCATTTTTATTTCTGCTTATGAACATTGGCTGTTTATACCTTCCATAGTAAGTCTTCCTGAACTCTCATATGACCTTACCATATGCAAGCTATGGAAATACTGACTCAGTCAAAATCATTTTAAGTGTATACAGCTGGTTAAGAAATTATTGAAGGAAAATGATCAGCAGATCATGGATAAATTGAGAATGTATTACAAATTCAGGAACTCAGGGACTGGTCCCAGTTACGAATCACAAAATGAATCTGAGTCAACAATGTGATGGCAGTGCAATGAGGAGAAATCTTCTGAAATTAAGTACCAGTAATGTCAAGACATCAAGGACAATAATTTCATTCTGTTTAGTACTGATAAAAATCGTAATTTTGCATCCAGTTTTACCATACTTCAGGAGAGGGAAGTCATATTAGATAGTCCAATCAACAAGCAAGAAAAAGGAAAAGCACTCTAGAAATTTGATCCATTAGGAAAATCAGTGGATTTGAGTTTGCTGTTTTCCAAAGGAAAAATCCCTATACTCTGGGTAGACATGATAATCACCTTTCAGGTTGGATGAGGCTTTGAGCAACCTGGTCTAGTGGAAGGTGTCCCTGCTGATGGCAGGGAGGTTGGAACTAGATGATCTTTAAGGTCCCTTCCAACCCAAACCATTCTATGATTCAACATCTGAAATGTTATTCAGAGGTGACAGGAAACCACTCCTCTCCAAAGACAAGAAGAAATCAACTTTCCTTGCAGCATTTGTGAAACTGCAAGAACAGCAGCAAAAAGCACAGCCAGCTTATGTTAAATATTCAGAAAAATTTATGAAGAATGGTGAAATACCATGTAGCCAGACTGCAGGATCTCTTCCAGTGGCTTAACAATTAGGCCTGGAAAACCTCTGCTAGAGATGTTCCTGGTATGTCTGATGTTGTCTCAGGTCCCACAGTTGAATTGCATGATCTTTGTCCTTCCCCCCAGTCCTATATTCTTATGAATCAATACTGCTATTATTTCAGGAAAGCTTTTAATTAATTCTCTGAACTGCCTTTTCTCCTCAAGCTTTTGTATTAACTTTTCTGCATTGCTCTGTCACTCCGCACAAGCACAGACTGCTCTTCGAGCCTGTAGACAGCTCTGCAACATCATGTGTGAGGCATGTAAGAAAGGTGACAGGCACTCATTAATGACAATTGCAAAGTTTCCAAGTCAGTGACTTAAACCCACCTGAAGAGTTGTGACAAAACATGAGCTTTGCTTTGCTTTTGCCAGCTCAGGAAACCTGTAATTTACCGTCCAAATAATTCCCATATTATCTGGCTGAAGCCTTGCCTTTTGTTGCATGAACTCCAACAGAGAAAGGAAATGTACTGCTGTCCTCTGGAAGAACTGCTTGATCATGAACAGTGAGGCCATAAAGTACATACAATAATCTACATTTTCATTCTGATCACAAATATAAAGATTGAGTAAGCTCTCTCAAAGGCTTCAGAGCAGTTTTAATTAAAATAAAGCTAGCAATGGTGTTTTTCATTTTGACTGTCATAATGAGGGATCAGTTTGTGATTGGTTTTACAGCATGAATAGTTATCTTAAGGTCAAGTTTCATCACACATCATTTGCGTGAGTGCCTCACAAATAAAAAGCAGCAAAAACATGAATTTTATCCCCTTCGCTCTTTTCTTCTTATTCTTCACTCTAGAAAAAAACTAAGTAACTTTGGTGTCAATAAATTATTATAGAGGGCTCTACAAAGTATTGAACAACACAGTACCCATGGAAGGTCCTGGAAGGATTTTGTATTTAAACAGCTATTTATCATATGCTAGATTTCAAGAAGGAATTTGGTATAAAATTTTATCTTTTAAACCTCAAAGAACATTATCATGACAACAATAAAAAGTACCTTATTTTAAAAGTCTTTCTGTGGAGTATTAATGGCACGCTCCAATAGCAAAATAATAAACTTTCTGTATTTTCCTTTTAATTTCAAACTCCCTAAGCTCAGTATCACTAGTGAGAACTTTTTCACACTTACCTGTTCTCAGAAAATAACACAATTTTATTTCAGCTGAACACTAAAACACTATTTAAACTGAAACTAAATGCTGTTTTGACACATTTTGGTCCTTTGAGGGCATTTTTAAAAATCCTGGATACACATTATAGGTAGAGTCCAGATCATATTGTGTGTTGTTGCTGTATACACAGAGAAACAAAATATCCCTATGACTAAGCATTGCTTAGACAGAGTAATTCTGGTCAAAATGCACAATAAATGCAATGTTTAAATTGACACCAGGCACTGAAAACAGAAGACATCCAGAATTCAAATGACATTACAGTTACTATGTGACTGGGGTTTTTTTAATACTTTGGTGTTTGTAGTCCCAGAATTGATTAAATCATACTAAAAGATACTCAAAGGTCTATTGTTTTTTTTTAAATCTCTTTTTTGCTTTCTGAACTTCAATGAAGAACAAAATTTAAGCTTAAATACCTGTTTTCAGACTATGCCTTTCTACCTAAACCATGTCTTTTAGCTTGGAATGTGTACTGCAAGACCTAGCCCAAGTCCACTTCATCATTAGCACAGGAAGATTACTTAAATTATTAAAAACCTAAACAGACTTTATGTTTTTTATGTGAGATACTTATGGGATCTCTAAATATACAAAAATATTTGAGTTTCAGCAGAACCTGACAGCCTGATCAATTTGAGTCTTTGCAAATCACCTTCTTAATCTCCCCCAGTTTGCAAGCAAAATAGGGATAATAATAAGCCACTTCCCTCAAAAGAGTGGGTATATAAAGATTAGTTAAGCATTATAAAATTCATCACACTTGGTACATTAAAATTATTTCCAGGTGCCTCTCATGATTTTTGTTTCCTACCTGACGCCACGTGTTCCCACAGTCAGATGTTATGTACATCTCTTCTTTATACTCAACCAGCTGGGACCCCAGGTTACCTGTCATGGAACAGGAGGAAACAAAGGTTGCACTCACATAAGCAAGAGAGATTGGATCTAGTCCTGATGCCAGTCAGAGTGAAAAGCTTCTAGGTCAGAGCAAGAAATCAACTCAGATGATCAGCAGGCTTACTGCATTTCTGGTAGCACCAGATAAATCCTCTTAAAATCATATATGTAGACTTTTAAACTTCTTTCTTTACATTGCTAGCTGTCTATAGGTGGGAGCAACGAGACTTAATTCTAGTACTGAAATGCAGAGGCCAAACCAACATTTTAGTTTTGTTTCTGCATGCTGAAAAATTATGAGAAAAGAACATGTATTTAAGATATAAGTTTGAAACACACATATACTCAGGAGTCATACCTTAATCTTAAACACATTCTGTAAAATTTTTTGTCTTGAACTTGACTCGTTAAAATAAAAAATGTTTTATCTGTAAGAATTTATGAAGTGGTAGCAAAATATGGAACCTGGAGAAATACATAACATTGAAATGAGGGGACAAGGGGTTTGAAAAAGCATGTAAATACAAAAGAATCTAAAGCAGAATTACTTGATTTAACTAAATATTGACCAGAAAGCTACTGAACACTTTGACAAAAAGCACTGAGGAGCAGCAGCTAGCATTTGCAAAGCACACAGAAGTGTGGAAACAAACTTGTGGAAGAAGATCTTAGCAGATGCAATCTCAAATACTGAGAAAAATCTCCACCTTTTAACATGCAGTATTTCAAATAGCAAACGACTAAGCCACCAGGGAGTTTACAGTATTCCTGGGGAGAAGCAATCATAGCACAATATTCCTTCTAAATTATATCCTCCAGGGAATTCTGACTTAAATATATGTTTTGCATGGTTTTACAGTAAAAACAAGATAAAAGTTATCATATCCCCTTAAGCAAAAGAGATGAGAAAACACTTGAGATTAGGTTAGCAGTATGAAGTTTCACTTGTGTGTCATATAAGTAGCCGGTTTTTACCATCAAAACAGATCTGTTTATGCAGAGTGTGCTCATTAGTGCTAAAAGGTTCCTGAGAGGAATGACAGCATCCACTGCCCAAAATACATGTTCTATTTGGACCATCAAGCTTGCACGTGCTGCACTGTTTAACGGTACAACTCTAAGTTATTTAATGCTAAATACAACCTAGACGGGTTTAGGATATTCTTTATATTGAATCATGGAATTTATAGGAGTTAGTTAATTTCTTTCAACTGCATTTGATATTTCAGAAGACACCTCTGCCCCTTCTTTTGTTTTCATCTTTCCAAACCACTCAAAGTTACCTCATTTATCAAGTAATCTAGCACTGATTTAGTTGGCTGTGTCATTTTGGAAATAACATCATATTCCTGTAGGCAATGAGAAGATTTGATTAGGTCAGTACAGAATGAATGAAGGTGATGTGGACTGAAGCAGGCTCATATGTATGAAGCACATGCCAAACCTGTAAGATTAAAAATGTACCAAAACCAGCTTAGACTCAAAGTGCAGGAATGACCCTCGACCACTACTGGATTTGATATCAGTTGTGCCAAACTGGAAGGAAATAGAAACAGGTAACTGCGGAGTGGCCAGCCCCTATTCTTTCCCTGCAAACAACTTTGTCTTCAAAAACAGCCCCCCCCATAAGCCATCAACGAGAGCCATTCTATGGCTTCACATAAGGTTGTCTAGTTCTAAGAAACAAAGTCTCTGGTGATACCAGCAATCAAAATGAAACCTCCATGACAGAAATGACAGAAAGTTACAACCACATCATTAGTGTTAAGACCATAGGTCTAGTGAAAATTTCAATTTTTTTAAGAACAGATTCAACTCTTGGTTTTATTATTTCTATCAGTCCCTAGAAAATGACACCTTTTAGTTACAGTCATATGCATTCATTTAGGCAGATCTTCCAGTCTAAGAGGAAAAAACCATCAACTATTAAATATTATTAAGTCATGAATACTACCTAATGAGACAGTTCCCAAATGAAAGCTTCACACCTGAATTCAGTTGTATTTTCTCCCAAAATAAGTTTATTTAAAACTATTTAGTTTAAAGCAATTTTCAGTTTATTATCACATTAAATCCTAAAAAAAAAGATCAGGAAACATGATCTGATTCTCCCACATCTCACAGATCTCATCAGGAAGTAAGACCAGATCCCATCAGCTTTGTATGGCAATGTTTAAACTGGTCACTAGAAGGATGTATGAATGAGAAATCACCTTCTCAGGACTGAAGGAAGGGAAAGGAGATTTGATTTGCTCTTTATACAAAATGTATTTCTTTTGCTATTCTTGCTTTCCTTTGTATAGTTTTCACTGATAAATGTTTCTGTGAATGGGTATATCCTAGTGCTTCTGCAATTACTCACAGACTTTTTCTTTGGGGTAGCTGGGGATAGAAATACTTATTTCCTTTCTAGAATCTAAAGTAGTACTGTAAGTCTATATCCTTCTTTGCACAAATACCTTTAATGCATTGTTAGTTTAGCTCCTGGATAAATGTTTCTTCTACTTCTTTTTACCACCTAATGAAATCTACTTACATGAGTAGGTCCTTTATTTTGAGAATTACTATGGATCTGCACTTTAAAAGGTGCAGTGGTAAATTGCCTTAGCTAATGGAGAATTAGTCTGTAAACTAAATAGCACCAACTTGTGCTTCATTAGAAAGCCTTTTATATCCAGCTGATACGGTAATGACTGAAAGATAGTAGCAACGGGTTTGTAATTGCAGCTCTGTAACAAGATAGACAGGACTTCTAGTTTTGGTTTTACCTTTTTGCCTTTTCTTGGTAAAGGAGCAAAAGTTGTTGGTGGACTCAGTTATAATTACAGACAAATGCCATTCTGTCAAAAATCACAGCTGATGACAAACTTGGCATAGAGACTGGTGCACTGCTTTGGAAAAAGGACTTCACTGCTCTTTGACCTCTGCAAGTAGTCCATCCCCAGGCCAAAGGTGAAAACCCAGAGGTGGTGCAGGCAGAGACTTCTGATTGCTGACATAACGCTCCGTGCATTAACAAAGGCTGCAATTTCCACTACCAAATTTTTAGGAGACATAATTAAGACACAGTTATTTTACATAATTTTGCAAACTTTATAAAATCAAGTCTTCAAGCATGTGAGAAAACTCTTTCTGTAAGGGAGGATAAAACTTTAAAATTTCATTGCAGTTTGTTATGTGGGTACTGCAGACAATGTCTCGATGAACAATAGTGTCAGTGGATTCAGAAGGAAAAAGCAGATGAGGCATGAAGCAGAAAACCTGCATCATCGGTGGAGACAGGGAGGCCCCTGCAAAGCACAGGGGGTTATTTGCAGTGGGAAGCAGCCACACAGCCAAATCTCAGCAGTGACAGGCAGAAGGAAATTTGTGTAGGAACACACAGGGTGTGTGATGAGTCTGTTAAGCTAAGGATATCTTTAACAGCTGTTAGCCTGAAAAAGGAGAACCGGAATAAAACTAAGTCCTTCAAAGAACTTAGTGGACTCTATTTGCAAACCTTTCTATTTAACACGTGTCACATAAGAGTTGAGTTTTCTCTATTTAAAGTTACATTATCTTTTATATTCTAATTAAAAATAACTTCAAAGATTGAGACATTCTGTTATTTTTGAGACTTAAAAGAAAGTGCACAGTTTTACTTGAAGGCTCTAGCTACCTTGCAGAATGTCACATTACTGGATTAAGCCAGAAAACTAGACAAAGCATACGTAATAGCATCCTGTAAACTCCTTTACAACAGCTCCAAATCACATCAAATGAAACACAAAAAAATCCTGACATTAGCATTACAAACAAACAACTACGAAGTCACAGTAGCAGTCAGAAAGTACAGCTGAAATATCCTGAGAGTTTCTGTGACACATCCAAGTGGAATTATGAACCTTATTTTGGTAAGTGTGGCAGCCAGTAACGTGTGCACAATCGACATCGCGATCAAGTGATACAGAAGGCGAGAAACAGCCAAATCGCACTCAGAAGTACCATTCCCACCGCACCCCGAAGTATTCAGACTGCATTGCAGACCCGCAAACGTCAGCGTGCTGTTTGCCTGGTGAATCACACCAAAATCTGTGCTCCTTATTAGAGCTGTAAATGCCTGCAGGAACTCCTCAGGTGTGCCACTACAACCCAGAAACCTTTCTATCCTTTTAGTAGGTCTGTGTTAGATCTCAAAATCCATCTGTGGTAACTAGTAAAGGTAATATAATGCACTGAAGGCAATTCAGGATCATACTGAAAAAGTTACTGCATCTGGAATGGACAATCAGTTGCAGGTAATATTAGCCAGAGCTATAAATGGTATAATTTTAACATCACTTTTTGATCCAAATGGCCTGAAAACTCCTCTGATACATGACACACACTGTGTCAAGAAGTGTTGCCTCTGATACAGAAGATTCTCAATTTTATCTTATTTTATATTATTTTTGTAGCTAAGGGACAGGAACAGGAAAGAAGACTTCAAATTATTGTGAATGTTTGCTTCAGCTGTGCTTTCTACATTTATCATCCAATTTTAAATATATGTTTTTAAAGGCATTTTTAGAGGTTCATACTTTGTCTCTAATAAAGGGATGGCATTACTGCAAACACCACCCACACATGAAATAAGGGAAGGCCAGAGACTGTCCTGCAGCCCTGAGGCCAGTTGCCATGTCCCAACCGCAGAGCACTCAGCCCTGGCTCTCCTCATGTTCTGACACTTTGGTTCTTCAATTTAGGAAACAAAAGGAAAAATTTTGGTCTGCATTTCAGATTTTTTTTAAGTGCAGTCATCTTTTATTTCTAGTACTTGCATTCTTACAAACCTTTTCAAACTGTATTTTAGGATACAGGAAATCCTCTTCTGCTTTTTTAACTTTTCCTGAGTAAAGGCTAATTTTAAAGCAACTGGGTAAAAACACACATTCCATCCCTGCAGGAGTGTCAGTCCCAAAAACTAGAATACAGGTATACTAACTATCCTTCAACATACTTCTCCAAGCTTTTAGTAACTTTGCACATGCCATTTCAGCAGTTGGTAGCACAGGAATGTGAAAGAAATCAACATATTTTAGTGATGACCAGTGGCCAGTCAAGCTCTCCAGAAAGGTGGTATAGCCATGAAAAATGCATACAGATCTCAAGAGAGTAATTAAAAATTTATTTGCTCAGGCATTTTGGCAGGTTCCTACTGGGTAACACAAATATGGGAGATTAATTTACAATTTACTATTAATTTAGATGTTTTAAATTCTATTTATCACTGAATTTACCCATATCTTTATGTGGTTTTAGACATGCTTACTGTGAGAAGAAATAATCTCCATGTGCAACACCTCAATAATTCTTCTAATATGGAAAATAATTTCCATCCACTTAAATTTAGCATACAGGCAGATACCGACACCAAAAGGAGAACTGTACTTTGCCTAGATCACTGGTAAATAATACAGTTGTAACAACCCTTCAGTCAATGCACAAGAAGCTAAAATTTCATGGTTTGTAAACTTGTAGTCACAATGTAGAACAAACATACAACCAATTTGTGCTTAAATGTCCCAGACTGACAGTTTTTGCCCAGTAAGCTGAAGATGTGTTTATCTGAGGGAGTGATTCACACCATCTGAATGAGGGAACACGTTGACATGAGAAAAACCCCAAGCGGGTTGCAGCACTTTCACTCAGAGATGCACTGGGAAATGCTCAATCATCTCCCTGTTCCCTCACCTTTTTTTATAGTGGCATCTTGGTATGCTATGTTTGTGAAAAATTATAGAAATTTATCAAAAAGTATGCAATGTATTTGGGCCTCATATGACAAAAAGTAAACTGAACTTTCCAGCACTTCCTCAATTCGTGTGAATATGCAGAATTTACTGCTTGCTTGGTTTGCCATCTGGATGAGAAGCTAAGCAGACAATTGATGTAAACTAGCACCCAAAAAATCTACAAGTCTCTAAACATTTTTCACAGAAAAGTCCTTTGCAAGTTTATAGTAAAAATTTACACATCAATTGACACACATTTCATAGCTGATGCCATGAGAAGTAGAAGCTGTTGCCAAGATTAAAATGTACGAAAATCAAATGTAAATGCAAAATCCTATTACATTTCTTAAAGGGAGTAAAGCAGTTATTTAAAAGAACACTTTAATATGCAGCTATAAAATTTAATATACTGTCTGCAGAATTTATATATATAAGCTAAAAATACGCATTCCTCAGAACTATTTAAGCAACTTTAATAGAGTGGAATTTTTATTTGTAAATATGAGTTTAAAAAGATGCAATTTTAACATCTTATTATTGCATTTTTCCCAAATGCTCCAGGCATTAATGCTGTTCACCATTTAATTATTTTTAAATTAAAACAATACTCAGTAGTCTCTGTGCTCTGATCTTCAAGAACAATATCAGAACTATCCCTAAGTCACAGGTTAGGTTTGCCACAAGCAGCTGTGTTGTATAAGATTTCTATAAAGTAGCCTAACTCCATGTTAAAGCAATTTTTTTTTTTTTTTTTTGCGTTTTTGATTGATAGCCACACTACTTTTATTGAGAGGATGAACTTTATAGCTGTTGTGGTTAGAAACTGTTTTCTAATTTCTAGTTCTTATCCACTTGTTTATATTACTTTTTTCTACCCCACAGTTACATTTTCAGGAAAAAAAATCATGTTCTTTATTGTCCTTTATTTTTGTCAGCTAATGAGGTTCCTCTTGTAAATATTCTGTATTTTCATCAACTGCCAAGTAGTCCTTCTTAGCACCTGCTCATTGGTCCTGAAAATTGATGATCAGAATAGTACACATTCTTATTAATAAGGTCACTGTACAGTATTTGCCAGAATATTAATATTTCCCTCTCTCTGTTGGCAGTTATTTACCTACTTCACCCTCAGCATACATTTCCCTTTTTCACCGCACAAGGCACTAATGTTACCTTGACACACTGTGATCAACTGGCATTGACAGATCTTTATCATCTTCAGTCATTTCCAGATGATGTATTCTCCCTAAATCTAACAGGAAAATTCCAGTAGTGTGACGTTGCCCAAATAATCTGATTTCCCTGTGTGCTAAGCTCCTAGTGCTTAGGAGCTCCTAGTTGATTTGCATAGGAGTATCAATTTCAAGGATCAGGCCAGAAGAAATTTAAGCTCATTTTATGTAAAGTATTTCTGATAAGAAGTGTAAGTTTACAAGGATATCAGGTTTTGCAGGTAAGACTGAACACGTGCACTGAATCTAGATGACCTGAGCATCCGAATATTGTAAATGCAAGTAAAAATCAAAGTTGATTCAGGTTGTCTGTTGGCAAAGAGATGAAGTTGCTCTTTAAGATTTTTAAGGCTCCAAAATAAGTCCCTTGGCTCTGTTTGCAACTACATGACCTTTTACCGGAGAAAGGACGTACTGCACAGCTCTTGGGCAAATTTTTCTTAATTTCACACCATTCCCCATAGCTTTCTAGTCAGCTGCTATGAGTGAGGGCACCTCTCTATCATTTCCATTACATTATAGATTGCTCCACAATCAAGTCAAACTTAACATCAGTCCAGTTCTTAATGATATCTGGTTGTTATCAAAAAATCTCCTTCATATTCACATTGAGGAAAGCAGTTGACAAGTTTACCTACCGGCTACGGTAAGACAATGTCACAGTGATAAAATCTTGCTCTGTTCTAGGGACCAATTAAGGGCAAAACGCTTCTCCAGCCTGCCATCCCTAATATCATCTCAGAGAACAGTGCACTTAAACTCCACAAAACCCATCCAAATGAAGACAATCCCATATCTCACCATATCAGATTATAATGCAAGGACAGAGAAAAATTAAATAAAAGTTATGGACTAATTAATTAAACCTAATTGCTTAATTTGCTTCTAGAAGGCACTCAGGAACAATATGGTGAGGGTAAAATTATGAACCTATATTAGGAATACCTTTATATTAAAAGAAGATCTCTGAGATGGAAGTTATTTTTTGAAATACTGATAAAATGTGAATTAAACACCTAAAAGAAATGTATCTACAAAGGCACTGTATAAATTCTTAGTCTCATTTATGTCAATAAAAACATAGCAGCATTTCACCAGGTAGGTCTGCCAACAGTAAAATACTTCAAACTCCATTTACACCAGGGGAAAACTTGAAATCTTCAGTTATATTGAAGTAATAGCAGCTGCCAGTCCCTTTCAACACCAAATATCCTCACCTTGATATTCTTAGGAAATTTTATATTTAAAAAGCCATTTATAAGAGACTAGTGTAAGCCAAGGAAGAAAGCATTATTGATTAAAAACCGATATACTTTTAGTAAAAGAGAAGTAGTATATGTGCACATTTCACCTAAACATAATCCACAGCATAAAAATAAAATAATGAAATTTTAAAAAGCTCTTAGAATAATTAACATTTCAATAACTTCAAAACAAAGAAACAGAAAATAAAATTAAATTAATAGGTGAATCACAAGGAATCAAAGTAAAACAGAGTTATGTGAATATTTTTCTTGATGAGTAGTCAACAGTGCAATGGAATTTCTTTTATTAAATGCCACTTCACAGTATTGTGGCTCCATAGGTATGTTATAATGGGGAAGCCACAACCAGCATTGTTCCCAACACAGAGACACATTTGCCTCTTTCACTTCATCTCTCTTTAGGCAGGAAGGAATTAATAAAAATTACAAGACAAATTATCTGTATCTAAGCTTAAAGAATAAAGGCTTAGCCACGGCTTACATCAGTTTATTGGATTTGCTGGGCTATTCATGATGCTGCAGGCCCTACACCCCACTTTTAGAGAAAAAGAATGCAGGACAAATCCTTCAGCCATTATCACTCCTCTGCACTGCACTAATGGGGAAGGAGATGTTACATAGCAGAGAGAAGTATAATGTATCCAGGTGACTGTTATAGATCTGTCCTAGAGGACACAGCTCTGGGACTTGAATTAACTTTTATTAAATTGTTTGATCAAGAGATCCCGTAAAGGATTATTCTGCAGGGAAAGCCTTATTTTGGCGATGTTTGTAGCATAAAAACCAAAAGGCTAGATCAAAAAAGAACTTCTGCCACATTTCAGGTCTTAAAAAAAAAATAATGTCATGCATTTACCTGCCCCCATTATGAGCCCTGGAGCCGTGTCCTTCGTATGGACTGTTCCTGACACATAGGGATTGTCTGCCCAGCGGAGATGGAGGTGAAGGTAACAATCAGGCTTGTGGGGGAAGAAGAAGACAACAGGTTTTAAAAATAATGGGTAACAGTTATGCTCCTACAATAATGAAAGCCCAGTGAGAGAGCAGCTTCAACAATGTATGTCTTCATAGAGAGAGAGAATGGCTGTTTCCCATGGAGCCAAATTCCAGTCTGAAATATCGACCTTAGTTTTCTAACAAGAATCTCTAGTGATGTCTCCATAGTGTTACACTGTCTCAAGAAAAAACCTTCTAAACTCAAAGAAGTCAAGATGAAATTATTGTATAAGAACCCTTGTGACAGAAAAATTGCTTAAAAATGCTAACAGCAACAAGTATTGCATGTTTGCTGGTCCCAGGTAATTGGTAAAATGGTGATTAAAACCAACTATTTGTACTTAAATTTATTTTTTTAGAAGAAAAAGTCATTTGAAAAATAGCATAATGACTTTTGGACACATTCAATCATCTCTCCTTGATAAATAACTTACTGCTTCTTGCTCTTTGTGCAACAGCACTCAAATGTCATATTGCTCACAGGGGACCAAGGGTTACCTTGGTTTAAGATTAAACAAAAATATGGAAGATGAAAAGAGAAAAGGTATTCGTAAGCTCTATTTGGTTCATGATGTGCACCTTATATTCAGACACAAATGACTTGTCACGATTCTTCTGAACAGAGTTGTGTGGTTGATACGCAAGAAACAATGTCCTCTTCGTGTCAAAGTAAGCTCTAAAATAAGAAATGCAGTGCAACAGAGAATCATGACTACTCACTCTACAAGATGACTGGACTAACAGCCTGTGAAGCTGCTCCTACAATGCAAATAGATTTGACTTCTAGTTTGGCTGGTAAACTCAGCACAAAGCTCTTGGGCTGTTGGAACTACTGCACATCCTACCACACAAATAAATTTCATGTGCTTTAGAGAAAGGATAGGTTAAGGATAGGTTGAAAAGAACCACTTACAGGTTTGCAGTTTGTTGGTTTGCCATTCATATCAATGTCTGGAGGGTTTAGAAAATCCCAGTCACGGCCTTTGTTGTAGGTTATCAGAGTTTTAACTTTCCCATCAATTTTCTGGTTAGCCAAAAAGACTCCTTTGACACCTCTGACCTGAAGCATACAGGAAAGAGGGTTAATGATCAGCACATACACATTTTTTTTCAACAAGGATTATTATTCCTGATTAGCTACTCTTTTGTGGATCTTAACTGTGTATCTCAGATAGTTTCTCCAGTAGGAAAGTGAATGATACCTTTAAAAAAAAATACAGAAGGCAAAAGGATAAGAGGAAAGGGAGAAAGGGGGAAGGGGAAGATAAGCACTAACTAATTTGAATTTCTGAGTGTATTTTAAAAGGATATATAATTGTCATCATGTCAGAAGGCTTCTCAAATTACAAGTTGTTGATATAGCAAAATACAAAAATTACGTTAGCATGGCCTTACTATACACTACTGTTAAAATTACAGCTCTGCATTTTTGTTAAATATGGGCATCTTTAAAATGTTACTCTACAAATGATGCAAGCAAATTGTAACAGCAACCTGATTTTTACACTGAAGTCACGTGACCCACATCCTACAAATAGTACACAAGTTTGTTACAATAACAAAATGTATTATAATACCCTTAAAAATAACAGTGAACTAGGAAGCACAATTGTCTTTTCTAGGAAATAAGTGCAGACAGATCATCTGGGGAAGAAACAGTGAGGGCTGAATCAACCTCTCAAGCATCTAAAATGTTTCCATGCCCAGCCTGCTTCCATGCATTTAGCCTCTCTTCACCTGTTTAATCTCTGGAGAAAAAGAAAAAAAGAAATTTACAAGCTCTCTCTTCTCTTGGGCACACTTAGTTATTTCATTTCAAAACAATTTCTATTAGAAAACTATTACAACTCAGAGTGTCAAAGTTAATAAAAATAATTTTTAGAAGCAACTTGACACTAATCACACCTTAGTATGTTTAATTCTAGCCAAAACATTTATGTTATATGTTAAAATTCGACCCAATGGAATAAGGTAAGATCTTGTATTAAATTTGAAGGATTTCTTAAGAGTGCTCTTGTTTCCCTTGTGATCTGAACATACTTACGCTTCCATTTTTTTCCAACTACCAGTTATGAACTCCCTTTGACATTCATGTAACTCAAGTCTGCATTTAGGGTGAAGAGAAAGTATACTTTCCATCATGCTACAGCTTTGATACCTATTGTTTATAAATATATGCTTTTTTCTAAGGAACTGACCCAAATCTACAGAGAGAAGAATGTTCTGCTGGTTATGGTAACAGCCTAGAACTTGGAAATACACTGACATTTAGATAACCAAGTTCTGTATAGACATTTAAATGTCTTGTCCTCTCATGAACTGCTTCTTCCTTAAACCCCATACACATGTGGTTGGCTTACTTGTCCAGGATGCTGGAAGCTCGGAATCACCTCTAAGTGAAATATACTATAAAAGTCAACTACTTTGCAGTGCAGGTGAGAAAAGGAAGGGGAAGGAAGAAATGAGGAACCTGCTTTCTTTACTTTCAAAGCATTTTCATCTTGCTGGGGCTTTATTACACATTCTACCATCCAGAGACAGCACAGCCATGAACATGACTGGAAAGCCTGATAGTTCAAACATTTATGTGGGAAGGTAGAGTTGGAGTTCAATTTCTGCATATGTCTTTCTTCTAGTGAACATAATATTAAATATTTAAACAATAATTAGATCAGGGACTGCAACTGAGGTTTCTCTCTTCATTTGCGGATGGCAAAAACAGTGCTGCATCATGAATATTTTTGTTTCCCTCATTCTTGTTTAATGAATTTTTAATCATTCTATACAATCATTCAGTGGGAGTCAGGCTATAATTTTTCACCATTCCCACTCCCATCTCTAACCTAACCAATTGAATCTATTAGATACAGAAAGGTTATGAAAAAATTTTTTACAGTGTCTCAGTTAACTTATCTTGCTGCTGCTCTAAAAGGTAAAAGCTGACCAGCACTTCAGCAGTTCTATTTTGAATGAAAGGCATAAACCCTGCTTGAAATAATAAATAAGTTTCAGGCATCTATCTACAGAGCAATTTAAGAAGTACAATGTTTGGAGTGGTGTATTATCTTAAAGAGTAATAACTAATATAAAATTATGATGTGTAAAAATTGGCACCTAACCACCTCTGTAGCATTTTCTATTTTATTTGTCTTGTGACCTATATAAATACACCCCTGACTCTTTCTGCAAATACTGTAAATGCTATATGTCAAATCTACCTTCTGGATTTGACTGTGATGCCAAAGCACTCAAATTCTTCTGTACTTTCTACTCCTTGACTCAGTTCCCTAATCTCAGACTGGGAGATGAGTATCTTTGTAGAAAGAAGGAAAAAAGATTCACATTAATACTTAAGGTACTATGGAGAAGGTGGCATTTAAACATTGTAGAGTCTTCAGTCACTCTGAGGAGCAATACAGTAGCTAGCCAAGACAGATGAACACAAGGAAATTCAAAAGTACCTTTCTTTTGATTTTCTTTGTATTTTTTGATTAGTTCTCAGAGCACCTATTTTCCAAAACAGTTCAGGGGTCAGTGGTTCCCCGGCACTCTTAGAAAAGCACTTTGTGCCTTATAAACCTATTTTCTAAACAGGTTTTCTGCTATGACTGTATTCTGACACACATTAATTGCTGAGTTACACTACTGATTTTACAGCCAAACAATATTCAATACTAGTTGGCAGCAAGAAGCACAGCTCAGATAGCTCCATAGCATTTATTAGCAACAGTTACTGAAATACAAAAAATACAGCTACATAATAGAAGTTTGTGATTACAATTTAAATACATATGATTTGTTGTTTGGGAAAAAAAATATGAAGGATGTGTACTGCAACTTGTGTAGCTCTTATCTATATGAGGAGTAATAACAAGATCCAACCTAGAAGTATTATATTAGTGTGCCCATTTCGCAAATATGCCCATGTCAAATTTGTAACTGGCTCACACTGGCAGCACTTGATAGAATTTCAAGGGCATGCTCCTTTTCGACAGTCACTTAATACTTTACCTTTCTTTTTCTTTCCTTCATTGAAGTATTTAGGAATTATTCCCCTTTCATGCACACAACATGAAATGAAATACAGTACAAAAAAAGATAAAGCATATAAAAGAAAATTAATGCAGACAGGTAGAAACCTATAAAAGATTTTATAGTAGATGTACAAGTAAAAGATTAAGTCAGAAGATAAAGAAGATGAACAGTGCAAATTTTAAGGAGAATTATACAGTGGTGGAAAGAGAAATTGTCAGCCATCAAGGACCACCTGTGTTGCACTGAAAATTCCTCTTCCCAAGATGGGATACCTGCATTAAAATGTCCAGAGAGAAAACCCAGACTAGACTGAAAAAATCCCATCCAGAAGGACTGCGATATGTATTATAATTAGTAGCTATTTTGTGGTGTGTAAATAATCCATACAGCATTTGTAGATGGACAGGAAGATCCCGAACAAACTTGGGATCAAAAAAGAAGCCTATAGAGGGTGGAAGGAAGGACGGGTAACCTGGGATGAATACAGAGAAATTGCCCGAGAAGCCAGGGATTAGGTTAGGAAAGCCAAGGCCCTTACAGAATTAAATCTGGCCAGAGATGTCAAGGACAACAAAAAAAGCTTCTACAGGTATGTTGGGGAGTAAAGGAAAATGAGGGAAAATGTGGGCCCTCCCCGGAAGGCAACGGGAGATCTGGTCACCGGGGACATAGAAAAGGCTGAGGTGCTCAATGACTCTTTTGCCTCAGTCTTCAACGGCAAGGGCTCATGACACACTGCCCAAGTCCTGGAAAGCATAGGAAGGGTCTGGGAGAATGAAAAGCCACCCACTGCAGGAGAAGATCAGATTTGGGAGCACCTAAGGAACCTGAAGGTGCACAAGTCCATGGGACCTGATGTGATGCATTCACAAGTCCTGAGGGAACTGGCAGATGAAGTTGAAAAGCCACTATCCATCGTATTTGAGAAGTCATGGCAGTCTGGTGAAGTTCCCACAGACTGGAAAAAGGAGAACACAGTCCCCATTTTTAAAAAGGGTAACAAGGAAGACCCAGGGAACTACAGGCCAGTCAGTCTCACCTCAGTGCCTGGCAAGATCATGGAGCAGATACTCCTAGAAACTATGCTAAGGCACATGGAGAATGAGAAGATGATTGTTGACAACCAGCATGGCTTCACCAAGGGCAAATCGTGCCTGACAAATCTGGTGGCCTTTTATGACGGGGTTACAACACTGGTGGACAAGGCTCAAGCAACTCATGTCATCTACCTGGATTTGTGCGAGGCGTTTTGACACCGTCCCTCATGACATCCTTGTCTCTAAATTGGAAACATGTGGGTTTGATGGATGGACCACTCGGTGGATGAGGAACTGGCTGGATGGTCGCACTCCAAGAGTTGTGGTCAACAGCTCAAAGTACAAGTGGAAATAGGTAACCAGTGGTGTCCCTCAAGGTTTGGTATGGGGACCAGTGCTCTTAACATGTTTGTCAGTGACATGGACAGTGGGACTGAGTGCACCCTCAGCAAGTTTGCCGATGAGACCAAGCTGAGTGGTGCGGTTGACACGCTGGAGGGATGGGATGCCATTCAGAGGGACCTTGACAGGCTTAAGAGGTGGGCCTGTGCTAATGTCATGAAGTTCAACAAGGCCAAATGCAAGGTCCTGCACCTGGGTCGGGACAACCCCAAGTACAAATATAGGCTGGGCAATGAGTGGCTTGAGATCAGCTCTGAAGAGAAGGACCTGGGAGTCGTGGTGGACAAGAAGCTCAAGATGAGCCGGCAATGTGCGCTTGCAGCTCAGAAGGCCAACTGTATCCTGGGGTGCATCAAGAGAAGTGTGGCCAGCAGGTCGAGGGAGGTGATTCTCCCCCTGTACTTTGCTCTCGTAAGGCCCCACCTAGAGTTCTGTGTGAAGTTCTGGAGCCCCCAACACAAGAAAAACATGGAACAATTAGAACGAGTCCAGAAGAGGGACACGAGGATGATCCGAGGGCTGGAGCATCTCTCCTATAAGGACAGGATGAGAGACTTGGGGCTGTTCAGCCTGGAAAACAGAAGGCTCCAGGGAGATCTTATAGCAGCCTTCCAGTACCCAAAGGGGGCCTACAAGAAAGCTGGGGAGGGACTTTTCATAAAAGTGATTAGTGACAGGACAAGGAGAAATGGCTTTAAGCCAAAAGAGAGTAGGTTTAGATTAGATATTAGGAAGAAATTCTTCACTGTGATGCTCAGGCACTGGAACAGGTTGCCCAGAGAAGCTGTGGATGCCCCCTCCCTGGAAGTGTTCAAGGTCAGGTTGGATGAGGCTTTGAGCAACCTGGTCTAGTGGAAGGTGTCCCTGCTCATGGCAGGGGGGTTGGAACTGGATGATCTGCAAGGTCCCTTCCAACCCAAACCATTCAATGATTCTATATGATTCTATGAGTACTTGATCACATTCCAGTAAAGAAGATGAACACTAACTATTGAGCATACAACCTATCTGGAAGCTGTAGGTGTTCTTACTGTAAGCAAATAAAAGTGTTCTCCTATAATGCAATTTGTTTCTAAAAATAGCTCCAAAAGATTGAACTGTATGGCTCCATGTGTCTTGTCTTTCAACTAGTCTTTATAATGTGCAATCCTACAAATTAACGCAGCACACACAATAACCTAGGACCTCTCTCTCATGCATTATCAAATATACCCTCAGTAACATTGTGAAATTCTGAAATCATCAGTGAAACTGAATTAAGTAAATAACTCCTGTAGACAAAAGGACAGCCAGGGTGGCATCTCCGTACAACTCAACTGAAATTACATGCTCTGGGTGACATAGAGAGAAGAGATTGTACCTGACTCCCTTTTAGCTTTGCATCTGGCAGGAGTGACCAGGAGCAAAGAGCTGCAAACTAATGCTCTCCATAAATCACCCTGTGGGAATGTGACTATACACAATGCATAGCTTCACTCATTAAGAAGTCTCATTTCTAGAAATGTAGAGTCTAGAAAACAATAATTGGTAATGATACACCTTTTTGTTTTACTACAGCCATTTGGAAAGAAAAAGTTAAACAAAGATGGAGAAGATAAGGGGGAAAAAACTACTATAATTTTATCCCACCAAGAAGAGTCTAATTACCGCCCATTAACAGCTCTGTAAGTGTATGTCTTGTACCCTGAATTACTACAAATCTATTCCAGAGAATTCTGATGCACTTATAAAGATTTTTTTTATTTTTTTTTAAACCTACATCAAGCAGATTAGAGTGTAACAGTGGACAAATTGTGTAAGACCAAAGGTCCATTAGTTTAATACCCTGATAATGGCCAGTACTACATGCTACAAGAAAGAAAAGAACCAGAGCAAATCTACACCTTGATACATTTAAAGGTCATCACCAAAAGGAACAGAATTGATAACAGTTTGTGTTATTCTTCAAAAATGCTAAATTCTTCAGTCTTTTATTTTGTTAAGGGCACTGATGTGAAAATCCAAGATTTGTTTGTTTACAGGAGAGCTTGTCTCAAAGCAAATGCTGTTGGCAAAAGGCACCTACTGAAAGGACCTGAATTTGCTGTCCAATATCTAATTTTGTTGGTTCTTCGCTTTTCATAGCTGACACAACCTAGCACAAGGTTTGCATGATTACTATTTCAGACTACTGGCTAAAAGATCACAGAATGGTACGGGTTGGAAGGGACCTCAGGAGGTCATCTAGTCCAACCCCCCTGCTAAAGCAGGTTCCCTACAACAGGTTGCACAGGAAAACATCCAGGTGGGTTCTGAACATCTCCAGAGATGGAGACTCCACAACCCCTCTGGGCAGCCTATTCTAGTGCTTCATCACCCTCACAGTAAAGAAGTTTTTCCTTAGGTTTGTGTGGAACTTTCAATGTTCCAGTTTTTGCCCATTGCCCCTTGTCCTGTCACTGGGTACTACTGAAAAGAGCCCGGGCCCATCCATTTAGCCCCTACACTTCAGGTATTTATAGACATTGATAAGATCCCCTCTCAGTCTTCTCTTCTCCAGGCTGAAGATTCCCAGCTCTCTCAGCCTTTCCTCATACAGAAGATGCTCCAGGCTTCTCATCATCTTTGTGGCCTTCCATTGGATTCTTTCTAGAAGATCCCTGTATTTCTTGTACTGGGGAGCCCAGAACTGGGCACAGTACTCCAGATGGGGCCTCACCAGGGCAAAGTAGAGGGGGAGGAGAACTTCCCTCGACCTGCTGGCCATGCTCTTTTTAATGCACCCCAGGATACTCTTGGACTTCCTGGCCACAAGGGCACACTGCTGACTCATGGCCAGCCTGCTGTCCACCAGGACACCCTGCTCTGTCAGGAAACATATCACTGAGTACCTAGAAGAAAAAAGCTGTATGTAGGCAGCTGCATAACTTCTTACTTCAACAATAAATTGTGCTGCCAGCTTCACTTTTCAATATCTTAAAAAAAACCCTCAGACAATTCTGGTTATGCACATCCGTGGAATCCCGTGCTAAGATTCTAGTTCTTAGAGCACACAGCACATTAGCAGGACATGTAAGTAGTAACGATGCACTATCAATAAGAAATAAATTCTTGTCTTTTCACATTAAAGATAACTGTGAAAATATATTAATGTAAACTTAATTATACTCAATCAAAATAAAAAAATTAAAGCTCCACCCAGACTACACACATTGGAAGAGATAAAGACCTACCTCCAGAATATCTATCAGGACATTCTCTTCTGGCTGCTTTGTGCTCCGGACATTCTCCAGCAGGATAGAATAGTAAACACCTTGCGGGTCAGACTGGTACAGGTTGTACGTGTCTGTCTGGTACCACTCCTGAACAGCCACAAACACCTGGTTTTCATCTGTACTGATTATCTGTAAATCCTGTAGGAAAATAAGATACAACATGACTAATTTTCCTGACATTTCTATTTTACAAACAATTAGTTAGCCAAGGGAGTTGAATACGGGGGCTGTGCAGGGGAGAAAGCATCTGAAAGTTCAGTGACAATAATACTCAACATAATAGTAATCAACATGCTTTATGGCTGTATGCAACCACTCTGAGGTGTTCAGTCACTGCCTTTCAGCCACAGGTTATCAGAGTGCAAACCAGCTTAGTGAAGACCAAAAACCATGAATGTCCAAAAGCTGTGATGTGCTTTGACTTTTATGTGAAATGACTTCTTGAAAAGAAGAGAAAAAATAGAAAGGAGAAAAAACAAAAACAAAACCCAGTAAATTATTTTCCAAGATCTAGATAAGAGTCAACGTAAGACTGAAACAACGTAAACAAAAGTTAACCTAAATAAGGTACCTCAGGTACCTAGAGAATCAAGAACTATTTTGTCCAGGGTAAAGCATAACATAGCACAAAGAGGATGAGATATAATTTCCAGAAGTTACACAAAGGAAGTAGTACATATGATGCACACAGCTGATGTATATTATAGGATATAACACTAATTTATCTATCTAGGTAGACAGATCCACTTAAATATTCAACAGTAGTAACATGAGAGTCAACATTCTGTATTAATTTCTCATGAATTTCAAGCATGGCTACTGAAACAGCTTGCTTTCAGTTTTCCCAGCTTCTTCACTCCAAACTTCTCAGACAAAAAATGCACAGCTGGGTAAAGTAACACTAATATTAAACAGAAGAAACAAATCAGGAAGAAACAACACTGAACTAAGCATAGCAAACACAAAAAATAAAGAAAAGAAATAAGTTTGCAGTAGGATAGGGCAGCATAAAGGCAGATTTTAAGGATACTTATGAAATGATATCTAGTCACAGAGATTGAAAGCTTGTAAACTCTTTATGACTTTGATACTTAAACTGGGATACTGTATAGAGTTCTGGTCACCTTGTTACTGAAAAAATAATGAAGGGGATGGAATGAATAAGAAATTGAACTACTAAAATGTCAAGAGAATATAAGTTTGGAAAAAAAAAGTCTTAAAAAATAGATATCAAGAAAACAACTTTGTAAAACGTTAAGAGACAAATAAAATTCTATAAAAACCCAGTTAAGACTGAAGACGATGTGAGTAACACTGAGCAACAGTGAAGACTTGGCAAAGCATAGCAGTCACGCTTTAGGCAACATGTGTGATACAACTGAGGCACTTAGATAAAAAAAAAAGACAGCAATAGAAATAAAAGAATACACTGGAAAGATTGCTAATATGAACAAAAGATGGTTATTAAATAACTAATCGTTTAGTTAAAGTATTTTTACATATCTGACACATCTCAACACAAAAGAACCAAAGTGAAGTTTCCTATCAATGACAGCTCAATCGTGTTTTCAAAGACTTTCTTGTTGAACTGTGTACTAAAGTAGATTCTTGTTTAGCATCCCATTAGATCTTTTTTCTCTTGTACTCAGAAAATTACCCAGAAGCAGAGAGTCTGGCAGAACTTTAAATCTTTCCAACTGAGTATGAAATAGCAACTATTTTGACATAGAAATGCCAGCAAAACCCAGCAACTAATCCCAACAGGGTCTTTAAAAAGCCTCTTGCGTGTACAGAACGCTTCTTCTCCTACCTTAAATATACGGCAGAGTAGCCCCCATTATACGACATCTAATACTGAATTCACCTCTTCTATCAGTGTGAGACAAGGTCTCATGATTACCCATTAAGTAAGGATGGAAGTGTAGCAGAGAGTGAATCAAGGAATAAAGAAACAGTTTGGGGTTTTTTTTTGTTTTGTTTTGGTTTTTTTCTCCATGTGAAAACCTCTAAAAAACCTTTACTCTCTGATGCCTGGAGCTTTCAGCAAAATTATCACCTACATTATTATAATAATATATTTATACAGTGCCATAAACAAATGCAAAACTTCAATTAATGCAGGTAAGGTGCTTTCCTTGCCCCAAGTACTGGTGGGGTGGCAGAGGTGAAGGCAAGGAGAACAAGCACAGTTGTGGTTTTTGTGCCTCAGGGTGGGGTAGGAGCTGCAGAGTCAGCAGAAGCAATGCACAAAGACCCAAAATATGTGGTGCAGAAGGACAGGAAGATTAATTTTGGACAGACTGGAGTGATCAGGTGAAAGAAAGAGGTTGGATTGGAGAAGTCTACTGCAACAAATGAGAGTTTATTTTTGGCAGTGACCGTTACCAAGAGGTTTGTACACGTAGGCTGTTTGATACCATTTTTTTGTCTAAGGCAAGAACTTAACAGACCCTGGTTTTAGCAAGTCAAATTGCCTTTCCACTTCCTTGAACTTCGTTCCTTCCATTCAGAACTTACACTTTCATATTTCCAGTTAAGTCTTACCACACAGGCTGAACTGTCATGCCACTCTTGCACAGCTCCTACCCTGGAAAGCTGAATTTAAAAAGAGGAAAATAACTGATTGACAAATACAGAGGCTGGGTCTCCTGTGTGCCAAGCCCAACTCTTCAGCCCATCTACTGAGCAGATGACAAGCAGATGAAGATGAGTTTTCAGCAAATATTGTTAGACAGAACTTAACTATCAGTAAAGAGTTAACTAAAAAGGACATCTGAGAGAGAAGAAATATCTTTATTCACACAATAAGAGTTTTTATTGCTTTACCTAACTCACAGCCACAGATACTACCTTAGCTGTAAGCTCAGTAGAGCCTATAAGGAAAGTATTTATTCTTTGATGATTTAATGCATGGACTACTGCAATTGCCTTCTTGCTGGACACCCTGCTTTCTCTCTCTCCACATATTTCAGGCTATTAAAAAGTCCCACTGATTGTCTAATTTTTCTTTAATTGTGCTATTCACACATAATTTACTCAAATTCATGTACAAAGATCTTCTTTACCAATGTTAGAAATCTTCAGGATTTGGAACATTCCTTATTGTCACTACTCAGATTTTTGTTTATCTCCAGGTTGCTTTTTTGTATGCATTCAGTATTTTAGCTATTGTAGGTTACTTTCATTTTCATGCTCAAATGAGAGAGTACACGCACTTCCAGGCATGCCAAGGCAGAATGTTTTTCCAGATTTGCTGTAGCAACCATGTTTTTTCCTCTGTGACATGACCATTCCTCCATGGACATCCTTTCTCTCATCTCTACTACTTTACTTTTGCTCTGTCCAGTCTGCCAAGTCTGCTCTGTTCCATGTCTTGCTGTCCAAAGCACCTATGCTATCATCATTCTCACTTTTCTCTCTCCCTCTCTCATTTTTTGCAAAGCTCACCAATGGAAATTTGTATCAGCAATAGTCTGCGATTCCCAAATATCACTATTCTCCGTTTAGTTTATCTAATCATCTTAGGTTGTGAACTTTTGTACAGTTCTGAGATGCTACTAGCTATATTGTCAAAAACTCCTTTTTTAACCTCTAAAACACCATGAGATTTCTCTGTTCTGTTTGCTACGGTGTTTATTGTGTACTATATTCTTCAATTTCCTTTGTCACAATGTTTCCGTCCTCCTCCTCTCTTTACTAGGTAATGTCAAACCACACTGGCACAGATGTCTGTATGTTTATCACTAAAAAAATATGTGGAACTACTCACAGGTCCAAGACAGTGGATCATCCCAGAGCCAGGGATAGGTCTACCTATAGGTGCAGTCAAAGAAGCCTGCAAAGTGCTCTAAAATCCACTATGCAATCAAGTCCACAGGGTCATTTCCCTATGGGTGGATGAGAGTAGACAGAATACAGCCTTCAAATAATGAAAACAGCCACCCCAAGGAAAATGGGATGAACTGTCTTTTAAGTCTACTTGGAGTTAAATACTGGGTCTAAATCACAGCTAAGGAGATTTAACTTAGACATCAGAATATCCTTCTATAGTACGGTCTGGTCACACTCACAGAGGATAAAATGCTTAGGGAGATAAAGTAATCTTCATCCTCTGGAGTTGTTAAGAAAATATTAGACAAATATCTGTCAGGACTGGTTTAGGCAGATGACCATACCTTGGAAACAGACTTCTCAAGAAGCCTATGATCTTGTGAAAACAAGGGAAAATAAAAACACACCTTATTGAGATGACTTGAAATGTTACACATAGAAATAGACATATCATGAAAAAGATAGGATTGTGGGTTTTTTAGAGTTTTGTGGGGTTTTTTGTTTGGTTGGTTTTGTGTGTTTTTGTTTGTTTTGGTTGTTTGGTTGGTGAGTTGTTTGGCTTTTGTGTGTTTGTTTTTTGTTGTTGGCTGTTGTTTTTTTTTAATCCAAGAGCTATAATTTCTTAATTATGCTAAGGAAAATACACTATTTCCAGATTAATATGAATTTCAACTTGATAATGAAATTAGAATTAAAGGCAGCTATATTTGCTATATTTGTACCTTACATCAGTAGCAGAGAACACAATTATTTTAATAAACACAAAGACAGTTTCAAAGTGATGCTAGAAATAATTAGACATGTATAGAGGGTCAAATTGTGCCAAAAGATGAGCACTACCTTAAAGAAACTTCATTTCACATGGACAGACCTGGTCTATTAAACAAAATAAATAACTCTGAGGGTGTGTGCATGATGCTGAAAGAACTATGCATGTTCAGCCATGCAATGGAGAGCAAGCACCCAAAAACTCTTGCAGGAAGTATAGAGTAACTATCAAATATTACTTCTTAAAAAAATCCATACTGCTTGAGAATTATTTTTTATTTCTCTTTTACTTTTAAAACAGAGATATCAACTGAACAGTATAAGGCTTTTCCAAAAGTATCTACTTTTAACACAGTTAAGCCTGTTTTCACAAAAGGCTAAATGAACACCAAATCAAAAATCAGTCAAGAAGCCCAAAAGCACTAAACAATTAAAAGATTTGGGGATTTGTGGAGCTGAGGATAGGAGGGAGGAATGGAAGAGAAATGTGTTGTTTTCGCTGTATACAGCCCCATACCATCTACATTTAGAAACCCAGCACCCTGTAAGTCTGCTAATACATTATAGAATATTATATTCAATAAATGCTCAATATGGTTTACTCTATCACTAACTGTGATAAGAAACCCTACGACACAAATAAATACAATTACACCCTGAAAACAGGAGAATATAAAAGATGACAAGAATCATATAGCTAGTCAGTTGTCTTTTGTGCAGTAAAATATACGGATGACATAGAAAACGCCATTAAGTGAAAACACTGTAGGCAAAGGTTCAGAATAGCTGGTATAATGCTTTGCAGACAGGACTGTGGTGCTTTAGTCAATAAGGCAAACCTCAAAATTCCTGTTTCTCAAATCTTACAGTTTTCAGTTCAATGTCAGAATCTTGCCCTTTTGCAATCTTTTAATGCTGTGGTTGGGCAATACATTAACCTGAAGCCAGTGGTACATTAAACAGAGAATCACAAGGAGTAAATGTATCAGAAGTGCAACAGATGTAAGCACTCAAAGCTGTGCAGTCTCAGCCTTGACCTCCAGCTGCACCACATTTATACCCCTGTAATCCCTTGAATACAACCAAGGTAACTGGATAGCACATATCCCAGAGATAATCTCCCTAATCTTCCTTGCCCGGCCGAGTAAAATGGTGCAAGGAGAGAAATCAATAATAAGTTACCCTGTGAAGAAAAGAACAGTTCCTTGAATCCACCTCAGATGGATTTGTACGACCAGGGAGCCAGACAGCTGCTACAGCTCAGGTTCACTGGCTAATGCTGTGACACTGCCCAGGAAAGGAATACTTCTACTGCATCAAATGCCACTGCTACCTGTATTTCTATTTTGTTTCCCTTTATTTATTATTCAACAGCCACTCCAATGGACTTTCAGAAGGATAGAGAAGTAGTCCTGCTGCAGCTGCAAACTGCTCTTCTGCCTTGCACAGACCTCAGCCTAAGGCTTCCCGAGTGATGGACGGCAGAGGTGGAGAAGGGGCTACCCAAGTGGAGAAACAATTCTTGGGAGACTAAGAGCCTTGCTAATGAGCTGTCATAGCCTCAGTACTTTGTAATCCAACCATCAGTCAGACAGAGCCTCAAGAGAACTTCATTCCCTGACAAAAGGGTGGCAGGAATCTTTCCTGTCATTTCTGCTTTTAATGAATGGACACGTTTAAGGAATCCTTGAAAAAGTTATGGTAAGATGGAGTTTGAGAGGGAAGAGAATACATGCTTCAAAAGACTGATGTCTATTTCGGGAGAAAGAGTAAAACTGCTCAAAATATTTTACTCTTTATAGTGTTATATCTATTACTTGATGATACAGACAAGTTTGTAAGAAAACCTGTGGTTAAAATAGTGATGTATATCTCAGACTAAGGCAAGGAAGAGATAGGCCTGTTTCAAGCCCCTTAAAAGGGCACTAGGGGATAATCAAATAAAAAAACATATAGCGTTGAAAAAAGACATATATAGGAGATTTGTATTACCATGAATACATTAAAGACTTTAACTTATTTCTAAAGCAATTGGATTTTTTTTTCTTCTTTTATTTTTGTTTATTTTTTCCCTGTACTCTCTTTTATCTTGGTTACCTTGAAAATTTTACATTATTGTGTATTTCACAGGATTAAAAAGACTTACAGAGATCAAAATAGTTGAAAGAAGCTTTTTCCACACCATATATTTTCAGAACTAAACTTTCTGAATTGCAGTAGGGTATAACAGACAATAGAGCTCTCACATTATTAAGATTTCATAGTTTTAGTTTATTTACTAGATGTGGGAAGGGGACCCAGAGTAATTACATTCTTCCAAATTCAACAGTAAAACTACAATGATTTGTAACAGATTATTGATTTGGTCAACAATTTTGTTAATAATTTTTTTGCTTACACTGTCAGAATGAACTACTTCCCAGTTTTATTGTTAGTTGCATTAGAGAATGACCCAAAATCCCAAATAAGGACCAGAACCCAACATCCTCACTCTCCACACCACACCTCCCTAGGCAAGGGCAATCAGAGCTTCAAGAAACTTTGTGCAATCCAAGTGTGACGACTCCTCGATGGGCTGCATCCTGACACTTTGATGGGGCTGCATCCCTCGTCAGACCTGTTCTCCCACCAGCAGTGGCTTAACCTCTGGCTCCAGGCTGAAAACAGCCCAAGCAGGATCACTGGATCTCCCTACTTCTCCCTGGCACATACCTGCATACCTAGCCAGCCATCTCACAACATAAATGCAATTCTTCTGGTCTTGGCTTGATTTTGATATTCACTTCCTATGACTTATTCACTCCTGATTTTGCTTTATGAGCAGAAAACAAGCAATCTTGGTAAATGGAATATAGTATAAAAGCCAATCCAGATTTAAAACAGCCACTCCAAATTTCCTCTTCTGTTTCAGGGAGTGTACAGGCAGCCTTTAACACCTCTGCTACCACTCTACCTGGCAGCAGCTGACACTTGACTCCTATCAAATGCAAGAGACAGCTGTGTGATTCAGTGTAATGTCAGTGCCAAACACAATGCAAAACACAAAACAAAACAAACCCCTCTCAACAGCAGGCAAAAAAGCTAAAAAAAAAAAAAATCTGAATTCTGTTCATTAGATGGATCCCAATGGCTCTGCTCTCTGTACATATACAGAGCTATGATGTGTTACAAAAAGGTGATCTAAGTGGTACTGTGGAGCTGGAACCTAGAAACTTAACACATGTAAAACTTGTCTAGAAGCTGCTTTTAGTAGCTTCTGATTTACAAGTAAGGAGGCCTTGAGATATGTCCACAGACAAAATTTTTCCTTTTTTTTAGGTTTCTCTTTGGGGGTACTTTTAGACAAATACAGAGAAAAGTGAAATTTAAACAAATAAAGCAACTGAATCAGCAGACTTTCAAACTCTTCCTAGCAAAAGGAAAATGAGACATCAACATCATTTTGTAATTACTAAGTCTGAAAATGTTCATTCTATCTCCATATATAAAATCACCATAAAACACATCTGTACTGCAAAAGAATAATATCTGAAGAGTCCAGCACTATTCCCGGTGGCTGGAGCCTTTTTTTCTAGCACAGCTCTCCTAAGGTTCTTAGAAACATCCTTGACTAACCCGTAGCATCTTCTGATACAGGTATGGTTTTCCTTCCTTGTACACAATCATTGCTCAAAAACTTTGGCCAGTAACATGAAGCACATTACACAGACCACTTGGAAAGAGATTTTTTTGAAGTCTCATTCAGTTCTTTTAAGAGAAATTAAATACAACCTCTTTCAGACTCGCTTAATCTCCTGGTTAGGCAGAATCTAATACTTAAACCCCCTGAAACTCAATTCTTTAAAAAAAAAATTGGTTTTAATCAAACTTAAAAAAACAAATTATTTGTAAATTCTCTCATTCTGTTCATCTCCTACGACCATAAAAGTAGCAACTCCACAGTCACATATTCTAGATATACTCTTAGTGTGCCAGCGTCTTTGCTGATATCCTGCTTCTCTGCAAAATTCCATCAGTAATTTGTCCATATGACTCTTCCCCCTTTTGTTCAAACTACCTTGGAAGATACATTTCTACTGCACTCAGATGATTCTTACTGAAACATGGTGTGATGAAAAATTCCAGAGCCATATTCCTATTTACTTCAGTATCTAAAATTCCTGCTGTGATGTCAAGGTACCAAATAACTTATAAAAAAAAATTAAAATCTTTAACAGAAGAGGTTAAAATGTCTCACATTCACCACTGTTGTAACTGATGTCTGGCTTTCAGGCCCTCTTAGTGACATTTTCAGCTTTGTTGTGTGCAGATACCCAAGAAACTTCTCTTGGAGGCATCATCAAAATGGTAAAGAGATACAGTTTATTTTGTTCCACTCATCGGGTGCTGCCTGAACTAGCAAGAACACAAAAACATCCTTTTCCAAATGACACAGTCATCCTGTTCCTAGCTTCATACTGAGTCTATCCAAAATGAAACCATTAACTTCCAATTTATTTATTCAGTCAAGCCTGGAGTTAATCTGCTTAGCAAGTAAAAAAAAAAAAAAGACAAATAAACAAAAAATTTTCCAAAGACAAAGAATTGAGCATGCAGCATTATTTCAAACAATCCAGACTACATATGACAGAAACACTAGTGAGTTATGACCGAAATTTTTTGAGTAGGTCAGAAATGCACTCAGTAAGAGCGTATGCCCAGTAAACTAAGCACCCTTTGCAGATCAATGGATTTTAAGGATAAAAGTGATTACTAGATCCCTTAGTTCACTTCCTACTCTCTTTCCAACCAGAGAATTTCCAACAATTATTTCTGCATGTTTTATAAGATGCAGGAGGAGCAAATAGCTTCTATATGGATAGAGTAAACTTCCCAGAACGGCACTCAGTTATGATTTGAAAACTTCAAAACCTAGAATACCTGTCACTTTCTTTGGCACTTTTTCAAACACATAATCACCAACACCATTAAGAAGTTTAGCTGATTTTTTAATTTGAACATGTCTGGATTCAGCTCCCAGCTATGGTAAGTCTTTCTCTGCTACAGCACTTGTAAGACTTCATATTTTGTCTCCATAAGGAGGCTTCTTCACTACAAACAAGTTGCCTCTTGATCTGCCTTTTTGAAAAACAAATTATAGTCTTTCCAGGGTTATGGTTTCAATGACTTTGCTGCACTGATCTTGTTTATAGTGTGGTCCCACAAACACAATACAGGTCATAGTGGACTGCAAAAGTGTAGTAGAAATAAATGACTGGGAAGGACTTCTTAAACTGTTTTTGCTGCCAAGGAAAGCTCCACGTAACAGAGATGTAGCTTACCCACTGTGTGCTGTGTCTCCTCACAACTGATGTAAGCTCATCTGTTATAAACATGTGTGCCTACAAGATCACAGAATCACATAATGGTGGAGGTTGGAGAGGACCTCAGGAGATCATCTAGTCCAACGGCCCTGCCAAAGCAGGTTCCCTACAACAGGTTGCACAGGAAAGCATCCAGGTGGGTTTGAACATTTCCAGAGATGGAGAACCCACAACCTCTCTGGGCAGCCTGTCCCAGCGCTCCGGCACCCTCACAGTAAAGAAGTTTTTCCTTAGGTTTGTGTGGAACTTTCAGTGTTCCAGTTTTTGCCCATTGCCCCTTGTCCTGTCACTGGGTACTACCAAAAAGAGCCCGGCCCCATCCATTTGGCCCCTACACTTCAGGTATTTATAGACATTGATAAGGTCCCCTCTCAGTCTTCTCTTCTCCAGGCTGAAGATTCCCAGCTCTCTCAGCCTTTCCTCATACAGAAGATGCTCCAGGCTCCTCATCATCTTTGTGGCCTTCCATTGGATTCTTTCTAGAAGATCCCTGTATTTCTTGTACTGGGGAGCCCGGAACTGGACACAGTACTCCAGATTTGGCCTCACCAGGGCAGAGCAGAGGGGGAGGAGAACTTCCCTCGACCTGCTGGCCACGATCTTTTTAATGCACCCCAGGATACTGTTGGCCTTCCTGGCCACAAGGGCACACTGCTGGCTCATGGCCAGCCTGCTGTCCACCAGGACACTCAGGTCCTTTTCTCCAGCGCCCCTCTCCAGCAGGTCAGCCCCTAACCTGTACTGGTGCATGCGGTTATGCCTGCCCAGATGAAGGACTCTGCACTTGCTCTTGTTGAACCTCATCAGGTTCCTTTCTAAGGTCTTAGTTCTCTACTAAGTAAGTGACAGAATCACACAGAATCGCATGAAAAGGCAGGAACCTCAGGAGTTTTCTAGATCGAGCTCCTGCTGGGAGCAGGGTGAACTGTGAGGCCAGAGCAGGTTACTTGGGGATTTATCCAGCTGGGTCTTTAAGTTCTTTAAGACCTCCAAGTCATTTTTCTTCAAGATTGTAAAAGTCTTCTAACTATACATAAAGTTATGAAACACATTAAGTGCTGCTCAAAAATTCAATTGCATCAGTTAGACCATATGTAAATATCAGTTCGTGCTTTGTTGCGAATTTACTATGCAAATACAGAAACCCTGTCACTATAAAAGTATGCCAGACTGAAGGAACCTCTCAACAAGCCTTGCCATTTTGCTAATTAATTAAAGTTCATATTGGGATTCTTTAATAAAACACAGCACCATCAACTGGTAAAATTCTCTTACATTACTATTCATGCTTATACCAGAAAGCACCATGTGGAATTAAACTGTAATTGATTCTTGAAAGAACACTCATTCAATATCATTACATTGCCATTGGGTGTGTAGCACAGCTTTGTGGAAACAAAGCTCAAAAACAATTGCAGTAACTGATGACAAATAAGCTATTGTATGTTCTTGCCCTCTAAGGTTTATGAGCTACTACATTCCTAGAATAAAAATAAAAACAGTAGGGTCAGAACACACCACAAATGAGATTCATAAATCACTGCAAGGAGAAATTATCTCAGAATAATTTGGTTTAAAAATAAAAGAAAAAATTTAGTAGGCAGAAAGAGAAGAAGAAAAATATATATATAAAAATGTGTATACTTACTTTTGGCAATGCATATTTTGGCAACTTCATCTGTACAAAGCCATTGCGACGGTAAGACACATAATACTTGGTCCGATTTGCTGATGTTGTCTACACAAAGCAAAAAACAGAATAGACTCAAAACTCAAACTCTTATACTTTCCCCCTCTTTAGGAAGAAAAAAACATTATTTACTTCCCGCTTTTGCCATTTCAGCTGTCATATGGGTGATACCTGAGATGGCAGCATCTCACTGTCCACAGTCCTTACTGATACCTCAAGTACCACTGGCCTCCCACATTTCTGCCCTTTTGTAGAAATCCAGGCTGCAGCACCCTCCAGGTAGGAGGTAGGGAGGAGGTACACTGGCCATGAACAGGTACTTCAAGGGCAAGTGGTACTCCAACACTGCTTTTCAAAGCCCAGCAATAAAGACTAAATAAATCACGCTAACATTATGTAAAGCATTAGCTATATTTGACTAATATTTTCTATACAGTATAAAACATTTCCCAGTGCAAGACGCTGACATGCCACATGGAGGATAATGATGCAATTCTGAATTAATTGGTTGGTCAGTTTGAAAGTCAGCAATATGTCCTGAAGACAAAAATACACACTTAAATAGAATGTTTAAACATGTATTTCAACTGCTCGCATGTGTGGAACTGAAGAAAGATCAAGTTTTATGTCGAATACATGGGCGCTTATGAAGATTTTCACCAAAGAAAGCCAACAGAAATGTGCATTGAAAGGAACATTGCTGTATGACTATTACCCATTAGTCCCTTTCTCCTTTTTGTAACAGCAGATACACTGGTCCTTCTAAGATTTTTAGCTTATTCATTAAAAAAAAAAAAAAAAAAAAAAATCGAAAAAAAAATCTATGCAAATATTGTTCCAAAGTATCAAAAGGAAGATTCTAAATAACCATTCATTAAAATACTCAACTAACACCCTCTTTATGTTTTTCTATTCAGAAATGTAAAGCCAAAATCTGTGCTGGTATACAAATCAGCACATTTCCACCTAAGCTTCTTGAGCACTATCAGATTAGATTACCAAAGTTTTTAAGCTTTGATAAATAATAATAAACATTTTTTTCACATTTTTTATCCCCCAGAAAATCAGCTAGGTAACAGTCTACCAGTAATTTTCACTAAGTTTATAAAGGATGGCTGCTTTGCAGGAATGGCCTGATCAAAAATGAAAATGGAAGAAGTGAAATGAAACATGCAAAATTTTTCTCTAGCTGTCCATGACAAATCAGATTGTGGAACAGAATCACAGACAGACTCATCTTCTATCTTTGACTTAGAAAATCCATTTAAAATCCTACCCTAATCTCACTGCTTTTCACCTCAACTTTTGTGTTTAAAAAGGGAATCTAATTTGGAAAGCAGCCTGTCCTGAAGCATGCAAACTTGACTTGGCTCAGAAAAAATAGAGTTGATGCATGACAGCAAGTCCACCTGCCTGAATATTTTAAAAATATCAAAGTATTTAATATTAGAATCATTTTCACTCTTTTCTTACACCAGTTTCCTTTTTGTGGTAGAGAGAATGCGATGCCCTTTAGGAATGTGATTTGTTAAATGATGGATTAAATTAAAAAGCTCACGATTTATTTAATTAGTGTTAAATAGCAGTCTTATCCATCTTTTCACAGCCTTCTTTTTCATTATGCATTTTTTTTAATGTCACTCATTTTAAATGACTGAAGATGACACAAGGCAGCAGAGAATCAGAGTTGAAGCAGCAAGTCATGTCAAGCTTCACTGATGTTACAGGCTGGCCTATGCTTAAAAACAGTATTGAAACTTTAATCCTCCTACTAAAATCACCTCTGAAACTGTCCGACTGTCAGTGCAAACTGGGAAAGAAATGAGAATTAGAAAGTTCCAGATCTTTGTGGATATAGACACACTGATGAAATGGGGTTGAGATCTTCCTCTAAGCTAGTAAAACCCTGAGATTTGGACCAGGATTAGCAGTGGAGACCTGCAACGCTCTGATTCACAGCTGCACAGCTGAGGGGATGTAAGTGATGCCACAGGCAATAAGACAGTCTCAAACTTTCCTTTTTGCACAGATGATTCTGCCCCATCTTCTTTCTGACAGATATTGCTGTGATATTAAGAGGAGTCCCTGGCTGATTCTAGCTTATATAGCAATATTTTAGTCTAGTGATAAAAGAATTTCCATGTGGGTTCAAAAGTATGCTATTTCTCAGATGTGCAGCTGCTGTGTGGTTTCCCTGGAACAGTTAAGTAATGTCCTGCATCTCACGTCAGGGGTGGCTGTGCTTCAGCTGTGACTATGGGATCCCAGAGTTACTGTCTACCCACCAGTAGTACGGATAAGGCTAACTGTAAATCAATGTATCAATAAGAGAAATTTATAGTACCTACTGTGATTTACTGTAGGTAAGTCTGAAAGGGAAAGACTAGAGATGTTTCTCCTTTATGAGGAATATATGCACATCTCTTCTACTGACATTGATGTGTCTCAAATCTACAGAGACTATTTTACCAATGGCATCATTTTGCTATTAGCAACTGTCCATTAATATACGTATACATTTCCAGGTTATACTTCTATTTTGTGTCTGCCCATGCCTGGCATAAGATAGAGTAACAACAGCTCGAGATGCAATTATACAAGACGTCTGGCAAAACAAACTGCTTGAAAAGGGAGCATCCTGTGTTTTGCTGAGCACAGCAGTCTGGAAGTTCACACAGTGCAAAGCACTTCTCACCATCTGCACACTGTGAAATGGATTTTAGAGTGTGCCTGGGGGGAGCCACAGATAACACCTTTGAGCAAGATGCCATGAGTGCTAGACCTGAGCTGAAACATGCCTACTAACTCAAAAATACTTTTCCAAATCCATTTTGCTGTTTCTCTGTAGTGCTAAATGTTCTAAACCATGGGGGCCTTTGAAACCGCTGTTCCAAACAAGAGGAGGACACATCTTTTGTTTCTTTGTCAATTTACAGATCCTTTTGGAAGAAACAGTCACAATGGGGGAAAGTCGCAAAGAAGCCACTCTGATCTATACCAAGGCAGGGGTGTGGAGAGCTTTCCATCACCACAATATTGCTTCCCTGCAAGAGTCAATAAACAAGATTTTGCAACAAGCAAATCACATCAAAGTAAGGGAAAAATTATACTTAACCACTGATGAAAGTACAAGCAACTTCCCTAGGAAAATATAAAAAAGCAGGTCAGACAACCTTCTCTTAGAAGTTTGTAGCTCTGACAGATTCAAACCACAACCAGTCTCAAGCAAATTTTCAAGTGTGCCTGAGCTGTAAATGGTGCCGTAAGGCTGATGGAGTTCCAGCCCAAGTTTCTGCACCCAGTTCTTGTAGTCTGGGAATGAAATAACCCCAGTGTAATTTGGACTGTCACTACTTGCTCCAAGCTTCCCAGCTATAGCCATTTCACTTTTTTGCTTCCTAAGTGCAGCTCTAGTTTTCCCCAGGAAAACCTCTTCACAGGAGAATCCATGGGAAGAACTACTCTTTGGATGTGCTATGGAGATACTGGAAATGACCCAGAGTGGTTGTAAGCCTAAAAATGGAAGGGTTGCATTTTGCTTAACACACAAGAGTATTTCTAAAAAGTAACTTTGAACCACACAGTCCACTTGAAAATTTCCATCTAGTTAAAACTAGGTCAGTGATAAATTAAAGTCAATGGTATAAACAGGGAACTGGTTGCAAAAGTTAAAGATGCACTGGGGTTTTTGACTAATAAAGGAGGGCTTTGTTCCACGTAAAAATTCATAAAACATCATTCATACTCTGGAGTAGGTTTTTTTCCATGCTCGTAAATTAGAGTGTTTCTGCACTGTTTAAAATTTTAATTTCTAATCTGAAAATGGGCTGTCTCTCTAGAAAGTGGCAATACCTGAAGAAATATGTAGTCATCCTGCACAGTCAAGGAATCCCGATCAGTGCCACCAGCAAACTGTACTGTCATTGTCTTATCAGAGCAATTTTGAATCTGGCAAGTGATGTAGCGATAACCTGAGGGAAGAGAGACAGAAACATATGACAGGGCTATCACGGGAAAAAGAAGCAAGCAGTATAAAATGTTATTCATGTAGGGAAAGCGCTGCCTTCGCCAGTCAAGTTAGCTGTAAAATTATTATATTAAACCCTCATACAAGAGTTTTTCAATCTCCAATGTACTGAGAATATATTAACTGCTTACAGTTCAGATCATTCCCGGGAGGCAGTCTGTTATTATCTGAATTTTGCTGGTCCAGAGAGATTAGGGTTAGATGAATGAGACATTCATGGGTGGGGATAATAGTAGGAGTGTCTTTTCTCACTTAATCTATGCACAGAGCTGAATTATTCACTTGGAGAAATAGCAGCCTGACACAACATAGCTAAAATCAATAGATCAACCCCAGCATAAAATTGTGGTGAGTGAGAAGAGAATCAGACTCCATTTAATAGGCAGTGTGAAGAATTTTAAAGGCTATTGTCAAAGCTCTGTAGCAAAGTTAAGACACACTATTAACACGCTATTGGAACTGCTCTGTTGAGGCAGCACTCTATATTTGGAGTTAATACGTTGCTGAAAAAGCGGAAACTGATTTATATCAGTGGAGGCTATGGCCTCTCTCTTCCTCTTCAGTTAGCAGTGCGCAAGGAATATCCTCTCTGCCTGGGCTATTAGAACAGCATCACTGCATCTTTGATGCAATCTGCTCTTATCAGAGAGAGCAGAGTCAATAATCCTGTCTTACCCTAGCTGTGGCCCAAAGACCTTCTCCTATATTCAAGCCCTTGTACAGGTCACCCTTCCTCACAAGCTTCTGAGCACAAAGTACTTGAGTGACTTTCCCAGGTGCAGTAAGAAAAATGTTATATACAAAATCCTGTATCCAGGTCGCTCGTTCTCCCCACGCTCCAGATACAGTATGAAAGAGCTAGTAATGCACCCCCATACCTGTCCTTCATTACTTTCACAGTGTTATAGGAAAAGCATTCCACACTTTATGAGGTTCAATCATAAAAGGCCAAACCAGTATACTAGAAACAAATACTTGTTTTAAAATCTAGATCTGTTTAATAGACAGCTAGAGTCAATCCAAGTTCTCCTCCTTATGTCCAAATCATCATCACACGGATATTTGAGCAAGCGCACCAATGGGCCACTGAAAAGTCTTGCAGCTATTCGTAATTCACATGACAAGCATTACAGTTCTTTATCAGAGACACATAGTACAAAGATGTTGTTTCCACTAAAATCAACAGCAATGCTTGTACTGACCAAAAGTGCACAAAACCAATTTTTTTCAGAACCCAATCAGGAGATATTTCATCAGAGTTTTTATTTTTCTGCCATTTCTCTTAAATTAAGAAAAAAAAAAAAAAAAAGTCTTTCCATACAGCTCCTGAAGAATGTTCTTACACTGTCTCTAAACAGAGCAGTTGATGGGGCTGTGTAGGGGTCACCAAGTCTCAGCAGAAATCTCACTGCTGAAAGATTTAGAAACCTCATCATCCAGATTTTAACACAGTAACTTTTTTAATAGGGATGAAATGGAGAAAAGCTACTGGATCAGGAAAGTTGAACTCATTTTTAAGACAGCATAGGAATTTAGACAATCTGATTCAAGGAATAAAGTTATCTTTCAAGAGTATGATTGGTAACAAGAAACTAAACAAGCTTTTGGAATCATGGTGACTCTTTAGTACAGCACATCCTGACTGCTAATCTGCTTTTTCATTTATTTTCCTTTTGAAGACTCAAAGTATACTGGATGCTGTAACATGAGAAAATTCTGGGAGATGGTGGTTAGTGCAGTAGGACTGACATATGCAACAATTCACTTTAACAGACATTTACCCAGCACTAACACTGCATTGCCAGTTTTATTTGCAAATCAGGAAAAAATGTTCAATGTTTAACTGGCAGAATAAATTGCACTATTAATGGACGTTTTCAACAGAGCATATCTTCTTGACATCAATTCATCTTAGAGTGGAAAAAACAAGTAAATTTTAAATTATACTATATTTTTATTTAACAGGACAGCTTTGCTGACTACAGATAAACAGAGAAAGAACCTGATTTGCACAATTTCTCTTCTGACTAGTTTTTAAAACAATCCAAAAAGTACTCTCTAAAACAAAGAGAAATTACTATGCACTAGAGTATAAATTGATAACATTTTAATCTGCATACCTCCACTGGGGTCCTGGATTTCCATATGAACTAAATCAGGGTCTCCGTCAACTCCAGCAACAGCCCTGAGAACACAATATAATCAAGTTATGCAGAGCAAGCTACAGAATAATAATTATGTGGATGGAAGAAAAGAGAAGATTTCATACTAACCAGCTTCAACATTCTAGCTGGGAAATGAAAATAAACCCCATTTATAATGCCCTCTTACAAACACCTAGATGGAAACTACTTTTTTCTGTACTTGACTACGTTTTTCTTAAATTTTTTTAGAATGTATTTTACTAAAACATACATACAAATAAAATCAATTGGAGAAAATAACAGAAAGAGAATCATAGAGTCATAGCATAGTTTAGTTGGAAAGGACCATTACAATCACCTGGTCCAACCATAAACCTAGCATTGTCACGTTCACCACTAAAGCATGTCCCCAAGTACCACATCTAGACGTCCTTTAAATACCTCCAGGGATGGTGAATCCACCAGTTCCCTGGGCAGCCTGTTCCAATAGGTATGAAATTGGAAACAAAACTTCATAATCATAAATTGATGTATATATACACACAAAGATATGCATAAACTCACACACACTGGCAAGCACTATAGCATCTTTTTACAATTACCTTTGACATTTGAGACTACAAGGCAGATTTAATGATAAAAAAGACTTAAGATTCCATTCTTATTAGAAATATCTTAAATATGACACATAGCTTCCATAACAAATTGATACTTCTTTGGTTAGTTTATTCAAGAGATGAGTAGATCCTGCTTTGACAAAGGAAGAAAGTGAGGAATAATTTTGAGAAGAATATCCTGAGAAAGAAATTCAGTCAGATTTTATCAAGGTGCAGTTTAACTGTGAAAAGTGGCAATAGGAATACAGCATGATTTTTTTCTCAAGATCCCCCACATCAAATATGCTCAGCCAAAAGATGAGTTTTCTACCCTGAGGTCTTCCATCTGAACCTAGGAATGGCAGCCCCAGTTGCACTTTTTTCTGGCCCTTCCGTTGTCATTAGTCAGGCAGATTCAGCAGAAAAAGCTTTGAGCTGACAGTTGTCTGTAACTGAGCAAATCAGAATCCAGCCCCACTCCCACAGCTACACTGCTTCACAAGGGTCTTCACTGGCACAGTAAGAGTTCATCACATCAGCAGATGTGAGTTGAAGACATGCAAAGGAGATACCTTGAGTGATAAAGTGCAGTTGGATGCAGATATTAAAAAAGCCCATTAAAGCACTTCAGACAAAGTGATATTTTGGTACAATTATTAATAATCAAATGCAGTAAAACTATACTTTCTATTTAAATTACATCATTGTTTAATGATTTTAATAGCATTGATATATGAGGAGCTCAGTAATTGGTGGCTTCTTGGGAATGCAGGCCAGGGGGGAGAGACTGGATGATTTCCACTGCTGCAAAACAACCAGAAATAATCACATATGCTGTTTTTGCCTAATAAGATAAATGATCAGTCCAAAGAAGGAAGGGGAGGGGGAGGGATGAGCTGTTGCCAAGCCACGAGATGTGAAGGAAACTTCTAGTGGGAATTTTTTAGTAAATGCATAGAAAAATCTTGCATTTATTAAGAAATTTGTCTCTGAAACACAAACTATTCTAGTATTTTGGAGGCAACACATTAAGCCAGAGAAGAAATTTTATTCACTGAGGTCTGATAAGAATATATATGAGCAGAGGGAAGAGATCTGTGAACTTTTTTGCTGGGTGTGCTATATCTATTTTTCTAAATATATACAACACCAAATCACCCCTGCTATCAACTCTGCAGTCAGCTTTTTGGAGGAAGAAAATTATGTTTGCTGAATATTTTACTTTTTGTCCTGGACCTCATGCAGTTGAACCTCAAACCAACAGAAACTTCAGTGTTGAAATATTCTGAGATTCAGCCTGGCATGCTGATTGGCATCAATAATACAAAGATAGTTTTGGGGTACTTTTGAAAAAACCTCTTGTATCTATAATTTATCACACACAATTTCATAAGCACAGTTTGAAATATTTGCCAATATCCTTACCTTCTCATATTTCTTTCAGCAGCTCAGTAGTGACATGATCTCATGTCTACAGCATTCCTCATAACAGTGGCCACTGGCACAAGTAGCCTCTAATCTTGTTTCCAGTGTAATCTTTTAGTACAAGAGGTTGTAACTGAACTGTTTCAGTGAACGCTGCATGAACACAGAAAATGCCAAGCCAGACTCCTTTTCTCCTTTAGACTTTTATTTGAGTAGATGTGAAAAAATCACAAGGAAGAGTTTTTTTTAACCCAGTCAGGAAAAAGTAATACCTCTTTCCCCTGAAATTCAGACATTTCCTCTACTCCGCCTTTTAAAACTATCCTTCATTATATAGGAGAACAGTTACTTCCAAAGGGTAAGTCCTCTCTTCCTGAACCAGTTGGATCACCTCCCACAGTGTCCATGGACTATAAAGAAGGTGTAGGATGACAGCTCCATGCTGCAATTTAACAAGCACTTCTCATTGTTCTACCAGATTGAGCCATCCCATTCTGTGTCCCCAGTCTTGCCTCTCTTTCACCACCTCAGTCATTCCGTTGAACTTGCCAGGACTCAGCATTGGGAATTGTCTAATTTAAAGGTAACCCTAGAAAGATGGAAGACAAAAGGCTGCCAAAAGGAATGATCAGTAAGGTATACCTGTAGATCTCTAACTTCAGACAAATCTTACAAGTGAGATGCACTCTTTAAGTGCAGAGTTTATGCCTTCTGAAAGGCAAAAATTAAGTAAGCAGAATATTTAAGAAATATGTTTTGTGGTTTTCATTAATTGTACAAATGAGCTATAACAGCAGAGACTCTGTTTACTCCCTGAAGACATTAACACCCCCAAAGTTTATTTTTAAAAGTCACCTATAAGCAGAGTTTCCAAACTCCAAAATCCCTTTACCCAGCTTTACAAACACTTAGGAATAGTCCTTTCTTTTTTATTGAAAAAAGCTGTCATATATTATAGCTGCTAAGAAAATCTTCAGAACAGAGTATAACTAATGCAGAAAACTTGAAGCTGTATCCCTGAAGAATAAACTAATCTGCTCATTTCAGTGGACTTCTTTGCCAACAGTACTTTAAAAAGCAATACTGTTATTTCACTTGTGCTTAAATCATGAAGCAAAGGAAAAGTTGTATAACACTATGCAGGCCAAACACAGTCTAGGTCCCTACAGGTTTCTTAAAATGATGGGCAAACACTGTAGGTACAGGAACATGGACAGTAAATGATCCGCTTAAAAGGAAGGATCAATTATATGTTTGCTTATCTTGAGGGAAAAATGTAAGACCTAAATGCATTGTACCAGTGTCAGGATTGTGTCCACACATCCATTCACAAACAGTTATACGGTTCCTCAGTTTGCTTTAGGACAGGACCTCTTCTGTCTTACAAAGCACAGATGCAATGGACCCTGATAATCCAACAGCTCCTTCCTTTTTAGTTGCCATTTCAGCATCTGTTTTTTTGCTTTTTGTTTTTGTTCCACCCCTCCCCTGCCTTAAGGGCACTGCCTTACCTAGAAAGTAATTGAAAAGCATGCAAATATTTTTGCTGAGTAGCTTAAAATGGTATTGACTCTTGGCAACCTGGTTACTCAGGCAGACAAAATTATGATTTGATTCATACAAGCTAAAAATACCTTTGATTATGACTGATTTGTGTTCCAGGCCTACTTTGGATCTGTATTTTCAATGATTCAGTCAATGCCCTACAAGGCCAATGTGTGCTGCTACTTATTTACTCCCTATGCTTAAATGCTTTTTAACAACAAACTTTTTCCTGCCACCTTTATCCAAACAACAGAGCTGAAGTGGTTTGTCATTGCCATGGGTTGACCTTGGCTGGCCACCAGATGCCCAACAAGCCACTCTTACCACTTCCCCTTCTTAACTGGACAGGACAGGGGGAGCAAATAAGATTAAAAGCTCGTGAGTTGAGATAAGGACAGGGAAATTGTTCGCCGATTACTGTCACAGGTGAAACAGACTTGACTTGGGAAAGATTAATTTATTGCCAATTAATAACAGAGTAGGGGAGTGAGAAAAAACAAACTAAAAAACACCTTCCCCACAGCCCTCCCTTCTTCCCAGGCTCAACTTCAATCCCAATTTCTCTATTTCCTCTCCTTGAGCAGTACAGGGGCACAGGGAATGGGGGCTTGTGGTCAGATCATAATGAACTATTTCTGCCAGTCCTTCATGTCACAGCTCTTCTGTGCTCTAGTATGGGGTTCCAGTACATGGAAGACAGTCCTTCACAGACTTCTCCAATATAAGTCCTTCCTATGAGCTCTGGTACTTCATGAACTGCTCCAGTGTAAGTCCTTTCCATGGGGTCCAGTCCTTCAGGGACAGACTGCTCCAGCACGGGTCCCTCATGGGGTCACAAGTCCTGCCGGCAAACCTGCTTCATTGTGGGCTCCTCTCTCCATAGGGCCACAGGTCCTGCTAGGAACCAGCTTCAGCATGGGCTTCCCACAGGGTCACAGCCTTCTTAGGGCATCCACCTGCTCTGGCTTGTGGTCATCCACAGGCTACAGGTGGACATCTGCTCCACCATAGACCTCCATGGGCCTCAGGGGCACAGCCTGCTTGACCAGTTTTTTCCATGGGCTGCAGGGCAATCTCTGCTCTGGCATCTGGAGCACCTTCTCCATCTCCTCCTCCACTGAACTTGGCATCTGCAGGACTGTTTCTCTCACATTTTTCTCACTCCCCTCTCCCAGATGCTGTTGTGCAGCTTTGTTACCCTTTTTAAAGGGTTACCATGGAGGCACCACCAGCGCCACTTACCAGCTCAGCTTTGGACAGTGGTGGGTTTATCTTGGAGCCAGCTGGAACTGGCTCTGTTGGACATGGAGGCAGCTCCTGGTCTCTTCTCACAGAAGCTCTGAATGCCTCTGCTACCAAACCTTGCCACATAAACCCGATACAGTCATACACGTCATCACACAGATGGAAACAAATACCATCCCAAGTGATTAAGTCAAACATAAGAATGACTGCCCACATGGATTCTTGGCTTCCCACACAAGAGCCTTTCACATAAAAGGCTCAATGAAATCCTCTTTGCATTTCTTTCTCCTTCAGGGCATAACATTGGTGAAATCTCCTCTCTCACCTGACACTTGAATAGCCAGGAATCCCCTACACTTGACGTTAATGGGTACAGCTGTGATTGATTACTCGTATGGGATTTCATTACGAGAACAGAACTTGGGTCCCCTGAGAACAACTGCTCTACCCAAATAAACTTGTCATTTTTTATTTTTATGTTCTCACCTCTCATGAAAATGGAGACCCTATAGCTAAAAATAAGAGTAACAGATACTCATAGCATGGGATCCACATATCCCAATGAGTTGAGAATAAAGCAATTCTAAGGCTCTAGACAGAGCCATAAAGGAAATGTGCTGGGCCTAATTCTCTGGTAATTACCAATTCATGACTTACTATCCTGGGGTACATTTGTGCTGGTGTAGACAGCTGATTCACAATCTATTCTTCGCTTATGTATTACTACACTCTATTTTGAGAAATCAAAAGGAACTTAAGTGATGCCTTGAGGACAGAGAATAGCAGCAGAGCCAGAGGAATCCCAAATTGAACTACTCTTTCTTCTTCTCAAGAATTACCACATAATACACCATTATTTTTTTTAATGGGTTTGATACATAAAAACAATTACATACCATGTGATGTGTGGGTGTTTAATATTTGTCTGGGATAGATTATATCCTAGAATATTTGCTATTTCTAAAGCAAACTCTTTGCATTCCCTCCTACAAATACACCAAGAGCTAGAAAAATTGCTTATAAAGGTTGGGCACTATAATAAACCTTAAACAGAAATCATCACACTTGGGCAATACTGCATGGCCAGTTGCAGTTTATATGCAGCAGTAAAGCTGGTCATGGTAATCAAAGTTTCTCAATTTTAAAGCACAAGAATTTGCTCAAAATTAAAAGTTTTCACATAAAGAAAAAAAGGATTTGAATTTTCCTAGCTACTGTTTATATGGAAATAAAAGATTTATTTTCTAAATGTTGATACAATTTTTTGTTTGCTTTGAATCACAGTGTGACTCACTATTTCATTTTAAGTTAATTTCAAATCCATATTGCATGATTTTGTGGAAAAAAAAAGCGCTTTTTAATGGACAATGGCAGAGCATTTATTTTCAGTATTTCTCTATTTTATGAACAAGGTTTTTTTCCTATATGTTGATTTTTTCATTTCAACTTGAATGAGAAAACAGTAAAAGAAAAATAAAGACGTTTCTAGAAGACATCTGTATTGCAACTATCTTTACATCTATCTGCAGCTCTACGGCTCTTTTATTTTTAGATTAGACTAGAATAGAATATTTTCAGTTGGAAGGAACCCACAATGACCATCTAATCCAACTGTCTGTCCACTTCAGGGCAGACCAAAAGTTAAAGCATGTTATTAAGGGCATTGTCCAAATGCCTGTGAAACACTGACAAGCTTGGTGTATTGACTACCTCTCTAGGAAGTCCGTTTTACCTCCTAAGATGCTAAGAGAAGACAAACTGCTATTAGGACTAGTTAACTTTTCTTTCCAAAAGAATAAATGAAACTAATTGGGAAAACAGCTGGGAAGGGGGTAAGACAATGTCACACTATATCACAGATGGGAAGAAAATATCCTATGCTTCTAAAATTGAGATGGTAGTATACACTTTTCAGTGACACCAATAATCTTTCCATTAGATTCGCTATCATGAAAGAGCAAATTCCATAGATTAAATCTGCAAAGATACTTAATGGATGGTCCGGAACACTTGAAAAGCAAATAAAGCCTCGAAGATTCTTTTAATACATTGCTTATAAAACTACAGTATAAGATCTGAACATAAATAGTTTTAAATACCCAGTCCTTACTGACCTTTCTTTAATATGAATACGTAAGACATTCCATTAAACTAACTGCATTTAGATTTTCATTGAGTAAAGAAAATGTTTCTTCAGGAAATGCATGAAGGTTGCTGCTGAAGGCGTAGAAAAAAAAATTGGTTTTACAAAGTTGTTTTTTCACTGATAATATTTGTAGTTACCAGGCTGATATATTATCAAGTTCACTGGCAAAACTTGACTGAAATAAAAGAAGAAACATCTGCTACAGATCTGCCCAGTTAAATGTTCTTGGTACAACCAGCCAGTATCGGCAAGACACATGTCCTCATTTTTAAAGAGATGTACAATTAGCTTGAATTTTCTCAGATGTTGTATATTGCTAAGAAGACAATACTAGACTTAGTGTCTTAATAGGAAATGTATGACAAAGCCCATAATCTTACATCTGTTGAAAACTGTGCAAATGCTTGTTTCTAACTCAGGTAATGAAGGCCATAAAGTAGTGGAAAGTTTCATATACTGGCAGAGTAACTCCCACTGGAAGTCCATCACATCCGACACTCCATTTCATCAGATTCTTTATACATTGCAATGTCTCATATAATACTAGAAGTAAAATATATTTACAGATCTGGGACCTGATGTGATGCATTCACGAGTCCTGAGGGAAATGGCAGATGAAGTTGCAAAGCCACTATCCATCATATTTGAGAAGTCATGGCAAACTGGTGAAGTTCCTGCAGACTGGAAAAAGGGGAACACAGTCCCATTTTTAAAAAGGGTAACAAGGAAGACCCAGGGAACTACAGACCGGTCACTCCCACCTCAGTGCCAGGTAAGATCATGGAGCAGATACTCCTAGAAACTATGCTAAGGCACATGGAGAATGAGAAGGTGATTGGTGACAACCAACATGGCTTCACCAAGGGCAAATCATGTCTGACAAATCTGGTGGCCTTTTATGATGGGGTCACAACACTGGTGGATAAGGCTAAAGCAACTCATGTCATCTACCTGGACTTGTGCAAGGCGTTTGACACCGTCCCGCATGACATCCTTGTCTCTAAATTGGAAACATGGGGCTTTGATGGATGGACCACTCAGTGGATAAGGAACTGGCTGAATAGTCACACTCCAAGAGTTGTGGTCAACAGTTCAAAGTCCAAGTGGAAACCGGTGACAAGTGTTGTCCCTCAAGGGCCGGTTTTGGGACTGGTGCTCTTAACATGTTTGTCAGAGACATGGACAGTGGCACCGAGCTGAGTGGTACATTTGACGCACTGGAGGTACGGGATGCCATCCAGAGGGACCTTGACAGGCTTAAGAAGTGGGCCTGTGCTAACCTCATGAAGCTCAACAAAGCCAAGTGCAAGGTCCTCCACCTGGGTCGGGGCAATCCCAAACAAAAATACAGGCTGGGCAATGAGTGGCTTGAGGCCAGCTCTGAAGAGAAGGACTTGGAAGTGCAGGTGGACAAGAAGCTGAACATGAGCCGGCAATGTGCACTTGCAGCCCAGAAGGCCAACTGTATCCTGGTCTGCATCAAGAGAAGTGTGGCCAGCAGGTCAAGGGAGGTGATTTTCCCCGTCTACTCCACTCTCGTAAGGCCCTACCTGGAGTCCTGTGTGAAGTTCTGGAGCCTCCAACACAAGAATGACATGGACCTGTTAGAACGAGTCCAGAGGAGGGCCACAAGGATGATGAGAGGGCTGGAGCACCTCTCCTATGAGGACAGGCTGAGAGACTTGGGGCTGTTCAGCCTGGAGAAGAGAAAGCTCTGGGAAGAGTTTATCGTGGCCTTCCAGTACCTGGAAAGGCTACAGGAAGACTGGAGAGGCACTTTTTTCAAAGGCAGGTAGTGATAGAACAAGGATTAATGGTTATAAACTGGAAGAGGGTAGGTTTAGATTAGACATCAAGAATAAACATTTCCTGTGAGGGTGGTCAGACACTGGAACAGGTTGCCCAAGGAAGTTGTGGATGCCCCCTTCCTGGAAGTGTTCAAGGTCAGATTGGATGTGGCTTTGAGCAACCTGGTCTAGTGGAAGGTGTCCCTGCTCATGGCAGGGAGGTTGGAACTAGATGATCTTGAAGGTCCCTTCCAACCCAAACCATTCTATGATCCTTATTTCTATGGAATTTTAAGTATCATTTGGTACTGATGAGGCACTAAACTTCTGCTCTCAAATCCTTGCTGTTACAGGCTGATACATTTCTTGAGAGAAATCAGAATGATCTACATACAGAAAAGGAGAAAATGAAAACCTAGAAATTATTTCTAATCGTTATAAATGCACAGACTCAGAATTTATTAGTCTTATCTGAGAGGAATGTGACATTTACAAACAACTGTGACTTTGAAGTACTACATGAGAGTTATTCCTATGAAAGCTCCAGGACAATTCCCTGTTTATGTCTTAATGATATAAGGAAATGTAAGGATTCTGAAACACAGCAAAATACAGACTTAATATTAAAGATACACTTCCTGGCTTTAATTCTTACATACAAAAAACCCTTGACAGATTGTTCCAGTCATAGCAAAAGTGATACATATTTCAGGGGTAAGCTACATTTTTCATAATTTAAGTGTGCTGAATATATCTAGACACAGATAATAAGTTAAGAATTAAACAAGTCTGCAAGAGAGAGGCTTCCAATGTTACTTCTTTCCTGATAGTGACTTTGACAGTTTTCAAATCTAATACATTTGAAAAAAATAATAATAATAATAAAAAAAAGATAGAGAACCACATGCCCTCCTGAAGTACACCCTATATAATCTTGCTGAGGAAAATTCAGTTATAAGGCAGACATGACATTTCTGACCCACTGCGTTACTTCTGAATTATTATACCCTTTCACATTGTAATTAAAAGACTTGTAAAGTGTATTGTCTATGAAATGCTAGTTGCTGTGTAGAAAAAGTTCTTCAATAAGGCTGTATTTTGCAGGAGCAAACAACCAGAAAGTGTCAGGCTGACTTGAGCATTTCAGCAGAAAAGGTTGAGAAAAACTGAAGTCAAATGGGTCTAACTACAGACCAACTGCAGGCTGGTCTGTTAGAAGTATGGACAGTAAGTAGGTTGCAGATTGAAAAAGAAGCACTTGGGCGTGTCTAAAAGTTCCCTTGATATGTCCAGGGACAATTACACCAATATGGCAGGTTAGGTCTTGTGCTCCCACTTCTTTCTAATAGGGTTTAACCTGCACACATATCTCTGCCTGGGGTCACAACCTCCCACCGCCCAGCTTCAGCAGCGCCACACACGCCAGCCCACCTTTGGACTCACCAAGGGGTTTTTTGGGGCCAATAGCCAATCTATCTGTAGGTACCATAACCGTTCTGCAGCTTTGCAACCTTTCCACCAGCAGTTTAAGCAGGCTGGGGTTTTGTTTGTTATGTTTTTCCCGGAGTATGACCAGAATGTGTATCTATTTCAACTCAAGAGAAAAGCAACTACCTGAAGAACAAGGAGGATCACAGCACAAATGACAAACGCATTGCAAATCTTGCAACCAAGATGAGGTAAATCCATTTCAATAATGGCAACACCACTAGCAAACCACAAAAAATTGCTGAAAGCCAGATATGGCTCCATGGACATATGGATGATTATACTTTATGTAATTGACACAGATCAGAGTCCTTATAGAACTAAAAAAGTCATGTAGGGAACGGAAGTGTCTAGCATGTTATGACTAATCCTGTAATAAAAAATACCAATTATTAGTCATGACAGTTATGCCCAGTCCATAGTTAGACACTGAAGTGAAATGTGAAAGGGAGAATTCTCTGGCTTTTTCAGTAAAAATCAGATAAATGTTGAGAGTGTAAAATCACCACTTTTAAAAACAAAAATCAACTGAAAACACTACCAAAAGGTTAATTTTGGTGTAAAAGAGACTATACACTTTTCAAGTTAATTTCATTTGTATAAAAAACAGGCATTGACTTATTCTTCAAACATTTTGTCAACTTGCTTAAATCACTTCTTTAATATTTTGAGACACTGCAAAATATCTGAGCTGAAAATGAAATCATTTGATATATGTGTACTTGATAAAGTCGTATTTTTCACCAGTTTTCTTAATAGTGTAAGTCTATATATGACTTCAGTTAACAGGTCTGATTCTGCCTCTATTAAAAAAATGTTATAGATTTTTCCCTGCAAAAAGACTGCTCTCCTTTCTAAAGATCAATTTCAGCAGTAAAACAAAGAGCAATTTCATTGGACCTTACAGCTCTCTTTAAATCTTGAGCTCCACAGATCTGGACCTATAACCGTTACATGTGCTGACACTTGGTATCATCACTGGCTTGAGTACTAATGTGCAATAGTGGATGCAGCAACACTGACATCCTCAATCTGCAAAAGATACCAAGGATGCCAAGGCTCATACTGTCTGAAAACATCTTTCTTGGTTAGAACAAAATACTTTTACTGCTCATTTTTCACCTGGAAAATAACAGACTTCTTACCAAAAAATATGATCTTTTGAAACCCGTTCCTGCAGAAGGATCCATTTTTTCCCCAAGTCAATGGATACATAAACCTATTTAAGAAAAAAAGAAAAAAAGAAAAGAAAAGAAAAATTAGATGTTAGGGAACTCCTGATAATGTCCCATGTTGACAGGTCCTATGGCACTATTAAAATGACAGATTTCACATGAATTAAAAAAATAATAATTTACAAGAACCCTCTACAGTGTTTGTCAGAGTTACATTTCATAGAAAATATCTTTTACAATATAATTTATAAGAAACAAAACTCAGTGACAATGTCTTCTCATTTACCATGAAAACAATTCACAGTTAATTTTGAGTGACTCTTTTTTGACCTCAGCATGGTTACACAAAAGAGATGGTAAAAGGACATTGTTCTTTTCCTCCTTCTCATTCATTGACCAGAAAAGTACAAATGCTCCCTTTATGCTTTAAGCCTTAATTCCATCAAAAATACTTAAACCAGGAAGCCACTGGATTTAAAACTCCGCTAAAATAGGACCGAAAGATATTAGAGAAATGCTTAAGAGATTTGACGAGGAAAGATGCACTTAAGGGCTTGCTTTGTGGATACCAGTTTGTGACCCATGAGAAATGGTCACTGTCCAGAGAAGCAGAAGATGGCCTGGAAGAGGAGGACTCCAGCTCCACCTTCCTTCTGAACAGTTCTCTCCTGTTAAAAATGCAAATGCTAATGATATGGATGGAGTGCAGATGAAAGCTATTTTCCCCCATAACAAAGTGGGATATAAAAGAGTTATTAAAAAATCTCTGTCCTTCAGCATTTGCCTTCATAACGTCTTTCCTTTAGTTAAAAAAGGAAATATCTATCAGACGCTAAAAAGACAGATTTAAAGCCCCCTGCTGTCTGCATGTATTTCTTACTTGATCCAATTTACATATGATGAGTTTCCTCTTAATATGTCTAATAAGCGAAGAAAAAAAAAAAAAAAAGGCAAGTAAAACTGTTCTTTGATGTGTGAATAAGTCACCAGTTCAGCTGGTCATTCTTCTGGTAGAAAGTGTTTTATGAGGAGTAGTAAAACATGTTTTTGTTTGAAAATGACAGGTTCAATGACAAATGAAAAAAAAAAACAAAACCAAAACCCAAAAACCCCAGAACCCCACTATTATGTATTATGTTTTACTAAATAAAACCAGCAATATTAATATCTAAAGATAAAGGCTGTGGTATCTTATCTCAGCATAAACTCTATAGGTAAATTTATTAAAATTTCAGTTAGAGATAAAACAGTATTTCCTAGTTACTCTGCACTTCACAACTGGGCTTCATTTCACTGCACGCTCAATTAAAGCAGGTAGACGACCACACTTTGGCCAAGAACCTACTATCAGGACTCCGATTGTTTACTTGAACATTCACCCAGTCAATGCACTTACAGAAATGTTCAGGGATCAGAAAATCTCTGCCTTCAGAGCTAAATGCATTAATGATGGGGCTGCAGAGCCAGGCTCCTGATCTGCCTGTGAACTTTCTGATCTTAGTTTTATTATGTGGGTTAGGGTTTGCTGCAAGCAGTGTATTTTATAGCATATAGCTTAGAGCAAACATCCTGGAAGGGAAGGATGTGGCTTTGAATGGTCTAGACTGTACAGGATGGAGAACCTAAGCTTCTGATTTTTTCAAACTTTTGTCACCACAGGCATTACCGAAAATAAAACCATTGGTTTGATCATCTTTCTAAAAGGGTGGACTCTGGTCAACTAGTTACCTGCCTCAGCAGACTGCTATAAATCTGGAAGAGACATTCATTTAATGTGCTGCCCTAACCCTGGTGTCCAAGCTGCAAAGAAAGCCAAGAATTCAGAGGTTCCCGGCAAGAGAGAAAAGAGATATTTAGGACAAGGGACAACATTGGCACATGAACAAAGGAATATAGTTTTGTCATGGAGAAATTTCAGAAGAAAATGAAAGAAGATTCCCATCATTAGAGAAGTGATGTCTGTGCAGTAGGGGCCAAAAAAGACCAAAGAAAACCCAAACCCCCATCACCAAACCCAAACTACTTCCCTTCACACACATTTAAGATTAAACTCTGGGAACTCGTGAATTAACAGTTTGGTTTAGTGTGAGAGAAAGCCCTTGCAATCTTATGGGAAGGGAGAGTGAACTATGACTAATAAGGCATATTCGAACTGAGAAGAATTCTTAACTGATGCAGTATTTGAAATAAATAAAAAATAATGTATAATCAACTTATGTATACATTAAACTTCCTTTAATGAAAAAAATGACCCATATGTGTTTTGGTTTTTTAATAGGTACATATGATAAAACTACTAAATGACATTAGATATGAGGTGAAAACAGTTACATTAGTGGACAGCTAAAAACGTCTGGCTTCAGCAAACACATCTAATAGATCTTATAATTTGGTTGATTACCACCCAGGTAATAAATCACTTCTTAAAAAAATTAATAATGCTTTTCTCAGTTTTGCCATTTTTTCATCCTTTCAGCTTCCAAATGAACAATTAAGATCTACTGCATCCCTGACGAGTTTTTAAAAAATCTAGTAGCATTTATACAGACTCAGTGAATAGCTGATTGTTATTCATTATAACTGAGGTAATCAGAAAAAGAGAATATAGATTTGAGGCAGTAAATGGATTAATCCAACCACATTGTCTGGATTTGCATTCATTTATAGTGTCAGCTAGAGGATAGAGCCTTATTTTAACAAAATCGAGGGTTCTGAATGAAAGAACAACACATATTTTGCAATATAAAATAAGCCCCAAATCAAATCAGAAGTTGTGAGAAAGGCTGTGATGCTCTACTAAAAAGAGAAGCCTGATTGTTATTTATGAAAGATATAATCCTGTATTCCTCATACTCTCAAACGTGTCTTTCTAAGAAATCATTTCAGTAACAGGAGATAATGGTTTCTCTTGAGTTTTAGATTGATACTGAAGTGAAGTGAAGGTACTTTCTTTCAGTGAAGGTAAACTGACTTAACTCAAAAACCTACCATTTCCCTAGGTCAAATTCAGATCAACACTATCTCTTAAGATATTGATTTTAGTAGTGATCTCTTTTTATGTCAAGTTGCAATTTTGATTTTTAGCTCCTCCTTTGCCAACATAACTTCATCTTCCCCTCCCCACTAGGACCAATATATCAGATCTTACACAAAATTTAATCAGGTTTCTGACCCAGTTATAGTCAAAGGCATCCTTTATTCCTACACATCTTTGTTAGAAATGTTGGTCTTGTCCAGAATGTCTTTATGGTGTCATATTGAAAGCCTAAGAAAAGTCTATCAGATTGCCTAACCTTTCCTGCTACTAATGCAGAACTATTCTGTGCTGAATATTTTGTAGGTTTTTTTTATCCAGTCACATTTTAAATGTGGCAAATAATACTATCACTCCATTTAGAACATGATCCAACTATAAATTGCCTGAAAACCTCACTATCATGCATAATTAATCAAAACACAAAGTAAATGATTCACTTGGTGCTCCTGCCCCCTTCTCTTTCCTGGCAAATATTTCTACACATTTGTGGCTGGTCAATTTTAAGACACTTCTTTGGACTCTTACACTTAAAGTTTCTGCCATTTAATTTTTCAAGACATTTGATCTTCTAACTGTAAAAAATTCAGGAATTCTATCTATCATCAGAAACAAAAGAGTGAAAAGAGCTTTTCAGTACATAGGCTTTTCATAACTTCAGGCTTCCCTGAGGTATTTTGTTTAGATAAGATGCATTCAACACATTTGTAATTGAAGTTGCTAAGTAAAATATCTCATGTAATTTGTGACCGAATTTGGTTTGCTATGTTTTTTATTCTAGTTCTAATCGTATTTTCAAATGCCTGTAAACATTAATTGTTTTGAGATCAGCAATTCACTTATATATCCCAGAAAATATCCAAAAAGGTGAATTGATATAATGTTACCGAAATCAGTGCAGTATTCGGCTGAAGCATAAGCTACTTTCTCTGACTAATCTCATCACCTAAACATACACCTTCTGGGAAGCCTGACAAGTATTAAAATGGACTAGAGTTTACTAATTCCAGTTTAAAACGGGAGTAACGATGGAGGTGAGTCAAGACCACTACCAGAATCAATCACAGTGACTTTACAGCAGCAGTTTTGGCACTGTGAAAGAGAGATGAACTTCGCACCTACAGACTCTGTGCTCACTCATGAGCGTTTAGCCTAACACATCCAGAAAAATGACTTTATAATTTAATAAGAAGAAATTTAAAAGATGGTCAAAATTTACAAACCACATGATACAATTTCTGAATATGAAAGTGGTATAAATACATCACAAGAGAGAGAATTATTCTACATTTCTACAGATTCACTGATTCTCCAAATTCTCTTCTGCTGTGTGACTGTGCTGTTTATTTTATATTACTTTATTTTACATCCCATGAATGGCCTTTTGAGGCACTATTCCAGCTTCATTAACTTTCTGCTACACTATAAATTACAGAGCAATTGCTTATGGTCACTTTCTAGGGAGGAGCACATTTCAGAGGTACTATTTAACTGTATTATACAGGAGGATAAACATTACCGGTATCCATATCAACTAAAAATGCCAGGATTTAATTTACCCATAAAAATGAAGATTTGGACATGAAGACAATAAATATTTAAATAAACCTCAAAAACAGAATATGATACCCTTCTGGGTGACTGATATTTCACAAAACCCAACACTAATCAGCATAGCAGAACTATTTTATATCTCCTTAACAAAGTAATTCCTAAATTTCCAACAAATTCAATATCTTCAAGCTTTACCTTGCCTTCCTTGGTGTAAGCAAGTACTTTATCTTCTTCTTTTGGGTGAAAAAGGAGAGTTTCCACAAAGAAAGTAATGGGCTGTTTCTGGAAAGTGGCTCCTTCGTCCGTGCTTATGAAAAGGTTTTGATCACGGTCATTGTGGGAAGAACTTACAAGAATTATCTAAAAGACAAAAACAACAACATATATTCAGAAGACTGTTTTCTCTATAATAGCTTTATTTTTCATACAATATATATAACAGCTTTATTTTTCTTGTGTAAATATCAGATTTTGTACATACCTTACATATTAAAAGCATCTAAGAGAGAAGGTCTGAAAGATCCTATTAATCTTCCCTGACAAAATCTATCAATGTTAAATTCTATAACTTCTCTTGCAAATCACACCAAATTGATTATGTTGTTCTTCTCTACTGAAAACAACTGCCTTAGATTTTAGTCCTTGTGCTATGTTTATGAGGCCACATGAGAAAATCTCCAGACTAACCAAAAAAGAATTAATACTAATGACTCATTTTAACATGTCCATATAAATATGTCACTTTATCTAGTGAAGCTGCCTTTATAAATACTAAATGTAAAAATAATCACTGCTATAGTTATATCAGAAGAAAGACCCAGGAGAAAGAATTAGTTTATAACATCTCTCATTTCTGCTGAAACATTTCGGAAAAAATGGCAATTCACTGATGCAGTGAAATACATCAATCAACTATCTCAGGTCCAGATAATACTTTGACTCAAATACAGTAATAGCTTGAGCTGTCTCTTTAAGTGAACTTGTCAGGCTTTCAGAAACAAAGAAATTCTCCTCAGATAATTTAATCAGAACTGCACTCTTTAACTTCACCTTTTGCAGTTGGCTAGCGTGTTTTAATGTGGTCCTAAAAATGTCAATGTTAGAATCCTTTTTTATTGTCTTTCCAGATCAAACAGGCCCAGTTTGCATTCAAAAAGGTGCCTTTATCAACTGGTATCCTACAAACAAAACATGGATTTTCAAAGACCAGCTGGGATCTAAGACCAGCTTACACATCAAAAACAATTAAAAATAATCCTGAATTCAAAATGTATTTTAAGTGGTCAGCAAATTATGCAGAAGACATCACAGAATCCTGATCACTGGGATATAGGGACTGTGAACTGTTTGCATAGAAAAATGGCAATGAGCTATGCAAACAGAATTACAATAATGTGACTACAGAAAAGGAAATGTATTTGATAAAACAGTATAATTTTTATGTAGTTCCTTTTTTAGACTACAAGTGGAGTGGAAAAAAATGAAATTTCTAATGAATTACACCAATATGACAGCTGGACTGAGCTTTTACTGCAATTGGTCTTGGGGGAAAAACTATAAATATAACATTTGTAGATGCTCTAATTTGACAGGTTACTTAAGCACATGCTCTTGTACTTGAAGCACATACACAGCTGCACTAATTTCTGCATAGCTTCCTTATACCTAAAATGGGGCACACTGACATACACTGTTGAACAAGAGAGAGAATTCCACATATACCTCAGGGTCCGTGGTCCACCACTGAAACTCCACTCTGAAGTATATACTAAGCCAAACCTGCTTATGTTAGTAGTATGACTAGGTCAGTAAGAAGAGCAAAATAATAGTCTATAACCTTGCTATGATCTTACATTTTTATAATGATATACTTTACCCAAGATTATCAAACTGTGTCTTTTTTATTGGAAAGCCTCTGTAAATGACACCTTCACAAATGCAGTCGCTTATTCTTACTGTATCCAATGGCTTCCTGTCTCCTGGTAGACTCTTCAAACAGTTTCTGTTTAATTTATTACTACATACACTCCAAGGATGCTGCTGGTGGCCAAGACAGAGCATTCAAACGTTTCTGTAACACACTCATTTGGACAGTTTTCTGCAGAGGGCATGGCACCAACCTAAAATTGAATGCGTTGTCATGTGCTGCCCTGTCCTTTGCTTGCATTGCAAGGTGGCCCAGCACAGAGATTTGTACTTTCCTTGCCACACTACCATCCACAACTCAGGTTCATAATATCTAGTTTTTCTTGGAAATAAATTAATTCAAACTATCTGCATGCTAAGCGAGCTATATAGTGCTCATTCCTGTTGGTCCCTGACCAGATCACAGAAAGAAGGACCTGGTCCTGCACTGAAGTAAACTCCAGAAGCAAGGCCACAACATGAGCTCCAGAATTCCTGATGAAGGTTGTGTCCAGGCATGTCCTTACATTTGAATGCATGCACAAGGCTGGTCCCAAGAGCCATGCTTTGCTTGCAGCGCATACAAGTCCTTCTATGCTGTATCACTAGAAGCAGAATGGCAGTAATTCCTTATAGAAAAATTAGTAGCATCTTTGGATACAGTGTTTTAGTCCAAAAAACACTTTCTATAAATATAATTATCTTTATTCTTTCCTATTAGCATTTTTAAATCTGAATTCAACTAAGAGAACAAATCAGAACGGCATATACTCCAGAAAAGGCATAAACTGCACTTGTACAGAGTGGTAATCTCTAGACTACAGCACTATTGTCTTGCTGTCTTTTTCTGGCCTAATAAATCTTACATTTCCAAAAATATCAAAATATTGGCTTCAAAATAATAAAGGAATGAGGTTTATAAATTTGGGAGTGGTTTTCTCTGTTAATGAGCCTTGAGTATATGCACGTCTACTTTCATAATGAGGACCCAAGAGTAGCCTGCAGAGAATATCATTCTAGAAACTGAAGTAATAAGAAAAATGCTAGCTATAATGAAATGCAAACATGCTGTGATATTTCTAATGCTGTCCTTCAAAAATATTATGTATATTTCAGAGTTAAATTTACCTGAATAAAAATAACCTAAAGATTATAGACATCTAAGCATATGTTGCAGAGACCCTAACTATACTTTTAATCACACACACATCACAATTAATTTTATTAAATATTTTTTAATCTTGCTCAGTGTTCTGATTTATATTTCAATAGTTTAAGCTGATCATTATGTGCCAGGCATACAGATTTGCTTCCCACAGTTAACACACTCGATGCTCAGACTTGCCTGCTGGCTAATACTACTTATTGAGGAAAATATTCCAGCGTAAATATTGTACTTGTAAATGCCTAACGAGTTTTATTTACTTTGTAAGTGGAACAAATAGTAAAACCTTTCTGCTAGCAACTGATGAAGGGATGCAACTGGGATGTACTATTTGGAGAGCTGACTAGAAGTGATTGCTGAGGGTTTTAACTCAAAATAAACACCTACTTGCTTGAATAACTGTGCACCCAAAAAACAGAACAGATTTTAATCACATTTGAATTTTACTTAAGCTTCTTTTAAATTTTTACAGAGCATTTCTCCCTCCTGTAAGCCTCTTCTAATATTTTTTTTTTAGTAAATTGTAACTTTATATTATGCTGTTTATCCCTGACCTCACTTCTTAGTCTCCTATCAGCTAAATAAACTAAAATAGCATATGTATACATTCAGGTCAGATGTAAATCTACAACTTCCAATAGTTAAGCAGAGGTAAAAGAATATTTCAAGGAGATAAACTACCCCATGGATTGTAAAGAAAATGAGTAAAGATAGGATAGGTCATAGATCAACAGGGATGAAAGTAAAAAAAAATTCTAATAAAAATGAAAAATAGTACACTATGCCAACATATGAATTAAAGTATTCCAAAAAAAAGGAAAACCTATGCTTTTCCTCATTTCAGAAAAAGTTACTGAGGCAGGGGGTAATAGAAAAGCCAAATAAATCTGAAAATAACATAACTAAATCCATTTATTTAATCTATCTTTCAAGATTCTTTGAACAATGTGCACGTCTTAACCATTCCCTCTGCTGAGTGGAATCACAATCTGAGCTCCAAAGAATAAAAAGACTCTTCACTGCTTAGGCTACAGTAGCTTGCGTATCATACTACTTCTTCCCACTATTACCATGAAGACTTGGAATAATCATAGTGATTACTAGGGAGTCTTAACTGTAGATTTGGCAGCAATTCAAAGCTATGCTGTAATTTCAAGTGGCAATAAAAACAGGATATTAACATGCATCATTTGCACTGTGTCTGAAATATAACCCCCTCCCCTCAGTTTAGGTCCAATCAAAATGTAAACTCAAGATAAATTTGATCTTAATCAGCACTTTCTCTAAAACAAGGCAATCTTCTAACATATTACTATTGTGCTCTCTTTCAGCTTCAGCAACTGATCTTAATTTTAATTCTAGCTTTTATTTTCCTTTCTGTTTCTCTAGTATTAAAATTGAAAGAAATATAAAATCAAAATGTCCATTATGCAGAAATTTCTAGACTCACAGCATCTGACTTGACACAGGATTTTTCTGCAGAAACTGGTGAGAGAGATGACACACACCATTTTTTAATTCTATAATCCTGCATATTAGAAATCAAGACGTCTTATATTCCTGAGCACTCTAAACTGACCTTGAAGGAAGAATCCTCCTTTGGACTGAGCAAGAAATCAGAATCAGAGACTCCATTCAAGCACGCAGCAGCCACGTACAGAGAGGCCAAGCACGCCCAGAAAGCACCTGCACCTCTTCAGCTGACTCTAGTGGACTGAACTCCCACTTGACGTAGAGGATTTACCTATGGGGATTCAATCCTAAAGAATGCTGGACTCACTCCAGCAAAAACCTTAATGACACAACTAATTTCAAATTTATGGGCCATCTGTACTAAGGTCAATTAATTTCCATTAAGAACATGCAATGAAGTTTCGTAGCTAAACTGGAGACAAGGCTGCTGGGCACAGGGTAGTACCCAACTCCTAGAGATACCATCATATAAGCCTGCATGCCTACATGAGTTCTGAAGAGAAATATTCTTTGTGGCAGTACAGTCAATCTTGGGGCAGTATTCATAGAGCTTCACAGCACTGCAGTCACACACTCAACATTTTTCAGATTAACTAACTCATCTGTTTTTTGTGTTTTTATAATTTACATTACTTATGTGTTATTAGATATGCTTGGCTGAGACAGAAGTTACTCTAGCTCCTGGTCCCAACTGTAAATGAGATGTTGCTTCCCAAATGGTACTCATAAAACACACAAAGTAGACTGCCAAGGGCTATGATTTTTATCTTGGGTGGTACAAAAGACCTGATAACTCAAGTGTGGCAATGCTGCAGAGTAAAATACAGTCCATCTTCTCTTGTAGTGGCAAAAGCAATATCTAAAGAATCAACCCAGGGTAATTCCAAGCAGAGAGTGAAATAAAATGCCTTCCAGATAGCAGTTTAATCTTGTAGATTTTCCCTGAAAGTTGCACCCAAAAGCCACTCCTCACAAATGCTATTTATTGGTGGACGAGAAGCTCAACATGAGCCAGCAATGTGCACATGCAACCTGGAAGACCAACCATATCCTGGGCTGTGTCAAGAGAAGTGTGGCCAGCAGGTTGGGGGAGGTGATTCTGCCCCTCTCCTCCTCTCTTGTGAGACCCTACCAGCAGTACTGTGTCCAGTTCTGGGGCCCTCAACATACGGACATGGACCTACTGGAGTGAGTCCAGAGGAGGCCATGAGGATGATCAGAGGCCTGGAGCACCTCTCCTATGAGGACAGGCTGAGAGAGTTGGGGCTGTTCAGCCTGAAGAAGAGAAGACTCTGGGGAGGCCTTCTAGCAGCCGTCCCGTACCTGGAGGGGCCTATGGGAAGGCTGAGGAGGGGACTTTTTACAAGGGCAGTTAGTGATAGAACAAGGGGAAATGGCTTTAAACTGGAAGAGGGTAGGTTTAGATTAGATATTAGGAAGAAATTATTTTCTGTGAGAGTGGTCAGACACTGGAACAGGTTGCCCAGAGAAGCTGTGGATGCCCCCTCCCTGGAAGTGTTCAAGGCCAGGTTGGATGAGGCTTTGAGCAACCTGGTCTAGTGGAAGGTGTCCCTGCTCACACAAGTGGGTTGGAACTAGATGATCTTTAAGTTCCCTTCCAACTCAAACCATTCTATGATTCTATGATTAATGAAACTGATCAATAATAAATCAGTGAAAATTAATACTAGCTAGAAAATAAGCTTGTGTGTGCAACTGAATTACATAAATGCATATTGATGGATAGATATATGCATGAATGTACTTACATCCCAGAACAGTATATTACATTTCACAGGAAGCATTTATAATTTCCTCTAGAATTCATATTCATTTCCTGTTAAAGAGCCCCTTTCAAGCTGCCACATAGATGCATTTCAGAACAGCAACTAGTTTCTATGAGGACCACCATAAGAGAAGGGAAGATGGGAATATTAAAGGATGGCTCCCAAGAAATATCCCCTACACTCATCACATAATCTCAGGACAAAATCAAAGGGCCAGAAAAAGCAATCCTGGTGAGACTAATGGAAAACATGTATTAAGTTTTGTCCACCCTGTGTTGTGGTCAGTCCATTAATCATTTGGAGTATCACAATGAAATCTGTAATATTATTTATCTAGTAGCAGCAACATATTAGACACTTTAGGATGTGTACTGAATATTAAGAGGTCAGGATCTTAAAATCAGCTGGTTACCAACAGCTGGTAACATGTGAAACAAGCTAAAGACAGAATGAACATCAGAGTCAGCACCTTAATAGAAACCTGTGTTCAGAGCACCTGCACAAAGAACAACTGGCTTACATTGCAACTAGGAAAGGCTGAAATGATAAAATGTGAGAGTAAAATGAAATAGTTTTGAAATAGTTGGCTTTTCTCTAGGGCATTCACTATAGTGGAAGCAAGTTTAAGGGTGGTTACATATCATAGTAATAAATGCCCACAGAGAAACAGCTTCAAAAGTTCTGACTGATGCTGATGATCAGCCTGAAAATCCTGCCCTGTTGCGCTAGTTGGCAACCTGTATCCATCTAAATCTGACAGATCTCTATAACTGAACACCTCAAAGGTGCTGATAACACCAGCTCTATAGGGGATACCAATTACAGCTCAGTTCTTCAGTTTTTTTTATTTAGAGAGGTGTTGAGTAGGATAAACAAGCTGATCATTACCTTGTCCTCCATGGGAATAATCTCCTTCACCTATAAGCTGCTGGAACCAAAAAAATTGTTGCCACTTGACTAGCGCGGCAGGCTAAATTTTCATAAGGTATGCTCTGTTCAAAAACATTTCAGAGCAGTAACTTGTGCTGCTAGCCCAAGAATTCTAAAAAACTGGTGAATATTAAGCACATTTGGTATTCCTGCAATATACTGAGAGATGTGTGAATATGCCAAAGTTCACAGCAGAGGAAGAGGAGAAACAGTACTCAACATCTTCATACACGGTTAATTTTCCTAGTGTTATTTGCACCTATCTCACAGAGCTAAGATACACACACGTTGTTTCTCTTCTGCAAAATACATTGCTACTGTTATGAGCAAGTAGTTAATTAATAAGGAATATCTTTAATATATCCAGTGGATCTCTTGGCACAGGCTGAACTTAAACTGAGAGGAACAGGAGCTGTATTAGGTACTCAAGATTCACATAAAGGAATCTAATACTATTTGTAACAGTTACTACTTTTTTGTTGGGATGATTACCATATTGATATTTCTACATACTCAAATGGCTTAATTTAAAACTATGCACTCCAGTATACCAGGAACTACACTAGTTAATCTTTCCCAGCATGCTCGACATCCGCAGTTTGAGCGGGGAACAGCACTGGGGGAGGCACAGTGCCAACTCATCACAGCAGGGGAATGTTCCCTAACCAGGTTTTTTATTGCCCATAAAATAAGTACATTTTGCGTGACTTGGAGGGAAAAAAGGGGAGTTGGATTCCACAGCAGAAATGGGCAAATTTCACTCCTCCTCACCAACATCTTCACAAACTTTAGTATTTCCCAGACAGAGCAGACACACTCTGATCTTTCTAGCTTGGGCATTTACAGACTAATCTAATTCAAGAAGTCATTTTGCAGACCTACAATAAATCTGCAAATATTTTCTGTCTGAAAACATCGTAGAGCAAAAATACAAAACAACGCTTCCCACACAGGATAATGGATGCACAACAAATGACTGCATATGTGTGTGATCTAATTTAACAAAGAAACAGGTCAAACAGTTGCTAGTCACCAGCCATTCATTTGTCAGCAGTAAAAACTGCACTAAGCTCAAAATGAAATTAAATGGATGGTAATTAGTGGATGGGGAGAAAATATGAAGGAAAGACAAGACAGCTGTGGTGGTTAAACATAACAGTCACGTGAGTCTGATCAAGACATCATCTTGTTTAATAGGTAAAACTCTCATCTACCTTAAAAATATTACAAGTGTGTCTTTTGGCCTTTTATTATGAAGCTCAGTTCTATTATAAGGCTGCAAAAGAATTTTCTGGGAAGACTGGAAAAGGGAACTTCTCAAAACATTACTCTAGCGAATGTCACTTTGCACAAATTTTGGCCTCCAATCCCAAATACTCAGCAGGTTCCTGGTGTTCTTGCAGCCAAAGGCCATCCCATGTTTCCAAGATACCCCTAACACCAGCTGAGGCATCAACTTCAAGCACCTCTATTCCTCTCTTCCCAGTTCTTTAGAGCACTTCTTACAGAGATCAACGTACTTAATTACTCTGTTACAAATCATAAAGAGTAAGTAGCATTTTCTAAACTCAGAGGTGTGTGTGTGTATATATGTGTGTGTGTGCATACATCTGCAAATACACACAGGTTCATGTAACCAAATGGGCTACATCCAAAGTTGTAGCTGTCTGAAACCACCAAAAGCTTTGAAAGGCTCTTGTGACTGGGAGAGGTTCCTGAAGACTGGAAAACCATAAGCATGATGGCCATCTTAGCATCACTTACAAAGTCTATCAGATGTGTCTCACATTGTGTTTTGAATTTGTCTATTCTCATATTTAAAGGGGTAGCTAGCACTACGAAGTAAGTTATTAAAGTCCCTACCCTTCAAGGAAACACATTTCTTTTTTATAACTGTAGGCACTCTTAATGGAGGTCTAGGTACAGTTAAAATTGCACAGCTCTTCTTTCCTCGTCCACAGTGGAAAATACAAACCCAGGGGAAAGAGCTGCATTGAGCAAGTCCTTCATATGGAAGGCACAACTGATTATGTGGTTTTGAAGAGGAAAATGGAAGGGAGAAAGAGAGTCAGAGCATCTAAGGGAAGCCCTGGAAAAACAGTAATTATTTTTCACTTGAATTTAGCCATATTTCTATTATGTAGGCTACAAAGCTTAATTATAAAAGCTCTTGCTATTGAAATATTTCCCCTTATCTTTGATATCCAGTCCAAATGGACTGGAAAAAAGCCCTTGAAAAGCAGAAAAGAAATGTCTTTTATAGTAATTCTTGGTCCCATTAGGACGAATCTCATTAATAGAAAAAGGACTACACTGAAGAATAGAGCTTTTATATTTGGACGCATACAGTACTGCTGTGCCCGATTCTAGCAGCACTGTAGATAATAAACCTTTCTCCATCAGGGCTTAGATTTCTGCAGTTGTAAAGTACCCATTTTATACTGAGGTAGGGTTTTAGTAAATGCACATACCTGGCATTCATTGTACTAGTTTTCTCCAGGTATACTTGGGAGGGGTGTTGGTTCCAGCTTTTGAAAGATGATGTATTTTTTTTTTTTTTTCCTATTGAAAATCATCGTTTTGCCATAACTTAAATGTATTAGTGAAAACTTCCATCAGAAGCTTTACCAGCATGATTCTTAAAGCTCATGAGGAAATTAGGAGAGAAAGTACTCCTTCTGGAGCTGTTCTACATCATGCACATAAGAAAAGGCTCGTTGTGACAGAGACACTGACTTTATGGACCAGTTGAGCACTCACACGTGTCACTGCAGGAACAAGTCCTGGTATCTTCCCTGTTGAGTGCTGTGACTACTAAACCTTAGGCAATTCCATACATATTCTAATATATAAGGGAAAGAAAAGGCTGCACGTCATCAAAACCAAGACAGAAATACAACAACGTCCTTTTGCTTAGTTGACAGCTTGGTAAAATTTGGAGGAAGGAGTTACTATTTCTATGTTTATTCCCAAGCATGTTATTTTAGCTCTTTTTCAGTACATTTTAATGAAAAGTTAAAAAGTGAATAGGAAAGTAAATGAAATGAATGCACAAACATTTCTACTAATCCCATTTCTCTCACTTTTACTACCATTTAATCCTCACAAAAAGTTTGTAATTAATCAAGGGTATTTAAAAAAACAAAAAACAAAAAACAAATTATTTTACTGAAAATGAGAAGCTGGGAGAGCTTGGATCCTGGCAGTGTGTTTACAATCATAGAAAGCACCTAGGAAGACTTCAGGAGCTTTCTCTCTTGCCAAGAATATTGCTAGAGATTCAGCTATGAATTATGTCTGATACTGAAAAATAAAATCCAGGTGGTAGAGTTATTTTTACTTCTAAGACAGACAGCTACACAGAGCTCTAAAAAATCAGATACCATACAAATCTCTGGATGTCTCAAGCATTTTGGAAGTATATACAGGACTACTGGAAGCAGACCCATATTAAGAAAATTAATTTAGCACTAAATAAAGAAGCAACTCCTCACCCCACAGTGCTGTCAATGAAATAATAATGAAAAAATGTTCATATTTATACTAGGAGTTTTTCTTATTTAAAAAAAAAAAAAACCAAAACCAAAAACACCCAACAAAACCAACAAAAACCAAACTATTGCAATGTAACTTTCTGTTTAAAGTACCATCTACTTCCAATGACTGAATAATAAATTTCATCCCTTCACTGTATGTTAAGACCAAACTATACTGATACTTCCAGCAGTCTCAGTAGCTTAGAGCTGACTTTCAGGAGGAAAGAACACCTTACTGCTCCAGAGGGGATTTCTAATCTCAGCTGTGCAGATGTGTGTTTTTGATTAAATCTCCTGGTCAGCTGCGATGCACATACACAGCAAAAGGAACACGGACCTCTATATGTTTTCAGATCTGAGCAGGCAGTCATAAATAACCTAGGTTAGATAGAAAAGATAAAAACAATTCATCTCAACTGGTAATTAGGCATCATTCTGGGAGATGCACTTCCAGTGTTTGATAGACCTGGATGGATACTGCCCAGGCATCACATTAGAATATAGATCTTTGACTTGGAAGATGTGTTTTTAGAGTCTTTGTCTTTCTTTCTGTTCCTTTCAAATGAACATGTTCTTAATCCTAGATAAGAACTTCAGCTCATTTCACTTTTTTTCCCTCTCCTTTGCCTATGCTCCTCAGATCATCTGTTGTGCTAAGGGACAGGCTATGTGGCTACTGGGAGTTATTTGTCCACTGCAACTCCCAGAATGTTGAAGAGAAAGGAGTAATACGAACATATATGTAGGAAGGGACTTCCAGAGGTCATCAAGCCCAGCCTCCTCCTCCAGGCAAGGCCAAGTAGAGCAGATAGAGATATTCAGGACTGGAGGAGACACATTCCTGAACTAAGAACTGAGATCCCACATCTGGATGGCCTATTTCAATGTTCAATGACCTTCATCATAATTTTTTATTTTTTTTTTCTTGTAAGCCATTGAAGTTTCCCATGTTCCAGCTGGTGTCATTGGCTCTACATCCAGTCCACACTGCTTAGAAGACTCTGACTCCAGCTTCATGGACAGCTGGTTTTAGACAGCAATAAGATCTCCCCTGAGCCGTGTTATGGTTGAACATGCCCAGCTCCCTCAGCCTCTCCTCGTGTCTCTTTTGTCCCTGCTCTGGATCTAGCTGTTCCTCCACTGGGCTCCCTCTATGTCAATGCCTTTCTCGTCCCAGGGAGTCCATAACTGGAGGACCTCTTCCAGATGCAGTCAAAAAATTCCTAGAGTGGAAGGATCACTTCCCTGGACCTGCTAGCTACACTCTTTCCAGAGTATGTGGTTGGGTTTCTTTGCTGCAAAGGCACACTGCTCTGCCCTTGTGAGTTCAACGAGGAACCTTAGATCTTTCCTGCAAAGCTGCTTCCTAGCCAGTCAGTGCCATTTGTATAATTCCTGGTGTTATTCCATCCCAGATGGAGAATTTTTTTTGTATTTGACTTTGTTGAACGTCACATGTTTCCTACCAACTCATTTCTGCAACCTGCACAGTGAATGTGACTCTGAAAGTAACATTATGAAAATAAATTTTTAAAAGTATGTAGATGGAGGCACCTAACAATTGCTGTTGTCTCAACAACAGCCACCTCATTGTCCACCACAAATGTTGCTCCCTGTACAACACATAGAAAAGAGCAAGCACTGGAGCTGGGAAGATTAGATTGCCCTCTGCATTTTTCAGAGTTTCTATCTTGTTGGAGAAAGCTAGATGCTTAGGTAAAACGGGACTTAGGTAGCCCAAGCCCCTAACATTTTGATGAGGCAGGATCTCAGATTCCTAAATTAGAAGGATAGGACTCCACCCTTTATTTTCTAGTATCAATAATAATAATTAAGAATGTTTAATTGATCATCTCTGTTCTAGAATACATTTAAATTACTCTTCTGGTCCTCAAATTTGTTTCAAAATTTGCTTCTATTTTTCCTTCTTTCCCACCCCCCCACCCGCCACGGCCCGTTAGTATTAGCCTTGCAATCAACATAGTGCACTTCCTTATGTTTATAAAACATATTTCCTTCACCTCTTATGTTTGAATCCATTGCAGCCTTGGACCATAGCTAGCCACTGATAAAAAACCTAAGAAGATTTATGGTCTTTTATATCAATTGGATTTGAAATAACACTCCTAAAAACCTGTCAGCACCATAAAATTCACTGTAACACAACACAACTGACTTGGTGGAGGTTGGATGGTGTGAGTTAGCCATAAAAGATGAGGCATAAAAAAAAAAAACAACGAACCAAAAAACCCCACTAGGAGTTATGAAGAAGTTAATTAAAGACTCTCAGTATAATCTATATCCAGAAAAAATGGTCCTTTGTCATTTCTACAAGTGCGTTTCCTGAAAGAAGCACTCAACTGAGACTGTAGTCCATCTCAGAAAAGTAAATAGAAATCACACAATAATCAGCAGCCTGTCCCAGGTGGCATGCTAATTTACTAATAGTTCTTGATAATTTATTGAAAGTTAAACAGTTCAGTGACAGGCTGGGTTGAAAAAAAACCAAACTAAACTAAATCAAAAAACAGTAATGGTTATTTACTCTCTTGCCTGACAGTGTCTCACAATCAAATCTGCCTCGCTTCATCAGCTTGCTCCTAAGCGTTTGAGAGAATTAATAAGTGAACAAGAAAAAATTTTTAAAGGAATAGGCTATAACTGATTTATTGCTACTGAAAACAAAAGGGACTATGAGACTTAAAAGACATCAAAGATATTACATTTACAAAAAAACCCACTAAACCCCAAAAACCCCAAATCAAGAGAAAAAATAAACCACATTCAAGAAGAAAGATTGCCCAGGTGGATGGCTAGTCTTCATAAATTGACTCCAAACAGACCTCTGTGGTTTGTGAAATAATTTGTCTTTGATACCTAAACAATATTGCAAGTTTATACAGATCCAAAGAATCCTAAGTCAAAGTGTTTCAGAAAGTAATAACCAAAATTTCTGTGAGTTTTAATGCTATAAATCAAAATGGTGATTGTAGGTACAGAAATAATACTGAAGTTAGGACTCAAACAAAGCAGCAATTGGACCCCACCATCTAAAACACAGTCAGCATGTCTGTAGTCCTAGCTCAGTTTTTAAAAGGCTTCAGCGCATCCATTTCTCTGTCAGCCTGATTAAAAATTGCCTAGGGCAAGACTGTCTCTCTGCTTCACATCTGGACAGTGCCGAGCTCAATCATACCTTTGCCTGTAGGTGCAACCATGATAAAAGTAAATAAATACAGCTGCAAAACCCAGACTGGTCACACAGAGTGCTCAGAGCTGCTGTGTGTTTTTTGAACTCAATTCTACTTTTTTAACCCCTAAATGAGAATTTGGAAATTTTAAAAAAGACACCAAATATTTATGGCAAATTAATTCAAATGAGCTACACACTGACCTTATTACCACCATCATATACAGAAAATAGCTCCATTAATTTCATTCATTGTATTACTGCTGATACACTAGTGGTGTGATTTGCAAACTGCTTAGCATCAGAAATTCGCAGCTGTATCGTCTTTCATGCTTTCCACGATTTCCAGAGATTTTAAATCTACACCTACAGATAAACCCGCCTCTACTTAACCTCCAATTCTAAGCATCTTTTCCAAGGTTTATCACTAGGAAGAGTTTTCAGTATCCTGGAGCTATGAATGTGACTTTACAAACAATCACAGCAGTGGGTTTTAATGAAATGTTAGATGTAATTCAGGCTATTATAATCTCTGCAGCCAAGGAGGAAGAGAGTAAAAGAGAGCAAGGCAGGTTCACGCCTGAACAACCTGTTGTGGCACCATGCTAACTCCGACAGTAATCACTGCAAGTCATTGAGAAGCTGAACCATTCACCTGGAAAACAAGCTCTGACTAAGATATGTCAGATTGCCAGCAGCTAGCTGAAATAAGATAAAACAAGAAGTTGAAGCTATTTTTTTTTGGAGTGGCCCACATCAATTCTGGGGAATTGCACATCCCTTCAAACTCACAACAACAACAACATACCCAACCTGTCAAGACTCAGGTAAGACCTGCTCATCCAGTTTCCATCTCTCCCTCTCTCTGTGTGACAACAGGGGACACTCAGATCCCTCCACTGAACAAAGCACAGGGCACCAGTACAAGTTTTTACAGAAACCCAACCAAGAAGTAAAGCTGCACCATAATGCCAATATTTTTCTAAAGCAAAACAATTGCTGACATCTTTTTTTATCCACATTCCCATTTACTGTTAGTGAATATGTGTACTCTTTGGGTTTTGGAAGAATTTGTGAATTCAGGTTTAAGCCACTAAAATTCTTATGGACTCTCCTACAGACAAGTGCTTTATTAGTGAACTGGGGGCTATACGGCTCAATATAGTGCAGATTTGGTTTCCAACTAACATCAATTCTAAAATAAAATAATCCCACTGAAAAAAAAGTCTGCCTCATATTGAAACATTTCTCAGGAAGACATGAAACAGTGAAATTTTCAAGCCTATCCACATGTTCACAGAATAACCAGAGATTATCTTGGAGTTTTTTTGCCAGTAAAATGAGTATGGACAAAGTCTTTACATATCTGCAAGGGTTTAGAAACATTAGTGGGATACAGATCATGTTAAAATATGCATTTTGAGCTTGTATTGTCATTAGTGTCCAAGATTTACCATGCTCAGGCTAGGAATTTATGGGGTTTTTTTTTAATTCTACCTCCAGGTACATCTTTTGACTTCTCTCTGTTTTTCATGTCTAAGCGAAACTGCAAGTTGACAAACATCATGGAAGGGGAAGAAGAATGAGCAGTGTAGGTTACCGGCAATTTAAACATTCATATAAGCATCTCCATCTAAAGTTGCAGTTAAAGTAATTTCTGTGCTGCCCTGTGTCTTTATCAGATCTGGGCTCTCCAGGAAAGCATTTGATGGTCTGTAGTTCCCATTATGTAACACAATAGCTATAGCTGATCCTGTGATGCTCCATGAAAAGTGTTTTGGTTTTATGTCAGTATTCTGGCTACATCTGCCTTCAGAACTTAGGAATGCATTTCATTTTTTGTATCTATTCCCAAATTCAGCTACTGAATTTTTAGGCAAAATAATCAGCTGTGACCTTTATTAATCCATATGCACTATGTTAAACATGAGGGGAAAAAAATCACACTGAAAATTTTAATTCACTGAAGTGTATTTTTGCAATAGAGTGATGGTAACAAAACAATTTGCTGTGGATGCTGTAACATGATTCAAGCTGACAAGGTACAGTAACCGTTTCCCAAAGCACATTGCACTACATAAACATAGATCGTGGCTGCGGAAAGCACAGAGCCTTTTCTCAACAGAAGATTTGTAATAAAATTACATGCTCACAAAGCCTTCCACCTCAACACAAGACCCTAAAGCTATGCCAACTCTACTGTATTTTGAGATGTCTGCAACCTCTCTGCTGAAGTTTACGATCAAGGAACAGCAAAAATGCCTGCTCTGGTCATAGACCAGTATATTATGACAAACTGTCATATTGATAGTTTCAACACCATTCACCAGAAGATGACTCTTGGATCCCAACAAGAAGGTGGCTGTAATAGGCAGGCAGCAAAACCAGGCATTAGTGAGTCGTGATCCTAAGCTGTACTTGAGATTTTCTCATCAATTCACTGTGAGACTTGGGGGACTGTTTACCTCAGCTCTCTGTGTTTTATAATACCCATCAATATAATGGAGATAATATTTATGTGCACCGTATGACTAAGGTGCTGGAATTAAAATATGACTTAATATTAAACTGTCCTCTGCTGTAAGTACTTCAGAATATCCCTAACTACAGTTCTCTTAAAAAGCACACAGGTTTCATCCATTTACCAGGCTGACATTTTGACCATTTAACGTAAAACTGTTGTTGTAATGGGCATAATGTAGGTTAAAATAGTAGCCACCAAACAAAGAAACAAAGAGTACAGTAAATAAAAATAAACATAATCTGTCCTGTCAAAAGAAGTCTCAAATTTCCATAAAGTGGAACCTCCACCCATTCAACTCTAGAAATGACAGAGCAAAGTATAAAAGCCATTAAATCTGCTGAAGCTCAGCCTAACAGATATGAATCTTTACCCTGAGAAATAAAATTCCTTGCTATAAAATCTCATTCAATCAAATTTGCCAGCGTAAAAATTGTGGCTAAAGCGATCAAGTCCAGATCTATTTTAACCTTTCAAACAAACCCAGAGGGTTGGAGGTAGGGTCTATACAGTCCTTCCTCACTTTAGTATATGAGGTGTGTTGGTGAAATAAGTAATTATGTCTTACTTAAGAGGAGGCTGCAGAATCAGGTTTGGTGTAACCATCTGTTGAATTTAAACAATTTGCAGCAAGTGTCCTGGTTTAGAATGGTTTGGGTTGGAAGGTACCATTAAAGGTCATTCAGTCCAATTCCCCTGCAGTGAGCAGGTTCACCTTCAACTACATCAGGTTGCTCAGAGCCCCATCCAGCCTGACCTTGATGGGTTTCCAGGGATGGGTCACCAGTATTCAGTGACTTTCATATTATCGAAAGCTGCTCAATTCAGTGTGAAAAGTTAACTCTTGTATTAGCAATCCATCCCCCCCCCCCTCCCATTTATGATTTGAAAGTTAGCCAATATATTTATTTTTAGATCTAGAATTACCATCAGCTGTCTCACCACTCTGAAGAAAAAGGAAAATTACAGCATTCACCACTATATTACAAATTCTGAATGGACCATACTTGAATTACTCAGTAAAAAGGAATCAAAAGTCACATTATGTCAAATCATGCTGACTACAAGTCAGTATAAACCATTCTTTGCCTCAGGAAAAAAAGGTCACTTGATTAGCTTTGTGAGTTATTGGTGGGTTTGGATGCTGAGTTCTGTATTGGTTTATTTGAATTAATGGAATGATAGAGTCTGATCACAGAGAGATCCTTTAAAACACTTTTCAAGGAGGCACTTGTGCACAAGTGCCAGTCTCCATCTGAAGTTTTATTAAAATATATACTTTTCAGTATTCTGGAGATCAAGAGTCGCCCTTGCAGATGGAAAAGAAGACATGGAGGTTGCTGGCAGTACGTAGTCTTCCCTCAGAACAAACCCCAAGAAAGCTTTGTCTCCTGCAAATACAAGCTTCACCCATTGGGCTAGGGAGCAATATGATAAAGCAGGAAATCAATACTCATGGAGTTCTACTGCAAATAAATAAATAAATACATGATTTGCAATTACTGCTGAATTATCAGAATATTTGTCTTCCTCACTCCCTAACATCCATCCTGATTTCAATCTATTCAATTCTAAATAGCAATTTAGACAGCATTAAGTGTGTACCATAGCCTTCCACCTTGAAATGGTCATCCTGTAAAAAGACAAATGGCTAAAATGAAGGAAAATCAAGTATGATTCTTACTTCAAAGCAGTACTAGAGTGTTCCAGTGCAAGTGGTAATATATACTATGACAGCAAAACACGGTAGAGAAATAGAGCAATGCAAATGATTCTAAGATTTAAGTTATTTTGCTTTTATCCACATAGAAAATGTACTTACTAGAGTAATTTTAAGAATCTTTGAAGAACGATATTTGATTGCTTGAGAAATATTATATCCCAGAGTGGCTTTTGTACAATAAATGTAGACAGAAATTGCAGGAAGCCTTACAAGTCCTGCTGCCTTCTGAATAATCATGGAGGATATCATCATTCCTCACACCACATAGCCAGTTTCTCCGAAATCATAAACAACTGTAATCAAGGAATGATTGGAAAGTGTCAAAATTTATCTTTGAACTGAACTATCAAAATTATTTTCTTAATGACCTCAAGTGAAATATATAAAAACCCCGTTGCCAGTAATAGAAAAGATATTTCTTCACAATTTGTACTAAATACACAAATAATTCCATTTTCACCAAACTGGCTCTCTATTTGCCTTTTTTTCTGTAACTAATACAAATACAAACTGAATCTCAGTCTTACCTGAGAACAATACAGGTGCTTTTTTCCTCCTTCATCATCTCCTTACTATCTGTCAGTCTTAGCTTATTTAATTACATCCAGAACAGAACTGTCTACATTTTACTGGGATAAACCTTTGTTTATGTTTCAATAGTGGGTCTTAGTAGTTTGACCCAGCTCCCTGCTATTCAGACACGTTTATTTCTTTATTCTTGTTGCAATGCTGAATTAACACATATCCCAACATTCAACAAGGAGCAGCACTGCACATGGCTCAATACAATGTGGCTGAATTATTGACATGACAGTTGCTTCCTGAATCACTTGTCAAAAGCAATCGCCAGCTCCTGCAACTTTCTTCTCCTGCTCTTCCTTTCTCTCCCTGCTCCTGCCCTCTCTTGATTGCCCTTGAAGGGAAAGCCCTCTTTTTTCAACTCACTCTGGCTTGGTTCTTCTGTTAGAAGCAAATTTAACACTCCTGATCCTCCTAACTTTGACTGGCACATACTGGTCATCATCTCAGGAAACCCCCAACAATTAAAAGCAGTGTAATCCTGTCCCAGAAGGCTGAAATACAACAGATGAATCTGAATACTTCTATTACTCTGTACCAGTCACAGCAGACCAGAAATGTGAGCACAGGTGAGGGGAGACAGATCCTGCCCCTCATTTGTAATTTAAAAACCAAAATAGATTAAAGTACTAAGGAAAAATATCATCATTGCTCTCCATGTAGTGAATTGTTGGAGAAAAATGAAGCCCAGCTTTTAAAAGACTTTATCTTTTATTGAAGCATGTAAATAAAGACCTGGTTTTCAAAAGTGCTGAGCATATAGCAACTCCTGTTGTGACCCCATGAGTACATTTTCCAGTTATGTCAGAATTTGGTACCCTAAGCTCTTGAAAACCTGATCTTAATCATACAGACTAAGCAACTTTGATCCTTTTTCTCCCCTCCCACCACCCCCCAAAACTCCTCCCAAAAGGATTCTGTAAATGTGAAGTCTGTTGCAGAGCTGGGAATTAATGCAGTGCCATTTCTGTTTCACTCAAGAACTTAATACCACATATTTCTTAGTTTCACATATATTAGATATTTATGGCAGCTAAATACATGTTCTCATCATGTGCCATTAATACCAAGCACTCACAGTCTGGAGACATCACTTTAGAACACCACACTATTCTTATAAGTAACAACTCATCCTTTCCATCAGATGAAAGAGAAGTAATAGTTTCTGATCTCAGATTACAGCTGTGATGTCGCTGATGGAAGAATATTCTGTTTAATAGAATGACCTGTGTTACCTTTTGTTAGGGAAGTGTCAATTGTGAAAGGCTTCGTTAAAAAGAGAGAACAAACGAGTAAGACAGAAAAGCCCTTTAAGAAAGTTAGGCTGTCAGGTTTTCTCCAAGGGAAGTAACAGTTCTTTTCACACTGCTATGTGAACTGAATTATATTTGACATTTATTCTAACTCAAACCTACCTAAAAGTTACACAGTCAATCAACATTCATTAGAGTCAAGAGTTAGGAGTTATTAAAGTGTTTTTCTCTTCTGAATTTCACTCTTCCTTTACAGATCCCCCATCAGCAACCTTCCAACTCAGCATCATACAAGACAAACTTTTCACTGAGCTCTGTGCATGAAATATCCTTGTATAGTATGTTTTAAGAAGCTGCTATGTACCAATGAAACTTCAGAGATAAATGTAATTGAGAGGCAGGTATCACTGCTGATACACAGCTGACACAGATGTGCATCACTGCCCTTTACTGGACCTGTTCAAGCCTTTGAAACAGGAACCTACCGCTATCAGTATTTGCTGCCAGGGTTTTCAAGTGAGAGTTCAAAAGGTGTAACATTTGAGATTCCTACCCTGTCTCCCCAGTTTCTACCTCTTAATCAAGTTTTGATAAGCTATCACTTGTACAGCAGGTTGTGAATTTAGAGATTAGACAACAATCAACTCAGCTGTGCTCAAATCATTGGTTTTAGTGCAATGAACTTGGATTGCAATGTGATAGCATTAAGCAGCATTCCTGTTTAAATGGAGGGCATACTTAGAAAGTCAAGTAACTGAAAAACCTGAAGGATGTAACTCTTATCTCACTTTATGTGATATAAAAAAGACAATGGAGCCCTGTAAGAAAATCATAAAATGTTTTGCTGTGTGCCTTAATATTAAATCAAATATATCTATTATGAGGCTTCCACTTGTTGGAGGAATTGATCTAAAAGGCAGACTGCAACCCATATGTGAACATCTGAGTCAGTTATGCATTAAATTATTGACACCAAACAACTTTAAGAAGTACTTGTTTACCATAAAAATACAGAACAATTGCTGTATTTTCTGTACCTATAAAAAAACCCTCATGGATTCATACCTTTTAAGGCTAGAAGAGATCACTACAACATTCTCTTATGAGTGCAACACTCTTGAAACTGCATGTGGTAATACTGTAGATTTCTAACATCACTTTTACACTGGCATAATTTTTCTGGCTTGCTGGATTTTCCCCAGATCCCTACTAACTATCTCTTTAATACTATGCTGCCTATACTCATCACATAAAAACACTGTGATGTAGAGTAAAACTCCTAAATGAGGCAACTTTATTTCCTAGATTAGGGTTCACTATGTGTTCTGCTTTTGCTGTAAAACATAGTTCACCTCATGAAGCAGAACAATCCAACGACCAAGAGGGGCTGGTGAGAATCATACTAACACCATCCTACCCAATATCATAGCAAATGAATCCCCTATGAGCAATGCAGCAAAACTTCAAGTCTTATCAAGAGATATTGGGACACCATTAGTATCCAAGTAACCTCAATGCATCTCTACATTAATGAAATCATATATCAACTAAAGAAAGGTCTACAGCTGTCATCAAAGACCATTACCCACATTAGGAATTGTAGAAGTAGTCATGGCAAACAACTGGTGCTCCTGAAGTACAGTACTATATTTTTTTTCCTGGTGCCTATTCAAAGCAATTTTTCAGTGCCATTAGTGACACCAATAGAACAAAAGACTTGGTTTATAACACCCAGACCTGAAATTCCCTCTTTAAAACAAACAGAAGTTCCACTTTACATAGGTCCTTTCTTTAACCTCTATCTCAGATAATGACCTCCACACAATCACCTTAAAACATGCTCTCTGGCTTTACAAGAACACCTGGGGGGGAAAAAAAAAAAAATCGTACAGTAAGATGCCAGATACATATGACTGTCAGTTTGCCACCTGAACTGTTAAGTGAACACCTTATTTGATTGAAATCCAAAGATTTTCCATTAATTTTAATGGAGTGAGTTCGGAATTAATCTAGCACAAGAGCACAATTTGCCCCTTAATGACAGTTATTTGCAGAAGGGAAGCTGTTTTATGTAATCAAACTGAACACCTGCTTTTGTAATCAGCCTACACAATCAGACAGATTACATGATTACTACCAAATATTGTGCAGATACATTCTGAGAGAAGAATTTGTTGCCATTTCCCATTTTAATCAAGATGGCAGGGGAATAAAAACCATATTTAAAAAAAAAAAAAACAACCAAAAAAAACCCTCACACTGAAGAAATAAACGTAAGATTCCATCTCAGTAGGTATTCATAAAAGGAGGAAGGAAGAGAAATGTGAAGTTAGACTATGAAGCATGTAGCATGTTTTTGGAATAAATTTAAAGCCTTCAAACTTATTTTCTCAAAAAAATTCCAGACAAAAATTAATCATTTGTTACATAAAAGCTCCACACAGGGCCTGAAATCAACCAGCAACCCACTGAGCACATCCTTAATACTGTTTTAGAATAGCAAGGGAAAAAAATTGTCAATGGGCAGGATGTCCTCTCAGACGCACAGTAGGATATGAAGGACTTGCATGAATGCTGAAAATTAAGACACCAAGCTCTTCAAAATGAGACCTGCTATGTGAATCTACCACCAAATAGAAAAACTTGCTAGAAAACATTATGAAAATATATTTGGCACACTCTCCACCAAGTTACTAGACATTAGTATAATTTTTGTTGCTCTTTTTCATTTCTAATTCTGCTGTAAAAACAATTTCCTGCAAAGACCAGACTCATTAATATCTATGTAAAATATCTAACATGAAACAAGTTCAGAAACAGCACCAATTAAAAAAAAACCTCACAGTGGATGTCACATTGAATTTGTATAATAATAAGTTCAGAAGGAATTAGAGTGCACCACATGCAAAATGTTTCACCATATTCATAAACAGATTAGAAAATTAATGAAGGAAAAATAAATCTACAATCTATTATCCTGATACACAGCACCAATACAGAGAATCAACTAAAATACCTCATTGTATGTAACTCAAATAACCACAATCAAAGTAATGAAAATTTTCAATAGGAGGAACTTGAACACTGAATTCAGAACCGTATATACATAATAGAAACTTTTTTAGTTTAAGAAGAATATTAGTGCCTTGAAGGTATAGTATTATTCAAATCTTGAAAACTGTATTATGAGCTTCTCTTCGCATTTTGAAAATATCCTTGTGTAATGTTTGGGACAACTTACTTTGCTTAGAAAATTAAGTAAAATGCAAGTCTTGAAGGTTGTCGACAGACAAGAGTTTTGCAGTAAGAAAGATTCTTCAAAAAACATTAAGACTTTTGACTTTTTTCCTCTAGTTATAAGGAAAACATGAGGAGATACTAGCCTTCTTTTTTTTCAGCTTAGTTATGGCTATTAGGAAATGATATTTTTCTGCACCTCTTCCATTCAAAAAACAGCCAAAAGCCAAAACCAAGCAAATTATGGTTCTCCAAAGAACTGGTCCCCAAAGGACAGATACACTCCCAATACTTGAGTTCAGCACAGAAAGATGTAGGTGCTCATGCTTCCAGAGTGCTGCCTGCACCATCTACAAATAATCAGCTTTCCCAGCCATCTGAGAACAGACATATTTCTATAATCATAAACTCACTAACTACTTACACAAATGTGCATACTCTCAAGCGTGTTCTTGAAATACTAAGATGAATGACCATTTCTTCAGTGGCAAAGTAAAATTACGAATGACCTAATTTTTTAGAAGTTGCATGTGCAATTATGCATGCAAGTAGATGCAGGTATGTAAGTAGATGTTTATAGGAGAAACTATTGAATTTTTCATCATAACTACCAGCACAGGTTTGAGTTTTATGCTAACATAGATTTACATGCTTTTATACATACATCTTCCAAAATCAGGAATAAAGTCACTGAAGACTATTACTGAAGACAAAATACAGTCTTCTGGTTTCATATATGCTCAGAAGTAAAAACAAACAAAAAAAAAATCAAGAACAAAGAAAATACTAAGATTTAGATTAAATGATAATGCATACTGCACCAGTGATTTGAGGTTTATAAAATGAAACATGTTCCATCTGATAAAAACACATGCACAAACCTCAAGTAGAAATAGAGCTACAGTATATTTTCCTTAGTATTTACAACAGAACAACTTGATTTCCTATACCAAAAACATTTCTAGGTTGATTATTGGCCCATGCAATGTGGCATGATGAAACATCATGCCATCAAGACACATCATGCCTTGCTGGAAAGGAACACATCATCTGTCACCGTTCATCAGGTTGACTGAACACAATAACATTTGTTTGGTCAAGCAGGCACGTAACTGCTAACATGGCTTGTGCATTGCTATATTTGCAGGGTGCTGAGCTATTAGTGTCAGACTATCTCTTCTTCCGTTTACCAAGAGAAGCCAAATCTTGATATGCTATCTCAGTATTTATTCCCGTCACATTCCTACGAATTCCTACTAGCTTTAACAGAACTTGCTTAAAGTATAAACAATAATAATAATAAAAAAAGACTTCAGTTTTTATTCTTGCCAGATCTTCTTTCTGTTCTAGTGCTAAAGATCCACTTCTCTACATTTACTCATAGTGAGAGACCTCTTACTCTATGAGCAGACCCATTGAATCCAGCAGGGCTACTTCTGGAGTTAGATGCTAAAATACATGAGTCATGTCATCAAAATCTGTCTCCAACGTGTTATTTGGTAGCAATAAAAGCACACTTGTTTTCACTTATACTCCATGGGAAATATTAAAGAGGTAATGTGGCTACCACATTATTGTCCTTCTGTGTCAAAAGGATAAATGGTTCAGCAAGGAACATATTTTTCAGAAAAAAACTAACATTAGAGTCAAGTCTCTAATTTTGGGAGTGGGAGGAAAGAAGGAAAATCAAATAATAGTGCTATTGCCACATATATGAGAGAGGTTGAAGCTCACACAGCACATGAGGAAGAGACCCACAGGATTTGGCATTGCCTTCTCCAGAACTCCAATGAACAGGGAACGCCTCTTTGGTTATCTCAAGCACAGTGTTGCACTTGAGCTGACAAAGGCCTGTCATGTGTTTGGGGAAAAAAGCACAAAAGTAACTGAGTGTTCCCATGGGACAAAGCCAGAGCTGAATTCACATGGGATCACAAAGATGTGTTTACTCTGAGCTCCTAATGCTGAAGCACTTCTATCCTAGAGATACAGACCAGAAACTTTGGAGCTGTAATTGCCAAAGCTTACGCTGACATAGCTTGTGCCACCTTGGTTCAGCTTCTTGGGTATATATTACAAATGGGTCTTTCAGCATAGGATACTTTCTTGTACTTAGTTCCACACACCTCCTTCATTCACTGGCAAAAGATGTGTATCTAATATTCAAAGCCATTCACTGCCTCATATAAAAAAAAAAAAAGATAGAACTTTCACAGTAAATTAGAATAATCACATAGTAGATATGTAAAACAAAAATTCAGTCTGAACTTTACCAAACTAAAGCCAGCTAGAGTTACAAACAACTGGAAAATCTGGTATTAGGAAATACTAGGCAACTTTCATGACAACCACAAATACTTGGATCATCCTTTTGACAACATGATCCCATGTTTTTGGTATTTGCATTTTATTTTCTAATGCCATGGTATCTGCTGGCAATAATGCACTGCCATTAATAGGTTATGAAAGATGTCTGGTATGATTTGCTTCAAACCCTTACTATCTAGTCTGTACCTGATATTAGCAGGAGGTTTGTTTAGGATGCTGTTGCTCAGTGTTTTGTTCACGAGACAACTCAGCTCCATCAGCTTGGAAGGAACCCAGGGAGAAGATTCTTACTTTGCATCACCAGAATCCTTTACCAACTTCTTCACTTCCACGTAAGGAAAGAATAAATTCTAGCTGTTCTTCCCCACTTTACAGACTGCAGTGTATTTCTCCTTTCACATGGACTGACTGTACTTCAGCCTTATTTTACATCTTCCATACTGGGCCCTTTACAGACATGTTAGGGCCAGATCACATTTTTGCTAGCAAGAACTTAATCTGTTCCCATCATGCTGAAAAAACACTATCTACCACTGCTATCAACATGATGCAATATCTGTTCTTTGTTTGATCCCTCTGTATATTATCTGGTGCATGCTCTCTACATAACAAGCTACATTTGGTGAAACTCAAGTTTGAGAGGACTCATGGCTTCTTTTCTTTCTGCTTAGAGTGCTCCTGTCCTATGGTATGTCCATAAGGAGGAGGATGTTTCTGCTCTCTCATTGTATTTGTTCTTTATCATGCTCTTGTTGCAGAGCTAGAGCTTTAGGCAGAGAACACTGTGGTTTTTGAGGGTATTTTTTATTTTAATGGATTTCAGCTATTCTTCTGTTTTAAGTCACCAGAAGCCTTTTAGTTACAAGCCTCCAGTAATCCAGTTAAACATTAGGGAAGTGCTACATAAGCATTAAATGAAATTGTTAATACCTCCTGGGGGCTGCAAGCAGTTCAGATCACTCTTAACTGGCCCCTCTGGCTGCCACACAGGGCTGCATTATTCATCTCTGGAGGGAGGTGTGTCCAGTCAACTTTATCCACAGCCAAATATGTTTATTTATTACAGTACTTTAGTGTGTCCTCTAAGCTCTCTTGTTAAGTTCTTTGGAATCTCTGGTGAAAAAGCCAGGATTAAAAGAATGCTTCTCAGAACCGCTGCTCATCTTTAAATTTTTCTGCAAAGAGATGCATAGAGACAGAAGCTACCCCATGGCTCTTCATAGCACTGATGATAAGTGATCCTCTTTGGCTGTAAAACATACCTTGCAGCTGTCCCTGATTTTTACCTCAAAAATTCACTATCCTCCTTGATCTCTATTGTACTTTACTAAAAGAGTTAGGCAAAGAAATGTCAGGTAATAAAGCAAGGGAACATCCTTTTGGCAACAATTTTCTGTTAAAAAAAAAAAAAAACCCTACAAAAAAAAAGGACTTCATGGCTTAGTGCAGAGTTTAACAGTATCTCTGCTTCCAAAAATTATTAAATTCGATTAAAAAATTAATTTTTCTGATACTACAGTCTCTTCAGCTCCTCAATTATCACTACATACAGTGGTATATATTCCTGAATCACATGACATGGTCATGGTTGTGCAAGATATGAAGCTTGCCTCAACTTTTCACTCTCCCTTCTTTCCATTTATACCTGGACTACAGCTGCTTCTAAATTCAACATATTCACTGGGTATTGATTTCCTTACATTTTCTATGCACTACACAAGAATTAACTTATTAACCTTCATAATAACCATGGGAGATTAACGTGAAACCTATTCAAAACCCAGTGGAGGATATGGGGAGAATCAGCATTGAATCAGGCTCTCATATAACAGATAAGTAAAGCAAAACATAAGATTCTGTTTAACTTAAGACTATATAGTAACCCAAACTTCAGTCAAGGTCAATTCCATTCTCTCTCAATTATTTACGGATGTTCCATCTCCTCTGGCTGTTTAAAGCATTCCTCTTTCTTCTGGTTCTGCTTACAACTGACAGAGTGTTACAGCAAATCTCCTAGAGAGGGCAAAATGTTCAAGGCTCCTTCTGGTTTCATTAACTCATTTTTAATGTTTTTAAAGCAATGCTTATGCTCTGAAAATTATTTAAAAAATCATTACTGAATGCATCAAAATGCTTAATCTGATTGAAGTACAATTTGCCCTATGCATTTCTAAAGTTCATCATTATCACAGATTACAGCAAACACAGGATATAATATTTTTAGAGGTACATAACCACACCATTTTCACTGCTACACGTTCTTGTAATTCATTTAGTCACTTTAAAAAATTCTCCTTGTTATGGTTAATTAAGATGAGCAATAGAAAAATCAAACAGGATGACCCAGTGCTATATCTCCTGTGAATATTTAATGAAGTTTTTGAAACTCAAAATGAACCTAATGTTTGTTTTGGATTTTTTTGGTTGGGTTTTTTGTTGTTGTTGTTATTTTTTTCCTTCCTCCAAACAACAAATCATAGGAATCCTTAAACTAAAACGCACATCACTAAATTAAAAACCCAGTTAAACCATGACCTTATCCTAAAAGGCACACTGAAATACACTGATTCTGTTTGGTAAAGTATATCACTTGGTTAAATTCTTCATGTTCCATATGAAAATTCAGCTTTTATTTGCCAAATGACCAAACAATCCTAACAAATTCAAAAAATCATGCTATACAAAGGAAATCAGTCCATCATGAAATGGGCCACTGTGACTCTTTCCTTTATTAGTTAGTACATAGAAAAACTTTGACGAGTAGGTATCATTAAACTAAGTAGCATTGTGCTCGTGTATTTCCCCAATGCTTTGTTCTGATTTCATGAAGTAAAACAATTGGACTGAGATAACCTGAGCCCAGGTTCAAAATGAAAAATTCTCTTGAAAACTCATACAGCCATCTGGTAGTCGAAAGGCTTTAAAATGTTCTATCAGGAATCAGTACCAGAGAAGAACAGATGCCTGCAGTATACATTAGATATGTCATCTAGGGTTTCCCTGCCAAAAAATCAGTTATGTAAAACAAACTTTCAACTAGAGACCAGATTTTAAAAAGGCAACAAACATTTGGAGGAAAACAAAACACCTTTGCAAGAAGAGAAAAAGAAAAGCTCATCTGCTTCTGCATGCTCTTTCTACTACTCTCTATTACTGTAACAATTTTTAATTCCCTTCTCTTTCAGTGATAATTATTTCAAGAAATTTTGAAATTTCTTCAGTAGACAGTTGTACAATAGGTAAGTTGCTCAGGCAAGAAAACACTGCTGTAAAAATCCTTTTATTGGAAGATCTGTATTTCTGATTCTTTGGGAAAGAATGTGCCTATTAGAAAAAGAACACAAGGCTAAATTTAAAGTACAATAAAGAGGAGTTGTTGAAAAACTGCATAAAGGGAATTGTGGCCAGTAGGTCGAGGGGAGGTGATTCTCCCCCTCTAACTCTGCTCTGGTGAGACCCCACCTGCAGGACTGAATCCAGTTCTGGAGCCCACAACACAAGACAGACATGGACCTACTGGAGCGAGTCCAGAGGAGGGCCACAAAAATGATCAGAGGGCTGGAGCACCTCTCCTATGAGGACAGGCTGAGAGAGTTGGGGTTGTTCAGCCTGGAAAAGAGAAGGCTTATGGGAGACCTTATTGTGGCCTTTCAATACTTGAAGGGGGCCCATAAGAAAGATGGGGACAGACTTTTTTAGCAGGGCCTGTTGTGATAGGACAAGAGGAAATGGTTTTAAACTAAATTAGAGTAGATTTAGACTAGATGTAAGGAAGAAATTTTTTACCCTGAGGGTGGTGAAACACTGGAACAGGTTTCCCAGAGAAGTGGTAGAAGCCCCATCCCTGGAAACATTCAAGGTCAGGCTGGATGGGGCTCTCAGCAACCTGATCTAGTTGAAGACATCCATGGTTGCTGCAGGGGGTTGGATTAGATGACCTTTAAAGGTCACTTCCAACCCAGACCATTCTATGGTGACCTTGACTGACAGTACGAGATGCTATCCTGGGACAAACCCACAGTCACAATTTTGGGCAACTCTGTTTTGTCCTCAAACTACAGAAATATGGAATCTCCTAGAGCTGGTTTATCATCTACTTTGTTTCATCACTTGACTTTTAACACATCCAAGTTTGTCAAGGACAGAACTAGCTACAGATAGACAGTATATGAGGATTGAGAAGAATATCAGCTGGGTAATTTTTTTCATGACAAAATTTCACTACACAAAGTCCTTAGGACTTTTGATCTACAGGAATCCAAAATATCATGCAAAACTTAATATTCCCTTTCAGCTTTTCTCTTTTAATATGGTACACACTTGAGAGGCTTATATTTTACAAAAAGGTGCATTATATAGCTTCAAGAAATTTCCTAACACTTTTACGTCAAATTGGTCAAACTATGATGAGACATAAATGTGTCATACACTAATAACACAGAATCCCAAAGTAATAAGCTAAATGGGAAGCATTTATGCTCAGATATCATTATACATAGATTTTCTTTGTTAGTAGTGTAGTTGATACAAAATAAGATACTATATTAATGGAAAAACAATGAGATTTCCTAAGAAAAAAATTTGAAAGGTTACTAGTTTCTGACACTGTTATTATTTATTATGCTTTTGTCACAATGATTGAAAATGCAAAAAGCTCTTTTGGAGTTGGTCAGCTTGTTCTTAGCCTGCGCTTGATTTGTGCTTAGACTACAAAGAGAACATCAGCAGAAGATTCCATTTTTGCTTTCATGTTAAAATACTACTGCTCACATCATTGAGGTTTTGTCCTCATCTGGTTTTAGCTGGAAACACAAAATCACAAAGAAAGACAAATTACACCACAGATGCTCCAGGCACAGTACATGTGCTTCACATTTCAAATGTTAAATAATTTAGATAATAAACTAATGACAAAAAACTTTTGTAAACTGGATAGGTGGGCTTAAGTGGGCTAAATTCTGAAAACAGACAAGGCAAACAGTAAATTAACATGAGCTAAGACTAAAGTCCTCCGAAGAGTGAAGAAGATGGAATAGTGCTACTTTCAGAGAGAAGTATTTGTTTTAAATTAGTGAGACAATATAAATTATGCCTTTCTATAGCTGGGATAAGGCAAGACAAATTCTTCAGAACAAACTTAGCAAAGTTTTAAATAGAAGGAGATCTGGTGGATTCAAAGCAGGAAGATAGGACTAGCATGATGAGGAATTACAGAAATCTGATGGCTATGCTTGATGCATCTCCTGTATAAGAGAACAGAGTATGAGAGAAAAGCTGTCTTGCAGCTAAAAATGGCTATTCTACTCACAGAGATTTAGTCCAGATTGCTTAGTTCCCTTTACTGGATAGGAATAATTAGAAATCTGTCTGAATATTTATGCTTTCACTTGCCTGGCAAGGAGATACAACAGCTATATGCATCTTGCAATAAATACTGCCTCATTTTCTAACATAGCTGCCTCCAGCCACCTAACAGTTCTTATTAAATCCTTTCTTACCTCTCCTCCCAGCAAGACAGCACGGTTCAGTAGTCAGAATTGCACCCTAGTGACCACCTGCTCTACTCCAGGCACTGTCATTAACTGGGGTTGACTCTGCCAGTGAATAATGATGAAGAAGCCTCTTCACTTTGCTGTCCATTAGACTTTTCTAAAAGATTATGATAATAACTTTCCCATCACAAAAATGAAAGGGGAATGACAAGGACTGTTAATGATTTGTACAACACTGATAATGTGGAGCACCATTTAAGAGTAAAGTGTATTTGAATTATGTCAGCTATGGAAAAGAGATCAAAAAGTAACATTTTATGCTAATTATTGGTGCAAAGAAAATGAAGAAACTGGCCTTCCTATATCCAGCACTAATGTTACTCAATTTGTGCCTGTTTTTACATAATCTACTTATGAGAGCAAAGAAAATCCCCATCCTATCTGCTAGATGTATACTGGAATAAATCTCCTTCCTCAGAGATTTGCCTCAATCACAGAAGCAATCAGAATGTTTAGACTCTGATGTGAAGATGGAGGCCAAAGAGGAAAATCACTCTAAAAATTAAAAACTGTGGCTTCTAAAATAACAGTTGGAATGATCAGTAATGATGTCCCAGACCACAAGCTAGCCAATACTCTTCATAGGCACAAGTGTTTTTCTCCTGAAAGTTACGTGCTCTGAATTTGAAGTTAACACATTAGTTTCTCCTTTCTTTTTCTCCCCCCAAAAAATAACACACATAATCTTGTATGTTGACAACCGCAGTTAACTGAATCTCTCCTTTGTGTGCATTTATTGGAAGAAATTTAAGAGCATGCTATAAAATATTCTCTTGCAGCACCAATATCTTCCCTAGTCAGATTTTACAGAACCAAATTCACAGGCTGCATCAGGCTCATAATCAAGCTACAGCTCTTACCTTGCTTTTTAAAAGTGGAAATTGCTTTTTAGCCTCAGAACAAAAATATCAAAATACATAAATTCATAAGTAGTTACAATGTAATGCTAAAAAACACTGAAAAAACAAGTGGCAACAACATCCTATATACTTGCAAGATGCATATTCAAAGAAAGACCAGCAAACATTGGACAAAAAACAGTCACAGTTTTCCAAAATATATCCAGCAAAGATATTTGATAACACATATTTTCAAAGATTAAGCCATGTCAGTGACAGGTTTTCTCCAAAGGATTTTTCCAACCACAAATCAAAACAAGTATATACAATAACAATAGCTAATATAAAACCCTTGTTCTTCATTGGCACCATTCCACACACTAATCTTTTGCCAAGGTATATTCCCTTGAGATACATACATAATGGCAATATTCTCTGAAGTGAGACTCAGAGTTATGAGGGACTAAAGCTGCAGGATATCTTGTCAAAACATCTGATCACTCTCATGAGATTAACAAATTTCTTTTCTTAAATGACCCCAGTATAATTTTGAGATTCATATGTACACAAATATATATGTGGATATATATATTCATATACACACACAATATGTCAATAGTATCTACTGATATTTATGCCACTATGGTGAGTTGACGCTGGCTGGGAGCCAGGTGCCCACCAAAGCTGCTTTGTCACTTCCCTTCTCAGCAGGACAGGAGAGAGAAATAGAACAAAAAACTCATGGGCCAAGATAAGGACAGGGGAAGATCATTCACCAATTACCCAGTACAGCTACCAACAACAATGCTAGCTAGGCAAGTTAACGAGAACAACAGCATTGTAAGTTCATATCTGGTGCATAAAAGTTGACTTATTACATGCATATAGATGACTTAAAGGCATTTGCTTGCACATGCTAACACATCTGCTACTACTATTTGCATCTACATCTACATGCATCTACTACTGATTTAAAAACATGCAAATGGTTGTGTTAGTGTCTAACATGGCAACCTAGTCTGAAATAATATAAAGTTTACCTGATTTGTAAACACAAAATTTACCTATTAGTTTCAGCAAATCAAATTAACCTGAACCACATTACTAATCCTATGCATTATAAATTCCAAATAGAAAGTGATGTGGTACAAACATGCTAAGACTTGGAAAAATTTTGGGTTTGAATTAATCAGAGAGGAGTAAATCTCTGGTTTTTTTTCTTCAGAATAACTTGAAATATGTATTTCTGTGTGAATTCAGGTATGTTGAGCAGTTTTGAGTTTTACTATAGAGATGATTCTTTTCTACTGGAATTAAGCGAAAATTGTTTATTGGCGCACTTCAGATCCAAAAAATAGGAGAAAGCCTTTGAACAGATTTAGAAGAAATAAAATCTCTGAGCTTTGCTCAGCTATAGTTGCTAAGCAATTGATATATTATCTTACTTCTAAAGTGTTGTCTTTGTATATATCTTTTTGCATGCCATTCTTGTATGTCTTTGCATATCATCCTGTACACTTGCTTTCACCATTTAGTTCTGCACATAGAAATCAACAGGGTGAAAACTTACTGACCAGCACTTCCACAGTAAAGCAAAAAGACCAGGGTAAAATTTAGATATTTTCTATTAAAGTTTCAGCTGATTAAGGCAAGTGATGACATGATTTGACCTCCCACTAAGAAATGTGAGCAAGTATTGCAGACAATTATCAATAACATTTTAATTAGGGTTTGATTGAGCCAAAGCAATTATCCCACGGTGGCAGGTAGTGAGCAGCAAAGTGCTTGTGATACCATTTTTCCCCTGCAAGGGCTTGAGGAAGAAGAAGTAATTACTATTGACAAGGCTAATCTTCCAGTCTTCTAACGTCAGGCATGCTCAGATGAGACAAATCCCACTCAGCATTCCTTGTCTACAAATTGGTCATTTACATAAACATGTTTTCTCACCAACATATGCTATTGTAGTAGATTACCCAAAGATGGCAGCAGTCCAGCCACTTAGTTAGCAGCCAATGTTCATGTCTTTTGAATAAACATATGTGCTTTTCTAGCCTTTACATAGAAGTCTGGAGACTAAACCTTACTAAGGGCAAGTGGAGCTTTGGGTCAAAACCTATTGACAAAGGTTTATGCTTTTGAAGTCACTCCCTATCATCATAACAGCATACAGCTATAGTGCTTTTTTTTTCTGCTGGACATATCCTGTCCCCCCAAGGAAACTTTGAAAGTTTTGGGAAATAAAATTACTGTTAGACAGACCATACATAAATTTTTACATACTGGTTCAGCTGTCCAAAACCATTACTTCAACACTGCATCTACATTATCCACACAAAATAGTAACCCATGATGTGCTGTCCCCCACATTTTTTCAACCCAGCTTTTATATTTGTTTTCCAGATACCAAACTAAAACTGGGGAGTGGTATTATTTAATTCGCATGCAGATGCTGTATTTATTACTATTCACCTCCTTGTCCCCACAAAGGTCAGACTGACTCCATTCTCAAGGGATGAGAGCACCCTGCCAGGACGGTTACCTGCAGTGCAACTCTTGTAGAATATTTCACTAACAGTTACTGATAATAGCAACTGCCTATCCAGTTCCCACATATTTCTGTGGTTCTCTACTTTGCTTACTCTGTTCTGTGCAAAGGCACAGAGTAATGGGGGCAGGGCAGAAATCCCTGAATCTACCTTTTATTAATTCCCTGACTTTCTTTTTTCTTTTTGAGACTAAATAAACACAAATGCTGCAGCATAAACTAAGTGGCTACGCAAAAATGTAGACAGATTTTTTTAAAAGTGACCTCCATCATGTCCTTCAAACATACTGCTACCTATCCCTGCTGATGAGCAGCTATCATGTCTCACAAGGCTTCAATCACACTAGAAACAGGATATCTAACTATTCTGCATCCATCACTGGAATGATCTAAGCTTGGACTAAGAAATAAGCACCAAGCTATGTCATTTCATAGTAGATATATTTAAAAGACTACAAAACAGATTTCAAAACAGATTTCCTTGTACAAAAAATAAAAAAAAAAATATCCCCAAAAATCAAACATTTCTTGGCATCCAACTTAAACATGCTGCATCTTCTTTATTATTTCCACATGGAAATTTACAAATACATTTGCAAACTGTGATTACAGTCTTCCAAAGTCTAAAATTTCAGTCATCTTATATGAGTGTTTTTTCCTACTTTGCTGAGTAAATTTCTCTGACCAGTGTCCCTGACTTCCTACTGCAGGTCAGGTGAAATTTTGCTAGTATTTGTCACATGCACAGTATCAAAAAACCAGTAATGTACTTCTTACAGACAGATAGACATTATTCTGAAGGGCATAAAATCAAACTGGGTAAAGAAAGAAAAAGAGAATGGATAAAAGCATGGCTAAGCTCAGTACACATTTTGCTGGCTCAACTATATTTGTTTTTCCTTACACATCTGCACACATTTCTTTGTAAATAAAGTCATTGCCTGATAAAAGGTAGGCAGCAATGTGTACAAATCCTGCAATATACACTCCTCTGGTATCATCCATGCTGGGACTAAATGGCAAAAGAGTAACCCGGTGCCTCACCTGAATACATTTCCAGGCTGCTTGTCACCACAAAAACCCGTTTTTTGCTTAAGTTACATTACTAAGGATTTTACCTGCATTTCACATTATGAAAGAAAAAAAAAAAATAAATTAAAAAAATCACAGATTCAGTCTTTGTTTTCAAAAGGGAATTAGGGAATTTTACCAATTCATTATGGTGACCAGGGTAACAAAGATACGAGATATCTTTGGATACAGGCAGCATCAAGACACAGACAGTCCTTGTAAGGAGCAGGGAGTTGGACCCAATGATCCTTAAAGGTCCCTTTCACCTCAAGATATTCTATGATTCTCTGATCCTAAACAAGTGAAAGTAGACAAAGTAACTCACTGAAATATAAAATGTATTTATTAAACTTCATCTGATGATTCAATCCCTTTTGTCCTTGAAAAGTTTAGTTGAGATGACAGCTGTAGATTTCCTTCCATGGTGCTTCAGATTAGTTTTCTCTCAATATATCAATTGTGCATTGATATATTTGTAGGGCTAATGTAGAGATTGTGGTTTCTCATACCTGTCTGTAAGGACTTGGTCTGAAACTTTGCACTCTGTGTACCAGTTCCTTACAGACTCTTGGTGGTGGGACAAGTCCACTGGATTGTGCACTTAGTCCAAATCTGACTGAAACAACATTGATAAAATTTGCTCTTTCCAGATTGTTCATGGGCTGTATAATTCAAAAAAGTAGGGAATAATGCTCCTTACAGGCACAGCTAGATGGGATTAGTCACCATGCAGCTCCAGATCTCTGGAGCTCTTCATTTACCAACATGACTGTAATTAACCTTTCAGCAAATACATTGCTGTTGTCATGGTAACCCATCCTGGACATAAAGACAGTTTCATTATGGACTGCATATGCGGAGGAAAAGTTACCCTCCTGACAACCACGTTGTCAAGAAAGGGTGTCAAAGCAGTTGTGAGCATCATCACTTGGGGGAGTGATGGGACGACGGCTCAATAGGAAAGACATGACCAATGTAGAGAAATTAAGGCCACAAGAGGTGCTAGGGAACCCAGAAAGCCATGTCAGACTAGATCAAATCACCTTCCCTTCTACTTCTTTCGAGTAAGCAGTCATTGCAGAAAATAAAAATTTCAAAGCAGGAGGACAGAGCAAAGAAGAGCATTCTTCTGCATCTCTTATATAAATGGAATAGTATTAGACTATCCCACGAATTAAAGGGAAAAAAAAAAAAAAAGAAACAGTGCTTTAACCTAACATACAATAGGCATGGAAACTCCATAATACTATTTATTTTTAAAATGAATGTAGTAGGTTTATCTATCTGGGAAAATAAGAATCATAAACAGAATAGTACCTTACTAGTTAATATTTAGTTTGCACTCCACAATTTGCATTATAATCACTGTCTACTTTTTTCTCAGAAAGCATTTCTAAAGACCGACATAATGGTATTTACAATTTACTGTACATTACCATAAGAATATCAAGCTTTACTGAAATTTATCAAATTATATTTATTAGCATTCTAGGAAACCTTTAATTCAATATTAATATACATCTGTCAAATAAGGAACTAAAATACATTTTCAGTTGCATTATCTTTTCTTTCTTGAAAAAAAAAAAAATTTGTATATTAATGGATTTGCAAAATTCAATGCCTATTACATCTTTAAATCATTAGCTTCTATTGGATCCACTTTTAATGAAAAGGAAGGTAGAAAAAAAAAAACCCATCTGCAAACTAATTTCTAACATAAAACATTCTACAACAATGTAATTGTACTATTTATGTGTGCCTCAGTTTTCACCAAGACATAGTTTATCTGTCCATATTTAGTGGGGAAAAAAAAGTGTTCAAGCATCCAAAATTCAAACCAGGAAAAATTTAGGCAGAGTCCAAGCATGAGATGTACAAAATAATTTCCATTGTAACTTCTTCCTTATCTAATGGTCCCTAAGAACTTCAGTTTTCCTCAGCAATAATACTGGCCTGGTTTGAGTTTATTGATGTGCTTTTGACATCTTTCCTCACCTGTGTATGTAAATGCAGGCCAACTCCAGCTCAGATTCATAAATTCAGGAACTTATGGGTCTAATAATTGTGTCTACTAATCTGGGAGACGTACTAAGCGCACGCTCACGGGCACAGACACCCACAAGCTCAAAACAGAGGAAAACAAAGAGCAGGAGACAGCAGCAGTGCTCATATTTTCCTAATAGTGTGCAGTGGCTGGGGCCCCGGGCCAGGAAATACAAGACCCGACTTCTAGACCTTCACCTGAAAACTACTTATTCACTTTTCATTGAATAGTAAAAATATAAAACGAATAAACCACCATCAGACAGAAGCTGCAGCCTGATTTCTTCGCTGCCCTCTCTTGTGGTGGCCAGCCCCACATTCGCAGGGAGTCAGGGCTGCACTGCCCAGAGGATGCAACTCAACCCAGCTGCCTGCTTACAAGGAGGGGGTGCAGTCGTGAGGCCATTGCACAAATGGCAGAATCTGCTTCCTTTCCACCTCAACAAATTAAGAAAGCAGAAATAAACATAATTAAATTTGAAACAATGAATGCCTACCCCAGAAACACTCCAATCAGGCCACAGACATTTTTGCACCCTGTCTTTGTTCATCTTTTCCTGTCAAGTGACTCACAGGTGACTCCAGGCTTGTATTGTTAGCACAATTCAATTTTGCAGTGGCAACACAGCAAGTCAAGAATTGCAGAAGAGGTAGAAGCAGTCATCAGCATTTCCAGGGCTAGAGGGTTAGGAGAGGCTGGTGGGACTTGTGGGAAAGGCTGATGGCAGGATGCAGGAAGAGTACTGGGATCTGCATGGTTTAGAAGAACTGGGTTTGAGGGAACAGGGATTACAGTTCTTCAAGCTGCAGATAGGTGCAGATCTCTCTCTCCTCACCCTAACCATATATCTTCTGGGATCTTGCTGTTTCCCCTTACTTCTTCATGATACAGCTGACAGTCTGCAGTTGCTGCTGAGATATGTTTGCATTACCTCCTGCAGCCCCAGGCAACCAGCTACAGCTTTGAGCTGGTTTAGACATTCCTGCATAGTTCACATGCTTGGACACCTGACTCTCTCCATGTGCTTAATACAGAGCAGGTGCTGGAAGGTGGGCAGGTGGCCTCCATTCCTGAAGCTGTATATTCAAAAAACAACTGTGACTGTGTTCAGCAATGTTACAAGTCTTCTCCCAGGTCATCTGTGGACCTGATGGGAGATATGAGGTAACAAAGGTGAAGGTGCCTCACTGTCCCTTTAGGGGATTCAAGACTTCAAGGTCCTTATTCCAAACTTGTTTAAATTGAGATGAAAATTGCTTTACTAATCCTTTTGCTATTTCTGCTAGAGATCTGCTCCCATTCTCATGGGGCTGGTCCAAAATTCACAGAGGTCATTAGGAATATCTGAATTGACAAGTTTCTTTGAGTAAGCTATTTGCTATTAACCTCAACAATGGTGGGATCAGGCTTTCCCCCCCCCATCCTGCCTGCCATTTTTGTCCCTCACAAAACAACAGAAAAAGAGACACATCAGAGTTAAAGTTACTCTCTGTGCCAAAATGAAACTGAAAGGAAATATATGGTATTGCCTTCACTACTTCACAAACACACAAACCACCCAAAACCATGGGATCATTCTGACATCTCAAAAGAAAAAGCTGATAAGTGTGGTTCATTTGCATATTAGCAGAAATTACTGTCTGATAATCTGGATTATTGACTCATGAGAAGCAAATCAGCAGCAATCAATCCCTCTCTAGGCTTTTTGAAGTCCACTCTGCTGAACAGCTGCCTGGTTCAGACCAAAAACTTTGCAGAAAGTCTTTTGTCCAGCACAGACACTGTTCATGCATAAGAACAGTTACTACATAGGAGGTAGCAAAGCAGTCCTACTACCTCAATTACTAAAAGATATCCTTTATGATTAATTATTTTCATGCATTCTTGAAGGCTTGAGTACAAGAAAATCAATGGCTGTCATCGTTAGGTTTTTATAGTTGAAAGAATTTAGATATATCCACCATGTTTACATATTAAGCAAAATTAATGTACTCTATCACTAAATAACTTATTCAGTTTAAGATCAAAACACCATAATAAATTTTTGCTTTCTTCAAGGCACTGTTGAAATGATAATCCAAGAGGAGAGGTAAACATACTTCAACTACCCTCCACTATGTCACTGCTTGAAAAGCACTTAGCTATGTCATACAATAGCTTTTATGACTTTTGAGTATTGAGTAATCATTTTTTGATTACCAGTTACATCCTTATGAAATAAAAATGTTGGAAAGCCACTGCATCTCTATTTAATATTAAAGCTTACCACTTGGCTAGTATAACTTTCCAAATTGCAGCAGTTGTTTTTGATGTGTTTTTGCTTCTTGCTTTCAGTTCATTTTTAATGAGACCATGTAATCAGGTACTTAAATCAGAGGATAAAAAGCCTAGGGAAAATTAGGTACTGAACCATAAACTTTATTGGGTGACCTTAGACAACTTTTCTTTATGATTCATACAATTTAAAACAAAAAAAAAACCCAAAAGCCAAACCTGCGAAAAAAAATCTCAAGTCTTGCAGAAAATTGGAGGTGACACATCAGCTGAGCTCACCTTCCAACACCTTCCCTATTGTGGGCCGGAACACATTCCTGGGATTTCAGTTTTATAAATTATGTGTGCCGTAAACTACAAGAAGTTGTAAGTGTAATCCTGAGAAATCATCAGTGCTAGCTTGCTAAATCACCATATTTCTTTAACTTACATTTTGAACTTAGAAATCACTAAGAATTTCAATTAGTGCAAACTACTATTTACTAAAACACTGAGTACAAGTGAATATCCTTCTAACTTACAGCTTGGATGTAACAAATTCATGAGATTACCAGTGCAACACAAATAATGTTGTAGTAATGGATGTAGATGCTTATCAAAGAGAAATCAATCTAATGAAGAATTTACTCAAGTTAACACTGCAGTGCCTTTTTTTCTCTTTTTAAAAGTTGCAGCAAAGATTTAGGACATCTTAACACAACCCATCAATTCCAATCCATGACTTGAAAGGATGTCCTATTTCTGGAAATATTTTTGCTGCTATTTCTTTCCCTGTATTTCCCTACTTCTTCATCACTTGGGTTTTAAAAATCTATTGCTTACCCTCTGCTCCTCCAAATGTCACTTTCTACCACTTCCCGCTGTCTTCCTCTGCATTTGTCTGGAGCTCTGATTTGAAATGGATTATCTGAACTCAGCACTACCTCCACAGGAGTCACCATGATGGCAAAATTCAAGGAAATAAAAACATCTCAGTCATTGATTGGCATGAGAAAAAGGTCAGACAGGACAGGTGGGGAGGAAAGGGAGATGATGACAGATTATTATAAATCTCCCAAGTGAGTCATGATAAGTAAAACCCTGCACCCAGCTGCAAACCAGGAATTTAGGAATCATGGATGACATACTTTAGCAAACTGATTTACAGTGTTTCCCATACAAATATTTCTCCCTTGAAGCACAACGTTTTCTAATACACAGCATGAGAGTGGTGGAGAACCCTCCTCTCCTCTTGATGTCTTTATTGAGTGACCATCATTTCATTTCATTTCATTTCTTGGATAGCTTTTTATGGTAGACACCAGCATTTTCTTATGAAATTTCCTGTCTGTTATCTCCTGGAAAATTCTGCTCTTACCATTAATTTAATATCACTTGCCCTAACATTTACGAATCCAAAAAATCCTCAGTGTTGTGAAGAGCAGTAGATGGGGATGACATTCACAAATTAGCAGGCAGCTAATAAATCACAACATTATCACAATAGTTTTCAGGAGAAATATCCCTGTTTAGGGTGATCAATATGAAGCAACATCAATGAATAGCAGAAAGTGACCAAAACTCTATGAATTGACAGTCCTCTTTTAGCAGCTGCAACTCAAGTAATATTACCCCCATAAAGCTGATGTCTGGATGGTGAGGGGAAGTAAATCCCTGAGGAAGAGATCAGGTCCACCCATGCTATTACAGGACTGAGTCTTAACATTATGATTAGCTCAAAAAAGGTTCAGAGAAACATAATTTCTAAGAGAGAGAATTTGCACAAATTTACAGCCATCCATTTAAGTCAGAGTTGGTCAAGTCTGACTGAAAAAAATTAAGAGTGAGAGATAGCTCATCATTAGACTTGGAAAATTTTAAAACTGAAAAAATATTCAGTCAGTTCTAAAGAACTGGACACAAAGCTTGGGGTAGAGTCCACTAACAGTGACACAGACAGCTCCACTTACTGTAACAAAGATGATGTGCCAACTGCTTTTTCCATTTGGGATGCAGCAGCATAGAACAAGCCAGATGTAACTGCCAAGATCTCATGAAAAGTTTATGATTTTCAAGTCCCCTATTTTTTCCAGATCTACTGAAGAAAGGCTTTCATTCTGCAAATGAAGCTTAGTTTCATTTTTTGGTCTAACTTTGACAATGTATTCTTAATAAGAATTTGAGAGGTCAATGTTACCTTAGTTTTTCCAGAGCTTTTTTACTACTTGTGAAACACCGATTCACAGATTTCTAAGAGAAGGGCTCATCAGAACTCAGAGTTTGAAATTAGAGCAGTAATGACTATGCAATACCACTTACATTCTCAAGTTCAACATGCATTTGCCTACAGTATATTTTATATTACAGAATAAGGCACTACTTTCAAGCCAGGAACCTCAAGGGGTAGAAGTCACAACCCATTAAAATTTGCATGCAATATGAAGTTTAAATTGTCTGGCTTAGTGTTTCTTGAAAACCATCTCCTGTTGCTATACTCATAAATCATAATCAAGTCATATCTTGGTATTTTTATTGATAAACTAATGAGATTGCACATCTTGAAAACTGTTAAAAAAATAAATCCCCAAAATATGAAGCTTTCTAGCAGCAAAACACCTAATTTCTGACAATCTGGACTTCATTAGGCTGCAAAAAACTCCAGCTCTGCACGAACTCGTGAGCTGCAAGGTGAACCACAGGTAACTGAAATTATCAAATCCATTGAAGAGTAATGGAGGTTACTAGTGATTTTTACTCATTGGAGAGGATTACCAGTACAGTTTAAAAACATTTCAGTTTAAAAAAAATATTCAGTCTCAGTCCCCCTCTTCTTCTACTTTCTGAGCCAGATAAAGATATGCAAATCTTTCCCTAATGCCAAAGAGAAAAAGAATCAAGTGAGTTTAGAGAAAAAGGAACTATTGGGATACTGCCTCTTATTTAATTGCTGGCATTAAATGCTCATAGGGTTTTAATACACTGGTATCACTTAAAAGACTGAGAAGCCATCACCAGGATGGACACCTGCAGCTGAAAGAGGGACTGTGAATGAAGGTAGACACTTAGAGATCCTCATAACAAAATGCAAAAAACCCCACTTGAAACATTCACCGGAAAGATTTATTGTTAACCTGCGAGGACTGGAGAAGTGCTGCATCCTCAACTGGTGTTGAGCAAACAAAGCATACACAGAGTACGTCTCTAGCACCTTTCCTCCCCACCACAGCTCCTACAGCCTCAGAGCAGCAGCTGTTACTCACCTGCCACCCAGTTGCCTAATCCATTCTTATTTCTTTGACAAATTATTTGTCTGTGCTCAGGTTCGGAACTCTCCTGCAATTCCCATCTGCCTTTTCCCTTACCCTTCTGCAATCTTCCCTTACCAAATGCTCAACAGAAAACCCATCTACCATCAAGGGCAAAAAATATCTATCTAGCTGTAGTATCATCCATTCTCTTAATCCAGCTGTAAAGATGGTCAATGTTCAGTATGGTTTGCCTTGAACCCAGCTGAAGATCTAAAGGCTAATAGCCTATCATCATGCACCCAGATCCCAAAAAAATCACATGGCATCCAAATTCCTGCCTATATTTTTCAGATGTGATGTCATACAAGTAGAGATATTCTCATGCTCATATGGAATTGTAGGTCCTTTGATTTCTCTCCAACACACTCTTTTTAATTGAAGCTGTACCTTAGGCCAGTAGCAAAGACTTGTTAAGAGAGGAGAAGAAATAAAATATCTGCCCATATGTCTAACAGAAGAAAGCATTAAGATAAGCCATAAGCACAAGACTGCACTCATGTATTTTTGTTGAGAACATGCCACAAAAAGATCATTTAAGATAGGCTGGTCTCAAAAACTGCCCTTTTACTTATTCATTATTTAAAAGGAACAAGACACAGAAGTCTCAGTAAAAAAATTCTTCAGGTGGAAGAGATTGTATCTGCCCACCAGTAACATTGCTCATGTAAGGCAAAGTCATGATAAAGCATTAATCAGTTTTTATCCAGTCTGCAGAAATAATTCCTTAATATTCTTATGAGGTATCCAACCAAGCTACATTTAGTTAATTCTTATGTTTAACTGCCACATATAAAGTACTCAGAAGTGAATTGTGCATCTTTATTAAAAAGTATTAAAGGAAAGAGGAAACACTACATTAAGGATAATTTTATAAAATTCTCAGAAGACTATGCATACATATTTCTCAATGCTACTGCCAATTAAAAAGAAATTTTATTTCTGAAGTAATGAGCTCCTCTTTATCTTCAATTTAATTTATACAATAAAACTTTCAGAAGATCTGTTATTTACCCTGACAACACTGACAGCAAGAATAGATAGACATGTCAAATAGCCTTTAAAATAACCACACTTAAACACACACAAAGCCAGATGAGTGAGCAGCACATACTTTTATCAGAAATTCATGATGCGTACAGAATACAATGGGGACTCAAGTGTCAAACCTCACAGTGGTGGACTTCATCAAAGAAGGAATTACACCTTTGTGTCGTCTTTGGTCGTAGATCAGGATTTTCTTCAAAGTTTTCTGTGAAATCCACTTCTAACAACCCCATAAGTCACCTTTCATCTTTAAAGTCAGAACCAAAAAAGGTGAAATTTTAGAGATACTCTAGATACAAGAGTGAACTCTTTAACCAATTGACTATTTTTACTAACACAACTGAATTTTAACACAATTTACTCTAAACCTAAGCAATGAGATCTAATAATTTCTCATTAAGAGGAGCATATCTCAAGGGTTTGCCTTGAATATAATACATTGAATGAGATATGCTACTACAAGCATAGTTCTCCAGAAGAAAACAAAATCCGATGTCATTGTAATATGATTGATAATGCCTTGTTACCACAGAAGAAAACCTGTGATAAGATATGAAGGGATTTCCCTGTAGCATAGGATAAATCTGTCTGAACAAGGAAAGAACATTTCTGCTTATCCTGAAGTACACATATTTAGTAAAATTAGCATTATAAATATGACTGCAAAATTTCATAATAGAAGACATTCTCTTTCGGAGATTTTCACAGCTAATTACTGTTCCCCCACTCCAAACTCAATCTGGGATCTCAAAGTCAAGTTGAATTGATCAGAAGTTTGTTATCACCAGAAATATAGCTTCGTGTATGAAATTAGGATTATATTTATTCAAACACATAGTACTCAACCCTGACTTTACTAATATGTCACATCAACTGCTTTCAGTGGATTTCTATAGGTATAACTGCTTCAGGTCAGTAAATAATCAGACATATAAACAGAAACATTAGTGACTTTTCATTAATATAGTAAAATTTAGTATGATACACTATAAGAGTGATGTTATAGATGAGACTGTTCAACCTGGAACAGAGAAGGTTTGAGGGTGATCTTATCAATGTCTATAAATACCTGAAGGGAGAGCACAAAGACAAAGCCAGGCTCTATTCAGTGGTGCCCAGTGACCAGACCAGAAGCAGTGGGCACAGTCTTAAACACAGAAGGTTCCCTCTGAACATCAGAAAACACTTTTTTACTGTGAGGATGATCAAGTACTGGCAGAGGTTGTACAGTCTCTCTTCTTAGAGATATTAAGAAACTGTCTGGACACAGCCCTGGGCAACTGGCTCTAGGTGGTTCAGCAGGAGGGTTGGAGCAGATGCCCTCTGGAGGTCCTGTCCAACCTCAGCCATTTTGTGATCACTGCCAAGAGTAGCTCTAACCCTGAACTAGTGCTGGGCATGAGACTTCTCATTACCCATCTGATGACCCAAGATCTTCCCAAAGTTAAAACCTCATCAAGGTAGACCACCCAATACACAGAGCTTAGGGCACTCATCTGCCTTAGTAAAAAAGGGAAGTAAACATTTATATCTCGGTTCTATGTGCAGGGAAAAACTCATATTTCAGTTTCTCAGACCACATACATTCCAACTTTTTTTTTTCATGTGCTTTATCATAAGTGAGATGTGAAATACATTTCTGTTAAAGGCTATTGCCATAGCATGGCCTGAACAACATAATTTCAGATTTCTTTATCCACTGAACAGGAGCTCTTAATTCTTAGATTAAACAGAATAAGTGTGTCATATATTCTGAAAAAAACCCCAACTCTACAGGCCAATTTCAGTGAAAAAAATAATGTTGATTACAGAAAAAAAATACTTCCCACTACTGTTCTCACCTTCCCTGAGCAAAGGAAGTTTCCATTTGGCAAAAGACTATGTATTTATCCAGTACCTTGAAATGTCACCACTGGAGGATATTGCAGTAGAGACTCAGCTACATACCACGGATCAGTTTAAAATCAGAAACTCAGTGAAGCAGTACCCATTTGCCTCCTTCTTGCCTTTGAGTCACTTCTGAACAGTCCAGGTTGTACTAGCAATTCTGTCACAGCTTACAATGCATACAGCACTAGCTAAGCTAGTGACAAATTGAATTTTGAGGTAAGTATTTAGAAGATAAGAAACATAAGAAATTAATTCTGGGGTTTAAAATTAAGTCTGTTTTGGATTAGGAAAAAAAAGCCCTTATATTTTGGATCTATACTAATATTTAAGTAGGCTAATAGTGAATATTCTGGCTAATACTGAAATCAGGGAGGTCTTCCTATTGCAATGCTTTTTTTTTTTTTTTTTTTGTTCAGCACATTAAGCTGTTTTACAAATATGCTGAAACTACTGCTTTGAATGGCCTTAACAACATAGGAGCTATCGATTTTTGTGCGCAATTCCAAGAGCTGATGAATGTCCTTTTTCCACTTAAGGAGAAGAGAGATGACAGCTCTTCCATCTGTTGGGTCTGAGAACCTTTGTGACTGAAAAACAGCTAAGTCTTTTTTCTTCCCAAGGGAAGAAAACAATAATAAACTGGCCATATAGATGCTCTTTAATAGGCAATGCTTAAATTGAGAGTCTATAGCAACATGAAGTGCTTTCTATAGCTGGTTTGTTTGTGTCTCAGGCACAGGAGCCAAGGGAGATGGCTGCATTATTCGCTGGATGTTGCTGTTACTGCAAGATAAATACAGCATTCTTCTTTTTATCTCTGAAGTGCCTTTCAGATAAACAGTCTGACCTGAAGTGAAGCCCTTTGCTATTTAAAAACAAATCCATAAGAGATCTGTTTTCCCAACAAAGCAGGACCAAGCAGACAGGTGGCTTTGGAGTTGAAGTTTAAGAACACCACTTGATATGATCCCAACCAGAGTTACACAAGCAAGAAAGGGGCAGGAGGGGAAGCAGCTCAGCACTCACTAAACAAGTTTTAAGACATACAAACAAGACTAAAAGAAGGCTGGAATTTGCAGGACCTTTGCTGTCAGGTTCTGCAAAATCAAAGTCAATAACAAGCACTGGCCAAGATGCATTGGGCCCAGCGGTGCCATTAGGACAGGGGTTCGGACAGAACTACAGTTCTCCAGTGGAAATGTCATGCTGCAAGCTGCTGAGTGCTGAACCAGCACGTTAGGAGGAAAAAAAATCTGTAAGAAAAGCAGTTCAGATTTGTTCTCTTCTTCACCTCTGAAAGGCAGAAATGCTTTTGAACAGAAGAAAGAGAGTAAGGTAATAAGTTTTGCTCCTCTTCTCAGCTTCAGTGCATATTTAACTGGGTTACATGCTAGTATTTTCTCATATTAGTACCATAGATAAAACATGCAATTACAAACACATTGTTTTGAAGAATCCAACATGAAGCCAATAGATTGAGTTACTTGATGTATAAGATTCATATGCATCTATCACCCCACGTCAGAGTTCCCAATGCCTCTGCTATATACCCCCAATATCAAGCATTCAATATATTTGTTCTTGAAACCTCAAATAATGGAAATCTCACATTCTTTCTGGGCTACCTGTTTCAAAGCTTCACCATCCTTATTGTTAGAAGGTTTTTTTTTTTTCTGATGTATAGCCTAAATCTTCCTTGCTGCAATTTAACTCTGTTTTTCACTGAACTCCCTGTGAAAGAGTGTGAATGTATTCTCTACTTCTTTGCAACAGCCTTTTATATACTTGAAAGCTGTTGTCATGACACCTTAGTCTTACCTTCTCTGTATTAAAAAAAATCCAGTTCCTTCAACCTTTTTTATTAGTCTTTTTTTTTTTTCTTCTGAACAGACTTCTGAGGACTCTCATTATTTTTCTCTGAACTCTCCAAAATTCATCCACATCCTTTCTGACCTTAGGAGGTTCAAGAAAGGCTAAATAATTTCTTCTGCTGTTTAACACAATGTTCCCGTCACACACTCCATATGGTGTTTGACATCACTGACAAGACGTTGTTTACCTAAGTTCAAGTTAAGATTGACTATTAACCCACATTTTTCCTGTATTGCTGATGTCTAAGGAGTCATTACCATTCTGTGCTTGTACAGTTAATTATTCCTATCTAAATATAGAAGTTTAAATCTGTCCTTTCTACATAGCAACCCAGCTAAGCTTGTTTTATTTTTCCCATAGTGTTGCAGTAACAGAACAACTAGAATGATTTTATATTCACAGGACTCAGACCTTGCCTCCCAAACATCCTTGCACATTTTCCTATGTTGCTGTCACCTGAAGACTGAATAAGCAGTCTCTATCCTTTATCCAAAGTATTTAATGAAAATAGAGAATAATAATTGGGCTGAAGTCAGGCTGCAGAAAAGTCCCATTTGACATATCTGTCCTTTCTGATATATTTTCTAATGTGTACATATACAGACATCTACAGCTTCTCTTCTGTCTACCAGAATGGTTAAGCTGTCAGAATAGAGTATCAAATTCATGTGACACTTTTTATTCTTGATTAATCTTGATTTCTTGAATACAGTTATTGAGCATCACTGTAGTCTTCTAGTTGCTTATAAAGATTTTATTTATTTGAGTTAAACTGACAACCTTGTAATGCCAAGATTCTTCCTCTTTCTCTTGTTTTAAAGATTACATTGTTTTCTCTTTCCACACAGGTTTTGATGAATAACTATCATGGCAATGAAGACCATCTAGCTTCAAAAAAGCCTTGATTATTTCTTGTCTATATACCTTTGGAGCCCCAGTCTGGTAGGTGTTCTCAAACTACTGGTAACATTTACCACTGGCATAAAAACCTGCACAAAATGCAGTTGTGACAGAGTAGAAGATTGAAGTCCAATGTCTTCCAATACATAAAAGGATTCAAATCCATGTCTCCTATCAAAATAGTTGTAACTATGAGTAGGATATGGAGAAAATGGAGCAGGGAGGAACAGGAGTATCTCTGCTTACAAGGTCACTCATATATTTCATGGTAAACAGTCTCTGCTTAATACAGAAGCTGAGTCAGAAAGATTCATGTCACTTCTGTGTTTTCTTTCCTACTCACTTGCTTTCTCTCCTGCTTCTTGTACCCTGAAGTCTGTGCAATGGGACAGTTTCAGCAAGAGTGGAGACTCACAGAGCCATCATGCTGATAATGGCACTGAACTGGTCTCTTTCATCTCCTAAGCAAATATTCTATTAACAATGTAAGACACAAGTATCTTTAGAAGATTCCTCCACACTACAGTTAGAAGACCACTGTCTGATTTAAGACTTATTTACCTCACTTTTTTTCCTATTAGATCATGCAAAGGAACTGACAAGTGAATGGGTACTTTAGCAACTCCTTCTGCCCAACATGCTTGATATTCCATTTGTGACATTCAGCTCTTCCTATTTCTTTAGTGTTCCTATGGTGCAGCTAGCAGTACAGCTTCTATGCCAAAGATAAGAAGACTGAATGCTGCATGCTAGAGCTCAGCTCTCATACTCAAGCTTTCTTCACCTGGCCCTGTTTCCATCAAGAAGGCTGCTGCAGCAAGTACTGCAGTGTTATTTCAGGCTAGGCAAGAAATCCAGGCATGTTCCTACTGTACTGGCTAAATTCAGTAAGTACAAATACTGCAGTGTATGGTAGCCTGCTTAAGTACTTTCCTATCAATCCTGGTAATGGTTCTTGCCATAATTCACAACAGTTCCTTATTTTACAGTTATAGAGACCATATACTTAAAGGTCCTGAAGACTGAAGAGTTCTTCCTATAGTGTAGGTGTCCAATAAGATTTCATGTTACGTGGTCTGTCTGAATTATTATAATTGAGATTATTTTAAAATATCAATTATTACACATATACATTCTTAAAGTTAATGCTAATATTTAGCAAATCCCTTTAGAATGGTATTTTCTGTTTCACCCCAGTATATTAGATTCATTTATGTCAGCAGAACAGAAATCACCTTGCTAGAAAAGCACCAAGTGAGGCACCAACACTTAAAAGTAAAGACTTACTCTCTCTACACGCCTAAAAACATCACTGCAAGAATGTTTACTTACTTCTTAGGTAAACTGCAAGAACAAAGACTTTATAAATTTCCCAATACATAAAAACACCTATCTTACTGCACCCATCCACCCAAAGCAGTGATCACATTTAACAAGCATAGCCTGAATAATAGTCAAATGACTAAAAAAACCACAACCCCTACCCCCGAACAAAAACACCTTTTAATAATATCTGTCTATGGCATTTTTAATTTGCTTCATAACAGTGTCAACCCCTCCCTGTATTTAACATAACAGCAATTTTCTGAACACCATAGTCATCTTCCAAGCTGGATTGCTTTGAATCTTAAGGAAAAAAAACCAACCAAAACTAGAGGATTACACCTATTGAAAGAAAAGTATGTGAAAACTATTCAAGATTCCTTACTTCAGGATGGACAGAATTAGTACAGGCAGAGCAAGGAAAGCATGTAACATAAGAATTGAAATATACTATAAGATAGAATAAAACAAAAATGGCTATGTTATAAGGTACAAAGCATCAGTAATTGCTTAGAAAAGATGCCTGCAAAAGGTTCTGTGATTTTCACAGAATCATATTAGAGGAGAATGCATGTGGATGCTTCCCTTACACCTCTGATTTAGCAGCAATAAAAATGAATACAAATGAAGGAATAAGAATACTCTTCAGATTTTGTTTTAGCCCTGCATGGCCACCTCTTTCACTTGACCTGATCAGTTGGCAGTCAGCATTAGTAAAAGGTTATCTCAGATTACATTTGCATGTTTGCAGGCTTTTTCAAACTGTACCACAGTAGAAACCATGAGCACCCTTGAAGCAAGAAGCTGAGAAGCTTTTTGTAAGCAACCACAAGATATATATATATATAGCTGCCTAGTTTATAAATCCAGACTAATCATAATTTCTCCAGGCTGTTTTATTCATTCCTCTTTGAAGTCTATTCTAAAAAACTTTAGCTCCAATTTAACAAAAATAAATACAAGTTTCCTCTTAATGGCTCAGACTGAGAACATCTTGAACACACAATGGCACAGGAACACACATGTTATTTTGTTAATAACACACAGTTACTTGGGTGGAGGGAAAGGACCTCAGGAGCAGTAAAGTCAGTAAATCTCATAAATGTATGCCCTGATCCCGTGCAGCACACTCAAAGCTCCAATGGGAAAGCTGGCAGTATCCCCATTTAACTCAAAGGAATGGGTAGCACAGCTGGAGTTGAGCTGCTGACTAGGTGTTATAGTGGACTGAGGCCTTAGTCTCTCAAAATGTCATTAAAATCAATTAGGTATAAGTGGAACCAACAGTAGCTCTTCCCTCAAGGTAGATCCCAACCAAGTAGTTTTGTACCCACTTCTCTCCTTCCAGTATGTAATATAACAGAGTCTAAAATTCAAAGCAAACTGACTTTTCTCTAAGTTTTAAGGAAACACAAGACTTGCATCAGTTTTATACTGAAACAGAAATCCAGCTGCACAAAATGATGTAAGAGAAGCCTTCCACTCAAGGACTTTATGTGCTCCGCCCGCAGAAATACTGCCCACTAAACAATAGGGTATATACAAGAGGTTACACAGCTCCAACTCCAACTTTCACTGAATGGGAGAAGTCACTGACTCCAGTTAAATACAATAACTCATTGCAGGTCAACAAAAGTCTCTGGTATAAATGTTGAGTACTTGCGGACAAATAAAACCCACTTTCAGATTTCCTAAATTTACCTAGACCAACTAGCACAGAATTCCCTTTCTTTTCAAAGGTTACTTTATATTTCTATAGTCTTGACCTCCTCCTCCTCCTTGGAGACAACTCAGCCTTTTCCACTCCATCCCACAGGTATCAAACCACCTTCTCCCAAATGATCTCAGTGGTATCAGTGTAACTAAACCCTGATAAACTGTTCTGTTTCAAGCTTGCCACTTCTGTTTTGAACTGGAAGGCCCAAAAGGTTGTCCACTTTTCTCCAACTTTACAGCCAGTGCAACAAAAAACCCTGACAGATATGCTCTTCTCTATTGAGCATGCACCCCCTCCTGAGAGCTGGAATGTACGACTTTTTCATGGAGTTTGCATGTAAATTCTGGGCATGTTTAATTTATTATTTGAAGAGTGATCACTGACAATATTAAATAAATCACCAATATATTCACACCATCTCCTTGGTAAGTCTTGGACAGAAGAAACAGAAGGCTAGGTTTGGAGTTCACCAAGGTAGGTTTTTAGATTTTAAGTAGAACTCCTGTTTCCATACTTGGACCATCTCAGTTTTGCACCTCAGATCTTTGAAGCAGAAATGCAAAAACTATCACAGTAACTCATCAATCGAGGAGTGAATCAGTGCTTAAGTACAACCCAAACATTCTGACAGGTAGATAAATAGTTAAAATTTGCAATTTTCCTAATTTCTGCCAGGTAAATGGCAGAAATTATGGTATAATATGGTATAATAACCCAGGTTTCCCACCACTTAAAAGAACCAGCTTGTCTAGCAATACCAATTTTACACTGTCTCATAAAAGTATCAAATAGGAAGGGGGTTGGGGGTGGGAGAAATCATCTGCAGTCTAACTAACCAGAATTTTTCCTTGCTTCTTGTTATGAATAAACTTGAAAATGCTACAATAAATTCAAATGCCAGGATCTCTCAAAAACTCCATGCTGGAAAAGGCTTGATTTTTCAGGGAAAGAAATCTATAGAGATCTGACTTACCAATGCTTTATTAAAAATTAATTCATGCCAAGAGCACATTAAATGTTCATCCTGTTAAATATAATGAATACAGTGAAGATAAAACAATCTTACTAAGAAGAAGATGTTAAAATATATTAATGGGATTAATATTAAAAATATATTGTCTAAAAAAACCAAAAAATGAAATGTTAACATGGTAACTAAACAGCAGTTTTATATTTAAAAATATATTATACACAGTTATTTTTAAGTTAAACAAATTTTGGAAGCATTTACTTTGCTGTGATTTGATAACTTAAGCCCAAACATGTTGATACAATGAAAAGAAACTATTCACCAATCCTTTACTTAACCCCACAGTACTCCTACACTTAATAGAATTTCTTTAATGAGGTTAACAATGTTATTAAGGGAATTGGGATTTGAATTCCAGTCCTTCCATATTTCTTTTGTGAATGTAAGTAAATAATTTTCTTAAAAAAATGGTAGCTTTCTAAAGGAGGGTTTAAGGATAGACTTTTGCAAAATGTAAGGCTCTCAGGTATAATTAACATGCATATAGACAGTATATTGAGATGTACACACAGATGTTAATATATTTCTATCAGTAGCCATATATGATATAAAGACAAAATAATAAAGTAGATAACATCATTTTAACAACAATCTTCAAATATTATGCCAAACTACTTTTACAAAGAATATTTGCTTTCTCATTCTTACAAAGAGACAAAAATTGCTTCATCACAGGATTTCTATTCTGATATTTTCAAATGATCAGATGAATTGTATTTTGCCCACTTAAATGATAAAACACCAGTTAATAAAAGAAGAGCTTATATTTGGGTAGGGTGGAAGTATCAGTTGCAATGCTGAAATTGAAGTTTTTAAAGCTATTTTGTATCACAACTGCCAAAGTTTGATATCAAAGATTTGCACTTTTCTCAAACAGATATTATGTCCTTTTTTATCTGCATGGACTCTTTCACCGGAATAATTAGATAGAAATACCACACTAAGTGCTAACATGAATATTGAAAAAAATTTTTTTTTTCAATTGTAATCATCAAGAAAAATAGCAAATATAGTGATCTGCCATGCTTTTGCTTCAGCCACAATTTATTTTAAACTTTAGCAAAACTGAGGCATTCCCTGCTTCCCTTCTGAATATGAGCTGGCAGTGTGCCCAGGTGGCCAAGACAACTAATGGCATCCTGGCTTGCAGCTGGAATAGCATGGCCAGCAGGACTAGGGAAGTGATTGTGCCCCACTACTTGTGAGGCTACACCTCAACTATTGTGTTCAGTTTTGGGCCCCTCACTGCAAGAAAGACATAGAGGTGCTGGAGCACATCCAAAGAAGGGCAACAAAGCTGGTGAAGGGTCTGGAGAACAAGTCTAATGAGGAGTGGCTGAGGGAACTGGGGTTGTTTAGTCTGGAGAAAAGGAGGTTGAAGGAGACTTTATTGCTCTCTACTACTACCTGAAAGGAGGTTGTAGAGAGGTGGGTCTTTGTGTTTTCTCCCAAGTAACAAGTGATAGGGCAAGAGGAAATGGCCTCAAGTTGTGCCAGGAGAGGTTCAGATTGGATATTAGGAAAAAATTCTTCACTGAAAGGGTTGTCAAGTACTGGAACAGGTTGCCCAGGGAAGTGGTTGAGTCATCATCTCTGGAGGTGTTTAAAAGACATTTAGAGATGAGGTACTTATGGACATGGTGGTGGACTTGGGTTAGGTTTTCAGTGTCACTCGGTGATCTTAAAGGTCTTTTCCAACCAAAACAATTCTATGATTCTACTTATTGCAACACCATGATGTTTTCCAGGTACCTCTCCCTACATAATCACATTATAACTTTTTTCCTGATCTTCAGCTTCACTATTTTCCAAGTACTTACAGTACTTCTCAGGTTGGTGTCATCTACCGATTTAATAAGCACATTCTTGACACACACTTATTTTTGACAGTGAAATATTAATAACATTCCCCTATTATAGCTTTTTCAACAGTTTTCTATCCTCCTACAATAATTTCTTCTGCTGAAGTCAAAATATATGACATCTACTGCCTGTCCTTTACCCACAAGATATGTTATTTTATGAGAGATGAAAATTAAATTGGTTTGACACATTTTGTTCTTGGCAAATGTATGTTTACCATCCCTCATCTCCTTTATTTTTCTAGGTGCTTACAGATACTTTTAGAGACTTCTTCCACTATTTTTCCAGGAACTGAAGTCAAATAATAAATCTCACTGAACTGCTGATGTCCTGTGTAGAATGGATATATCAGCTATTAATTTAAACTGAAGAACATTTTAAAATGCTTAGTTGATTCAAATTTCATGCAACTTAAAATACCTAGGCTTCTTAATTTCAGACTATTTCCTTCTCAAAAATGCAGTTATGACATTTGAAGAGTTGGAGAAAATGACCTTATTCAAATATTTCACTTATTTAAGCAAATAAAAACATAATACTAAAAAACCCGCCCAATTTTCCATGACAAAGGTTTCAGCACACTGCAGCCAATTATTTGTTGAACATTTTAATAGAAGTATTTTATTGACTTCTAAATGATTATGATTTTTACTAAACTCAAGGCAGTCTTTGAAAGTACTAGTACTAAAGACATGCAAGATTGTATGTGTATTTTATACCCTACAGCAGACCTAACAGCTGTTATCACACCATGGCTCTGAACAGAGGTGTAATTACCACAAAAAGTAGCTCAGGTAACATGTTTTGCATCAGTTGTAATCTGTTATTTTTCATGAGAGAGAAAATGCTCACCTTGCTTTATTTACAAGATCTGTGAAAGAGCTGTACTAAAAAGATGTCAGCAGATTCTGTTACTACCAAATACAGTGAGGCAGCTCTTTTCTTTCCCATTATTTAAAAGCAAAACATAACACCAAAACACCCAAGATTCCTTAGAAGTTTAAGATACTAAACCAGTGACATCAGAAGAAGGAACAGACAGTTTTTAATTTCCTACTTCAGGAACTCCTTACTCAGCAAGCTACTTAAGTGCATGCTTGACAGAGAATGTTTAACGTGTGCTTTAATTCAATTTACAGCAAGGCACTTCATACTACATTGGCCAAAATGCTACCATAACATCTTCTGATATTATTACCTCATCACTTCATCAGGTGAAGAAAAAAAGAAAAAGTCTGTAGAACCTGTACTATTAGATTGCTCACAAATCCAGCAAGTTTTAACAATATTAAATGTCATAACTGCATATCGACAATTGGCATTTCACTTACTCTTCAATGCTTACAATGAGAGGAAAAAAGAGCAGGCAAATGTGATCTTTCTATTCACTTGAGTAATGTTTTCACAGATGCAAAAATCTAGCTTATTTTCAGTTGACCATTGCCTATGTATTGCATTGCTTTGAGCTAGGTGATTATCTTCAGTGCAAAATCAGGGAAAGAAGATTACATTTCTAGCAGAAATATCTCTATTCACAACTAAATTGTGTCTTCTAGGCTGAGAGCCCTAAGAAGGTGTATATTCCTCTTCACAGCATCAGGATGTGATGCCGTGACAGGTATATTAATACCAAGCTGTCAGAATTGATTAGTAATCTGTAGGTGGAATCAGCCCTGCTCACACTCACTTCATTCCAAATGGGAAGGAGGAGTAAAAAGAGTATTAGCCCTTATCCTGCAAAACAGAAGAGAGAACCACTTTAGTGGAGGAGCTGAAGACCTGAAGGGCTCTGGCTGGAATGTGTTTAAAACCTGCTTAGTCCCGCTAAGTCTGTGACTGCAAATGTTGCTGTCCCATAAGCCACTTCACAGAGAGAGGCAGTAACACACACATGTTCTTTTTTTGCTTTTAACCAAAGACTCTGTATCCCCCTTTGGAAAAAAATAAATAAAAACAAAAATAATAATTTTTAAAAATCACCAACAGCAAAAAGTTCCAAACAATGACTTGGAAAGCCACAAAGTTCGCAAGGAGAAACCTAGAGCTGAACCATAGGGTTGTCTCCAAACTCCTGCTATTCTCTGACGTAAAGGCACCTTCGTAAAAGCTCAGTGGGTCCATCCACTTGAGATCCAGGTGCTGCACTTACAGGTAAGTCTTGCATCTATAAGTCACATCCAATGGTGCGTGAAAATAATTGCTTACACAGTGCCCTGTAGTTCAGCATATATAATCAGGAATGGAAGAGGTAGGATATGGGTCTTCCCTTGGGTAGAAGAAACTCAAACTCACCTGTTATGGATCTGAGAGAGGCATGTCTTCCTCCATGTAACTCTAGGTGCTTTTCTAAACTTGGAGAGAATTTATTATGGATCTGTCCTGGTTTTTCTAGGATAGAGTTATTTTTCTTCTTAGTAGTTAGAATAGCTGTGTTTTAGTTTCAGTGTAAGACTTGTTATGAGAGGAATGTTGATAAAAGTATGAATTAGTTGCTGCTGGAGCTCAAGGCCACCGTGTTTGGCTGGTTCACAGCTGCATTAGGACTGGGAGGGAGAAGCGTAATGAATAGCAAAACCTAAACCTGGCATTTGGATGTGCCAATGAAACATTCCATATCACATCACGTCATGACAGAATATTATCCAGGGCTGACCGGAAAGTGGGGTGATTCTCTCTGGCTTTCACTCGGGCTCTCACTCTTCCAGGATTGTGGTTTCAGTTCGGGATTGTTACTCCTCCGGGATTGTTATCTGGGAATGAGCCGGGCTTGGTTGGCGGGTGGTGAGCAGTTGCACTGGGTATCACTTATTTTCATACTTTATTACTGTTATCATTATCACTACTGTTTTAATATTAGTATTATTTTGAGTGTTCCTTTGTTTCTGTTATTAAACTGTTCTTACCTCAACCTATGAGTTTCCTTACCCTTGCCTCCTGCAGTTCTCTCCCCATCCTCTGGGTGTGGGGGGGAAGTGGGTGAACGGCTGTGTTGACTGCTGGTCAAGGCCTAGCCCAGTGAAACTATTACAGGATCTCTATAGGTTCAGTGGGGGTGGGGGGGGTGTATACACATCCCACAGACAATTTACCTGTAAATATGTTTGATGGAGAGCTACTCCTGTCTTTCTTTTAATTATTGAGGCAAGGTCTTGAACTCCTTTTAACACTTCAGTTAACTGTCTAGAATTTAGTGGGAGAAATACAATGCAGAGTGCCTGTTCACCAGGCTAGAGGAAAGTCTGGTGAAGATGCATTTCACACATCTACATGCAGCCATCAAGGCATTTTCAAGCAGAGTAAGCTGTTCCTATGGCCTCCTACACAAGGTAGTCAGTGGTAAGTGGGAGAAACTAGGTTATACTTCCTGCTTAGTTTATGTATTGTACATTATACAGCCACCATATGAAAAACAAACAGAAATAATCCCAGGAGCAGGGCTCTAAAATCATGCCTGAGTCCCTGGACATTTGACAATGAAGCAGCTTGCGAAGGTGACACAAGTCACACGACTTTTCCATTATGTATTTGTGTCTGAAGTGCGTGAAGCAGAACAGAATAAAAAAATTACATTGCCTCTCTCACCTTTTATTAGAGGATAACAAAAAAAAAAAACAACAAACAAAAAAATTGTCTCAATTTGTATTGCATTCTGCAAAACATTTCATTTTTAGAATAACATTTGTCAAAGGGAAAAAAAAAAGAAATTCATTAAATAAATGTACAAATTTTATGGCTGCAAATGCTAAATGCATATTTTCCTGGGAATTGTTACTTAGCATGCCACAGATAATCCTCATCTGTTTTCAGCTGTGGTCTCATGCTTTAGAGGAATGCATAAAACCTCACACACCTGGAGATTAGGAGATTTCTCTCACTCCAGTTCAGCTTGCAAACCCAAAGCTTGACAGTTTATGTCATTTGTACTTTACATTAACAAGAGTACATGAAGATTCCACATTCAGTAAATTTTACTATAATAATTTTCACATTAAAACAATTCTTAATGTTTCTTTCAGATTACTAGTTACAAATTATACCTTTCTAAGGGGTAGAGAGAGTGAGAGGAATCTTGCAAAACAAGCCTGGTATTGTTGCTACCATGGAAGGGTTCCCCTGCTCCTTAAGCCTATTTAACAGGTTAATTCTCTCTACAGTGACTAGAGACAAACTCCTTTGATAAGAAATATGTTGGAGGGGAGGTAAATAATAAAAAAAAAATTAAAATGCTGCATTTCTCTGAGCCTCTTGCCTGCTATTGGAATGTCATAGTGGAAAAAGGTTATGCAGAAATAAACTGGGATGTGTTAAGAGTTAAATGCAGTGCTCAGAAAACACAAAAGAAACTGGAATGTTAATGAAGCGGAGAGCACAGTTAGAATGCAGAATTAATTTGTAGTCAAGTGAAGCCTGAAATTTGCTATTGGATTCTGCTACTTGTTGATTGTAGTTTGAGTTAGGTTCTGAGGCTTGCTTGCTTGCTTTTTTCCCCTCACTCTACTGGGACTCAGCATTAAAGAATAATAAACAAAACTTAAGCATATGAGTCACACAAGTGACCAAAGAGCAAGAGGCTTTAAAATTACTGTTTCTTGGCCAGCTGAGGTTGATTATACTCACAGTCCTTTGGTAAAAACAAACAGAAAGAGAAGACAAAGTCCTCTAAATCAAAAAAAGCACAGGGTGGACACGTTGAAGAGAAGCTCCACATACTTCCAGGCACACCTCCGCAGCTTCCTTACAAGATTGGCAGCTTATATGCAAAACAAACACACTTGCTGCCTGTTGTTCAGGTAACTGAAGCTTTCATTGCAGCCCTATAATCACTGCCAGGTTCTGCTATACATGGAGATCTGTTTCTGTTGTTTTGTGACCCTGAGGTCTCCATGAAGACACCTTTCATCTTGTATCTTATCTATTACTGGGTATGATGTGGTGTCCTTGCTGAACTAGTGCAGTCAGACTGTCTGACGTTTCATAACCTGCTAAACTTAGCTTTTGCTCTCAATTCTTAATTATTTCAATTCATGGTGTAAATGTTTACTGTCAAATATGATCACAATTAATGAATCCCCAATAGAAAAATATAGCTGTTAATGTTTATGGGTTGTTCATGTTGAATGGTGCTTGATAACACAACTCATTTGCACCACTCACTCACACTGATTGACAGTGACAGGAAGACAAATCAACTAAAAAAATCTGAGAACTGACCTCAGTGTGGAGAACTGAGTTGGCATTCAGAATAGTAAAAGTGATCTGGCAATGAAAGAAAACCCTTCAGGGATTGCTCAAGACTATAGGTACTCTTGATTTCACTAATAGGTCCTGTTTTACAGTTGTAGCAAAGAACCATGTATCAACAAATAGGTGACAACTTCTTTCAGCAACATATTTTAAGCAATGCATATTGCTTTTGGAACAGGAAAAAAAAAATAATAGGAAACTTAAGTCCTGTGCTGCACCTCCTTTATCTGTAAATTTTTATTGATTCTCCATGTTTACAAACAGTAAATAATAATAAAACTAAGCATTTTTATAGCTCTTTTCATCCATAAACTCTGAGGTACTCTTTAGTGCACTTGTCTAGCTATAGCCAATAATTTTACCCAGTTGAATGGTGTGGAATGCTAAATGCAAGTGTAGTCCATTAAAAGGGAAATGAGGAAATAGATTGTCTTGTGTTTAGTGCCTGTATCTGGGAGTAATAATTCTTCAGTTTTACTTCCAGCTCTGCTATCGACTCAGAGTGACCCCAAGCAAGTCACTAAAAGAAGAGAGTTAAGTTCTTACATTTGATTTAGCCACTCAATAAGAAGTTTGATTTTCATAACTGCCAACTATCTGGAAATTCTCCTTGTGGAAAAACTTTGACCTAATCTCTTGTTCCAGTTATTTGACCCATCTGAAATTCAGTCTTCGCAAGAAATTGAACTGATTTAACTCAAATCAATTTTAAATTGATCTCAATTTGTTACAAATCTCAACTGTATACATCCTTAAACCAACTAAACTCTCTCTTAAGTAACAGGCTGATTTGGTAAAATAGATATTTTACTAAACAAAACTCAGCAAATTTCAGCAATTTGAGAGCTTCTGGATTAGGAGATGGCACTGTTTTATCCTGGTTCAGACCCAACTTTCCACACAGGTACCCTTTTATCATATATCTACATTCTGCAGGCATTGTGTGATATGACTTTCTTTTCATATTACTCAGTCTTGTTCAATATGTTACATTGTCAAACAATTACTGCAGATTTCTTTTCCTGACCTTTGCATATTCAGCCTTCTCCCACTGATATTCATTCAAACTACTTTCTTACCTTTATCTTTGCTCCCCACTCTGCCTCCCTTTTTCCTCTCCCTGTGAAATACAGTATTCCTGGCTTCACTTTCAAAACTTAACTACCTTCACCTCAACTTTGACCATTCAATGACTGCTGAGATGCCTGCTCTCAGTTCCAGCTAGCTGATATTTCCTTGCAAATGTGTTTGGAAAAAATCAAACCACCACACTTGGAAAAGATTCTAAATGGTAACACTGGTAAGGACTTCTCTTCATTAATTTACTGTCAGTCATAAGAACAGTAGGACCTGTCAACAACTAAAAGTTTTTAGATTTTAAATCCAAATTTGAACTATTTGTTTTCTCAATAAATGGATAAACAAAGTCAAGCAACAGACTAATAAGTGACATTGCTGCCAACCTTTTCTATTGATTACTAGTAAAGACCTTTCAGAATACCAATGGCACCTTATTGAAATTAACTCCACCTGCTCCAAGTTATAGTAGAGTGCCTCATGTGTATTTAACACATTTAAAAGGAAATTACCATTACTGTGTGCATACATTTTAGCATCAAATTATACACAAATGGAATCTTCCTGATTTTCCAAATCAGTTTAACCAAAATTAAGTCAGTTTTATCAACATCTCAGCACAGTGAAATATTGCTTGCAGCAGAATGACTTCCTCTCCTTTCCTGCAGTGCAGTTGGGAGAAGTTATCCATTCACTGAATGCAGTAGGTATCAATATAGACTCTGATTTGAGAAAGAAATTACCAACTTGAATTTTTCTACATGCCTTTTAGATCTTCTCACTGTCCTCAAATCATACATATAACAAAGTAATTTGTTCATTAATTGACATGGCATTATCCCCAGTAAAATCGATGGTCTTTACTTTATTAATTCTGAGGTCATTGGAGCCTTCCAAGACACTCAATTTATCCACTGTGAACTCAGAGTCAATTTGTCAAGTTGCAGAACAGAAAATAAATAATACAAAAATATATGAATCATTTACCTTTTTTATTCTAATGAAAGAATTTCATGTTGGACATTTGTGCAAATAGGGTAAAGAAATTTTGCTCAAAGTTACAAGCAGCAAAGAAACAGCATTTCTAAAGAGAGAACAGAGGTCTGAACATCAAGATGGATCAAGAGGGAATATCTGTCAATACATTAAACAGAGAACAGAATTTTACTTCTACTTCCCTCCATTGTAGTGAGTGAAAAATTGCCATTTTTCTGTAAATTCATGACTCCAAATAGAATGTGAAAATCATGAGCAGACTGTGGAAGTTTGGGATGTTTTTACAGGAGTGGAAATTCTATAGACATAAAAGAGGACAAATAGTGAAATAGAGAAACTAATGGTCAGAAAAGTATGGGCACCACACAAGAGAAACATCAATGGTAAGGATAAAAGGGAGAAGGAGAGAGGCTCAAGATAAAAACTGAAGTGCTAAACAGAATTCTTTTCCACAAACCCAACAGCCTTCTTAAGTTTTAATTTGCTCATTGAGCAGTTTTACAATGGGATACAAAGTAGTAAATAAATTATTGAACACCTTTGTGAATAAAAAGATCAAAAATATACCCATCTGTTATGCTTCCTACAGAAAAAAACATGTGCTTATAACATTGCCACAGCATGCTGAATTAGAACTTCACCAGGAAGAAATGCACTGCTTTGTAATATTTAATGTTCGTGAGATCATGGAGTAATTCAGCCACATACATATAGCGGTTTAAAAAAAATAATAACTACCAATATATTTTATGTCATTCTCTAAAATAAGTGAATTCATTTCACCAAATTTGAATCATCTTCACCATGATGGTTTGATCTTCAACACCACAGCACCTACCTGCTCTCTAAAAGAGAGGAGGAAAGGTGAAAGGAAATATCCGAAACATCAGGAGTAACACTGGGCAATAATATAAAAGAACAAAAATTAAGTTCAGTGCTGCTCTTATAGCCTCGTTTAAGAGCAAAACAGGCATAGAAGCTAATGATTTTTTTTTTTTTTAATGGCAAATGGATGGCAATAGGGTATCTCAGGAATATATTATGTTACTACTGCGCTACTATTACTATAGTAGTCATACAAAACCCATGATAATTATACTAAACCTGCAGGGGTTTTTTTATGTTTCATATTCTTGTTGCCTCCAGCTCTACCATACACTTATAAAAAACCCCTTGTAATATGTGCTTTGCCTTCTTTTCTGATTTTCAGACATACAAAATTCATCATATTCAAATAGGAGTCAGGGGAATAAAGTATTTGGTCCCCTGGAATATTAGATGACTCTCAGCTCATTTTGTGGAGGAAAACCACATCAGAGACAGCTGTTGAAGATTCTGTGTTCCAGGTTTATCAAGTAAGGACTATGTCTTTTCCTGTGGTGTTTGTGGCATAAAGTTTAAAGACTATGAAAGGTACCATAGGAATTTAAAACTCTAATACAAGTGAGCATGTGGAGATAACAGTCTTGGCTCCTCCCCTATATTTTATTCTTTTGTGAGCATTTCCAGTGATCTGCATGCAGGTACAGACTGTAAATGAGAATAATTAAAAACAAACAAAATACCCCCAAGAATATACACTTATTGAAGCTTTAGCTCCTGTAGTCAGATTTAAAAAGATACTGAAAGAATTCAAATATAAATACGTGCTCAGAATGATCTACAGCAGTATCCACAATGGTTTAGCTAAACTTTGGTTTTAATCACCAAATTGTTTAAGCATTTATGCAAATTCTGCAATAAGTCTGCTTCCTTCAGTCCCTTAATCTCTTTATAAACTGTAACCAGAGTCCCCAGGTCTATTCACATGGCCTTAAAGCTTCATAAAATCCTTAACAGATCAACAGACTTATGCATAAAGGAGCCAGATCTAATTCCAGAATCTTTACTGAAGAAAAAACAAACAAAAAAACCAAACATGAAATAAAAGGAATGGCCTGTGGATTGCCCCTACAACATTACCCCAACTTTGTACAGGACTGACAAGACACCTCGTTATACAAAACTGCATGTGTACAAACTGCACATGGACTCGGAGATAATATTTATAAGCTCTGCATGAAATTTTCAGTGGAAAGCCCAAGGGACAAGCCCATGTTATTTGCTACGGTTTGGAACAAATTTAGTTCATTTTTAAGCCAGTATTGGGTCATATTGCATGGTAGATTACCTTTTCCCTTCTAATCTAGGTAGCATCTGGTTAATGAACAATTCAAATACACCAGGGATATGTTAAATCACTGAGAAAGAAGCATGGAGATAGGAGTGCTCTCATTTCTTTAGAAAAAGTTCTATTAAGGTGAGAAAATTGTAATTACCCTTACAGGACAGAATCATCAGCATCTACACTTGAATAGCTGTAAAAAAAAAAAGTCAGTCTAAAAAGTGGTTGGACTTAAACAGCCAAGACAACACCTACTACACAGCTCTCTTTGTGGTTCAGAGCTAAGTGGGAAAAGTGAAAACAAACAAACATACATAGGAGTACAGTATTCCAGTTATAACACCATGTCTTATTTAACTACTTCCAAACAGCCTTTTCCCCTTCCCCTTCCCTACATAGCACTCATTCCAAAGCCAGGCTAATTTAAAGGATTCCAAATATGACACTTGAAGTATACCTGCTACGAGATATCCATCATCACTTCTCACTACTTTTTTTTTTCTTCTTCTTTTTTCTCTTTTTTAAATAACCTGCAACATGGTACTTAGATTGGATTTAATCTAAAACCACCCTAGCGATATAGAAATACAAATACCTCATTTCTCTCTAATGTCATGGCAGAGAAGTAGGCACCTTGAAAGCCCAACTCCTGATACTCATCTTAGACATATATTTTAGGATAGAACAAATCATTCTCCAGAGATGCCTCTGTTCACTGACTAGACAGAAACATTAGAAAATCAGCTCTAGCTAGATGCATAACGTTTATATGACTAGCACTAAGTCAGATACATTCCAACCTTTAACATTTGATGTTGAGAATTCTGATGTTTATGGACTATTAGTTCTAGTAACAGATGTTAAAGTCATAATTGATATTAAACTCAAGCTTGCCTTTAAAAAAAAAAAAAAACAACACTGAAGAGAGAAAGCTCTTCCACCATTTTTTTTAGATATCCAGATGGCTGGAAATATTCTCAAAGGCCATCCAATTAATTGCAGTATACGGTTCATAATGGAGAGCAGATAGTCACTTTAAGCATGTAGGGATAATTTTGAATGCCTTGAAATGCCATCATATTCTCATTTAATGAACCTTTTTCCTAATGTTGCCAGTTTGTTGTGCATCCCTTTGGAAAGCAATGAAAAAAGAAACATCACACTTCCAGGCAAAGACAAAGGTGATAAAGAAAAGCTTTGCTCACCGTTTCAAAGAAGGTAAAGAATAATTTTAAAAATTTTCATTAAGGCCACCAAGATCACGAAGAAAAACAAATTAACACATCTATGACTAATTCTGCTCCAAAGACTGCTCATTTAAGAAAGCAACTTTTTAATAACATATCCATTATTTATTATTATTATTTTAATTTTTAAAAAATGGATACAAGTTTATAGGTACAGTCACTGGTACTCTATTGGTGACAACAATGACATAGGAATAGATTTGATTTTATTTTATTCTAGTCTTCCATTCAGTTTGCATCATTGGAGAACACCAGGCACCGAGAAGATACTAAGTGTTATTCTGCTTCCTCACCAAATCTACACCAATATAATTCATGTTTTACAATATTGTCAAAAATAAAGAGAATTAAATCCAGCTGTTTGGAAATCAAAATGAATTCTGCTCCAGCCATATGTTTTTACTGCTCCCACTTTCACTTCTCAGGTCACACTGACATTTTTTCCTGTTTTTGTCTGCATTGGCAGTGACCCCTTTCTGTGGTCACAACCATCATTTTAAAAAGACAGGTGCTTCGCTGGCTCAACAGACCAAGTGGACATGCTCTGTGACCTGCTAGTCACTAGGAGACACAGAGGACCACCAGCTATTCAAGGTAACTATGCTACTCATCATCTGCTAATAGTTAACATGTGCCACGTCACACCTTAGCCTACTTGCGGCATAGCGCAGGTTATTGCACAGAGTCATTCTTCTCTTTTACTCTAACTTGACTGTCTTTTTCAAATGCATGTTTCCTAAATCTTCATTCTGAAACAGATACATCTGCTACAGATGTAAAGCTCTTATTTATATATATATAAAAATAGATATGCACATACTGATTATAGACAGCTTCTGGTTGCCTGTGAGGCAGAGAAGATTTACTATGATTAACATATGTCTATAGTAAACTATATGCATGGAAAAACTTTGCCAATTATCTTCATTACTTTCAGAGTTAGGGTTTTGCACAGAGTTATAATCCTACAAACTCTCTACCCATCCGTCATCTAAACACACTTTATCCTCAAGAACTCTATATTAGAGAGCTAGAATGAATGTTTAGCTGTCTCTATTCAATGCTTGCAGAATTCAGATCAAGTTCAGTTTAAATACGCATCCACTCTTCTTTCATTTGGCAGATACCAAGTAAATATAACATCTTATATAGTGATTATATTTAAATTCCAATCACTTAGGACCTGAATGCAGGAATATTTACAAATTTTATATTTTGTTTACTTATATTATTATTACTCTTAACTTAATAATGACATAGATATAGTACTTAATAATAGAGCGTAATAGACAAAAGTACATTAAATATACTTTGCTGTCAGAATGAAATAGTTCAGAGGAAATTATTATTATTATTACTACTTTAGAAATGATGCATTTGCCAGTAAGAAGGTTAAGAAACTTTAGGAGATGCTCCCATTAAGTCTGATGCATTTGCATTAAGGTCTGGAATCACAGGGACTGATTTTCAAGGGAGATAGCCAGCATTACATTCCATAGAAGTCCTAAGAAACAAGACCTCACAAATCCAGGCATTATTTGCTGCACACTCACTCCCCAAAAGGATTTAAGAGGTTCAATATAAAGTCCCGAGACAGGTTCACAATGCACAAAGATAAAGAGCTGTTGTGCTGAATCGTTTTGCCCTGGCAGGTGTCATTATACCTGTATCAACAATATGAAGATATACGAGAAAGAAATATAGCCAGAATGGCTGCAGAGACCCCATAAAAGCAGCAGAGAGGGGTCGTGACAAGAAAGCAGAATCAGGTAAAATTCAGTGCTACAACTTTTCTGTTTTTTCTTCCGTTTTAAATTTAAGAGAGAACGCCAAGAAATATATGCGAGTTCTGGTCCACAGTGCTGGGGAGAAGGGCACCAACTTTTGCCCAGGCAAATGGAGATGCTCTTATGCGTTGGTTTAAGAGAGCATAATTATATTGTTTATTCCAATGCCACAACAAAAAAGAATGCTTAAAAAAAAAAAGAACACACTTCATCAATGAGTATCTGAGAGCTTGCAAGTTCTTTGTTTTAAGTCCGTGTTATGAAAACAGAATTGAATAGAAAGATCATCACTGAAATTGAACAACAACAACAAAACAAAAAACAAACAAACAAAGCACAAATGGTTCCCAAGATGTTTGAGGCACAGCTACCTGCGGTATGCACACACAGTATCCAGCATAATCTTTAAAGGTGCTCTCCAGTTTTTACTGCAAGTCTGTGAAAAATAATAGTCCTTTCAAATCCTCATCCATTTTCCCTGGGTTTAACGAAGTAAATCTAAAAGATGAATGACCTTCCTTTTTCAAACCAGTTTCAAAATTACAGAGATCCACCAGTACAGTACAGCAGCCTCTTTGATAGTAACAGAAAGCAACCATAAACCTAATCTCCTGATCTGATGATGTTTTCATACCCTTCACATCAAAAGAGAGCAGCTGGTATGACTAATGAATATAGTCCATCGCTCCCAGTTTTAAACTCCTTCTTGCTCATTCCAAGTCACATTCTAACCCAATTCTACACTCACAGCAGCAGCTTCATGGAAATTTTCAGTTAGTAACAATGTTAAAGGTTGCACCACAGCAAACTACACTGAGAAAGGGGAGAGGACTTCACACTACCATAGTATGATTCCAGATTAGGGAGAAAAAAAAACAAGAAAAAAACCCAAACAAAAACAACCCAAACCTCTGCAATTTACTTCCAAGCAACTCTTTCTGGTTCCTTCACACCACCTCTAATCAATGTGCTACTACCTCACACATATTTGTCATACCCTTCTGGAAGTGATCTCCCCATAACTTTTTCCATGGACCGCAAAAGAACTTCAGGAACCTGCTGTGTTGCCTTCTCATGCCAATTCCACACAGCCCCAGCCCCAGTCCAGCTTGAGGTGAGAATCAGGGAATTGCACAGCACAACACAGTGCCACCAAGAGGAGGCGGCGATGTGACAAGGACAGAAATTCCAGATCTCCTTGGCCAAAATAGAGATGGAGGAACTAAAGAGAGGGTTCAAGGAACACCTTCATGGCAAGTCTCAGTTAAAACAATCTTTAGGCTTTCAGAAAAATTAGTTATTCTTAACTCATAAAAATAGGACTTCATATAATCCTTGTGGAATAGACCAAAGTTGACATGGAAATGGACTACATTCCTACTTTTCATCCCAGAACTGGAACAATCAACAAGAGATCACATTTTTGCTATCTGCTTAAGAACAAAAAAAACCTGCAGATATTTGCAACAATATTCAATGACCTTCAAACAGAACAAAATCTTACATGTTACACTGACCACTAGACAAACTGAAATGAATGAAATTGGTTTGATAAATCTAGACTTGAGGAAGAAAAAGTACATCTCCCTTTAATTCACTTCCTCTTCCTTCAGTTATTCATATAAAGAATAATGAATTCTCATTCTCTTCCTTAGAGGCTCTATCAATAACACATTTCAGACAAACCCAATTAGCATTTAAAGGCTGCAACCTGCTTGAATTGCTTTGAGATTCCTTTGCGCTCATCTCCCAGTCAGACAATGTACTGAAACTGATTTAGCCCACTCTTTCTGAAATATTGCTGCTATTTTGCCCTTAATATATCACAAACCAAAATAAGCCTTCATTCTAGTAGAGGGCCACAATGGATTTTGCATAAAGTTGAATAAATGAGTGCAGATGATAACCAAGCAATATCCAATCTGATCATTTCAAACAGCACATTTATTTTGCATAAACAAATTAACTATTGAAAAAAATTTCCTCAAAGCCATTTAAATTCTACTTGGATCAAAAGTGGTGAAATCTGAAATTATCCCAAAGTCACACTGTTCTAGGAGCACTGAAATTGCTTTGAAAACATTCAAAGCTGCTCTCTTGTTTTTGAGGGGGGATATTGCATATTATCATTGCTGCAGATATTTCGCTTGTTCCCATACATATTTCCAGTCCTTTTTTTTCAAGGCTGGTAAAACACTAGCCTCAATGCCATCTTAGGGAAATGACTTACATGGGTTAGTTACACAATGTGTGAATAAAGTCTCTTCTTTCATCAGTTTTCAATTTTCCCCTTCCAGTTTCAATCAGTGTTTCCTTGTTCTTCTATTCATGCTTTAAAAAAACCCCACAAATTCCCATCCTGCTTTTCTTTACTGTAATCATTACTTTGGCTGGTTTTACGGTTTCCTTCTTACTCATCTCTCCCTAAACAGTCACAGGCATTTCATTCTCTTTTCATGTGGGTACAGTTTCTCCATACCCCAGTCATTCTCTCCACTCTCTCAACCACTCTTTCTCCAACGTGTCTTTCTGATGCAGCAGTTGGAACCAAACACTGTATCTCAGGTGAGGGCACAGCACCTCAGCATTTTTCTCTCTCCCATTCCTTTAACTTTTGAATATTTGTTTACTCTTTGTCCACTGTTGCACAATACATAGAAGCTTGAACTCAGCTGTCTACACTGATGCCAAGGTCTGTTTTTGACCGGATGCTGTCATGTTAGACTATAAAATTAATTTCCAAATTTAGACATTACATAAATACCTAGACCTGAGTAGTGATCCAAGTTTCTCTAGGTAACAGAGAAACAGGCACCTTTAAGATACAAATTAAGACATTCATTTTATGAACTGAATTACACCCTAAAGTGCAGTTCCTCCCACCAATTATAAGTGAGATCTTGACATCTACACCTCAGGCCTGAGGAACTCCACACAAAAAGTTAAGCATTTTTAGTTTTTATAATTCTAGCAATATGTATTCCTAAAAACACACACAAAAAAATGAAATAACTTAAAAGCACATGAAAGACAAAAATCTCAATAACAACTTTAGGGGACTTTACTTTCTGGCTTAAAGCCAGAGTTTTACAAAGTGGTCAGTACCAAACCAAAAAAAGAGGATTAGCAGAATGGATCAATGATGTTTATTTTGATGACATTTTAAAATCAATGTTATTCCACTCACAAATTACTATAGCTTTATCACATTTTTCTGATGAAGCATTCAAACAGTTTCTTCTCTCACCTAGCAAAAAGCTTCCACTTCAGTTCGACAACTTCCAGCTTGAATTATTAAGTTGAATTCTCCGCTACTTTGTTGGTAATGTTTTCTGAGTGCACGAGGGCTCACAGATAAGACACTCAAAGTGCAAACCAAAGCGATCAAGAGTTTCTCTGAGACAATGCCATTTAAGAATACTTAAGAATCAAATTGTTTTGGTTGGAAAAGATCTTTAAGATCATCAAGTCTAACTGTAAACCTAACATGGCCAAGTCCATCTCTAAAACGTATCCCTAAGCACCACATCTACACGTCTTTTAAAGACCCCCAGGGATGGTGACTCAACCACTTCCCTGAGCAGCCTGTTCCCATGCTTGATAACCCTTTCAGTAAAGAAATTTTTCCTCATATCACATCTAAACCGTCCTTGGAACAACCTGAGGTCATTTCCTCTGGTCCTATCACTTGCTACTTGGGGGAAGTAACTGAGACCTACCTTTCTACACCCTAGTTGTAGAAAGAGATAAGGTCTCCTCTCAGCCTCCTTTTCTCCAGACTAAACAACCCCAGTCTGATGCTCCTCATCAAACTTGTTCTCCAGACCCTTCACCAGCTTTGTTGTCCTCCTCTGGACATGTTCCAGCACCTCAATGTCCTTCTTGTAATGAGGGGCCCAAAACTGGACACAGTAATCCAAGTGCAGCCTCACCAATGCTGAGTACAGGGGAAGGATAACTTCCTGGTCTTGCTGGCCACACTATTTCTTATACAAGCCAGGATGCCATTGGCCTTCTTGGCCACCTGGGCACACTGCTGGCTCATGTTCAGCTGGCTGTCAACCAACACCCCCAGGTCCTTTTCCACCAGGCAGCTTTCCAGACACTCCTCCCCAAACCTGTAGTGCTGCATGGGGTTGTTGTGATCCAAGTGCAGGACATGGCACTTGGCCTTGTTGAACCTCATACAGTTGGCCTCAGCTCATGGACCCAGTCTGTCTAAATCCCTCTGTAGAGCCTTCCTTTCCTCAAGCAGATTCACACTCCCACCCACCTTGCTGTAGTCTGCAGACTTACTGAAAACGCACATGATCACCCCGATCAGATCACTGATAAAAGATGTTTAAACAGGAGCAGTCCCAGTACTCAGCCCTGGGGACCACTTGTGACTGGCTGTCAACTGCATTTGACCTAGGGTCACAAGGATGATTCGAGGCCTGAAGCATCTGCCTTATGAGGGGAGGCTGAGAGAGCTGGGACATTTCAGCCTGGAGAAGACTGAGAGGGGATCTTATCAATGTCTATAAATACCTGAAGTGTGGGGGCCAAATGGATGGGGCCGGGCTCTTTTCAGTAGTACCCAGTGACAGGACAAGGGGCAATGGGCAGAAACTGGAACACAGAAAGTTCCATACAAACCTAAGGAAAAACTTCTTTACTGTGGGGGTGACGGAGCACTGGAATAGGCTGCCCAGAAAGGGTGTGGAGTCTCCATCTCTGGAGATGTTCAAAACCTGCCTGGACGCTTTCCTGTGCAAGCTGTTGTAGGGAACCTGCTTTGCCAGGGGGGTTGGACTGGATGACCTCCTGAGGTCCCTTCCAACCCCTACTATTTTGTGATTCTGTAACTCCATTTACCACAACTATCCACTTCCTTATTATCTGGCTGCCATTTATGTCATTGTAAAGAAGTGGAGTTGGGGATTGGAACAGAGGCAGAAAATGGGGAAAGGAGCAAGAATGTAGAGCTGAATGGAAAAAGAGAAAGAGAAAAAGAGTAAAACCATTCCATGTAGAAGTTACCATATTCGTAGAGCACATATGAGAATATGTGATTTATATTGCACAAACATAGTAAGTTATTTTCTGTAATAAAATAAATAAAAGTTTGAAAAATCCTAAAGAGAATTCAAATTTAATGTAAAACTCCAACGACATTGCAGCCCTTTTGTGCAAATACTTTAAGTTGAAGAAAGATTTCATTTCCCAATGGCAATGCAGGCAGCTGTGCTCAGGAGCTAAGGTTTTCATTTTGCTTGTTTGTTTTCTAATAAAGTACTATTGATTCCTAGTCACGTGGTAAAAAAGGGCTGTATAAAATAGTCTCTGTGTAAAAAAATCACAATGACTTTACTCACCTCAAACCCTCTCCTTCCACTTGACTTAAACAAAGAAGGCTTAATGATTCTCCTTGATGCTTTGGACAATAGGAAACCGCACTTGAAACAGCAACTACTGTTTGCTTATCAAGCCTTTTATCTTAAATGCAGGTCCTTTAAGAATATGTTGAGCTAAATTTTAAAAGTACAGAAAAAGTTTTAGAACCACTTTCTGTATAATCAGACATCAAAGTTTGATGTAAAATATGGTTTTGCAATAAATTTTTGTCCTTTCTCATTTGCATTTCAAATAAACCATTAATATCTTAAAAAAGGACTGAGAACCAAGATAAAACGTATTTTACACTTTGATATGTCAGCTGTTGTTCACCCCTGTGGCTTCAACTTTTTTCTGCTACTAGAATAACTACAACTTCATACCACTCTTTTTTTTAGTTTAACCTTATGCCATCACGAGTCTCTGAAGCTGAAAAAGCTGTCCTGACATGTGTTTCTAAACACCACAAAATCCTATGATAGAGATGGATTATGGTTTCAAAGGCTTTCAATATGGACTTGAAGCTTATTTTTCTCTTTATCCTCATTTAGTGTCCTCAGACTCCCAGCTCCCTTCTGTAGCGGGCAGCATCTGCTGCTGGACTCTGCATCTGCCTCCTCCTCCAACCTTCTGTAATTTGAAAAATAATTACAGAAAGATTTAAAAAAAAAAGAAAAAGAAAAAGAAAAAACCCACAAAACAGAAGTGACATGAATTATTAGCCTGAGTTGCTTCAACCAAGTCTGCTGCTCTATGTAATTTAGGAATGCCACCAGGAATGAAAGGAAAGGTCAGGTCATCATGGTGGTGCTCATTCCCATCATCACCACATGCTATATGAAATACAGCAAGTTCGTATCAGCAAAGTCCTGAAGCAGCAGCTATAAGTTCACATCACACTAACTTATACCTAATTATGCACACTGCATCAAGGAGAGGTCAGCAGGAAAGACAACACAGAGCGATCCAGAAAAGATGTCTTTTTGTCTACGTGACTTGTTTTAAAAAAAAGCATTTTTAGGGTATAAAGATTGTGATTATTCTGGAGGTAGTCTGTCTTTGATTCAGTGAAAGGTCATTTCTGTTTTGTGTGCAGCATGGAAATAGTCTTGGGGGAGAGATGCACATCTTAGAAACACTAATAGAAAGGTGCTTGCAATGCATTAAGAAAATAAAACTAACAAAAAAAAAAAAAAAACAAGACAAATACAGCCACACCTCATCCATGTTTCCCAGGTGAATGACCTCTGCTCTCCCCACTAAGCAATCACAACCTGACCCTCACCACTGCAAATAAAGATCATCACCAACACAACTTCTGACAGAATATTTCTATCCAAAGCCTGTATTATCAGAAATGCATCACCCATAAAGAGGATGCGGACTGCAGAGAGCCTTGGCATGTCAGGCTTTAGGTTAAAACAAGACTTTCCAAAGCAAGAAGGACCAGAGCTATTCACAGAGCACCACCCAGGGATGGATGTTAACGGTCAAGTTGAAATAGTGTTTTTCACTGCTAACTCACTCTTTCCATCATATACTTCCCCAAAAAGCATAGGTCTGGGATGATCTTTCTCCTGCCTGGTCTTGGTTCCAAAAGAAAATACTTTGGAAAGGTTAATACAAGATCATTTTTCTAGTTTTGAGTTATTTAAGCACAAGGGAGAAAAGCAGTTGTGTCTTTTCTAAAAAATAATAATAATAATAAAAAATTAAATTATGTACTTTTCTGCATCCTGACAAGTCTAAGCCTTATATTTTATGTGCGGTTACTACTTACTGTTTCTTTTAAGAGTGCTGACTATGTTCTGCACTGTCATGGGTAAGAAGTAATCCATGCCCAACAGAACGAGGGTGATGTGCAGTCTTAAACTAATGGGTAGTCCCCACTGAATTAAAAAAGATGACTCATGTGTGTAAAGTTAGCATTTTTATTAAAGAGAACAGATTTCAGAGCTTAAAGGCTGACAAAAAAAACCCCCCCCCCCCCCCCCCCAAAAAAAAACAAACCAAAACCCCCCCCCCAAAAAAAACCTCATAGAAAAAACAGAGGACAGAGAGGCAGGGGGAAAAATCAGACAAAAATTCCTACACCTAAAGAAACCCCCTGAGAACATGAACCTGCACAATTGTTGAGTTATTCTGTAGCATAATTAGCTACAAAACTTGACATTAATAAGACTGTTCACATGGATATGGTTTCCCCAGCTGAGCTCAGGTATTCTCAGCAAAACATACAAAGAAATTGTGGTAAGGATGTACATTTTATTTAAAATCCAAATAAAAATTGTTCTTTAAGTGAGCATTTTCATACTACTGGTATTGCATGTAATCTAACTCCTTACGTTTGTGTTTGTTGCAAGAGCAAATTGGAAATTGTTATCCTTGCCTATACAAATACTCCCACTTGAGACACACCTCACAGGTCAAGCATAGGATTAGGCCTTAACATGTTGTGTCTGGAAACCACCTATTCCTCTGCATTAGGAAGGTGTTATACTACCTTCTCATACGAAATTCCCAGAAGTATTACCAGGACTAAGTTGCATTGAACTTCATCCCACAGAATAACACAGGACAGCTATATGCTTTTCTGCACACCAAAAAAATTCAAAATATTACATTTGTGCATATTTATTAAACAAATTACTCTGAGACCACAAAGATAATCTTTGGATCTACATTACTCTCCCATATTAGTTGGGCATTTTGGATATAAGTTTGCATTTGCTGTATCTCCACAAAAATTCAGAGTGCCTCTCTGTCATTGTATTTCCAGATGAAATATGATAATGGGTCTGCTCTCCAGTTTCAATGTGTTTTGTATCTACTTAATTCCTAGTTCATGATCAGGAATTTCTAAATCTCTAACTTAGAGTTTGAGAAATTGCTATGAAAAAAAAAAGTGGGTCTAGGACATTTCCTTTATTCTCAAATATTTAAAGTAAAAAAGGTATTAAAAACTGCATAATATAATCACCTACCTTAACGGACTCTTTTTTCCAGTTAGAACAACTCAAAAGTGAAACTCAATTTAAAAAAAAAAAAATCAGTACCTCACAATACCATAAACAATTTTTCAACCTCTTATGCAATAATGATATTAATTCACCACAAATTTAAAACTAGTCTTATTAAGTTCTGCATTTTTCACTGGATACAACGGAGTGTAATGCCTCCCAACTTTGCTAAACAGTCATAAAAGACCTTCCAGAGGGGCTGACATGATTTAAGTATTATACAGGGAGACTGTTTGAACTATAGTTCCATCTGAACCTGAATAGAGGGTTTTAATAGCCAGTGCTGTCAACCTGAAGAGACGCTGCTAAATTCAAGTAAAGGAAAAAAATGAAAATCAATATTACTACACATTATATGTTTTCTTGGAACTTCCAGTCATTCAGACACATTTCTAGGGAGCGAGATATCCATTTGTTTGTAGTGTGGGCACTTGCACACCAGGGGTGATACTAATAAAATTCATACATGTGTCAATACTTGAATGAGGAATTACTAAAAAGGTTACAAGTGCAACAATTCTAATCCAATTATAAAAGGAAAAAAAAGTCCATAAAATCTGTATCAAAAGCTGAGGTATTAGTCTAAAACTCCTTTTCATTCCACAGTGACAGATGAATGTGATATTGCCCTTAGCAGCATCCAGAGTGATGCATTTTTTGCTAGCATTTAATAGTCTAGTTATATAAAATCAATACTCCCACACATGCTGCTATTCTTCTCCTTCTGTCCCATTCAGGACTGTGGAAGCAAAGAATCCCCATATGTAATTATAGATCCATTTAAAACAAAATATTGAACCATGTCTTCAAATCTTCTTCATATTATATGGCATTTTCAACGTAATTACTTCTGAAGCTTTCACAGTCTAAGTTACTTTCCTTATGGAAAATGCTTAGGAATACTTTAAAAATGCAGATGATGATGAAAAAAGGTGATGAATTAAAGTATAGGTATCAACATGGTCCTTTGGTCATGTCCTCAAGGGGAGTCAAGACACCTACTTGCTAAAGCAGAATTAACAATCCGAATTTTTTAGGAGCATAAAAGTTTGTCTAACCAAGTATCCTGACAGGGCTTCCTGAGCCAGCCCTGTAAGCAGAAGCATGATGCAAAGACACTTGAAGTTATACTCTTACCTATCATGCAAACACAGACATATTGATTCCAGGGGTAAAAAAGGTAAATGTGTGTATATTGTGTCTTGACATTTGGGTTTACCTTGGGTCTGTTTTAATTATTTTTTTTTATTATTATTATTTTTTTTAAATCCACTTTCTATTCAGTATGTAAAGACTGATGCATCTATAGTGGAATTCAGCTACTGTCAGTACACTTAAAAGGGAAGAGGATCAAGGGTGCACCAAAAGGAAATGAGATAAAATGGTGAAAAATACTACCTGTTTCTAGCGATTGTACACTGAACAAAAGCCTCCAGTTTGATACTTAGAGAAGACCAGGATTATTAGCTTTCCCCTAAATTGAATGTTTAAGTTTGTATAGACAGTGACATAGTTTTTTCTTTTTAAGTTGGAAGAAAGTTTGTAATAATTGTTATTTACTATGCTATATAGTAAGGTACTCACAAGGTTAAAGACAATGCCACCCATCAGCTTTCAGTCAAACTGAACAAGGGCACACATGAGTGCTCGGCCACTGTATCAGCAAGAAGAGGAGATTTAGGGAGGTTAGAAGCGGGGGAGTAGCAGGATTCTGTTTCTAGCTCCCATCTTCAGGGAATCATCTGGGGAGGCAAAGTCCTGGATTTGGCCCTGGCTTTTAGAAGTACATTTTAGATTCACTGACCACTTAGTATAAAACAGAAACTTTCCTAGGGAGAACAGAAATTTAGGGGACAGCTCTGAAACTGCAAGCCCTGTCTTGGATTCCCTCTAGCTAAAGCAGTCCCAAGATGCTGGTTTTCTGTTCCCTTACCAGTTATCTAAAGGTACACTGGTATAACCACCACTCGTAGCAACTACAGTAGCCACAGCTTTGCAACACTTTCTGTATAGGTTAAACAAGCGCTGAAAATACCTACCAGATTATACATTATAGGAGGGCTACAAAGATTATTAGGGGACTGGAGAATCTTTCTTATGAGGAAAGGCTTAGAGACCCGAGTCTGTTCAGCCTGCAGAAGAGAAGACTGAGAGGGGACCTTAACAATGTTTATAAATATCTAAAGGGCGGACGTCAAGAGGATGGGTCCAGACTCATTTCAGTGGTGCCCAGAAACAGGACAAGTAGCAATGAGCACAAACTGGAACACAGGAAGTTTCATCTGAAGATAAAGAAAAACTTATTTACTGTGATGGTGTCGGAGCAGTGGAACAGGCTGCCCAGAGAGGTGCTGGAGTCTCCTTCTCTGGAGATGTTCAAGACCCACCTGGATACAGTCCTGTGCAACTTGCTCTAGGTGAACCTGCTTTAGCAGGGGGGTTGGACTAGGTGATCTCCTGAGGTCCCTTCCAACCCCTAAAATTCTATGATTCTGTGATTATTTGCTTGGGGGATTAAGCAGTGAGGTGCCATCTGTGTGAACCATGCACTGCCTCAGGCACCAGGTAGGTGCCAAGACATTCAGTTCAGCTGAGACAGAGGCACCTCTGAGTTTGTGAGACAGTAAAAGCCTAGGTACTCTGTAACTCCACTAGTGGAAAAGGTTGGACTTCCAGGGATTGTAACTCACCCAGTGACATTCTCAGGATTATTCTCCTGCACTTCAATTCCATCAAAACTGTATACCCATGCTAAATTTTGAGCTAGGCTTAAGAGAAAGATGATGAGTGTGCTATAAGAAGCAACAAAGAAACGAATAACTGAGGTGGTGTGCCATATTCACACAGAAGACTGTATCCATTTCTATCTACTGAAAGAAATGAGAAGATTTAGAAAGCTATGAGAAAGTTTAGCACCCAATATCATGTTCATCCAGTGAATCCATCACTTAACAAAGACAATATAGAGAAAACAACACATGAAAAAGCTATAAGGTAATTCCATTCAGAATGTTGAGATAGAGTATGTGGAATAATTTCAGGAGCATTCTGGTGTATTCTGGTACATCTCCTTCTGAACAGAATCATATACTGTAGTAATACATCTCTCATACTACTGGAGTAGTTTAAAATTGTTATCAGTTACAGGAGAGCAAGCATTCAATAATAATCTATTCAGAGAACAACTGTAATACTAAAATTAAAACATATGCATTTATAATTTCACATTAAAAAACCCCACATATACATACAACCTCAGGGAGCATTGGCCAGTGGAAGATGCCAGAGCTATGCAGAGGTTTTTGCAGTTTTAAACTCTTCAAATATTCATAAGACTAGACACACTGGTGCTCACACAGGGTTCACATCAATGTCTTTTCTCCAGGACTGGAGAGGAATAGATTTCTGAGAAAAAACTATTATAGGCAAGTAAATCTTTGCCCAGCACTTTTTGCCCTACAGTTTTTCTACACTGCCATCTTCCTGCAGCTCATGGTTCAGTAGTTTCCAAGACAAGAGTGACAGTTGTGCGTTTAACAGTCAAGATGTACTTTACTTCCATTAATTTCTTAATCCCTTTTTACTAATGCAAATTTTTAGCATCCACATTCTCCTGTGCAAGTACTGAAATACACAAAGCAGCTGTATAAGTAGGAAAGCAGGAACATTAGAACATCCAAGCAGACTATCAGCCAAATCACTTGTTCAAAAATTGGTTTGTTCCTCAAAAAACCCCTATATTTTTAAGCCATTCAGGTTCATATAGAATCAACTTGATACTATTTTTAAAAAAATTCTTTGAAAGTGTTTCTAACAATTAGATATGTGTATTTGGCTTACTGGGTAGTTCTACAGATCACACATCCCTCGTTTTCATCCCCCTCCAATTCTGAGGTGTATTTAATACCTTCCAGTCCTCTGGTGACACATCAGATTTCAGCAACAGGTTACAATGCAGAGCTATTTCATCCCTCAGTTCATTTCCCCTCCCTGGGTGAATGCCATCAGCTCCTGACAATTTATTTTAAAATCTCCTCTACTGGCACTTCAGCTGCATCCTCTCAGACATCCCCTGTGAACAAGGGTGCCAGCAGTAAGACCTCTTGATTAATTTCAGGCAATACAAGTTTCTTACGTTCTCTTGATCACTTCAAAGTTTACTTCTGACACAAAAGACACAATCAAATCAAGTGATAATCTTCATTGTACATCTGAAATGGGGAAAGACATGATGCTTACCTTCCCACTGACGTTAATAATTTAAAATCAGAGTAATTGCTATTAAGTGCTTTCACTCTAAGAAAATAGAGCTTCACTCTATTTTAGTGCAAAAAAGGACATTATGTGTTACAGTACAGCAGAAAACAAATCATTATCCTGAACAGCAATTATGTTCTTTCATAAACTCAAGTTAAAAATCTATTTCACCTTTGCTGTTAAAAGCATTAAGGGAACTTGGAAAGAAGAGATCAGCTCTCTTGTTCCTTGCTGTCGAAGATTATAGGGGACACTACATGCTCACGAGTCGCCTTGTAGCAGTTTTCTCTCCTGAACTACTACTTGTTCCATATGTTTGGTTAAAGCAATCACACTAACTGTGCTCTCACTTTGGTTCCATATACTCAAAATGATTGAAGAAAGACATTAAACCAGTTACTCAGATGCAAAACTGGAGACAGTCGTGAAGCAAGTAGGTTGGTTTGGACATATCAGTATGGATGGCTTAAATATGAAGTGTTATATCAGCCAGCGAGTATTATGATTAAAAAAAAAAAAAAAAATCAAACAACTGGATTTAACCTCTGTAAAGCTATTTTCATAAAGATTCATGTTTAAGCCAATATTCCACATTTCATTTACAAAAAAGAAAAAAGGTATTTTGTTTTGTTGGGTTTTTTTTAAATCACACAATTTAACCTTCTGTTAAAATGTTTCTAGACTTTCAGGATTTTATGGCCTATGGAATCCTTTAGTTCTTCAGCAAATTTAACTATATAAATTCCTATAATGATACAACTATAAAGCACTTACTTTATGGAGGGGAGTTTGTTTGCTTTATATTTTTGTAAAGCGAAACACTTTCTCTGGCAAGACAGCAGCTCCCCTTATAAAACGTTTATTCCCTTTAAAAAAACACTTCATCATGTTAGTAAACTTAAATTGGAACTGTCAGATTTCTTCGAAGCATCCTGAGGAATCTGTCAGCACTGTGACCAAGTGCATAAATTCTGGTATTTCTTTTTACAGTAGATCAAAATCTAGATGGGTGAATGATCTGAAACTGTTATACGTGTGCTGCTGTCTGAAAGAGTTGAGCTGTTTGGTTTAACGGCAGACAAATGTTCTTCCAGCTGCACTTATATGACATAACTGTAATGTAATGTACAGCCAATGGTCAGATTTACAGTCTGCGATAGAACACTGTTAGATATGTGAAAGCACCCGGCAGCACACTGCCCTTTCAAGTTTCTAGTTATAAAAGGCAGCCTTCAGTCAAACACTTCTCACAACAGAGACAGCTCTCCTCTAACTCAGAAGTCTGCATCAGTCATCAGCAAGGAGATGGTCAGACTTGGCTGGGACACTGACAGGTAGGTCTTGCCATTAGCCCTCGCTGCCAAATGGCAATTTCAGGGAACTGTGCCCGTGTTTACTTCTGGAGTAGAATAAGTAGAAAAACATGGCCAGTAAAATGCATTCGAATACAACAAACATCTGCTGCAATCATGAATAGCTTGTTGACCAATTTCAGCAGAAGGAGAGCCTTGAAGTGCATCAGCTTGACCATCAGATGTATACGGCAATGCAACCAAAGAGGAATTGCAAAAGGAATAGCAAGGGGAAAGGCCGATTGCTGAATGTCATCAACAGGATTTAAGTATCTTTGCTCTTCTGAGAGAGAATTCTGACAAAGAAAAAAATACTTCAAATAAACAGAAGATACATTAGTAAAGCAACACACCAGAGCAACCTGTTATGGGGTTAGGAAGTACTGTCTACTTTAAGCCCTGGTTTAGTCTTTTGCTACTCAAATTGTAATAACTGATCTGGTCACTCCTCATCCAGCCTATACTAAAAGAAAACGATTTAGTCACTTTAAAATAGTCCAGCTGCAGAGGAAAGTGCTCTAAGCTTAACTAATTGCTGCTGCCTTTCTCCTTTTCCTTTAAAAAAAAAAACCAAACTATTTTCTCTCTGCATGAAAATTCCAGGAATTATTAAAAAAGCTTCAATTCTTGTAGCTGCTGCTTAACAGAGAAGAACTTTTAAAGAAGAGAAAGGAAACAAGAAACCCCCCAAAAAATCAATAATCAAAAAAAACACACAAAAATTACATTTCTTAGTACTATTATACTGAAGAATATCGAAACCATTATACTTCATTACAGAATAAGAAGTATTCTAAAGTCTCCCAATACCAATGTTACTTAATTTCTTGAACATTTCCATACATTTTCAGTACCTTTTAAATCATTTAGTAACTGAGTAATTGCTAGAAGAACTGTTCAAAAAATCTCAGACTATCTTGGGAAACATTTGATTTCTCCGACACTAAAAAGAGATACTACCCATGAGAAGCTCTAGTGTTATCTTTGGGATCTTTATGGCAATTAATGCTCATCTGTTTAGATGGCAGAAATGGAACACTGATCCTTCAAATTAAATGGTATACAGACATCAGCTACACTGGCCTAAGTCCCGGGCCCAAATATGGGAACCAACATTGCAGCAGAATGCTGTGGTTTCTTTCCCAAAGAAAGGACAGCTTCACTATGACTACGGATTAATTTATCTGTGCAATTGTGTCTATTGACTAAAGCAGTTGTTTTACCTAATATAATATCAATGAGCAAGGAACTGTAAGAATTATTCAAGGAATCCTTGCAAAATTAGTTAGAGAATATGTAAAATTAGCATTTATTCAGCCTTTATATATAAAATGAAGGACACTCCTTTGGCATTTTTCCATCAAATTAACTTTGATTGGTTTTATTTTCACTAACAGAAGAGAAAAATCTTCTAGTTATCCTTCAAGAATTATTTTCTTGCAGCAGAATAATACTAGTAAATATAACCATGACAAAAAGTCAAAAAATGCATATTAAAAGATCAATTATATTTATAGAACACAAGTTTGAACACGCTCTAATTTGCACCCATTTGAGGTGCAATTTTGAATTTCCTTTATCTAATACAAAATTCAAGCAATCTCTACTGTTATTCTACAGCAGCAACATGAATCCATTACAGATTATGGTGGGAATATGTACTCAAAGACATAGTGAGTAAAAATTAAGCCCTTCTTCACTCTCTTCTTTACTGTGCAAAGACTTCTCAAAGAAGGTATGTGCAGTCCCTGCTGCATGCAGCCATGGTCTGGCAGCACAGACACTAGTTACAGAAGATACTCATTCCCCTTGCAGCATCTTCTGACTCCTTGACAAACAATAAAAAGCAGTATACAGGCAGATGTACCAACAACATTTGACTTGCCCCTGGGCTGGTCATGAGCTGTCTCTTTCTGACCTGTCTTTTCATAACAGTTACCAAGTTCTGACAAGACTTCATTACATGGAATTTGACAATCAAAAACAATTTTTTAAATGAACACTGATATATGGAAACAACTGTTCCCATCAAACTAGCATTTTGAATTTATATATTAAAAAAAAGTGTTTCATTAAGTAGTCAGATAGCGCAGATCTATCACCCAGATTGAAAGCCAAGTTTTGATATGTACTTAAATCTAATAATTTTCCAGGATGTAGTAACTGTTAGGCCATAATTCTGCAAAGACTCAGAAAGTTTATGTTTAATTTTACACTCCATAATTAATTCAAATGACTTTATTTGTATTGTAAAACAAGTCATCTTTCACTGTGCAAGAAATATATTAAGCTCTAAAACCTAATTTAAAATTACTTTAATGCCTTTGTCTTTTCAGAATATCATTGTGCCTGCTGAACAACCAGCTAAACAAATCTTGTGATTTGAAGAACATCCTGACATGCATTCTAATGGTCTTGAATGTTTTTCTCATCTGCAATAATAAAATGACTGCCAGTGTTCAAGTAAAAATCAAAATTACCTAAAGGATCACTATCAGTATAAGAGACTTCTAATTGAAATATTAAAGTTTTGAGATGTGAAAAAAGTCTGAGCTTTTTACAGAAGAGCCACTTCCCTGTTCAAATTCCTGATGTGGAATTCCTCATCCACCCTCAAGGTCACATAGCTCTCATTGCTCATTACATAGCAGACTTGGGCTCTAACTTGAGTGCTTCAATTCATACCTACCTACAGGTCCTTAATATGCCAAAAAATTAACCTAAGGTAAACAGTACTACAGATACTCATAGCATCCCCAAGTATGTTGCTATCATTAGATTTTTTTTTTTTAAATTAAAATGTTTAATTATGAAAAAAGATGTCTAGACAACATAGATGAGGATGACTTCACCAGGATTAATTAAGAAAAAGATGAAGACAGATAAAAAGGGATGCTATAATTGGAAGAAGCAACTGAGACAGCAAAAAGTAGTCTCAATGTTGTCCTTGTTTATTCTCATAAATATGTAGATTATCTTTGTTCCTCCAGTGACTGTGTTGCCTGGTTTATGCTTCCCTTTTTTATCCAATTCTAACACACTGCTGAAGAACTGGGCAGTCCAGCTTTTCTGTTAAAAAAACCTGAATACACAAATTGCAGATTATATATGCAATACGTTGTTCTTTCCCTAGTCTCCAAAACATAACAAGAGGTTTTCTCATACTAACTCCAACTATCTTCAGTCTAAAGGTAACAGAATCAGGTCAATGAACAGAAAGGGCATTATTTCTGACTTCATCTTTTTCCATGATGCTTTGTTATAACAGTAATGTTACATTTATCAAAGACTTTGTGTCTGGAACATATTTTAAGATCAGCCATATTTTTAGGAATTCTTTGTAAACAGAGCTGCTTCCTTTGAAGTAGGATTTGAAAACATTGATAGTGTTTATCCCAGAAGGGAAATAAACAAGAAGATGCATAATTAATGTATCAAAAATAATGAGTTATATTGAAAGAGCGCTTTAGTTCTGTCTCATGACAGAAGAGTAAGGGTCGTTCAACAAAACTGGCTAGTGGTATATTTAAAAAAAAATATCCAGGAAACCTTAACTCTTTCCTTTTCACTCCTTGTTGTGAGATATTGATGCTTTCACCAAAAAAAAAAAAAAAATCACTGAGACAGGATATTAAGCCACGCAGATCACATCTATCTACCTTAGATCATATCTATTAATGTAATTCTTGGTTTCTTAGCACACAGATACTCTAATAAAGAAGTTCAATAACAATAATACTCTTCATGCACACCTTCAGCTCGGGATTAGATTCCAAATCCAGTTATAGTTTATTCAGCTACCGAATATCAGCTGACCCATGGCAACCATCAGTGTGCATAGTCTTATAATAAATGCAAATTAATGCAATACAACTTAATATACAGTGAGAGGTGGTTAAAGATAAGTTGCATGACTTTGTCAGAGGCAATTTGTTAGCACAATAACTTGATTGTGTGTTTGAGCTGTTAACACCAAATTCATCACACCTAATTGTAGGCAACCAAGGGTAATACTTAATTTATGTGTATGAAATGGCATGCGGTCCTTCTACAGTGAGTGAAAGACCAAGCACAAGACTATTCACATCTGTCCTGATTTTGCTAGGATAGAGTTTTTCTTCTCAGTAGTTAGAACAGCTGTGTTTTGGCTTCAGTGTAAGACTTGCTATGAGAAGAACACTGATAAAAGTATGAATGTTATTAGTTGCTTCTGGAGCTCAAGGCCACCGTGTTTGGCTGCTTCACAGCTGCATTAGGACAGGGAGGGAGAAGCGCAGTGAATAGCAAAACCCAAACCTGGCATTTGGATGTGCCAATGAGATATTCCATATCATATCCCATCATGTTTAGTATATTATCCGGGATTGACCAGAAAGGGGGTTGGCTCTCTCTGGCTTTCACCCAGGTTCTTGCTTTTCCAGGATTGAGGTTTCAGTTCGGGATTGTCGCTCCTCCAGGATCATTATCTGGGAACGGGCCAGGCTTGGTCAGTGGGTGGTGAGCAGTTGCACTGGGTATCACTCATTTGTATATTTTATTACTGTTATCATTACCACTACTGTTTTTTTTTTTTAAAGTTTTCTTTTATTTCTATTATTAAACTGTTCTTATCTCAACCTACAAGCCTCCTTATCCTTGCCTCCCAATCCTCTCCCCTATCCCCTGGGGGTGGGGGGCAGTGAGTGAGTGGTTGTGTTGGCTGCTGGCCAAGGGCTAGCCCAGTGAAACTATCACAACATCCTAGATGAAAGGAAACATACTCTCAAAATGCCAATCCTTCTCTACAGGGGAAGACTAAGATGGCAGGTTAGGAAGGTAAATCAAAGATAGCTACGCAGTTTTTGGAATGAATCTTCAATGTACAAATCTTACCCTCCCCAGCTTTTTTCCTTCAAGATTAAAATAAATCAAGAAAAACTGAAGGCTGGCATTTCCAGTGGCTACATGTTTCTACAAGGTGTGAAGTCTTTCCCCTGTATAAGCTGTTTGCTATCTCTTTGGCTAGAGACCACCACTCTTACTATTGATTGAAGAGCTGATTTTATAAACATTTCTCCTCTTCTTCAGCACAGACTTATATAACATGACTTGGGTAACTAGTGTGACCTGATTAAACAAAGACAGTTGATTTTGCACAAAAGCTGCTGAGCAGCACTTGGATGATTTATTCTGCTACCTCAGTTGTCTTCCAGTCCAATCTCCAATGCAAAGGATGAACAATTCAGGGATGGTAACACCTCAAACCACTACATTTGTTTCTCAAAGGTCATCTGACCACAGTTGAAATCCCCCCCATTTCACAGAACAAAGTCCCATTCCTCCAAGGAGGACAGGACCTGACTGTGGATTACAGGCACACTGTGAACTGGCAGCATGTCTGTTAAAAACTGTTAATAATTCATTATCACCATTTTATACCAGTCAGCCCCTGGAGAAGAACAAATTAAATATGCTGCTTGAAATATCATCCTTATCAGCAATAATGGGAAAAAATGCAACTCCATTTCCCTACTCACTGCTTGCAAACACACAAGCAAAATGGCCTTCTTTAAAAGAAAACAGTTGCTGACATTTTACATTTCTGTTTTTACTTTATTTACAGAGGACTGTCTACTGGGAAATGACATTTTCCTTCAGCTAAGAAAATGAAAATACAGTATGGCTGGCATTTACAGGAAACACAGAGAGAAAATTACAGGGGACAAATAACCACCTATGTTTTCTATAATTACACAGAAATCTGAATTAGAATTCATATTATTGTGGTATTTTTAGTATTCTATTTATGACATCCAGAAAGCAAGAATGGAATCCTTTTTGTAATCTAACTTTTATAGCACCAGTCAACACTGACTATCACAAAGAATGTGTCTTGAAATTACAGTCTTCGACTACAATTATAAGGTTTTGTAATATTATGACAGAAATATGTGTATTCAACATTATGTGATATAATAGGTATAGATTTATCATTTGATCAAAATTACAAATTAATTCTTATCTCTTATCCAGGAATTACCATTGATTTTTATTATAAGATGTCTAAATGATCACATGAATTTATTTATAGCCTTAAAAATACAGGCAGAAAGATGAAATACTCAACTCAAAACAGAATTATTCAATCAAATCTATTATATTCCACCCAGAACTAGGATATAATGCTAACAACATACTGGAGTTAGGCAGCACAATTTGACTAAAAGTGCATATTTTTATTCATGACTTCTACAAACTGTCAGCAGCTATAGGAATACAGACTTTATGTTGCCAATGATAGCTGACAGCACAAGTGAAGTAACCAGCTTTCACTTCTCTACATGCTTGAAGAACTGTAATATCATTTCTCCACTGCAAAGGTTTATAAAGGTCTGGTAAAGTGAGATTACCATGCTTCTTTATGAAACAGGTGGCAATATTTACATCCTTCCTTCTCCCCAAGTAGCAACTGACTGCAAACCCTTTGTATAATCAGGCTTGATGGGTGTTACTGGAGGCTCAAAGTAAAGTAAATGCAAAAATCAGACTTTAAAACAAATGGAAGAATATTAATTCTTTGTGGAGGAACTACAGAATTCAAGCAAGATCAGCTACGTTTCTGGCTTTCAATTTACTTTACATCAAGATGAACAATACCCACTTTAAAAAGCCAAAAGACCGCATTTCCATGTGCTTCAACTCAAATACATGAGAAAAACTTTTCTACACACTCGCTGGATAGACTCTGAAAATGGAAAGCAACCAACAGGTGACATGCTCGCTCTCCTAGGAGGAAAAAATAATGCCTTTTACTCACAGGAACATGGCCACCTCATTCCCAAGTGACATTTTCACCAGCCTCCTACAACGCCATAGCCAGGGGGGCAGCAAGGGAGAGAGGCACCACTGGGAGTCACAAGTTAGCAACAACTTGAGTGCTGAACCTTGTCAGTCCACCTCTGGTAAAGCAAGCAGCAGTACATCATAGGTTGTATTCTGCTCTCACATAAACGCATCATGAAGTTACCACAAATTTGGTAAAGTTAGTGGAGCTGATCAGGATCAGCTCTGGTGTAAGTGCTGAGCACAATACAGTCCCAAGTCTATTGCTCTACTTACAAAGCAGCACCTCAGATTCTTTCTGAAATTCCAGCTTTTGCTGCAGTTCTGCTGACAATGATTCATTTGCCTATACTAACAGTCTTGCTATTTTATAAACTGTAACTAAAATATTTCCAACAACTTAGCTGACAAAAGTCTTAAAGAATTGCAATAGTATGGGTACTGCCTATTAAAAAATATGATTAGGATGCTGAAGAGGGGAATGCAGATTATTGAATAAACATTTCTAATTTATCCCAAGGAGGACAAAAATTGTTATAATTTCTTCGTATACATCCAGAGAACACAGGCACATGCTTACATACACATGTTCTCTTTCCACCATTTATTTCCCAGCCCTGGAGGTCCAGAAATGACAGGCCTACAACTGTGACTTTGTTGAGGCATAAAAGAGCTCCTCTAAGTTATTTTTAGGTTTAATCCCCCCGCTCCTCCCCATCAAATCATCTTCAGAGTCCTACAGAATCAAACTCCCAGTGGGTGGCTTAGCTTTTAAAAAAGAAACAAGAGACAACCATTTGCTAGAAAATTATTTTTGGTTGTAATTGTAGGGTGGGATTTTCTAAAGCTCTCATTGCCTGCCTAACTTTACTCCCACTAGCTAGGAAGAGAAGTTTACTACGGTCTCCAGCAGGAGCAGAACTAGGTCAGCAAGAAAGCCTTCAAAAGGCCAACCTCAGAATTACAATTACATGTTTCGTAAGGAACTCAAGAAATACTTAGCTGCCCCAGCTGCATATACAGTTAAGCAGAGTTCTTTATCTCCCAGTAACTAGTCACCATCACTGATCATACATATTGTTATATAGATTTTTTGCTAGTACAGTTTGTAGGTGACAAAAAAAACAAAAAAACAAAAAAACAACATACAGAGTATTCAGTAGGTATGGCAGGGTATAGTTAGCAAATAAATATCCTCAAATGTAAAATGTGATAATGGTGAAGAACTGTAAGGAAAAAAATGTGCCACAAACATGCCAAGGGTTGATAAGTCAGCTTTCCCATGTAAGGCCTCCAGCGCTCAATCTGTTCAGCAAAAGCAAACTGATGATACTTAGACAGGGAAAAGATGTAGTGGAAAAGAAATGCTCAGGTTCAATGATGTATGTATGTTATGATAGGATAGCGGAAAGCAGTAATAAAAAGACATGATGTCGTGGCAGTGAAAATAAACCTGTTTTTTAAGTTTGGGTTTAAGTAATGGTTTTGCCTCCTCCATGGTCACATAAGATTTAGGATTGGGAAAGAATACTACCCCAGACCATGGTAACTGAACTGTTCAGCCAAGGTGTGCAGCGCAGACCTGGAGCAAGTACCATATTCTGACACTGCTGAGGCTTCAGGCAGTGGCCATTCCTGAGCCTCTCCTGTTTGCTTGTAGCATGGCAGTGCTTTGGGGCAGAATTGGTTTGAGCAAATCTCTTGAGCTCAGTACAACACTACGCAATAAAATTTAACAGCCAGACTGAACTTTGCATTATTTCATTCTCCCCTTTCTGGTGCCAGACATTGTGAAATAAGGATGAGTCTACAGTCAGTCCTCGTGCAATATGTAGCCCCATGTTTCCTGTGTTAATAGCATTGGTACTCTGGTTCTTCTCATTACACCTCTAGCCTTGCTTTTTTCCACCTCCTTTCATTTGCAATTTTACTCATTTCTAAATACAGAGATGAACTTTTTGCCTATGGCTCCCTGCCAAGCCCCCTTTCTTTCATGTTCTTGAGCCCTGGCTTTATTAGCCTTGTCTATCAGTATGCCCAGAAGATGCTCTCACCAATGCTCTTTACAGGCTATTCCTAACATTTCCTAAAGTACCATCAGCAATGAATTGTCTTGCTTCTTATTCTGAAAGAATTTTAAGTTTCCCCTCTCTCCTTTAGCCTGTCAGTGTGAAGCATTCCCTCTCTGGCATTAGGCATTCTGCTGATGGATCCAGTGCAATAAGAGGAATTACGAATGTTTGGAAACCGAGTTATTTAAGAGTTCAATAATTTTACAATATGAAAATCCATCTACAGCAACTCTGTAGGTGTAAATGCCATCTGCAGCTCCTGCTTTTATTATGATTATAATCAATATATTTTTTATTTTGGTGCAGATTTGTATAGTGGTCCAGATGCAATCAGGGTTTCCTGACATTGGGAACCCCCAAATCCAACATGGCCATGCATTAATATGCAAAATCACTGCTTTCCAATAGATTTGCCTCCTCAGTTTGTACTCCTGAAGCTCTAAGAAAGATTTTTTGAAAGGTGACACTGGGTTACTTATTTGAGAAATGAGAGGTTTGGCCATTTACAAGTGGTCTAGGAAAGGGATAAAGGGGGTTGCCTACCCCAGACCACCAACTACAGCAAGGGTGGTCCACTGCCTGGTTTATTGTGCCCCAATTTCCTCTTGTTGCCTCAGCAAGATTATTTTTTTTTCTCCCCCCAGGGAAACTTCAGTAGGTTGGCTTGTATTCTGCCTACAGTTTTCAATCCAAGAGGAAATGCTCGCCAAATACCCCACCGTGAAACCCACTCCACACCTCCTGAAGTGACACAAGCCTTTTACTGACATCTCTGACACCAATAAATCCTAGTACCCATTTGCATTAAGCTTTTTCCTTGCTTACTAATTCTTCATTTCTGTACATTGGCTTTTATCTAACATGACAAGGATTTCTATAACCATTCAGATAAACACTCACAATTCTCTTAAGAGTTACTCTCCTTCTACAATGACATTGTGTAGCAGATCTGAGATCAGTTTAACCCAGTCAGTTTAAACCCCACCCCTCCTGCCCTTTTATCAGATACCTGAATACATCCAGAAAAATAAGCTTAAGATAACGACAGAATATCAGTATATACCTGTCTTCTCCTCTTCCTGTAAGATGAGCTGGTATGCATTCATGCATACAGCAAAGACCCTGCCCTGGTCCCTCTCTCTAGTTTTTATCAAGTCTTCAGAGTTAGATTCAGTACCAGTTTGTGGTACCTGTCTTCTCCTTAAAGCCTTTACTCCTTCCCCCCTGCAGGAACTCAAGTGGTCCAGCACATGTGTCATGGGACAGACACGTGGCAGATCCATGGGGTGCTGCTCCCACAGATCCAGAGGGGCATCAGCAATGGGCTCAGCCACCTCACGGAACACAGCACCGAGGTGATTAGCCTTTTGGCTCTCAGGAGGTGTAACATACCTGTGTTTTTGTGGTCAGCACTACCAGTAGTCAGGCTTTGCCATGGAAACTGCTGATCTAATTACCAAACTGAATTGACTGAATCTCAGTCATACATGCATTTGTTGAAGACAGAAAAATTAATGTCTTTAAAGCTACAAAGTTCATTCTTTCATATCACTGTTGCGGTAGAAATTAAAATCTTTGCCTGATTTATTACTGAGTCACCTATTGAATGTCCAAGGATATCACTTGCTCACCTCCCACTATAAGCCTTGAAGCCTTCTGAAATCCCTATTGATCCAGCACTAACTCCCCTGAATTCATAAGTCAACAGCAGCAGTGGGAACTTTAGCTTGCAGGCCTTACTGCAGAAACCCATCTGCCAAAAGCCTGGTAGCACACACAACTGTTTTCTCAAACACAACTGTTTTCTCAGAGAATTGTTAATTTGCCTTCCTGCCATCTGTGACACTTTAAAGAGTCAAAAGCCGACGTTGCTCATCTCAATACCCAAATCTCTATTGCTGCTACTCCTCACAAACGTTCACTGCATAGATCTGCACATCCTGCAGATCTGAATTTCCCTGGATAATATGTGCCTTTTGGTATTTACATTTTTATTAGCAATACTTTAACACAGAAGTTCTGCTCACCCCAGAAGACTTCAAAGTCACATATAATGCCAATGAAAAGCTCCAGCTTCTGCAACGGAGTGACAGTTGACAGCTAAAAAGTGTGCCTAACAATTAGACTTCAGCAGATTACAACCTTAATGACAGGAAAAAAAAAATCCACCTTTACTAAAAGAGCCATGGAATCTAAACATCCTCATCAAGCAGGTAGCACTCTGATATTTCACCTTCAGTGAAAATACCTATGTGTTAGATTGCACGACTGACAATTAACTTGCATCAGAAAGGAGATGATAATCAAACCTGCTGCCAAATCTGACATGTGCCACACTGTAGTAGTCCACTGATTACGTATTTCAGAAAGCATGTATTGGTGTGCAACTGAAGACACTGAAATTGTACAAATATCATGGTATTTTTCAGTACATCTTAAGAGTTAATACTATTAACATAAAATATTTATGAAGAATTGCCTTTCTTCATTAATCACATTGAGATTTTCATTAAAGGTTAATTCTAAAGGAAGTTAATTACTTCAATCATACCTTATTGACCACAGTTTCTTACTAGAACTGCAACCTTTCTCAGGCAACGTACCATTATGTTATATTAAAACAACGCCCACTACAAATTCTTACCTAGCTCAAAATGACCTGCAAGTGATCTGGATCTACAAATACAGAGCTACTTTTATCAAGAGAGCAACTGTCTATTCATTTTTAACATCTCCATTTGATTAACATTAGACACAAAACTGTTATTGTCCTCCATTTGCCACGTCTGCAGGAAAACCTGCTTAATCTCAGTATCACCATGGTCTTCAAAAAGTGACAGACTGTACTTCAGTACAGCCATTCTGAGAATGTCACAAACACGTTTTTGTCCTTGCAATCAAAAGGAAATGGCCATGGACAAAAGATTATTTAAAATGGTGTCACATTATCTTGCTGCGTATTTCCTATTAAGTTTTCAAAAAAATCCAAACAAACTACTGTTAGCAGGAGAGAAAAGTCACTTCAGTAGACATGGAGCTCAGGTCTAATCTGAAATGTGTGTAGATAATTGATTTCCCCCCGCCCCCCCCCCAGGTAATTCCTTCCTGAAGGTTAACAGTGCACACAACTGAAAACACAATTTTTCCAAAGACAAAAGACCTGGATTGTAGGGAGAATAGCTATTAACAAACTAAAAGTTAGAACAGATAACCCCAGTTCACTTTATTCAGCAAGATCACAGCAGCCTTGGAGATTAACAAAGGGACCCTTCTAGTTTTACTATCTTTTCTGTACTGCCACACCCTCATTACACCAATTTGCAATCTGTATTACAGTTCCCCAAGTTCAGATGTCCTATTTTACTGCTTTGAGAGCCGTTCAACATGCATCTTGGTGCAAGAAGTACCACCTAAGGCAACAGACACCCAAATGACCACCTAATACCTTAAGAATAATAATAATAACAATTTATATCAGAAGACATGAATGAATGAGCAACCAATAGCATCAGTCTATCACTGCAAACCAGTTTATGACACACAGTAGAAATGCATATGGAAATTAGGAATTCCTCATTAATAGTTTTCATTTGTCAGACATGGAATAAACTCTGCAAGCAAAATTCTCCTTTGGTAGTATTGATTTAGAAATGCAAACTTAACACAGGATTAGATGCTCAAGGTTTTAACAGCGAACACACACAAAGAAGTAGTCAATAACGACAATGAAAGGCAAATTTCTAAATCTTCTTAGTGGTTGTTTCTAAAAACCTGCCTCTCAGTGAAGATATCCTGTCTCTAGACAAAGCTGGTCATCCCCACACTTCAATGATATATTGGTAACTTCCATATTCAATTACATACTTCCACTACCTCTCACTTCAATTTTATGACATCTCATGCTGAGATGCCATTGGCTTTTTATTAATTTTGACAACTAAAATGTGTTAAACACCTAACTTTTTTGATTACTACTAATGAAGGAAGTTACTGTCTCATTAAAATCAGTCATACACTTCTGGATCTGGCCTATTGTGTACAAGGTTACAGAACTACAGTAACGATAACTTCATTTTTTCCTTTTTACAAATCACTGAAGCAATGAATTATGGGGAAAATGCCATTCATCAAAAAAGTAACTTTAAAAAAAAAAATCATATACAGTTGAAGGATTCCTCCTTTTCCCAAATCAAGAACAACTAGAGGCAGTTTAACAAGCAACTTTTCCTTCTTCCTGTTCATCTTTTCTTTAATATTTTGAAAGCTACTTCTGTGTACAACATGTTGAATCACACAGGACCACTGAGTCCTTGCAGCAACTACAAAAAGAGGACAGAGAAGTATCAATAACCATGTTTAAAAACTGCAAAGTTAAATGAGCCATAAAATATTGGACTGTTATATACCAACACTTGAGTTCAACCTGAGGATATCACAGCACACAGATTTTAATACAATAAATGGTCTGGCGAGAAACAAGAAGAGTAACACTCATTACAGTGACTATACAACAAAATACAGAAGCAAGATGGAAATGTTGGCCACAAACCACTGGTGCGGACAGCACAGCCCAATGGGCTAGACCTCAAACCAGCACCAGGAGACCCAAGTTATAAATTCTATCTCCACAACGCAGCTCCAGTCTGACTTCAGGAAGATCACTGCAGTTCCAGCTTCAAAAGTAAACATTTAGAGACTAGGGGAAAAAGTAACTCTAAAATGGTTTGTTTACTGTTTAATAGAAAGGTTTGGGGTTTTGTTTTAAATGATGGGACAGTTGAACCTGTGAGTCAATGTCTGAAGTTGGAGAGTGCATGGGAAGGTGACAAACATGAGCCACTTTGAGTAGTGCTTGCCTTGCGCTTAATGCAGGGAAGGTAACAGCCACCAAGGTCAGGTCTGCTTTCCCCGTATTGCCATCAAGGTGGAAACTGTCAGTTAGATTTTCACTGGTTGTACATATGTATTTAAGTGACTTTACAGTGATAATGGCCGAAACATGAGTCCCAGTTGCTGTCCATTTAAGTAGCTGTTTTCTAACTGAAAGCTTAAAAATCCAATGACCTTTTATACTTGCAGCAACAGCTGTATTATCCTGCCAATATCTTCTCTCCCATGAACACCATGCTCATTAGATGACATTAAGCATGATTGCCATAAAGGTGATGTAGCTGAGCTTTAAATGGTACCTGCATTGTCCTGTTAATACCTATTCCACAGCTACCCTGTAATTAAAGGCTTTATCAAGCCCTTTGAGAAATTCACTTACAAATAGAGTTAAAGAAATGTGAGTTGTTCCAAATTACTGTATTTTAACCCAGCAACTCAGCTGACTGCCAGAAAATAAAGCCAAAAATCTCAACCACTTTTTAGACCAGGAAATGAGATTAGCAACAATCAGATCACACTACTACTATGTTATTTTGAGAGACCATTAAAGGTACTGACCTAAACATCAATTACCCATCTGCCTCACATGCATACAAATAAGTGTCCTGAATCCCACAATTTGCAAAACACAGCTGGTGATCCTGATGGCTGAACAATACATTATGTTTAAGAAAAACCTCCAGAATTCACTTCCTTGCAGCAAAACAGAATAAAGTCTACATTTCCCACTCAAACAAAATGCTGCCATACCAAGAGCTATGAGACAGAGCTAAGCTCAGTAACTCTCTTCAACATGTCATCTGGGTAACAGTTAAGCTCACTTCCTACCCTTTCATAGCAAAGTCTTGCCATTTTAAGTGTGGCTAAAATAAATCCACAGCAAATCAACCCAATATAAACATGAGATATCACATTAAGAGAAATCACCTGAAGTCTACAAAGCTCCCATCTACAAATCAACTCACTGCCTAAGCCCTTGATTTTAAAAGTAGTGACAGACAGGTTGAATTATAGTGCTGAAGAATGCAGGCACACAGCACATTATATCCCCATTTTAACCTTTCCTAAAGGTAGTCCTAGGAAGGGCAGTAAACTTGGTTATTTCACTGAAGTATGCTGTACAGATTTAAAAGATTTATTTCTTTGTACCTCTATCGACATTCATTTTTAGTGTAATTAAACTGTTCTCATGGATCAACAAGCACAGATAACAACTGAAAGTAGAGTGAGAGCATCCATCAGCAATCTTCTTCATTAAGTGCATAACCAAATATTATTTGTTAGTCTGGAACACAAAAAGCATCTAAAGGATCTCATTTTGTTTGAAACCTGACAGGCAGCCAGAATATGTGACCTTCTGAGAGATGATGATATGCATCCTAAGCATGCAGGAGCAAACAAGTCAGTCCTTATTTGAGGTTAGTCCTTATTATGAGGTTTAAATCTAATCTAATTTCTACAGGTGAGGCTCTAATGAAAATATAAAATCAACAAAAATGGTAGCTGTTAGAATGAGACTCTTAATAATATAAGCACAAAAAAGAGTAAATCCAAAAGCTTTAACAAAAAAAAATATCTAAATAGTCTGGATGTGTATAACCAAATCTGATTTCCAAGTTTTGTTGACAGTTCTTTAAAATTATCATATATTCAGGAAATTAAATTGGAAGTATCATTTAGGAAGCAGAATAATAAGAGTAGAGAGAGAGAAAGTAATTTTTGGTTTTTTTAATCCACCCCCTTGATATGTTAACTTATTTTTTCTGTGTTGCTTAAAATATTAGGAGTTGCTGCAACACAAAAATCTACTTCTATACTAACAACCAAACTCCCACTCCCAAACCAATAACAAAATTACTCCTAAATACATAGTGGACATTTTTCTCAGGGAAAGAATGATGTCTGAGTTAGCTCACCTACCAAATTTTTTAGTCTTTAGAGAATCTGAATTTCAGCTTTGTTATTCTCTTCTGATTTTCTCCCTGTATTAAACCAGCTCTTGCACAGAGCTATCTTAAAGGTCTGTGTATAAAAAATTAAAAAACCCATAAAACAACAACAAAAAAAACCTCCACACTGTACAAATCCTGCAAGAATAGCCTCTCTACCTGGGATAGTAACACTGGAATCAGCAGGGAAAGCACAAAGTATCACAGCTACACAATACATAGACTGAGCGACAACGTCCATTTAGTAAAGCCTGTGATTGTTCTATTTCTTCACAAAAACATTTTTACATTTCAGTAAATTCTAGAACAGCAATATTTAAGTTTTCAGACAATCTTGGCCGAAAAGATACATATTTTAGATCAACTTGCATATTTTTTACACTTGAGTACTAGCAGAATTTAAAGCATTACCACCATTGGTATCAACAAACACTGTATGCTTAAATCACACAAAGAGTAATGGGACTATTTCCCTTAGCTTCCATTATTCAACACTTTAACTGATAAAAATGTCCCTATTCTATTGCCCCTACAAGAATAACTATACTAGATAAGAGATTATTCAAGTTTTAGAAGTATCAAGAAGAGGCATCCTATTCTGTTACATCATCTGAAGACATTCACACTTTAGCTGTGAATAACATGGAGGCCAAGACAAGGTTAGGACAATGAACTACCATCGACTCATTAATGGCTGTGCATCACATGTGCAAGCCTGTTCTCAACAAACAGTGGCAGAAATGGGTATTCAATTTTTCAAGATGACTGGAAGCTTCATATTCCGGCGGTAAAAAGAGTCTCAGTTCTCAGTATATCTTACATTTCTAATTATCATAAAAAATGTTTTTCTGCTTTTCTGAAAAAGAGAAATATAGCTGACAGGGTAATCCCAATGGGCAATACAATTACTTGTGTTGGTCCTCTTCTCCTTAACAGTTGCTCATTAAGAGACTTATGTTAGTGAAAATTGTGTCAACATTTTCCCTAATAAAAAGCAGCAGCTTTCCAGTCACTGACCATTTTGCCATTTCCAGCTGAAAGAAAAAACATTTAAAAGTCTGTATTGTCTGCAAGGGATGCAGAGAGTGAATGACCTGTTTATTCTTGCACGTCTGCTTTCAAGGTTTATCAGTTGGTCCATGTACGAAGGGGGAAAAAAAGTCAAAACATGCAAGGAAATCACAAAGAGAACACAAGAGAGGAGCTTATCTGCTTACATATACTGTGACCAAACTGTACAACTGGAGCAAAGAGGGATGCATAGAATATGGGGTATTGACCCCATTGCCTTCCTCACACCCAACACAGGAGCCAGTCTGGACAGAAGATGGCCAATGGCTAGGTGGGCTGAAGATCTGGCTCTGCTCCCTTCTTATATTGTATATAGATCACCGACAATATCTCCCACAGGGTAACATGCATTGGCAGTCTCCGCAACAGCTCTGTGAAGGTAACTTACAGGACACATCCTGTGCCTCTACAGTGACCAGTCTTCTGCAATCAAAGAACACATGGAACCCAAAGCCATGTGTTCCCATGTGGCTCACACCACAGGGCTGCCACACTGAGTTACGGGGAAGAAAGCCTCAAAGAGTTTGGGTTCTGCCTCACATCTCTGCACAGCCCCAGATGAGTCTGTTAACTGGTCTGGGTTACAGTTCACTGCATACCACTTAGAAATTGTAAGAAAATTGTACCAAAATGCTTGGATGGAAGGTGCCACAGACAAGCTGATAATGGCAGTCAGCAACAAGTAGAGATGCTCCAGGTTTCCTGTCACAGGACCTCACATGCTTCTCCCTTCAGTGTGGGGACTTACGGAGAATGCAACAAAAGGCTATCCAAAGTTCCGTTTCTTTGCACTTGTTTATTTTAATTTTTTATCATCTTTTTCAGCATTTTTGTCCCCTGCTCTAGATACTTTCAGCTGAGGATGTATTACTCAAATATATAGAATCATAGAATGGTTTGGGTTGGAAGGGGCCCTTAAGATCATCCAGTTCCAACCTCCCTGCCATCAGGGGAGACACCTTCCACTAGATCAGGTTGCTCAAAGCCTCATCCAACCTGGCCTTGAACACTTCCAGGGAGGGGGCATCCACAGCTTCTCTGGGCAACCTGTGCCAGTGTCTCACCACCCTCACAGTGAAGAATTTCTTCCTAATAGCTAATCTAAACCTACCCTCTTCCAGTTTAAAGCCATGACCCCTTGTTCTATCACTACCTGCCCTTGTAAAAAGTCCCTCCCAGTCTTCCTCTAGCCCCTTCAGATACAGGAAGGCAGCTGTAAGATCTCCCCAGAGCCTTCTCTTCTTCAGGCTGAACAGCCCCAACTCTCTCAGCCTGTCCTCATAGGAGAGGTGCTCCAGCCCTCGGATCATTCTCGTGGCCTCCTCCGGACTTGTTCTAACTGGTCCATGTCTCTCTTGTGTTGGGGGCTCCAGAACTGGACGCAGTACTCCAGGTGGGGCCTTACGAGAGCAGAGCAGAGGGGCAGAATCACCTCCCCCGACCTGCCAGCCACACTTCTTTTGATGTAGCCCAGGATACGGTTGGCCTTCTGGGCTGCAAGTGCACGTTGCCAGCTCATCTTGAGCTTCTTGTCCACCACCACCACCCCCAAGCCCTTCTCTTCAGAGCTGGTCTCAATCCACTCATCACCCAGTCTGTATTTATGTTTGGGTCTTCATCAACCCAGGTGCAGGACCTTGTATTTGGCCTTGTTGAGCTTCATGAGGTCTTCACTCAGATGTTGAGCTGTTGACCACAACTCTGAGTGTGACCACTCTGTCAATTCCTTATCCACTGAGCAGTCCGTCCATCAAACCCACATGTCTCCAACTTAGAGACAAGGATGTCATGCGTAAATAAAGCATAAAACATAAAGCTGTATTCTGCCACTATTACTGATATTAAACAATGCCATGTAACACACTATTCTTCCTCTATGGTCTTATTTAGTACGAACAAAGGAAATAAAACCCAACCCACAGAATTTAGTAGATTATTTTCTTTCAAAATTTTTTTCAAGCTTACCTATACAATTTTCTGTAAGGAATATAATTTATCAATACAGTACAATTACTCCACAGAGAGACACCAAGGGGTAAGGAAAAGCAAGAAAGTAAATAAAAATAACTCAAGCAGGATACATATAGATCTCACCCTGCAACTCCTTCCATACATAAAAACACACAGCCACAGATGTCAACATATACTATACAATATTACCAGCCTATTGGTACAAATATGCAATTATTGATTTTAAAAACTGATATATCTGTACGTTTGCTTTTATGACCAGTTAACACCTAACTGAACTTAATTTTAATACAAAACCAAGTCTGGTTCTCCAGATGTGCACAGAAGTATTTAACATAACTCTAGTACAACAGTGGCCTTATCAAGCTCTCCAGCATGCTTCCCCATCTTCCTCTGTGCTTCTCAGATGCAGCTCTCATTGCCACCACTCTCCTCTTAAACTTCCCAAGTCACCAAAACAGCTCAGAGATGGCCCTATGTTATGTTGCTGCACAGTTGTGCAGACAGAGGTGTCATCTATATATCACCTGCTGACAGCTCAGCAGATTCACACCACTCTCCTTTCTAACTAACTTGGGAAAAACACTAGGTTACTTCAGAAAAAAGATTCAGTGTGGTAATGACTACTAATATTTAACAAGGAACTGAGTATTTGTACCTATATTCTTAAAACCAGTTTCACTTTTAACAATCAGTTTCTACTTGAAGCTCTAAGCATCCATTCTTAAAGAAGAAGCAGTTCCAACTATGACAATGAAGCTTTTGTGCCTATTTGGCAGTTAATTTGCTGCAAAGACGTATGCACAGATATTTTACCTTCTTTAGCAAAACAACCAGCTGCTCCATCTATTCATTCAACCTCCAGTTTAGCATCATTGCCTTTCTAACACTTCTACCACTGAATTAACCGGCCTCTTTAGTCCTCAGAAATGCATTTACAAAGCTTCTCATCAAAGTATCACCCAAAATACTATTATTAGCTTAGCTTTAATATAGCACAGAAATTAAGAATGGCTGCAGCTAGAAAAAGCCTATGTAGATGTTACTCATCTGAGAGCTTCAGGCTTATTCTCAACATGTTAAATAACTCAAAAATGACTCAGCCAGCTATTCACTGACATGAACCCCTGCATAGCTGAGTAAGTAATGTTAAGGGCCTGTAAATGGAAGGAAATCCTATTATGAATGCCAGGAGGGGCATCAGTCTTTTCTTCCAAGCCACTGCTCCTTATGAATGAGGGGAACAGCACTAAGACCCAAACACAAAGCCTGATCTCCAGCAGCTACAGTAAAGCCACACATTCTTCCAAGTTCGGGACATCTGGGGGAAAAGCTCGGAAAGATTTGGGAGCTGCTGAAATACAGAAGTTTTTAGAGGTTTAAATGTCAAAACATCTACCTTAACAGAAACTTCACAGAAACTATACTGTCTAAACAACACCTAGCTGTTCAAGCTTCTTACAGTTTTTGGCTTTTTAATTTGCTTCTGCCATTTTATGTCTTCAGGTCCCATTTTATGCCTTCAGGCCCCAACAACACCAATGCAGTTGGCCAGCCTGTAGCCAAGTGGGGAGAAGTTGGGCTCTACAGCCCTGGGTCTACAGCTGAATCATCCACACCAAAGGTTATCTTTTATAAAGACAAGTAAATTGTATTCCTGGGATTTCTCCATCTGCTATGCTGCCTTCTGCTGGCTAGAACACATCCAGAAACCCAGCAGATGCCTTACATGTCTCCAAATAGAACAAAAAAAAAAAAAAAAAGGGGGAGTAAACGGATACAAAAAGAGAAACTTTTAGTCACCACAAAATGTCCTGCCAAAGAACACTTGGCAATTACTGTTATTGAGGTGCATATAAGCGTAAGCAGATCCTTTCTGTCATTCCAGTGACTGAGGAGAGGGAGGAAAAAGGGGATGAAGGAGGTCTTGCAGAAGAGAATATCCTTGCAGAAATGGCAGCTAGTCTGGGCTAAGCAGAAAATGCTAGCCCAAACTCAGCATCAAAGCTAACTCGCCATTCAAAAGCAAGGGAATTGGATTCCATCCTGGTTTAAATTGGCACAGATCCTTTGCTTCCACATTTCAATTACACCATTTTCTGTGATTAGGACTTTGGGCCATTATTTCTGTCCTTTCAAAAAAAAAAAAAAAAAAAAAAGGACTGAACTAAGCTGAGAGTAATTATATTGGTATTATTATATGTATATATATGTTAATGCAAATTGGGCAATGGGTTAAGTTTTAACTGAGATATACTTATTGAAGAAAATTAAAGCAATATAAAAACATCTGATAATACACAAATTAGTAAGAATAAATGTCTCACTTCTCATGCTGATTGCTTCTGGAGTTAATGAAGAATCTTTTCTCCTCTCAACTGTCCTGAAGGGTTTGCATTTTCCTCCCTTCTTTGAATCCCTTTAAGGTATTGCTATAATGAACATTTGTCCCAGAGACTGCTGGACAGATTCAGGACATTTCAGCTATCCTTTCCATGTGACAACTACTAAATTTCATCAGAAGAGCTCACGTGAGCACCACTGCAACACTTTCTGGACTGAACCACAATTCAGTGACGTGTTAAAAATGGGAATGTTGCAGTTCATTCCCTCCGTAGCTTCTGCCATCTCAGGAGGGCAGATATCAGCCCTTTAACACAGCATTTACCTGTAGGCCACCAAACTGGCCTTTGTATTACTTTTCTCATTAACTGTAGAAAGAGACAGTTGCCCATACAGCCCAGGGAAAGTCATACCTCTTTACAGATTCATTTGGCCAAAAAAAAAAAAAAAGTATCTTCAGAGGATTACATGTATTATAATGACTTCTATTTCTCTGTCACAAGCAGCCTGACAGAGGCTTTTCCTCTTTACAGAAATCACAAAACACTGACTACATATTCTCTTAAAATAACTCTACCCTTGGCTCTTGCAACAAGAATTTCATTCTTCCGGTGCTCACACACAGCCTGAGCTTTATTGACACCAGTAAAGAGTATTTCATTTCAATGATACCCAAATCATACTGAAGATCATTCATGTAACTGAAAATAAATCACATCCATGGTCTCTGACATACTATATATTTTGGTGTAACTTACATGAAGTAACGTCAGAAGACATCATCTCTGGACAAGAGACTCTCAGATTACTCCCCGTTTACCACTAGAGGCCAGCAGTTCACGTGATGCTGCTACACGGAGGAGTACTTAGCCACCTGAAAGTAATCCTGCTCCCTCTTCCACCTGCTAAACCATATTAGCATAGGCTAGAAATGCACACATTCCTATCCCACACATATGGAATAGCACCCCTTGGTCATAACGGATACTATACATTGGGAGAGAGAAGTAACTTAGGCAGTCATAAATTTAAAAAAAATAATAATAATTTTTAAAGAAAATGATAAAACTACTGCAACAAGGGAAAAGGACAAAAAAACCAAAACTAAAACCAACACCGATTAAAAAAATAACCAAAACACAAACAACAAGCTTTTTTTCACTGAAAGCTATCAGTTTATAAGATACTAATTTTTTCAAAATTTTAATGCTGTCTCTGAAACTACTATCTATGGCTTGAGAGACACATAATTTAACATTTGGCTGCCCTTCCCTCTAGCTGTAACAGGCTGCATAAGAAGCAAACACAAAATGGATTTGATATCTCATTCTAACACATCCACTTGGAGACAATTTCTACTTTAGAAAATGGCAAGCAGTAATCATCTGAAAAAATGTCTCAGTTTAGACATCAAAAAAAGTAAAAATGTAAAAAGTTCTTTAGTGTCTATTTATTTACTTTTATTTCTTTTGAAGACTTTTACTTCTACCTGTAGGAGTAAGCAACGGCCACTAAACAGCACCTGGAATACAGAGGTGTAATTTGATGAAAAAACATCAAATTACACAGACACTGCATTATTGTAGACAGATATTGAAAACTGCAGTTTTGGACAGAAGCAGCTTAGCATTTTTTTCAGGTCCCTCTGGACTTAGATAGCACTTATCTCCTAGAAATTTTATAATGTAAAAGCACTGCAAGAAAATTACTTAAAGCAATTAAAATACTCATTAAAAACTTTATCCAATATTAAAAAAAAATAAAACAAACCAACAAACAACTAATTTCTAGAGCAGATGAATCTGTCTAAAAGGAGAAAGTTGCAGACATAGTTCTACTAAGCAGCAAGCAACCTGGAAAAGAGGAGTCCAACAATTTCTTTGTTTCCACCTACCTGCAAACCAGGGGCTAAGACCATGATGCAGATACTTGTCACATGTGAACATCTTCAACACAATTCAATGCAGCTTCTTGAAAATGAGACCTCCTTGCAAGCACTTTTACATTTTTAACTTATGAAGTGAAAAACATATCCCATGTATTTCTTCCTACCTCAGGGAGGTTCAATATCACCAATATCTGGTACACCTCCACCAGGCACCCAGCTGGCACACTGAGCAATTCAAGAGCTGGGAAGCACAGAGGTGGCAAAAGGTAAAATTCAGGAGACTCTTCAAAATCCAAGAGAGGAATCTCTAAGACTAAAACCAGATATTTGCACCATCTCACAATAAGCAAACAAGCACAGCACTTGGGGAAGACAGCAACCACAATACTGCACATCAGCCTCACAAAAGCCCCAACTATCAGACCCTCAGACTCATATAAGGAGCAGAGCTCCCTGGAACACAATGCAATTGCAACAATTTATACCAGCTGCAAATCTAGCACATGGGGGGTTTTTAACTCTCTATTAACAGCTGGTATAATTCTGTTAAAACTGTGCCTTAGCACAGTTCAGCTGCAGGTCAGTCTGTTTCAAAGAAAGCAAAGATGATAATTTTGGTGAAATGGTTGTCTAAAATGCAATAAAATACTCATTAGGAAACTCAGGATGTTTCTACCTGCAAGAACATTTATTTACCATTTTATTGGGATCTTCAACTCCTTTCCATTTGAGGGTGTATTTGTGTGTTTGAAGCTTTTCCTCAGTTTCAGAAGTCATTAAACAGGTTTCAGGACAGCGGAGAATCAAGCCCCAAAGCTATCTAAATTATTTGGAAAAAAAAAAAAAAAAGCACCTAAGAGAAGGCAATTCCAGCTGTTCAGCAGCATTGAATCCTTCCCTCATTTTTTTCATGGATTTTCAAGGGATATTAGGTTTGCAGACCCAGAAAGAGGGAGGGTAAAGCTACTACATTTACAAAACAATTTATGCAAGCTGATGAAGAGTTTCTTGCAGTAGTAACAACTGAAGTGCAGGAGAGGAGATAGCAAAGACAGGGCTGAAAAATGGAGTGTTGTTATCAACAAAGCTTTGTCAGTTCATGTCAATAGAGAATCTGTGCTCTAGAAAAAAGAAAACAGGGAGGGAATGGCTATAATTCCCTAGCAGGCAGTCAAATTAAAGAAGGACATACCTCTAACAGAGCTATTTAAAAAGTACTTCAGTAAGTACACCTTAGTCCACTAATTGCAGCATTCTTACAGTAGTAAGTAGATTACTAAAAAGCAACAGCAATTCTGGGGAAAACATTATTACAGGAATGGAAGTTCTCATCTGAATGTTTTTTGTTATTTAGCACATATTTTCCAAGTTGTATGTGACTTGCATTTTCAAAGAGGCTTTACAAACCCAGGGAGAAAAAGGCAGTTTGAGAAGCTTGTCCATTAACATGTAGCACGGTGGTTTGCAGATATCCAGATAGGCTTGATTAAATGAATTCATTACCCTCAGCTCCAAGACTTTAACTATCAGGTTTTTTTGACTGGCATTTTGTTTGCACAAGAGGCCCAACACTTACGCTAAGCCCAGAGTTTTTAAGTGTAGTGGAGACTTAAGACTCTCAAAACGTAAGACTGATGTGTCTGTCAATGTACAAGAAAAGAGCACATTAGCTGTAGAGCCAACACCACATAACGCATCTCATCGTTCCTAGCACAGTCTTGGAAACAACAAAAAGTATATTTGTATTGAGAAACAGATTAAAATCAGTGATAGTGTAAGTCAGTTGGATGTACTATGATACCTTCATTTTGTAGGATTAGTATGCTATATTGAGACAGTTTATATCTTTTTTTAAGGTAGCACACTCAGTCGTCACTATTTACCCTTTCAAAATCACAAAACATTTGTTTCCCATTATGGTCCCTACTCTGAAGACCGCAATGACAGGCTCAGATCATAAAAAGTGTGTTTCTCCTACACTGAAGAAAGTCCACCAGCTCACAGCAGTGTGGGAGAAGAAAGAGATCTGAAGAGATCTGAACCCTGCCCTGTGACACATGGAAACTGACAGGTGTGGTTGAATATTGCTGCTAGAAAATATAGTACGCTGAGCAATTATGAACTCGCTGTTTGTCTCAGGAAAAAGAGAATTGTGTAATCAGTAAATCTAGCTGAGTTTTATTGATCGAGCCAGCAATGCTGCCTCTTCAGAAACCTGATGAAAATGCCAACACAAAGTCCATCAATAGGTGCTCTACTGTTTACTGGGAGAGCTGAAAGGGGTCACCAAAAGTGCTGTAGAGAACATACTTTGCCCATAGGTACACTACTGATTCTCACAGCTTGTCTGCTTTAAAAAAACTTCAGAAAAAAAAAAAAAAAAAAAAATCCTATAGCAGTCTATCTCCAATACCCTGGGTGAACAGCCGAAGACCCAGCAGTTCATGCACTAACAGTGCGGACACATACCTAAGAAACTAAAGGTTGAGAATGTGGTCTATTAATTGCAATGCAATCAGCACTCTGCACGCTGTCTCTAATGCTGTCACACATGGGGTGTGACCTGTCTCAATGGACTCTATCTTTCTCTGTCTCTTTTTCCATGAAAAATTGCATTCCATCCCCTCACTCTCAGTTTTGCCAGAGGTTAGACAAAGCTGTAGCATGCTTTGATGTCTTTGTATGCACAACCTAAAATTAAATGTATAAACCAGTTTACCCAGATAGCCATTATCTAAACAAAATTAGGTGGAAGAGGTGAAAAAAAGCATCAATAAACAGCAACGTATGTAATGTAAAGAAAAATAAAAGAATGTGAAGAAGAGAGGACCACTCTGGAATGGGGTGAATACTCCATGGGCACACTACAGCTTTCTGTTTTGCCAGTGAACTTAGTACAAAGGCGCTTGTAAACCTCTTGCTTAAAGGGAAACCATAACTAATGACATCTGCCACAGGAACTGATCAGCATTCACTGAATTGCAAAACACAGCTTCAGACACCCTTCACTCCCACACAATAGATCACCAGTGCCTCTTGGGTTCAGCTGGTCTCCAATGCTCCACTTTGACTTCAAAACAGGGAGGTTGTTAAGTGACAAGTCAGCCAAGCGACAAAAGAACGAATATCAATATACACAAAGCAACAAAACCAAGTGAACTTGGGTCATCTTGCTTACAACAGCATGGTTTTCCATCCCTGGTGAATTTGGGATGCTCTCAGACTAACAAGACATCGATTCTTGTCTCATTTGGGCTGCATGGGGCACAACAGGAGCAATCTTTTGTCCCATCATGGGAAGGGGAGGAAGGAAATGCTCAGTCTTGAAAAGTCTAGTTGAGATACTTACAAAAGGGAAATGATACCAAGGAAATGAGATATAAATGTTTAAAATGGGGTCTGTGGCCAACTGGAGCATCGAACCAACACATTTTTGTATCGTGAGCAGTGAGAAATTGGTGACTTCAAGACTCAGAGGATCTATTTCACGGATTTATTCTGCATGCTTCAGAGCATTTTCCTCTCTCATGGTGTCTTTAACTCTACAATATATAACCAGATTGTATACATAAATGTCACAATTCATACTGCTTGTCTTATCCGAAAAAGAGTCTTAAGCAGTTTTGAATTTAAGTTAAACAACTAGACATGTAAAATAAAAATATACTAAGTAAATCACAACCTCTGACTGGAAGAACTGTGGAACTGCATTCTGAGCACGTGTGGCACTTGGTAACCACAGCAGCTCCACAGACCTCAGGTAGTCACCACTCCGGCCTCCTACTCAAGCAGACCAGCCTAGGAGCTGACTGATGAGATTAGCAGAACAGCTAACTCAGGTTGAAAATGTTTGTGAAAATTTTGCGGTGGGAGGAAAGAAGAGGGTCCCAGATGCCCTGTGGGGAGGCCACAGTTGGGGCTGACCCCCTTAACCATGGCTTCATTACCATGAATGTGTCTGGCAATCTGTGTCCCTGCCCCAGTGGCCACAGGATCCCCCTTTGCTCCCAGCTCCCCATCCCACAGGGAGCAGCTGCCCCACGCTGCGCCCTGACACTAAGTACCGAAGCTAGAATAAATTTCTAAGACTTCCTTAAGCCAAGGCTGTCACTCTGTATGGTGGAAATAAGAACAAAGTAGCACTGTGTAGAATTAATATTATTATAAGGGTTAAAAGGACGACAGTATAACTACAGTAAGTAAGCAAGTGGCTTTCTCAAACCTGCGTGCAAAGGTGATAACAATGTCTCTTGTTTGAGATCTAACAAAAGTTTCAAAGTGAAAGAATTGCTTTTTAAAAAGTAATTTTAAAAATATATTGTAAAATAAGTTACTAGTGTATAGAAGTTATTTTAAATACTGCAAAGAACTTAAAGTAGCTGGAGTTTGATTCATCAACATTAGACAATACATGCTGTGATGCAGAACTACATCTCTGTTTACTGATTCACATTAGTAATTTACTCAAAGGTAATAAAATAAACTTTTATTTTGCAGTTTGGTTATATTACCAGACCAGTAAGAAGCAGGTAGATGTGTTCCAGGCTTTCAGGGCCAAGGTATCTAGTCTACTTATATATGGCATTTATGAATTACCTAACAATATAAATAAAACTGATAATAAATATCTTTATAAGAAACTTATTTCAATTATTGAGCAAATATCACATTCATAGAAAAACAGTTGCATTTCTGTAACAGGCAGCTTTAATGAGTCTATTTCCATAAAAATGCTTGATTTTCAGCTTCAAACCACACCAGCGCCCTTCCTCAACTCCCTTGTTAGGCATCTTATTAAAAAGAAGTATTATGAAAAATATTCACTATTTTATTAATTTGAGTCTTATTCCAGGACTATTCCCTGATGTTAACCTGTTTCCCAGGAAATACTCTAGGGCATCCATTGCTGACAAACAGACATGTGCACCTCACCCGCTCCCCCCACCCCTCCCCATTTCAAAGAACATAGATTGATTTATGGACTGTGAAATGCTCTAATATTGCTCACAAAATCTCCTACCTTCGGTTGCAATGTTGCAATGTAAGTAAACAAAGAGTTACCTTCACAATACAGACTATTATTGCCATTTCCACAAGCGATGGAGATTTCATTTCTCTACTACACAGTGAAGAAACAGCCCAGAACTCTTCCGGAAGAGCCCCCACTGAACAGCCAACCAGGAATGTAACCACATGACAACACTCCTTAAATTACTCAAAAAAAAAAAAAAAAAAAAAAAGACAACACCTTTGCTCAGTCATTTCTATGGTTATTACATATACTAATATATTTGAAGATTTAACATTGGCCTGATTCACAAGCAATACAGGAGGGACAGATTAAAGCAAGAGCTCTGCCAGGTCTGCTCTGGTCTGGCTTGGGTTCTTTTCTGGAGTGTGCAGTTGCTTTCAGAGCAATGAATTGCCCATCACTGCTGAAGATGTTGCTTCAGGAAAAACCACAGTACTTTTATTCCTTTTATCTCAGCTGAGGTCACCCTGAAAGCTATGCTGAAGAAACAAAACAAAAGCACATCTGATGTACTAAGACAAGCTACTGAGAGGGAAAAGCCCCACAAGCCTGAAACAAAGCCTCCAGCAAAAGATTTTTGTGTACCCTGTGGCACACGCAGCCATCAGCAATTTATGACTTTAAAGAAATAGCTAAGGGAAGGCTCCAGATAAACTGCATTTTGCTACAAACCAGTGACTTAATTTGCTTGGAAAATAGCTACTCTTCTCATTTATAAATTAAGATGTGGCGTGGTTCCTGTCCTGATCCTCTGACGAAGACTAATTTTTGTGCATTCCATTTTATTCCCCAGTTCCCAAATGCAATCGTGCAAATGCTTAACCTTATGTACTGAATGAAGTCAATGGCACCATCCACACGCTTAATGCCAAACATAAACAGTTTAAACTTCTGCTGAAGCAGAACACAGAAACCAACCAGAAATTCCGGTCTCATTCTTAAGTTTTGACGGAACTCCAACTGATGCTGGACATGGCAGGCTGAGGGGACTGTTAAGGAGACTGTCCTTAATAACCTTCTTGGAGATGCAAAATAATATAGCAGCAGAACAGAGATAGGAGCCCAGGATTTGTAGCTCCTCTTCATTCCAGATTGAATCTACCTTCTCAGACTTATATGCTAACAGAGTCGTTTGTTAAGCTGTTTCGGTACTGATCCACACATGCGAATGCGTATCTTACTCCAGACCTTTGTTGAAGCTGCTTGAATTAAGCTTCATCTACATGGCATGAGAAGCAGAGAGTAACAAAAAAGAATCACAAGTTCCTTAAGCTAAATTCTTACTGATTTTACAGGACCCTTGAAAAGCTGAAAACCAATTAAGACAAGACATGCACAGATGCTACATAAGCAGTATATGTTTAATGAGAGAACTCTTAAAAATTTGTATTAGCCCATTTTTACAATTTAAATGTATGAAAACACATAGTGCAGTCTGTTTGTATGTGCTGTATAAAGCTATCTGACACACAAATACAACTTTCTGAGGCAATAAACAGTGATCATTTCCAGAGAAGCCGATGAGAAGAGGTGCTGCCCAGCACCTGTGGGAGATGAGGCTCATGATCCATGGGATCATTTCCCTGGAGCTCCAAGGGCCTCTCAGAATTTTTTCCAGGGCTTTCTAACTCAAACCTAAAGTAAGCATATGTCTTTTCTAAACAGTGAAGCTTGGTCTGAGAAGGTAATGGGTAAGGAGTGCTAAGTAGGACCCTTTCATTAGCAGTGGGTATAAGACAGAACCCCGTTACACAATGCAATGATGTATCACAGCAACAGTGTACAAGCAGGCTTGAAATATCCAAATACAAAGCAAGTTTACACTATAGCTGAACTTAATATTCCTAAGCAAGCAAAGATTTTTGAAAATTAAATTTACAGCCATTTTAAAATATAGTTTTCCAATAGACAAGCCCAAACTTGCAACCTTAGCACAAGCAAAAGATCACTGCATTTTAGTACAAATACTTGTTCGTAACTAACTGAATACCAGCAGCTCTTCTCCCCTTTTACTGAAAAATCAATTGTTTGCTGAGGAAAAACATTTGCAAGGAAAACATTTGAATCCCTATTAAGAAAAATGCAGAGCATTTCACTTTCATAGAAAAATGTGGGCAAATTGGTCTATTCCTTGTGAAGATTTATAAATCAGCTAGAGATTGTTGTCAGACCAGGCTTAAAACAATTTTACCACACTTAGAGGCTCAGGAATGCTTTTGTTTGAGCACAGAACTTTTCTAAACACATTGCAGCTCTGCTAACAGCCACCAGCCCTCAAGTGGAAGCCCTTGGAGAGGTATTACCCTGAAAGCCATTTATCTTTTACTTCAATTTGCAAGCAAACACCAACACAGAAAGCCATTAGAGAACAAGTGCTCTCTGGATGCTGAAAATCAATGGAGGAAAATTAAAAATCAACAAAGCTCTCACATGCAGCCTCCTAAATGAAATGGCCTGTGATCCAGTCAATCCTTGTTAAGAGCAGAGTAAAATAAATTCTTAATCAAGGATGAGTTCTAGTGACACTTCTTATCATATCTACATTGCATATCATTCATCTCCAGCTATATTATGTGTCACAAGGACATAAACTGATAATGAAGATACTCATAGTGCATAGAACAATTAAGAAACTATTTTCAACACTCAAGTTCTAGTGGCAGACAAAAGGTTTAGGCTCCAAGAAGGGGGATGACAGGTGAATGAAGTGACACAAGTAAATATAGCAGAAGTTTTGTACAGTATTTTCACTTATATCCTGATGAGCAAATCCACCTAATGTACTTTTTTTTTTTATTGTTATTTTTTAACAGTATTAAGCTTGTTACCAATCTCTATGTCAGCTCATAAAGCAGCACTGGGAACAACACACTGCCTGTGATGCTCTTCCATGCTGCTCGCAGCCACGGAAAAGTTAAAAAAAAAAAAAAAAAGAAAAGAAAAGTAAAAATATTGAAAAGATTTGTCTATGCTGTCTTACCAACTAATTGCTATCACTCATGAACTAGTCTAACCACTGCCCCTGAGAATATGACCAAGTATTGACAGAAAGATGTCAAAAGAAGGCAAGGTCAGTCTTTCCACTTTTGGTCATAATTTCTCAACATGGCAAGAAGACAAAAGATAAAGATTTTTCCTTAAATCCTTCTTAATTTCCATTATAAACATGACTTTTGTGAGGAAAAAGGAATTCTGAGGTGAAAAATCATCAGAAATTAGAAGCCCCACATCTAAGGCATCTCTTCCCATGTTCAGCACGCACTAGTACTTATAAATTAATGCAAAAGATATGGAAGGAAACTAAGCACAGTAGGTTTGATTGAGATCAAGGAAAGTGTAAAGAGGTCTCTAAGTTTTCTACCTTTTTACCTGATGTTGCAATTGCTTCTAAATCGATGTTCAAGACTACTGCATGACACTATGACAAGAGTCAATTGGTTCACAATAGCACTAGGCAGACATGTTCAAGTGATGATGTTCTTAATTATCCAGTCTGAGCCTAGGACATCAACATGGTTACAGATTTCTCCATTAATGAATGCATCATGGTCCCAGCTGCCGCTCTTCCAGAGAACCATCCACAGTTTGGTGTTGTGGAACCAACCTCTGCTTCCAACCTCAGACAGCCAAATGTGGACAAAACATGGTTTCTTTGTGCTTCCAGAGAAGAATCAGCAGTTGAGGCTCTGCTACGAAACATCTTTACCACACACCTTTTACTTAAGACAGCATAATGGAATTGCAGATCCAACCAAAGCATGCAACCCTCTGCATAATTGACTGTTACCTCTTTTGATCAGGCTGTTTTCCCCAGCAGCAAATGAAGTCCCTCATCCTTGCCTAGCACTAGTGATGAAATTGCTCGGCCTTTTAGAAAACATATGGTCTTTGAAAAACATTTCACACACCTTTCATCTTTATCTTGTAGAAGGACTATTTTCCACAGTGTCTGCAAGATGTTGGGCATAAAAAGCCTCTAATGGTTACTATCTCTTCTTTGTTGCTAGTGTGAGGGTGCTAAAAATGTGGGTATCACTGGTAACTCCTACCAAAAAAATTACAAACTTTAAACTACCCAAAGGGTTACACATAAAAGGCTTCTTACAATCATGAAGACAAATGGCATGGCATATCTGAACATAAATACAACAAATTTAGGACTCCATCAGTAGAACTGACTCTTCGGGATATTTGTTTGGAAGTCAAAGTGTTCTCTAAAACGATAAAAATAAAAATTGACAATTTATTTTTTCCAGAATAAAGACAGGTTTCATAGTTCTTCCCTCTGGTGGCTAACTCAGTAAATCTCAGGTGACAAACTTGGTAATTTTTTAATAGCTAAGAGAATAGAAGCTAAAATACAAACTGTATATTTAACTTTTTGTTTTATTTTCACTTCTAAGGTTAAAATTTCAAGATGGTTGGGTGAGAGAGAGATAATAGCTCAGGGCATCTTTCTTTACTGTAAAGCTCAAGAAAACTTGTGAGAAATCACAGTGGATGTTCTCTGAGTAAAAAAGGCAAAGATAAAATGGCAGTTATCAAAATTTTGAATATGTTCTTTGCTCTTCCCTAGCAAGGCTCATTTAATTGCAACTTGACTCATCAGATGTTGTTTTAACACCTCTAGAGATGCATGAAGTTGATGTCTATGCTGCCCTGAAGATAAGAACATATTTTTCGAGGCTCTAGACTGCCAGCCACACTGCAGTGAAACACATGCTGTCCTGTTACTTCAGATAACAAACAGCTTCTCTATTGTTCAGTGATTCAGCCACACAAATAACTTTGTCTCTTGAGACTTTTGAAATGAGTGAGGTCTCTTCAAATAGGCATCAACTGCATTGTGTTTACTGGCTAATATACTTCCAATGCAGGGCTAGATTATTCCAACCAAGGCATGGCAACTGAGATGGCTTTTCTAAGTAGCAGCTGAGGCAATTGGTTGTGACTCTGCTATTCCCAATGGTAATCCTTATGGAAAGACTATAGATACTGCATATCCACCATTACATGTGATGAACAAATATTGACAATATACTGTATTCTGAAATAGTCAGTAATAACCTTATTCACATGAGATAACCTCATTTACAAACATATCCAGGATTACAAAGACATCTGGTGACACAGCTTTAGAAACCTGGAGTACTGACATCAGTCACCAACTCAACCCCTTGAGGCACCACTGCTCCCCGTATTGTCATTCCTTTGGCATGGAGAGCATTTAGTCTGGATCACAGGTTCTTCACACAGAACTAGTCTCATATAAAGAGGATCATGAGGGGATTAAGAACACCACAGCAACCATTATCACACTTTTTGTTTTCAATATTTGCAAGCCACCCATCACCATGGTACCTCAGTGTGAACGGGATTCACACCCTAAAGCTTGAGGAAGGGAAGAAGTGAATTTACATAAAGATTTGAGCAAAGTAATGCCAGTACACTTCTTTGTCCAAAGGAAAGAAACTATACATTAAAAAAGCAGTGCATCATTTTGAGGTGATTCTCGACCAAAATTGCATCTGATGTGCAATTTTGCATGTGACATGCAACTCCCTGCCCAGTCATCCAGGCTGAGCTGAATGGTGCTGCTCTGAGGGTGAGGGTGCCAGGAAAAGCCTCCTCCAGGCTGATGTGCACCTGGAAGGATGGAAGGAGAAAAAAGGGAACTGGAATGGAAATAAGCTGGAAAGGAAAGCTGGAGGGAGAGACAGTTACACCAGGGAAACACTTTTTCAGAGCTTTCACACAAGCAAAGAGGGGAGAGACATACAGTTTCCAGCAGCCCAGCACTCCCAGAACTGACTGCTTTGCCTAGAGCCATAAGGAGTAAAAGTAAACCAGGTCACAGTGAAGCCAGACCTCCCCAGGTTATTATTGCAGTTCCCCTGTCTGGAAAATCAATACTCAAAACATAAGAAAGCCCAGATTGCAGCACTGTATACTCTTAAACAACCACCCTAGATGAAAGGTCATCAAGCTGAAGTATCCCTGATTACCATACAATATACTACAGCAGAGCTGGGCAAGCCTAAATTGGAGGTTTCCTCCTGATTTTGTGATTTCTTAAGAAATAAAAATAAGCTGGAAACTCAAACACTTCAGGTAAAAAGCACACTAACATCCTACTGTGCAGCCATCAACATATACTTACAAGATTAAAAAGTGAACTGAAAATTTATTATGCATTCTTATGTTATTCTTCACCTTTCTAAGATCTACTAGAAATGGCTACAGCCTTAAGAATACATATTTTTTTGAAATTTCTGGTAAAAACCTGTAGCCCAAACCACAGTAGATGCCATTGCCAGTTTACAACCACAGTATTCTCTGGAGATACTTTTGTCAGCTGAAGCTTATAAACCGACCTGCAGAGAAGGCAGAAAAGGGGACTCCTGGGTTCTGCCACCACATCACTTGGTAATTTTAAAATAAATGTATTTGCTAGCATGAACATTTTGAGATTTAGCCTTTCTTTGGTTTTCACCTGGGTGATATTTAGCTTGCATTTGTGAACATGGTTTAAATGCAGTGGCAGGTACCACAGTAGTATTAAGAAACAGCGAAGTGTCCAGCCTCAGCCACTGATAAGCTGCAGTAGATTCTCCAGTCTTATCATAGAATCACAGAATCATAGAATGGTTTGGGTTGGAAGGGACCTTAAAGATAATCTAGTTCCAACCCCCCTGCCATAAGCAGGGACACCTTCCACTAGACCAGGTTGCTCAAAGCCTCATCCAACCTGGCCTTAAACACTTCCAGGGAGGGGGCATCCACAGCTTCTCTGGGCAACCTGTGCCAGTGTCTCACCACCCTCACAGTGAAGAATTTCTTCCTAATATCTAATCTAAACCTACTCTCTTTAGGCTTAAAGCCATTTCCCCTTGTTATGTCATTAACTGCCCTTGTAAAAAGTCCCTCCCAGCCTTCCTGTAGGCCGCTTCAGGTACAGGAAGGCCGCTACAAGATCTCCCCAGAGCCGTCCCTTCTCGAGGCTGAACAGCCCCAACTCTCTCAGCCTGTCTCCAGCCCTCGGATCATTCTCGTGGCCTCCTCTGGACTCGTTCTAACTGGTCCATGTCTCTCTTGTGTTGGGGGCTCCAGAACTGGACACAGCACTCCAGGTGGAGCCTTACAAGAGCGGAGTACAGAGGGAGAATCACCTCCCTCGACCTGCTGGCCACACTTCTCTTGATGCAGCCCAGGATACGGTTGGCCTTCAGGGCTGCAAGCGCACATTGCCGGCTCATGTTGAGCTTGTCTTCTTGCAATGGTTTCACCAAAAAAGCGGACAAGAGAGACAGTAACAAACAACCACAAAAAACCCCTTTGTACTATCAAAATGTTCAAAAAAGATAAATAACTGGAAATTACCTAAATCATGGACTACTGAATACAGGAAAAAAATAAAATATAGCACAGTGACCTGCAGACTGTAGGTATCAGCCTAATGAATTTTCCTCTTAACATCTTAATTTAAAAAAAAAAGGGGGGGGGGGGGGGGGGGGGGGGGGGAGAAATAATCCTCTTATTAACAAATAAAAGAATCCCATGGAGAGAAAAATACATAAGTAAAGTAGAATACATTATAGCTTTGAGATAAACTCAGAGTTATAAATATTATGTAAGTCAAAAATTTACCAAATTTATCAGAGATAAAAATTTATAAGATTCTGGCACTTTACTGGCTATTAAAATGCTGGGCACTTTCAGAAAATATAAATTTTGTTTAAGAAAATGCTGAAGTGGCAAAGGTAATGCTTTCTAACACACATTTTAATTTTGGCAAGTTTCCCAATTCAAATATTAATTTTTATTAGGAGTATTTATAATTTTTATAAGTAAACTTTTGCATACTTTTGAAACACTACATTTAAGAGGGTCACAATTTAAACAAAATATTTCACTTAATCTTATCTGGTTTTCCTTATCTTGGCTCCATCAACTCTTTCCCAAGTTTTTTATTTTCATTTGAAAGTCAGGATACAATTTTTTCAGAAATTTTCAGAGTATTGATAAACATTTCTGACCTTATCTTAAACCAGCCATGTTTTTCATGGTAACTGGTTTATAGCAGAGAAGTGATAATAAAAAGTGAATTATATGAATTGTGCAGAAACACAGGGCCAATGTTTTCCAACAGAGTATCTAAAATTAAGGTCCTAGATGTAAATTCAGCTCCCTACTTTGTTTCCAAGTATAACTTTTTCAAGATGTAGTTTAAATTGCCTCTAAGACTTCAGAGAAGTTTTAAAACTTCTTTCATTATCATCACAGATTAGCTTTCTATAAAGTTATTAAGATACTTGACTCAGAAGACACATCCTTAGTCTTAGAAGAGATATTGATGAATATTTTATCAAATTCTGTGTATTCATCTATTTAATCTTCCAAAACAGTAACACAAAAAAGTTTAAAAATCTACTTGGTCCTTGCTTAAAGCTAATTATGATCTTACCATTGAAAATATTTCCCAAATTTCAGTCTTTCATTCTGGAAATATAAACCATTCTGATTTTTTTTTAAAAAAAAGCTTTCATATATTTGACTACTGATAATATTTATGGTACTGATGCACCTCCCACAAGCTCATACTCTCCCTTGAACTGGTAAAACTGTGTTTGATTTAAGTAATCTATTATTTTGTGGAGGGGAAAAAGAGTAGTTTTGTGCTTCAAGCTGAGAGGCTGTCTCAGATGTGTGACTTTTTAAATTTCTCACATTTCTTTCCCAAGCAAGTCGTCTTTCTGCTTCCACATCTGTAAAAGGGAAACCCTATAACCTCTTCAGAATTCCCAAAGCTATTAACAGGAGACATCAAATCATCTATGTGCATACAAAATTTTGAGATCTTATGGCAGAGTACAACTCACAAGTGGTTTTCACATGGTCTTACAATATACCAAGCAATATTAGAATGGAATATTACTACCTCCTGAATGGCACTTTATTCGGGAAAGGACAGTTTTATAGACTTTGCCTAAATCAAGTGAAAAGTTATGGCTGAACCTTGCAATAATATACAGCATGGGAGACTTTCAGAGGAAACTTTGGGCTTTGCAACTCCAAAGTGCAGCAGAAAACCTGTGTCCCCAATCTCTGCATAGCAGAGATGTAAAGAACAGAAGGCCAGGTCTCCTGCCCTTGTGTTGGAGCACCTTGCAGAGCTGAAAAGCATTTCTCGACCCTTCAACTGCAGTAAGAGAACCATTGCCTTTGCTGGAGCCCACAGGAAGAACAAAGTGCGAGACACTATTATTCTCCTAGACAGACTCAAGCCTTTAGCCAAATCCCTACCAATTTCTGCCTGCCTGCACTACATCACAAACAAACTTTAAAAGCCCTTTGTCCTGGTTTTCGCTAGGATAGGGTTAATTTTCTTCTTAGCAGCTAGAAAGCACACCCTTAAACACAGAAAATCCTATAAAGTGATGCAATGTTTGAAAAAATTAGTTGACAGGAATGGCTGAATGAAACAAACAGGACATATATTAGCACCAAAGAAGAATGACTCCAGTGCACCCAATACCTTAAATTGACATGAGATGTTTGCTTATTCCCAGGGACCCTGGTCCAATTCCTGTATTCATAGTTATACTGAAAGGATAGCTTTTTATGCAACTAGCAGTCATCTGGTTTTGGCACAAAACTTTACAAGATAAGCATTTCACAATCCCTCAGTGCTACCTGAGGCACTTCCCTCACCAGACCTTTCCACCAGATCTCCTTGTGTAGACTTAGAGTCTTCTAGAAAAGAATGAGAGCATTTTAAAGTAAAATCTGAAAGTCAATTCAATGTCCAGAGTGATAATCTTGTTTAGATTACTGAGAATAAGACTGTAAACCTATAAACTGTAGATCCAACAATTGCAGTAGAAATCAACCCTGTTCCATTTGGGGGAAGTAGATTAATTTCCTCATTTATGCGAGAATAGAAGTACTACCATCATATTCAAATCATTAGCTATGTCCTGAACCAGCCATGCCTGATAAATGCCAAACAATCTTGAAAAACATAGAAACATATTTATAACTATTATTTTCAGCATGCTACAAATATTAAAATGCTGTTCAGTACTGCAGGGATGTGACACAAAAAATATCTTATAAATATGCATTCCTCTCAAAATGGGATCATAAAAATACTTAGTGTTTATTTAGAGATCACAGGTGCTCTACAGACTTCAGTATTACTTTTTTAGGTTTATAAATAAGGAAACTAAACCAGATTAGTTCTGAACTTTTTGCAAAACCTTATAATCTGACCTCAAAGTAGACTGTCGAATCATTTCATGTCACAGTGTTTTTGCACAAGGCAAATGATATTACAAAGTGCAAGGCAAGGGAAGTCAGGCTTCAGCGAGGCTCAGGTTTGCTCAAGGTCATAGAAACTGAAGTCAAGTCTCCTGGCTAACAGCTCCCTGATTGAATCATCCTACTACCACTGTTGAAGAGATTCATTTTATGAATTATACTTAGAAATGTGTCAGCAGTCTTATTATCATCCCAAGAAAACTGATTTTTGAATAGAAACATAGATCATTAGCTACATTCTTCTAAATAATATTTTCTTTAGTAATTGTAACTATGAAAGAAAAAGGTTTAATATGGTCCAGAATCTACTTGTGAAGTGTAGAAAGGAGTCATGCTCAGAAATGGAAGAAAGAGAAGCAGGAAAACAAGAAAGTGTTGGAAAGAGATGAAGAGACAGAATGACAGAAAGAGGTAAAAAAGGGCTAGGAAAAATCATGATGAAACAAAGAGAGAAGATAAATACTTGTTAGACACAAAACAAAACAAGATAGCAGAAGATCCCTCCTCAAAGCCAAATCAGGAATTATAAAGAATACACCATTCATTTGCTAATAATCTTCTGCTATGAAGGAATGACAACAACCTAGTGCATCACTCCCACAGATGGAAAAAAATCTCTCTAGCATGAGCCTGAAACAGGTCACAATCAAGAAGGCTTCAGAGGTGGCTTAGTTAAGCATAAGAGATTTTAGTTCCCAGGAGTAAGAATCTTTCTCTGCCTGACAAAAACAAGTAGTGTGAAATGGGGGAAAAAAGTTTATGTTTGCATTAAAAAAGTTTATGTTTGCATTAATTTTTACAACTATATTCAAATAAATGGGTACAGACTGCATGAGAAGGATATGATTAAAACATACTTGTCACATAGGTCATGCCTTTTCAGTAGAAGTTTGCTCCTACAGGGTGCTAGGACTACTGGAAACCAGGGTTCATTTCAGAACTAGAAACAGGCATGCAAACGGTTACACTCATCCCTTCTAGTAAATGCCACAAAGAGAGTGGAATAAGAAAAATCACTGGAATACTTAACTTTCACAGTAGATTAGGAGTCCTGTACAAATATTTGTGCCATGACAGCAAGATTCCAGCAGCTGACTGCTTTAGGCAGTAGTTTTACTCCTGGCAGCGTAGCAGGGAAGCAGCCACAGGGATTCTCAGTGGGGCAAGCACACTGCCAGCCCTGCAAAATGGCTGTGGCAGCATTTTAAACCCTGCTCATCTCCACTGCACTCCCATGCCAACCCCAGGGGAAAAAAATCCTGCTGCAACTCTGCTCCTGGGAGAGCCAGAAGAGTTTATATGGTCAGCGTGAGTGAAGTCAACCAGCTGCAGTGAAAAGAAGCAGAATTTGACACATCAGTAGATTGGAAAACACTAGCAGAGCATGAAGCGTGGAAGCTGGGACTTGTGCTGCTGTTTCATCATTGCATAAATGAGGAGGAAATGCACAGGTCTCCAGATGCAGAAGATCCATCAGAAAGCATGATGAATATGTTTCAAACATACTACACCATTATTTTCAGGCTGTCTGGGGAATATGTCTACTGCACATTGGTCCTTGCAGGCCTCCTGGACATTATTACTCATCTTTCTTCAAATACTGTTTAGAAGTTTTCACATAAACTCCTTAATGTTGTCCTATTCGTTAGTTGTTCCCATGGCTAGACCCTAAGTAAAGATGAAAGAGTTCCCAATTTCCTCCCTTCTGTAACACAGGAACCTTGATACATGCCTCTAGGCATGTTGTGATGTTCAGTAAATAATCAGATGAAAGTCTCAACACACAGGATAACTGCAATAGAAATAAATAATCTAAATTAATCACAGAAAAACCTCATCTTGTATATTCCAGTTTAGCAGAAACCTGAATCTGTTCTATAGATTTACCTGTACCCATTTCATCCTAGCACACCGGGCAACCAATTAAATACTTATTAAGTACTGTAAGTTGCTTGTTAGTAATCCTTTACCACTTCCCCTTTGCAATTAGCTTGTCTCTTTTTTCTTCTCTTTCCTTTTACAAAGATTCAGCAATGCTAATATACCACCTCTTCCTTTCTGGTTTTATCTGTCACAGATTTCACACAACCCTGAATAAGTAACTCTGTTCACGCTTCACATGGACACCTTTTCCTTTGGACACTATCCCATATATTATAATTTGTCTCCTTGTGATACTTAATACTGTAATCTCCATATTGAATCAGAAACTCTTCCAGGATGATATTCTCATGGGAATGTATAGCCTTCAAAAAAGATGTGCCTGATCCTCATAGCTATTGATTAGAAGACAGCTGTAGCTCTAGCTAGGACACAAGAAAGTCTCTGCCATGCTGGACAAAAGCCAAGGTCTCACTCAGGTCTAGAGACCTACCGCAGACAATTTTGGTTGATCAGCTGATTTTGGTTTTCCTGCTAGTTGTTGTCTCAAGCAGAGGAGGAATTAAGAAGTATTTTCAGGTCAATGAGCCCATGGGCAGGCTGGACAAGGGAAGCACACGACTTGCCTAGTATCCTGCACAGTAAATTTACCACCGCCTCCATGGATTTTTCTCTCATGCATGGCTCAGATTTAGATTTGAGCCTAAGTATAAGAATCTGCATTTTAAAATAAAAAGCTTTGAAATGTCAGCCTGGTCTAAATTTTGCAAAATTGCCCTTATTTTCAGACGTACCAAATCAAAATCCCAGTTCTTAAAACCCCTCTGGTGTGGAACATTACACTTGCCCGTTCATGGCTCCCCTCTGATCAGCCATCCACTCGGCAGCAAACATTGCCGCAGGTGCTGAGGGTCACTTCAGACCTGCTTTCTACTATATGCTCGTGATTGACTATTCCTATTTCTCCAAGCAATGACCCCTGCTCATCATAATCTGAAATAAAACCTTGCTGAAAATATGATGCTTAGATTTCTTCTCTTCCCAGAATTACTGGGAGGGAAATGGATGTCTCTCAAGTGAAGTGTCACATGCACAATGGTCTCTTAACATTTGCTCACAGGTCTTTTCCATTTTCACATAAATCTTTTTTATGTTATATTCCCACCAACCAGTCTCTTTATTTTTGGCTTCACTACAGTAAACTTAATTTAACATCACGGCTTTTTGGTAGTTGTTGGTCTGCTTTTATGATTAATGAGTTTTAGACAGGAAATTCATAAAACCAGAACAAAAGAATCTATAATAAGCATGAAGTAAAGACAGGACTATTTTTTCTTAAAATAATTGTATGCCTGAGCACAAAAAAATTCAAAAGTTGCACATTAGGCTACAAAATCACAGCAGAAGGTCAATCACAAAAAACTTCAATTGAGATCTCTGCACTAAACATCAAATAAATTATAGGATAGAATAATAACAAAGAATGTCTGTTCAAGCCTGCACCCATTTAGCCCACACACTCTCTACCTTGCTGAGTAATTATCCTACATTCTATGGCAAACCTACACACTACTCATGGCAGTCTACTATTCACTTGTATTGTTAACCAGGTTTGTTGGTTTGGGGTTTTTTGTGTTTGGGGTTTTTTATTATTTTTTTTTAAATGAGGTGCAGCCTTTGACCACAGTCTACTCCAGGTGATGGACTGTAAAACATTTATAGCTAAAAAGGAGCAGAACTGAAACAAAAAGATTTAGAGGCAGCTTCAGACTGCATTGTTCAGTGTTTTGGTAGATACGCATACAGAAAAGTATTCAAAGACCACAATGCATTTAACCAACAAGATCTGGGGAGTCCTTTCTAGCTTCATATGTAGAAGATCAGGATGGAGAAATGCACCAAAAGTGTCTGCAAAATTTTTATGGAAACCAAACCAAACCTTTCTCTGTCACACTATACAGAAAAATGCATTCATACTCTGCTGTTTGAGAGGGTATACTTAAATAAAATAGTAACACTGCTACTATCTTTGATTTATTGGAGATGTTACAAGGAGTTAGAATATGAAAATCACGTAAGAGTTATACATTTTTGATGCAGCCCTGTTTACATACATACAAGTGTGAAAAAGCTCTGGTTTCTCAAACACAGTAGGATCAGACAGGGAAAGCTGTAGTTCCTAGCCTCCATTTGGCCAGTACTTAGCTCAAATAGTTTTCTAATAGCCAGATTCCTACTGACTGATTTCCTCCCTGTATGGCTTGGTTTCAGTGGTGCTGCATGAACCTCTGACTCCTAGCTCAAGGAAAGCTCTGACTGTTTAAAACTATTTAGTTCCACTTGCATTTAATAGCTTCCTAGATTGACCATCAACTAGGCAATTGCTCATCAATTGAGTGTGAATAAAATCTGGGATTTCTGCAGAGGAATGCTCTCACACCAATCTACTTATCAGCAAACTATGGGTGGAAAAAAAAAATATTTCTGGGCATACTTCTGGAAGCATCTGGAAAATCTGAAGATTAACTGAACAGTCCTGGACAGAAGTCTTAAATAAAATGAAGCAGTGAGGTTACATCAGTTCACTGGTGGCGTGTACTAGGTTTGTGTGGCCAGGTTTTGGTAGCAAGGGGCTACAGGGTGGTTTCTGTGAGAAGATACCAGAAGCTTCCTCTATGTCCAATAGTGTCAATGCCAGCTGGCTCCAAAACTGACTCACTGCTGGTCAACGCTGAGCACGTCAGTGATGGTGGCAGCACCTCTGTGACAACATATTTGAAGAATTTGACAACAAATATGTGACAACATATTTGAAGCAGGGGTGGGAGGAGGGGTAAAAATGCGCTACTGCAGATGAAGAGAGGAGTGAGAAGATGTGAGAGAAACAACTCCACAGACACCAAGGTCAGTGAAGAAGGAGGGGGTGGTGATGCTCCAGGCGCCAGAGCAGAGATTCCCCCACAATTTGTGGTGAAGACCATGGTGAGGCAGGCTGTCCCCCTGCAGTCCATGGAGGTCCATGGCGGAGCAAATATCTACCTGTAGCCCATGGAGGACCCCCCACCAGGGCAGGTGGATGCCCAAAGGAGGCAGCAGGCTCCTGGCAGGACCTGTGGCCCCATGGAAAGAGAAGCCCATGCTGGAGCAGTCTGTTCCTGAAGGACTGCAACCCATGGAAAGTACCCATGCTGAAACAGTTTATGAAGAACTGCAGCCCATGGGAAGGACCCACGTTGGAGAAATTTGTGGAGGACTGTCTCTTGTGAGAGGGACCCCACACTGGAGCAGGGGAAGAGCGTGAGGAGTCCTCCTCCTGAGGAGGAAGGAGCGGCAGAGACAACGTGTGATGAACTGACTGCAACCTCTATTCCTTGTCCTCCTGTGCTGCGGGTGGGGAGAAGGTAGAGAAGAAAGGAGGGATGGGGGGAAGGCACTTTTTTTTTCAATACTCTACTATGATTTTATTAATATTGTAAACTAATTTCCCCAAGTCGAATCTGTTTTGCCTGTGGTGGTAATTAGTGAGTGATCTCTCTCCATCCTTAACTCACAAACTTTTTGTTGTATTTTCTCTCCTCCGTCCAGCTGAGGAGGGGAGCAACAAAGCAGCTTTGGTGGGCACCTGGCACCCAGCCAGGGTCAACCCACCACATGGTACATCACAAGAATAAAACTGAATGGTGATACTACTTATAAGGAAAGAACGCATCATGGTAGAGATGATGCATCACAATATACAGACTCATATTCTGCAACTTCACAGTGAAACCTTCCTGAAGTAACTACTTGGGTTATTGAAAGGAATATTCCATAGCTAACATCTTCTGGTAATAAAACTGTAAGATGATTCTGTTTTATATGTTTGCAGACGTTCTGGAATGGTCTCTAAGGAAATTGATACTTGAGTAGAATTATTCCTTACAAGTAAATGTAGTCATACTGCATTTTGACAACTTCCACTACCAATTGTTTTGCTCTGAAAGACAAATGTCAAAATGCTGTAGGACTGCATTTACCTATAAGTGCTTATAAACATTGTTCAACCCAGTTGCATCTCGGGAAAAGTTTTTATAGCTGTGGCAAATACCCTTTTGCGATCATGTGTAATTTATACTATCTTAAAGTATCAATAGTCAAAATATTGTGCAGGATAGTCTATATCCTTATTACTATCTTAAGTGTTCTGCATGGTTTGTCAAGCAAGAATACACATTTGTCATCTTGCCTTTTAGTTTGGAAAAACATGCAGCTATTGGTTACTGTGACAGCTGGGAAATGTAAGTGTTCAACCCATTTAACTAATAAGTCAGTGCATGCATGATCAACATTTATTTTCTCTTAATATGAAGAGCCTGAATATACACTGCTTAGCTGCGTCTTTTCTAGAAGCATATAAACAGAAGGATGGATGCATCAGTTGCATTAGCACCAATGAAAATCAAAATATGAGCTGAATGTAGAAAAAAATCCGTGTGTTCATTCAGCTCCTCAGTAATATTATATAAAGAGAATTAAACCAAATATTTAATTTCTACATCCAACAGAATATATGCCCTATAAAAATGTTAAATATTTTGTTGATAGTTTAGCTTAGTGAAGCTGAATTAAACTAACTTTTGTCTTCTGTAGAAAGAATTTACTTTGTTCAGCTGCCTCCTGATTGACACTATGGAAAGCATAATCCCATACTCCATGAATCATGTGCATCACTTCAAAATAACAATTATAATGTTATTTTGGAAAACAGAGGATACAGTTCAAGTTATTTTCCTCATATGGTACATTATGGGATGCCTGCACTATTTGACACTATTGGCATAGAGCAGTTACTAAAAAGGACATAACTACATGAATTCTGTTATTTAAAGTGCAGGAACATCCCTTACCAATGCACAGCACTGTGTTGAATAAGGTTATTTCATATCACAGATCAATGAAAAAGTGCTTCACATGGAGAAGTTAGCATCAGAGAGCTTACTTAGGAGAACTCACCTTCATTACCCTACAGCTTTCCAAAACCATATCAGAATAAGTTTCCCCATGTTTGGTTGCAGGTATATCCTACACTAAAAGCAGCCAAAATGAAAAGCAAATACTAATGGATACTTATAAAGTATGAACTCTTAATCACAGTGTTACTTTGCCTATTAGTCTATTGTTTCATAGCATTTAGGCTGAGCCTACATGGTCTTTTACAGATAAGTGCAAAGTCTTCTACTTGTGCTGCTGGCTGACTTGTGCTGCTGGCTGACTGCAGTTCAGCTCTGAATCACAAACAATACAGCCACAGTTCACGTCTCCATCCCATGATTTCATCAGAAAGGCCCATTCAGAGTGATACACAAAGCCCTCTAAGGCTCTACCCCCAGAGGTTTGTCACAATTTCTTGTCAAAACTAGGTTTCATAGCTTCAGTCCTGTGGTAACTGTAGCAACACAATTTCTGCATCAGACTTCTGCTGCGTTCAGCCAGAAAAAGACTCAGACTGAGTGAATTCACCTAAAGCATCAAAAGATTGTGTAGACGTGACCTTGATACAACTCCTTCCAGATTCGTCTTTTAGATCCATGAACAGTACTCATTGCACCTTGTTCATAGAAGGGTGTGAGAGAAAAGGAATGTGCCACTTCTTTGCATGGATTTAGTAGGGTTCATAAATTCCTTCCACCAGATAGTTCGGTGCTCAGCATTCCCTTAGTTTACCTTGCAATTTTGTTCTTTTTTAGGACAATCTCTTTCCATGGAGCACTAAGTGAAAAGGATGCTGTTGTACCCTCTGCATCTGCTAATGCACTTCTTCACAAACAGCACTATAATTCTGTGGAATTTTAGCTTCTTAAACAACAGTGTAGGGAAGATAGTATGTATAAACATTTTTCCTTTCCAATACATGTTAAGAAAATGCAAAGTAGAGCAATTCATAGGGACTGAAAATTTCCAGTACAATTTCACACTTGCTATATGAAGCTCACTTATAAGTCCATTGGTCTGAATGGTATAATTGCAGCTCACAGAGTGGAGGCATGTTGAATGAAAGTCTAAATCACTCCAGAAGCTGGTATACCAGCAGATATATACTGAAGAAATAATGTCAGTCCGAGAACTAGACTGGAGCCTTCTAGCAACTATTTCATCTAATAGTATTCCAAAACAAAAATAGTCCTCCATTTCTTTGTATGTCTTTGGAAGAAGCTGTAGAGAGAGTACTCAGACCCACAATAGTCACAAATCTTTTATAGGAACCTCTACAAGATCATTCAGTCTTACTCTCACAAAGAACTGTGACTTTGATAGGATGAACTGCAGAGAGAGAAGGATTGACTAGACACCTAAATTCCACAGAGTTAAAACCAGGTGAGGTTAATGCTCTGATGATGTTGAGTTGGAAACAATAAGCATTAAGTTGGCAGTATCAGTTCTTCCACAGATTAGGTCTACAACGGGTAAATGGAATGAAAGCATGGAATAAGGCTTAATATGCAAAGTATTCAAAAAATCCCCATCAATATCTTTTATCTCTTCTTTCATCCATATTCCCAGGCTCTAAATGATAAGTGGTAGCATGGGACTACTTACAATTTAAATTTGAAGTGCATGCTCAGTTCCAGCATGCATAGTCAGCACTCCAGCGCAGTTTTCGTTTTCAGCACATTTCAAAAGATGTGAACTGGTTGGCAAAAACTCATACCATAACGAACTAAAGTCAAGTAGCATCAGGAATGAGTGAAACCCTGAGATTTTTCCTCAGCTCACAAAAGGAAGTCAGAGTTCTAGAAATCCTTTCTGCTCTACTGTTTTTGTTGTTTGCATTCTACTGAACAACATCTTTGCAGAATCAAAATTCCACACAGAATATTTAATGACTACCCAAATGGGCTTTCTGTAACAAATGTATTCCAATATCATATTACTAAGCAGGGCTTGTATCGCTAAGAACTTCAACTTGTCTTGAGCAGATTATCAATTTTCCTAAGATAGGGTTAACATGAGATTTCTGTGAACATTGGTGTGTCCTTCAGGCTTGAAATTCAGCAATGATCTTACCGCTGTTTATTTTGCCAGACAACTGGCACAACTGTCATTGACCCCACCCCATGCGTGTGAAGGCTTTCATATTGTAGCTGGGTGAGCTAGGGAAAATCTTCCATAGAGCTGTCAAGCATCTCATACTTTTAGCCTTTATTTCAAAAACTGAGAGGGGTAAAGATTTTTTTTAATTCCTTTGGACTTGAAATCACTAGTAGATCTTATCTCTGAGACACACAATGTGCAGAAACTTTGTGCTTGGTGGTAGTTCCACTTCAAGAAACAAAAACATCATTTCTGACTTTGCAGCAGACTAAAAATATATTACCAAGCTCAGGCAGAGCATAGTTTGAAAACATAAACTCCAGTGACAATTGCAAGAGAAATAAAATATGTACTTAATCATCCAGGCCGCCTCGCCAAGTTCTACTGATTTTTCATTAAGCAGAACAGACAGATAAACACAACTAACATTGTCCTTCCAATCAGTGGCCTCTGCATCAAGTCAATGCTTCTGTATTACACTGGCCTTTATCACGAGAAAATTCTTATTTCATTAAAGACCTACTGGGCTTGTGTTATTCACAATGTATTTATTTCACAATTCTTGCTGTTTAAATCACAGGCATTTTCTAGATATAGAACAGTTGTTATTGTTTTTTTTCTCATAATCACTCTTCCTGTTGCTTCTAATATAACATCCATCATAAATACACTCAATGGGTCAATTTTGCTCTCACTTACAAAGTCCGCTTAATCTTCCTAGGCTCCATGAAAAGCTTTTTCGTTCAGTAATGATGCAGGAACATTTTTTAAGAAAGATTTTCAAGGAGAGGGGTTTTTTCTTTTTTAATTAAGGTTTTACACAGGATAAACATCGTTCTCAATGACAGCCTGCCCAGTCCCTTTGCTTTATATTAAGGAACGTGCAAAGGACTTTGAAATTGTGCATAAAGGATGAAGAAGTCGAACACTAGTCCCAGAATTTAGGTGGATATATGAAAACCTACAGAAGTTGCTTCCCCATTTCTGAGGAAAGCTCAATGGAAACTCCATTTCCAGAAGTCAATGGCCTCACAAGTTTTCCTAGTTCCTCAAGACATTTCTTCCTTTGTATATTATTTAGCAAAAATAAATATTCCACTTTCATATATCACAAATTCACCTAAGGTGACCTGCAACTTTGTGAAAACAACTTCGTTATAGTTTGAAAACCTGTAAAACACACTTCACATAGTTGCAGAGTCTCAGCTGCACTATAAAAAGTCATTTATTTGCCACATACCTTTTTTTTGTTGGTGGGACAAATGTAGAAATTGTCAATAACAGTGGCAATCCCAGGCTGTAGATTCAACTTTGTGTATAACGTCCCAAAATCTGAGGACCTGAAAGAGATCAAACAGCTGTAAGTGCTCTCTTCTAAAAGCTTCAGCTTTGAAACTCTGCAAAAAAACCCCCATTTTGTAGCAGTAACTATCCCTTTTCAGTGCTTCTCTGACATCCTTTTGTTCTTTTCAGTGCTCATTAGCTAAAAGAAAGTAAAAGAAACCTGCCACTCCTAAGAATATTTTCCTAGGTTTGAAAAAAATGTGTCTAGTTCTGTCTGTATTTTGCAGTTCTGTGTGGTGTTAGTTTGCATCCTGACACTGCACTGTGCAGTGACAGAAGCACAACATGTATACCTTTCCATCACCACCCACAAGGTGGGAAAAAAAGAGCTAAGCAGAGTGAAGACTCACCGGCAAGTTCTAACAGGACCTCCTCAGCTATGCAGAAAAAGAGCTGCCTTCAGAGCCTGGAGTTGCACAAGAGAACAATTTGGCCTGAGCTCTGGAAGACTTGCAATGGACCTCTACCAGAATTTGTACTTGATAAGGGTATCCAGCTACCTCTCCAGCTCTTTTTCAGTGGAACACTAAATTTTGAATGACTAAAAACAAAGTCAGTACTTGGTCATCTGTATGTCATACACACAAATCTATGAATATTTCACATGTGGGCACTCTGCAGAAATTGTTTCGTATTCCTGAAAAATCCACAGTGAAAAATGACATTTGTGCTATGCACCTGCATCTGCAATGTCTAGTATAAAAGGAATGCACAAGGAAAATGTTAGTATAGGAAAACATTAGTTACTGAAACTCAAAGCAAGTCACATCCAAAATTAAATCACTTTGGATGAAGGCTCATTTGTTCTGTATAGGATCAAATCGCACTATACAGTTTCTCCATATTTACAGTTTGCAAAATGCAAATATAAAACTTGCTTTCTCATTTGGAGAGGGGCTCAGACACATCTAAGGTACCTGTCCCTTCTTCACCAAAAAGCCCTCCCTTGGACAGAGGGTTGGTGGGTGGACTTCCATTCTATCCCCCTTTTTTTCACTGGAATAACAATCTTTTTAAAAAAGAGGGCTGAAGGTGCCCTGCCCGGCACCTCTGCATTATTCAAACAATTGGAAACACGCCACAGCTCTCATGTCCAAGACAGACAGGATGAGACTTGCGTCCCTCCCAGTGTGACACTGAGGACTGCCTATGCAGTGATTTCTGCCCTATAGCCCCATTCTGCCATGCTCATTGCTCCCTGCTGGACTCTTGTCTCATACTCCTTGCCCAGGGGAATCACTGCTGAAAATCATAGGAATGTGACTGAGTACAGTGAAACAGAAAAGTGAGAAACCAAATCCCAGGCTGAGTGTGTACATACACACACCTTGACAAGTGGCCCATAGCCTGAGATCTCCTCCAAGCCAGGTGAGGTAGAATGGTCCCCCAGGGGCTGGTGCCCACAGGAGGCTGACATGAGCACTGTGTGACCATCCCCTGCCTGCCCGTGTCCCAGTCCCACCGAGGATGTCACTTGATCAAGAGGGCACGTAGTATGAAGCCAGAGGCCACTACTTTTCTTTCACATATCCATGTGATAAGAGAAGTTTCAGCTGTGGTCATGGAGAATCTTTCTATGTCTTTGGCATCACTAAGCATATTGGGCACAGAATGATATGCCTGGATCAGGTCCTAAGGGACACCAAGTAAAGAAGGGTTCATATTTACCTTGCTTTTCTTCCCTCTCTAACAATCAAAAAATGACTGAGCATAAGCCTATGACACACAAACCACACTCATAGCCTAAAGTCAAGAGTTCATCTCTTTTATAGTGACATCTGAATGGATTTGATCTGGTTTGTTGTTGGTTTTTTTCCCTTATAATTTTGCTTTGCCTGCAGAGATACAGCAATGCATTACAAAATTTAATGGAATCATAGCAATTCAGTTTTGACAAATAATTATGTAGAAATCAAATACACACAATTGCACCACACTGGGTATTCAGCACCAAGCTAATTAAAATTCTAAAGGGAATGGGATGGACAGTGCTAAACCTAATTTGCTGGCGATGCTTGACAGAAAAGAAATTAAAGCAAAGACTAAAATACTGACTTCAGCCAGATGTACTGAAATAATGCGGAACAAGTACATGTGATGGAAACAGAACCTAGTCTATTGTCTTTGAGGAAGGAATATCAAGTCAGTGGCTTGCCCAGTAGTAACATCCTGAAGTAATTCTCTGACCCTTAAAGATGATTCAATTTACTTTGAGGAGGCAGTTCCAGGATTAATACAATGGGGCCACTGAGGAGTGACACTGCAGGAGGGATGGTGATGGCAACAACTGTATCGAGGTATGGAAAGAGTATAGGCTCAAAGAGGATAAGCCATTTCAAAGATAAAAACTTACAGTCTAAAACTTCCTCTTCTAATTCTCATAACTTACAAAAAGTACTACAATAATAAAGTTGGCATAAAAAGAGTATGCTAAGGTATTTTCAGACAAAGGTAGCAAAATTAAATAGTCAAAAATATTTTATTGTCTAGTACAAATTAGCTATCTCAAGGGGGGGAAAAAAATACAATTCCAACCTGAGACAACAGGTTGCTAATGCATATCCATAAAGGTACACCATGCCTAAGCAGGAAGACCTGGATTGGCAGATCTGTAGATCTATGGAGAAATTTATTCAGACTCCCAAACCTTTTTTACTATAACCCAGCCTTGACAGAGCCCAGGTATATCAGCTACCCATTGAAGCATTTACATACAAGAAGACATAGCTCAAGGACATCATTCAAAGGAAACACTGTCCAAGATAATTGCTTTTCCAAATCTGCTATAATCCAGAGAAAACAGGTCACCACAACTTTTTTTACTTGAGATATTCATTGCAAGTTTCTGACTGCATATGTAAAGAACAACATTTTGTAGCACACATCAAGCACAGAATTCTCTGTAATCGCACTACTGGGCTACAGAGAGGGCTGGGAAGGATGAATTCCGGGATCTCAGAGCACGCCTATTTCAAGAATGTATTAAGAAGAAGCATAAAGTGCGTTTTGTACCAAATTCAGGAGAGGATAAGCCTTTTATGCTCTTACAGTTATAAACAGATTTTTTGCGTGTGTGTGTGTGTTAAAAACCAAACTTCTGTCTTAAAAGTGCTAAGGCGAGGAAAAAAATCCCCACAAATGAATCATCTGTGTTTATCAGGATAAGCACATTCTCTTTCCTCCCTAAAATTTCACAAAAAGGTATTTCAAGGTACAACAAGAAGAAGATACACATGTACCTGATAAGAAGAATAAAACATCTTTCTCTAGCATGGTTTATTTGCAGAGGTAACACAACAGCAGACCTACATAAACCAGAGCAAGTAGTGTAAAGTCTGATTTCTTAAAGATGGGCCTGACCTGCAGTTCTGAGTGATGCGGATGTTAGTCAGTAAGCATTTTGGCTTTCTGTAAGACATTCCAGGGGATACAGTGAGCTATCAACAGGCTGCTTCCTGCTGCTGCTTCTCCACCTGTGCACTACAAGCTACAGATTGTATGGTTGCTTCCAAGTAGAGCAAAACTCAGTGAAGGATTTATAGGAAACACATCTTCCAGTACTCAGGTGATGGGCCATTCAAGAGCAGTAGGACCATCAGATGCTGGAATGACATGATTACTCATGTGCTGACACAGACATTACACAATCTGTGTCTGACAGGACTTCAGGTTGGGTGATAGCTTCTTTGGACATGTGTACATCTGCTGAAATACATGCCATTCTTTTTTTTCTTTAAGGAAAAATCACTTGTCAGTGTAACAATGGCATGTTGAAATAATAATTACCAAAATCAAACAATGATATTGCAACACAGACAGAATTATGTCTTTTTAGCTTGTTTTAATATTATGAGCTGAAACAATAGTTGTGAAGACTTCAAAGTGGTACAGAAATGTACCCTGATGAAACAAAACTTGCAAAGCCCCTAAACTCTGAGGAAATTTGGGTCCCATCCTTAACAATGTAACCTTTTTATATTTGAACTAAATTTATGATTAACATAATTTGTAACTGCACCTAAACGCTGAGTCTGGACATCTTCCAACAGAAATATTGATAAACAAGGAGAAATTTAACACTAACCAAAAGAGACATGAACCAAATGTTTGCCTGTCTAAACTGCATTATCACTATACAGCTCTCCACCAATGACTCACACCTATGATTCAGTATTGCTCATTGTTAGTTGTTTTTCCAGATTATACATACAAGCATATATTAATATACATATATAAGAAAAACTATAATGTATATATTAAGACATTATTGAAAATTTTGAGAGGTGAAAATTGAATTCTCATGTCAAATTTAATACTGAAAAATGCCAACTGCAAATGCTTCATGCCCTATTTTCTTTTATTTTCAATGAATTGAAGAGAGACGCACTGGAAAGAGAATAGTCGGAACACTTAACACACTTGTTCATTGGATTTCCTCTACCTTTTCTCCTTGACAATTAACTGAAGCTCCATTCTAGTCAAATGAGCTATACTGTACAAGCCCTATTAACTGAAAATCCTAGAAGACAACAATTAAGATATTTCAAATGACTCATGGATTAATTAACTAGTGAAACAAAAAGAAAACCTTTGGAAAAAAACACAAAATATCTGCTGGTTTAGATTATCAATAAGTTGTTGGAAAAAAAATATTCAATTGAGATGCATGTTACAGAATGAAGGAAGAGTGGATCTGTGCAGAGCACTCACTGGACTTCTTCCCATGTCATTTTCTCCAGACTGTATTGCAAATGCTTCTCGTCTTCCCCTCCTTTTGGTCAGAACAAGTCAGTATTTACACAATTAACTTTTAAAGTGCAAGAGAAAGTAATTTAGGTCCTTGCTCTATCACAGACTTATGTCTAACAACCAGGATTTCCTTTGTGTTCTAGTCCCTCACCTGAAAAATAGAGACAATACTATCTGCTATACCTCAAATGCCTGTAAGGAAAACAGATATCTATAGAACATTAGAGTAATGAAGACTGGCTAACAGAGTATCTAAAACAGAGTAGAAATTCCAATAACAAATGCCAGAACAAACCTGTTAAAAGGGAAGTGAACAGAAGACTATCGTTAAAGAAGTGGTACGCTAATGGATCTTTACTTAAACAGCACAGAAGACTTCAAGGGCAGGGACTTAGGTTAGCCTCATAAAATCTTTTCAAATGGCAACAAAAAGCCTCCAAAACCCCAAAGCTTTTCTTCAGAATAGAAACACATTGTAACATTAGGTTCCAATACCTCACTCATATATTGAGGAATTTGAGTAGATGAAAGTTTCTTCAAAGGCTGTAGAAGAGTTTGACTCCTAGCAATCCATTTAACAGATTACTCATCAGCTATTGACTCTGATGGAAAACTTTTGAAAATACCTCTCTCTCTGCTTTCTAGAAAAGTTGAGCCTTTTTGAAGTTCCACATTTTTTCTCTCAAAAACAGAAATATAAAAGGTTTCTTCCTTAATCCACTTTTACACTAAAGAATCAATAGGCAAGAGCTAACAGATAAACCATTTAGCAACTTTACATTTAAGCAATACAGAGTTTACCTTTTTTTTCCAAAAGTACTATGAAGATGAATGTATTGTGATTTTACTTACCAATCCATTACTGATAACATATATTGATCACACATGCTGATAACATATTTTTAAGAACTCTAGATTATGGCAACAGCTTTTTCAGCTGAAGTGACTGTAATGCTCTGATGAGCACAGAATAAGGTCCAACTCTGCATTTATACAGTTATAGAGATTCCTTCCCGTTTTTGCAGGTACTACGTACACATGGAGAGCCCTACAGTCTCAGTCACTACACGGGAGCAAAATAAAGGACAGGCGGCCATTCGTAGTGGCTTTGTAGTGATCTGTAAAGATATATTTGATTTTAATATACTGACCTAAAATAAGCCACAAAAAAAAAAACCTCAAATGAAACCAAATCACTGAACAGCCACATTCATATCAATTGAGAATTCAAGGAGGATAAAAACTTCACAAACTCTAGAACTGGACTTTTATTCAACACGTTAAATATATCCAACTAAACTGGAAGCACCGAGGGGGAAAACCAGTCCTCTGCAGCCAATAATAAAAGCAATGATTACCCTGCTAGATGACTTCAGGTCAGATCTTTCCTCAGGAACTATGGTTCCTAACTACAAAGTGAGGAGAAGGACATGGCCTTATTTTGCAAAGTACTTAAAAATCACAGAATACAAATGCGAAATGATGCTACATGTTGGTTTCTCCCTCGAGGGTTTGACAAACAGCTCCCCTGACACTACATGATACCTGGGCTGAAGTGTTTTGAAGCCTGCATTTTCCAGGAATTACCCTGTCTCGGAGTTGTTCAACACAAAGTTTCCCACAATACAGGAACCATTTATGTTTTCTTATGAGGCAACATGGAAGGTGAAAAACAGAGTTCTGTGTACAGATGGGGATGTTAATTGGTGCAGAAATTCAAGCTATATAATACATACTTATGTATTGTGTCATGTTTTCCCTTATTAGTATCTTCTGTCATGCTTTTATCGTGTACTGGTTTTGGTTAATTACTTAATCTGTACAATATATACACACACTTAAATTCCAATAGTTAGCAGCACTATCTTTAGTATATACTACATATCTTTCAGTGCTGTATTTAAACAATCCTAGTCTCTGCACAGTCTCCCTGTACACAACCGCAGTTATCTTTTGTAGCCCTTCATTAGTCCTATACCACAAACATCCTGCTCATCAGCCTATAATCGTGCTGCTTATCAGTTACATTTTCAATCTTCTCATTACTTTGCTGCACAGCTCCAATAATTAGACTTTATATTTTACAGGCCCGCAAAATATCACATTAGCTTCTGTTAGCTGCAGCCATCACCTTTTCTCCCAGAAACGGTTAAAGTAGGACGCCTACTCTGAAAGTCCTGCCTTGGCGCATTAATTCCATCACACAGCACTCGCTGACGGCACGTCTTAGAAGGTTCAGCCTGTAGCCACGCTTGCAGTACACAGATATTCGTGATGAATTCGTTCAACCATGAAACAAGTAGTGTCACAGTGACAAAGTAGACAAGACACTGCCAGGAAGACAGGGTTATGTCTTACTTTTGTAAAAAGTAAAAGCTCTGTGTGATTTCTTCCTCCTTAGCTTTGCAATCCAGGCGCGGCTGGGCAGGCAGGGATCATGCAGCCCACGAGGTGTAGTTGACAGATACAGCCAGGCCTGGGGACACCTTAAAAATTCCCCACCATCATTCTACCCCAGACATTTGCTCCTGTTAAAAACAAAACTGAAATGATCCACATTCAAATTAACAGTTTTGAAGACTTTCTTTTAACCTGGATCATTTCAGCAATCCTGTTCAAAACTCAGTCCCACAAACAGTTGTAGTGACCTAAAAAAAGGAGTAAAAAACAAGAATGAAATTGTGGGAAATAGGGAAAGATCAATTTCTTACCACAATTTTTTCACTGAATTCAAGGTATCATGTAACTAACAGTTGGTGGGCAAGCATTTATCCTAAGAAACAGTCCAGTGTAGATTTAGTTTCAGCAGCTGCAAATCCAGCCTTGCATTAATAGGTCTCAGCAAGCAATGGAGTATATCATGGAGCATTTGAGGGGTTTGCTACTGAGACACAGCTCTGGTATATTAGAAACATAAATAAAATACCAGAACTGATAACTCACACAGTGCTACAAAAATGATTAATATTAGTACAGGGGTTTTAGTACCATAAAAATGTTAGCTGGATTAGAGTACAGGAAGAATTTTACCATTAGGTGTATATTTTTTAATAAAATAGCTTTCCTTCAGAAGCTCAATTTATTATTTCGGAAAGTACTGTGTTGGAAAAAAAACCCAGTGGCTTCACTTAACTATTTAATTACTGCCTACAAAAGAAACAAATACTTTACTTTGTATATAGTGTTAACTTCCTTCTCCTGTTTTAAACAAACAACAGTCTTTGAAATAAAGGTGTGTTTGTTGAAAATTTAGGGGAAAAAAAAAGAAAGAAAAGCCTTTGGTGCTAAAATGCAATTTTCTAAAATTATGCTTACAAACTATAAAGCCAGAAGTGGAAACACCCTTTTATTACTTCCAGTACAATTCTTCTTTCATGGGTGTTGTGATTGGAAATTAGTAATTACAAAGGAAAATTTCAGATCTCACATACTTGTGTTCTTTGGGGAAAGGGGATGGTTTAATCACAGTTTCTTGAGGTTTGCAAGGAACATTAAAATTCTCCACCCTGGAAAAATGCTAGTTATTTCCCACAGCCCAGGCTTTTTATTTTAACCACTACACACAGCTGAAATATTTCTGAAACAACTATTTTCAGTCAGGCAGCTCCTTGGAAGGCAAAAAGGATGTTGGGATAGATGAGAAGGGAGATTTTGGCCTTGTGCTTTCTGACCAGAACAGCAAGTTTTCTTGTAATCGCTGGACAGATCTGGCTGCAACAAGAACATTTACAAAATTCAAAAAGAACTGAAACCAATTTAATAAATTGTATGAGCACATGCACATGTAATTATGTATTCCTTTAGTAATGGACACTGCCAACTGTAATTGTCAACTACTTACTCTTCAGTAAGTGGGACTCTTTTTTAACTCCATTTGTAGAAGTTTTTTGGCTTTCGCTGCTGAAGTGCTGACCTCAACTTTATGATTGCTCTGAGGGAGGTGGGAGGAGAAGTGAATTATATGGCCAGGCTATGGCATTTATAAAAAGGTAAATGAAGTCAATGTTTTGTCAGTAATTTGACTGTGTTACTCTGCACCTGAAGCCAAATGCTTGGCAGAACTAAGGGATTAACTGGACATTTTTATAAAGAACAAAAATATCCTAAACAGTAAGCAGATACAGATAAATATACTCTGGACGCTACCAAGCCTTATGCTGTGTTAGAGAACCATCAACTGCCCCACAGTTGTTTGCTGTGGGTTTTCTGGCATGCTCCTCTGAAACTGCTAGTACACGTCATGGATGGAGGCTGGGAAGTGCTCAGATGCAGCACAAGTTCATCCAGGATATCAGTCTCCATGTGCCCATTGTCAAAGGAGTGAGTTATTACAATGGTTGTAATAATGGTGAGTTATTACAATTGTATCAGGAACAAAATCTTTCCAGGGAATTTCAAGACATCATTTTGAATTCCTCTCCTGCAACTGAAGTTCACTGTCCATGTCGAAAACACTGCCTGCCTCGCCCATTTCTGCCTATGAATGAGGTTGCCATGATGTATCTGAAGTAATGAAAACATTCAGATAGTTAAACAAGATCAGGTTTTCCTAACAGCCTTTAAAATCACCATGTACCTGTGCCACCTGAACCAGCAGTTTGCAGAACACAGCAGGAAAGCCTGCAGCTAGGGATAGGAGGAGGCAGACCTGAGGGTGCTGCAGGAGCCAGGGAACTGGGGACATTCAGATACTCACAACCACTTCAGCAGGATTTGTTTCTGTTACTTGCTAACGACTCCAGTCGTAATCTCCTAATAGTCTTCTACAATTGATGAAGCTTTTTTAAAAATTTATTTTGTTTAGAGGATTCAGCCGCCAAATTTCCCTTGCAGTCATTCTCCTGTAACTGCAGTGACACCTGGGGAGGGCTAAGCCCATCAGCTGTAGTTTGGCCTGCTGTTGAACTTGGCAAGCCAGCAGCACATAAAACCCCAGCAGATGTTTCTGCTTTTATAGCAGCTCTTCCAAACCCTTGGCCAGACATAAATCCAAAAAAGATCCAGAAAAGAGACAAACAGTGCCACCATCATGGCTCTTAAAATTAGGAGGCAGAACCAGCCTTTTCTGCAGGACTCTGAGAGACCATTAGCAGCAGAAGGTGCCGTGAAGTGTTCCCATAAATTATGCAGACAGATTACGAGGGCCAGCCACAGCAAATGCAGCACATTTTGCACTGTGCTGCAGTTTGCTAGGAAACAGGATCCTAAAACAAATACACGCATTTACATAGGAGTTTCCAAACTGAGAAGATCACACTTCATAACAAGTACAGGAAGCAGGTGGTTTTATGGCCATTAACACTTTCACAGGGATCTATGGTGCTTCCACACTATGGTAATGAATGTTCTAAAAATAAAACAGCAAGGAGATGATCCTTGGCAGAAGTCTTCTGAATACATGCCATATTGGATCTGTTTTGTAAAAAATAGTTACACTAAGAGTGTGCTCACAACTGACACCATGCTTCATAGGAGAGAGGGCTGATACATACCAGGGTGGCATGCTAATACATCCATTCACTTCATGACGACTAACTGCTCTTAGCAGAGGCTTGGTCCACTATAAATCGTTGCCATGTAATTTCAAATGCAAGTGAAAACAACTCCCACAGAATAAGAATAGCTCTCTACATTCAAAATAACCCAAAGCACTCAAGGAGCCAAAAACTTCACAAAATCACATTCTTGTCTGGCATTAAGGGAGACTAGGAAGAGAAAAAAGTGACCCAGCATCTAAAAAGGGGTTCTTTTTGTAGGAGTGAAGGTTATTACATGTTCTCCTGCTTCCCCTAGCATCTACCATTCAAAGTGAAATGGAGCTGCCAGCAGAGGATGCAGCTCTGCAGGTCTGGCTGCTGGGGTGTCTGGGGTCTCTCACTGAGGCTTGGACAGCAGGAGATGGGCCCCTTCCTTGCAGGAACCTTGTGGTGGTGGAAAATCTGTGTCACCAAGTGAAGAGCTGTAGATGGAGGTCAGCAGACCTCTCAGCTTCCAAGATGATGGGAAAGAGATCCATGGGATGATGACAGCAAGTTTGTAGATGGTACAAAACTGTGGGGAGTGGCTGATACATCAGTGATACATCTTGTAGAGATACGGACAAATAGGAGTCTCATGAAGCCCAACAACGTCCTGCACCTTTAGAGGAATAACCCCATGCACCATTACACACTGGAGGCCAATAGGCTGGAAAGCAGCTTTGCAGAAAAGATCCTGGGGATCCTGGTAGACATCAAGTTGCACGTAAGCCAGCAATGTGCCCTCGCAGTAAAGGCCAACAGTCTCTCAGGCTGCATCAGGAAAAGCATTGCCAACAGGCCAAGGGAGGTGAGCCTTCCCACTCACCACTGGTGAGACACATCTGCAGTACTGTGGCCCCTCAGTATGAGAGAGGCATGGACATACACAGAGAGCTGGGACTGTTCAGCCTGGAGAAGTGAAGGCTCAGGGGAAACCTTATCAGTGTGTATAAATAGCTAATAGGATGGAGTAAAGAAGGAACCTGACTCTTCTTGGCAGTGCCCAATGACAAGAGGCAATGGGCACAAATTGAAATACATTAAACTCTATTTAAAGGTAAGAAAATAATCTTTTTTACCATGAGGGTGGTTGAACACTGGAACAGGTTGCCCAGAGAAGTTGTGGAACCTCCATCCATGGAGATACTCAAAACTCAACTGGACAAGGTCTAGAGCACCGTGCTTCGAGCAAGGGGGCTGGATTCAATGATGTCAAGAATTCCCTTCAACATCAATCAATTTGTGATTCTGCAGTTACTTTAAATTACATAACATTATTTGTCTTTGTTGAAAATAGTTTTCTGTAGACAACCGACACAGAGTACCACTAACTCACAGAAGTAACTTACCTCAATATTTTCTAGGAAATCCACAATGTCACATAAAGTCTTGACCATACTAAAAACAACAGCTTTGTAATTTTGTTTTCTCTTTAAGTTCAATGGAATAAGAACTCTGCCTAGAGTCTGCTTGTGCCAAAGAAGTGCTCAACTGTGCAGCAGCGCTGATTAAGCCAGCAAAACATACCCTCACATTTACTGATAAGCAGTGTATCTACAACATAGGGCCTGCACAATCTTTGGATATGAAGTCTGAAATTACAGGTGTATCCCAAACTCTACATTTGCAGTTTGAAAGGTAGCAGAGAAGCATTTTATCTACATTTCTTTTTGCAGTCATATAACTAAATCTTACTCAACTGTCCAAAGCAGTCAAGCTTACATGAAAAAAAAAAAAAAAGTGGTTTTGACTAATGAAAGCTTTTTTTTTTTTTGTCTCCTTTTCTGCTGTTGTTGATTTCACTCAAAACCATCATGTTGGGGAATTTATCCTATGAAAGCTTTGGCAAACCTTTGGTATACGTGGTCATGCCTCAGGTTCATAGTGAAAGTTCAGCACAACATCACTACTCTACAAATAAATGTACAGATCCCAAATGCTAGCCACTAGTCCCACCAGGCATATTTTATTAAGTACCTTTTACACAGGACTCGGAAATCAGCTTGATTTTACACCCATAAAATGAAAACCAACATGTCAGTGTTTGGGGAGAGACTAAGATACATTTGCTGTTCTTATTTCCAAATCACATCCACTCCAAGGCAGTCTTTTCCAAAGAAATCAAGACTCCAGCTATCCTTGGAGAAAGCAAAAGGAGGGTAGTTAGGAGGAGTCACTCAATGCAATGCCTATTTCCTCGCATTTGTGGGTAATCCCATGGAACACAGCAGACTGCAGTCTGTTCTCCTTCTCTCAGCTTTGTATAGTAAATTTACATGTAAATGTATCTTCTGTTCAGACTGGACCACACTGGATCTCCAGATAGGAAATTACTTTTGTTTTCTTTTTACTGAGACAAACTCTCATTATCATGAGATAATGACCAAGTGAAAAAGCCTCACAATATATCTTAGACACATGTAATACCTTGATTGTTGAATGCACCTGAAGTGCTTTCACATGTAGGCATTTCATACTTTAATTTTTAATATCCTGTGCTAATAAAAATGAGAGATCAAAGTCATTATTTTGTTGTTCCTACATTTACTTAGTAGATAAATAGAACTCCTTCTTCCAGAGCCATCTGTCTAACTCTAGACTGTCTGTATTTAACATTACCACTGATTAACCTGTCTGTAACATCTAACCCTGTAGAATAAATGCCACAGAAGATTTAAGGAAATGAAACACGGTGGCACCACAGGGCAGGATAAAAGTTTCAAAAACTTTCAGCAGAAAGTTAGAGGAAAATTACTTAGCTTCTGAGCTGTGTATCTGCCAAATGCATTGACATTGAAGCTTGCACACTCATACGAAAGAGTACTTAATAACTGAAATAAAATTGTTTTTAATGGCTGTAAATGAGTACCCTTGAGTTATCAATACTAAGACCTGATAATTCTCAAATGAAATTTAACCATCTTGTTTGTTTTAGTTACTTTAATGTATCTTGTTCAGAAAGTTTTGGCATTTTTTTTTAATTTCTAAATTTCAGAAGTTTTAAACTGTAGAAGAGGTTATCCTACAGGAGTCTACCATATTTCCAAACCATATATAATAGTTGTTCGTCATTAACTACAAGTCCAAGGATACCAAAACAGACATCATGCACATATCTTTTCCAATATATTATTTTGTCATTTTATGATCTCTTTTCTTTATTAAAAAGTTACTAGTAAAACTGATTGATGTGTAGTCTTATTGTACCAGGAGGACTTTTCATTCAACTCTTTGACCTTGTCTTCACACTAACAGTCGAGTGTCTTTGAAATCTGTTTACTTCAGAATTTACAAGAGTATTAATGACAGGATGTCAGCACTTCTTAAGTTTGAAAAGATCTAATAATAGTAAATGAGTTTGGACAGTAGGGTCATCTGTAATGTACTTTAAGAGAGACAAGTTTCATTATTCTACCTTATGATTAAAGACCAGTAAAACAATTCTTAAACCACTTTTTATTCTTTGGTGGGTTTCTTGATTAAATAACTTTCTCTTTTTTCTTTTTTTTTGAGGCCAACATAAACCACATTATGTGAGAACAAGAAAAAAACTATATTGTCAAATAAAGGTCTTAACTTGACGGATACAACACCCTTTCCAGAAACAGCTACAGAACCTAAAAAGCTTAGTCACCTTTTATTGAGCAAGCTTTGGGCAAGTTTGAGAAGCAGCCTACATGACTCAAAGCTGTTTCATTCTTTGATCATTATGTACAACTTATAAAAAAAAGCTATTTGTCCCTTTGTCACTAATATGGGGACTGTAGCCCAGGACTTCAGATTAATGAAAATGAGACAACTAGATTTAAGGGGCGGGGGGAAGACACGACAGAGGAAGGAAATTTTTTCCAGTGGTAGCACTTCCCTTCCTTCATGAGCAATATTACATTAAAAATTACATATGGCAATAATTTTCTCTTGTTTTTGCTAAAGATCCTTTGCTTTGGTGCATAACTGTCTCGGGAGGAAAAAGTGATTCTTTGTTCCAACTCCTTCCAATATAGTTGCATTATCTTTATTTACCTTCTCACAATTTCATCTATTCTACAGCACGAGATTAGTAAGAATAATACAAAATATGATAATCAGATGACCCATCAAATCCCAGAGAAATTATCCTCCAACATTACTACTGTGTTTTCAGGAACTGACTAATCTAGCAGAACAACGAACAGTCACGTCACACTTGTATTTGCATTGGCCACATATGGCCTGTTTGGCAGCTCTGTGTGGACAGCATTTTGATTAGCACTTAAAGCTTCTATGTTTTTTTTGTTTTGTTTTTTGTTATAGCTTTTGGATCTATCTCAGATTCTTCTAACATTTCACATATATTACATAAATAAATGTGCATTCAATACAACTGAGCTTCAGATTCCTCAATGTTCCTTAAATATTGCAAAAGGTCAGAGAAACTTCTGGATTTGCCTCAATAAAGCACAAAAACAGAACAAAGTTTATACCTGTTCCCTGTAAGACACTGAAGGATGTAAAAGTGAAGGATATTACCATATGATCAAAGGAAGCTGTAAATAATTATAAAAAGAAGTAAAATAAGAAGTAGCTTTGAGTCACTTATTCTGTTAAAAATGCAAATTATAAGTAAGGGATATTAGCTGATGAATTGATAAGAAATTTAAAGTGATTCCAAACTATTAAGTTGTTCACATTGATATTCAAAATGTAATTACTTTCAAACCACACGATAGAGCTGGATTAATGGAACAAATACTTTATGAGCAACCCATGAGTCACTTCCACTTATTATTATGAGGTCTTGGTTACTTATCATTTCAGTTCTGTGGCTTTACTAAATAACAACAGCAATAATAATAAATAACACCACATTCAGACTCTCTGTTCTTTACGAACACATTGTCAAGTGTAACAGGAAAAAAACCCCAAGAATATTTATGTCACTTTTTCAATGGAGTATCTTAAAGAAACTACAGCTTGGGTTATGCATACCGTAGGTAGATTTTCAGGCTTCAATTTCATGCTTTACATTTGCCTCTTCAAGTCTTTAGGTATAGATTTGCAGGGAAAAAGTAAGTGGTCTTTGTCAGTAAATGTGTCAAATGTCACAGAAGAATGTGGGAGGGAATCAGTTCTGCTGTTCCCACATCCCTCAAGCAGCGAGATGCAAAGGCAGAGGTATAACAAAACAGGAAGGGAACAGGGTCATCCACACCTTGAAGCTCTGGTGAATGAGAAATACTGTCAGGTATGTAATAACTAGATTTCATGTATGCATGTGATTTCATCATTAGAAGACCTAAGGAGGAAAAGATTATATGCTACCCTCTGCTGCCCACCCCATCCCTACTTGTTACTTCCTGTAAGCCTCCCCCCCAGCTTATAAGTCCACAAGCAGCAGTAGAGCAAAATTTGCCTTTGGAGATTGTTGACCTTTAGTAATTGCATTTCAAATTAATATCACAGCACCAATTGCACATAAAATCTTTTTTTTATACCTTTTATTTGCCTTACCCACAAGAATAGCATTGGGTTTTGCTACTTTTCGTCCCATTTCATTCTTATCTTTTGGCAGTGATTACACAAGACTCTCTGAGTAGCACCAGCAAGGAGAGAGAAATGTATTATTCCTTATTTTGAAAGCTGGACATGCTAGGCACAGATTTAATCTAAATCACAGGTAGAGCATCACTAACAGTACTAATAGAAACAGCAGGCATCCTTGGCACACAGACAAGAAGGCCTATTTGTATTTGCTTTGGAATTTTCTATTATGTTCACTTTTAGCATATGAGTGCTCAGCGTCAATTTACTGTCCCATCTCAGAGAAGAGAAAACAAATGCTTTAAATATCAGGTATGCTGTCTGCAGGCAACTGGTTCCAAAATTTTTTGATAAGTGGACCTCTGTCAGAATATTTCAAATGTCACTAAACTTTACACTTCCAAAGAAAAAACAATATACCTGCAATATCATTCCACAGCCCAGCTGTGAAGCATTAGCCCATAAACTTTCAGATCATCAGTGGTCCATATCCACTATTTGTGAACCACTATATAGGGAGCTTATAGATACTTCTAACAGCTATCACTAACTATTTAACAGTTTTGATACTCTGCCATCAATTCTGGAGAGAAAAATAGGACAGATGGCTGGCAAATTGTTCATCTAAGCCTACAGTAGTCTGCTTATTTAACTACATTGTCTCCAGGTACTTACTCTGGATTTAGCCTATCCTCTCTGAATTCACTTGCCACCCTCACCACCTTAGTTTCCATTATAACAGAGAAAAGGTGAAGCTATGAGAATGGTGAGACAAATTGCATTTCCTGAAAGTGGGAAATATTCTGCAGAGACATATACAGGAAAGGCAGAGATACTGAGAGGCAGAGTCTATCCTCTTAGTCTATCCTCTAAGTCCACACTACAAAGGCACCTAAGTAAATAACTTTGAAACAATCCCTGTGCTTTCTCTATATATGAGCACTAAAATCATTTAAGTACACAAGAATATAACACAACGTTGCATTACATTATTTATTCAGAAAAATTACTTGTCTGTTTGCAAATGATCTGAAAAATCAACAATAGTTGATTTTTATTATTTGTAAAGTAATTCTTGACCTGTAGCTTGTTAGCTGTACAATATCTGAGCTCTGACAGAGCACAAGGTAATATGTTAAGTTCATTTTTGCCTGATGAACTTGTGACTTGTAGAATCAGACTTCTGTCCTAAGCATTTGTGATTATGAATTCCAATTGCCATCCTTGAGTATTCTGTAATGTATAGTTAAAATGTATCGATTTGGCAAATCGTGCCACTTGCTGAAGTCTATTTGTAGAAAATGAATACAGGATGGGTCTAGACAGGATTGAAATAAATTAATTCTCAAATATGAGCTAACATTCACAGAAAACTTGCAATATTCTGTTGCCTGACTCAAGCAGAACAAAAGATTCAATTACTTGTGCAGCTTCTTTCGTGTGTTCTGTGCCCCAGTAAAGTCTTGGCTCCCCAGCCCACTGCCATGTGTTTCCTGTCTGAGGTCAAACTCAATCACAACCTCAAACACGCTCAAATATAGGGAAAACTTCCAAGGGAAAATTAATGGCCATACTCATTCCTCTGGGTTTTACCCTCACTGGTTCCACAACAGCATCATTTGGCTTGTCAATTAATCCTCAGTGTGAGAGGAATGCTACCATTCTTGTTGTTGGTTTTGCTAACAGGCTCTGCGTTACAGGGAGTATGGTCCATCAAACCATACCATCCACTGAACAAAATTATCCTAGCTCCTAACCTCAGAATAAGCACCTGTAGACAAAAGCCAGCCCAGTCTGCTACTCGAAAACACTCTGAGTTAAGAAAAATAGTGACATGAAAAATGGAATTGGCACTACATGCCATGAAGTACTTGGTAACAACTACTGGCAGGGCTGATTCTGTTAAATGTCGCATGAATCCTGAGTACTCACAGGAGCTTGGCAGAACTTGCAGGAGCCAAGAGCTATGGACAGCACCCTTCTCAGTTATAGAGGTTTATCAGAGGAGCCAGAGTTCCCGGTCACTTTGTGCTCCAGAGGAAAGCCACTTGCTCATCCAGAGCCAAATAAATATTCCAGTATTACCCTTCCATTTCTCTACTTGCTATCACTATCCCTGCTGATACAGAACAAAAATACTTTTTAACTTAACTTTTTCTGAAGCGTTTCAAAACGCAAATGTTATTTTCTTATTGCATTCGATATACAGAGACATTTATAAATATATTATTTCATCCTGAAATCTGCTTATCCAAGTGGTTAAGGATCATTTCAATTGCGAGCATATTCCCATTGAAAGCAAAAGTTATTTCTATAATTAAAAGATTTGTTTCTTCTCCTCAACTTGAGTCCAACTGAACAGAAGCATGTATGGGGGGCGGGGGGAACAGTTCAAAAGGTTTCTTGGTTCAACTCGCAACAGAGCTTTCTACCCTTTAGTGAGGCCTTTCAATTGATCCTCGTGCACTGCATATGCACTAAATAATTCATGTCCTTTTGCCAAAGTGCTCCCCAAACACACTGCTCCTCTCTCTGAAACTAATAGTGACTAAGCAGAACTATAAGCAATAATATGACTCAACAGAGCTGTAAAACACAAGTGATACATGTTGCATTTATCGGAGTTGCAAAACTGTCACCATACCTGTCCCAACACTAACCTGTCCCAAAACCTAACCACAGAAAGTGGTTCTTCATCTGGTCTACACATGTGCCTTTTTGGCAATGCTTTGCCACTTGGAAACATCCCAAATTAAATCTCAACCTTGGAATTACTTGTTCTAACGTATTTTGGAATGCTCTATTTTTCATAAAAATTTGATTTAACTAAAGAAAATTACAAATGTCATAAGTCAGCACCACAAACACTTCTTGGCTCCTCTTCTTCACATACATTTGAAGAATGTTCATATTTGTCTGAAAATGTTTCCAAGTGGTAATGGTTGTACAACATGATAGTCATACAAACCAAGCTCCACCCCTGGTCCTGCAAGAGTTATGCACCATGCTCTCACCCTCCAGTGATACTAAACCCACTGACAGCTTTTCTTTCTAAAAAATGATAGTGACTGTTATGCTCAGTGATAACAGTATCTGATTTCAGTGTTCTACTTTTATAATGGAGGTGACATCTGTGTACAATATCAAATTCATTTACAACTTTGCCTGGGGATCCAGGAGAGCTAATAAGGGCTAAGTGTTATATTTGATGGGATAAAACCATGAGGTAATGCTGCAACTCGGAACAAACAAGCCTGGTGGAAATTGTCTATTCTTACAAATCTAAAAGATGTAGGATATTTAAGGTAACAAAAGGAACTCAAAATGCATTAGGGCAGAAATGTGAACATATGCAAAGCATGAAAAATCTAAAAGAAGCTTCATGATTTGAGCACGTATCACAATTAACAGTCAGGATTCCAGTTTCCTGCCACAGTGCCTATAAATATTTATCTCTTGTATACAAAACTACTGTAAAAATAACGTTTTCAGTAAAAGTGTTTCAGTCCTTGATCCTTCCATGAATGAACTGTGGATCTAAATGTGTTTCCAGCATACCTATAATCCACAATGAAGGAAGCACCTCACAGGATCAAAAACTTGCTTTTTCTGTGAAAAATTAAAGGTGGTGGGGTCAGGCAGGACTGCTGCCGACCATTGCATTAGTGGTGAACTACAGAGGATTAACTTGGGTGTTTCACTCACCTCAAACACCACAGGGTGCCCTGTCTGCTCCACCGTGCCCATCTCCACCCTGGGTAAGGCAGTTACAGGGACAAAAGAAAACAAAACCTTTGCCTCTCCCAAATTCCCACGAGATCCTGCTGTAGGTTATTCCTCTCTGTGGTGAAGATGTCACATTACTTTCCAATCTGAGTTTATACTACTTTACACAAAGTATCATGCCACATAGAACAGCACATCAGCATGAAAGAGACCAAAGATAGGGAGGCAAATTCTGGATCCTTTTACAAACTTTTACTGAAGTTAGAAATAAACTCTATTGCCACGTAGGCTAATGTGCCTGTGGCGCCTATTAACATTCTTACTATGTTTTCCAAATTACCACTTTCAAGAGGTCACAACAGTAATCAGAATAAATCTGATACTTAAAAAAGACCCATAATACTAACAATATATTTTATTTACTATCAAATGTCAGATCAGATAAAATTGTTTATTTTATGCATGATTATAAAAGGAAGTTCTCCAGAAGGAAGATGCAATTTACCACATACTGAAAGGATAATAACATCTGATTTTATTCTATCAGAGATATATTAAATAGTTATCGATCAGCATACCAGTATTGATCTGCCCAATTTAAGAAACACTCTTATCACTTAAATATAAGCAACATTACCTCTAGGTGTGAAATTTTTCAGGCTTTAAGTACATAAAGCGGTAAGTAGCCCTAAACACCAAAATTCATTTTCTGATTATATCCATTTGCCATTAGCATCACAACAAACAAACATACAAAACCACACAGAAATTCACAAAACAGGGCTGCAAGTTTATTCGAGAGAAGCCTGTTTCATGTCCACCACTGCCAAGGCAGGTGAATTTTACCTCTATCACCCCTAACAGATGTTTGTTTATATATTTTTAGCCTCCAGAAATGTAGATTTTATAATCTTCTCAGGCAAATAATCCAAACAGTATATAGTATTGTACATTTTTTCTCTAATTTATAACTTGTGTTTTCTTTGCTAACATGTAAGCACTATGCATTTGGAGACTGTATCTTCTTCGCTGACATTTTTAAATATATTTGAAGACTGTTAATACATCACCCATTGACTGCTCTTTTCTAAAATAAATAACCCACATTCTCCTGGTCTTTGCTGGAGGTCATGTGTTAGACCCTCCTTCATCCCTAATGCTCTTCTCTAGGCTCACTCCCATATGATGTCCTACAAAATTAAATTGACCAGAAAGACTAATTTGTATCTTTTGCATGCTCAGATATACTTATATTCCAGTGTGACATTTGACTTTTCTGCATCACCAGGACAGGTTTGAAGTTCATTTTGTGGTCCATTTTAATACTCAAATTTTATTTATGTAAAATTTCCACTTAATCAGTAGTTCTGAAGCAGTCAATTCCTGTTAAAGCATAATAGTTTGCACTTATACCTTCTAATCACTCTCCTCTTTTTCTGATTCTTTCCTCAGTTTGCCAAGATAATTTTGAATTCAAATTTTGTCTTCCAACATGCTTACAACCCCTTCAGATTGCATGACACCTACAAATTTTATATTTACACTGTCTACGCTATCAACCAGATCACTAATAAAAATTTATTTACCCCAAACACATAGACCCCTGGAGAACCCCATTCATTTCACTTTTCTGTTTTCTCAGTGAAGCGGTAATGACTATTTTTGAGAAAGTCTTCAGACCAGCTCTGTAGTAGCTTCATGTGATTATGAACCCCTAGACCGTGGCATTTTTTCAGAAGGCATCAAAATCTTTGGACAAAAATAAAGAACTGGATACTCCAAAATTACTTAATGGAAAATAACTGAGTAAAGCAATAAAACATACATGCCTTTTACTGAACTCATACTGATAATCCCATCATCTGTGTGCCAAATTTCCATTGACTTCAGTGCTCGGCACTGGAATATTAAGAATTCACATTATAATTCTGTCATTGTTCTTACAAGAGAGATATGGTATGTAACAGCAAAGGAGATTATTTACTGTAGTCCTTTGCATGCTAACCACAGAAACAGAAATTAAAAACTGCAGCAGCTGTGGAGAAAATATGTTTTCTAGATGCTAACTGAAATAGGCCTTGTGACTAGAACTACTTTTGGTGGAGAAATCTGATAGTGGATTATAGAGTTGTTACTTGTAACAAGTATAATCCCTTATAGTGCAAACTATCGAAAAAGATTTGAGATTTGGGACTGCAGAGCAATCCAGCTCCCTATGCATGAGAGCCTCATGCCCCTGGCCAAGAGAATTGTTGTCTTGGACACTCAGAAGCCAAACTGTGATACGATCAGGGCGCATTAGCGTGTCTACATGAGCTAAACTTCTACAGTTCACATTTCAAATGCATCCCTTCTCTTGTGCTGGCTTTATTCAAAAGAATCACTCACATTCATTTGTCTATATCAATGCTTGTAGCATGTGTAACAGAAGAAATAGCATGACATTTGGAAAAAAAAAGAGAGCAGATGTAGTTAATCCCAAAACTAAACAGAACAATCTAATATGAAGGCAGGCCTGAAGAGCTGAAACCATATAGCTGGGAAACAATGAGTTGCAGAGAATTTTGACAGAGCAAATACAACAATGCCAGCCAGTATACTGTGCCAACTATTTAACAAAAGCAAACAGCCCCCAATGTTGACATATTTAGGCCTCATTAAATCCAAAATACAAAAGCTTCTCCATATTTAAAGCAGAGATGGTTTATTCAGCATTGAAAAAACATCTTTCACTTTACTGGAAGAGAGTTTCCCAGGTTTCCACAGTGCCACCACCATATGCTCAAACTAGAAAACTTAAACAATTCTACTTCATAATGTTCCACTATATCCAGAAATCCAAACTAACAGAAAGCATTATTTTTTTTTAAAAAAAGAATGTAGTAAGTAAGAGAACACTGCAAAAAAATATTTCTGAAGCATTTCTCATGCTTACCTCCTTATGCAACAGAACACTACACAGTGCAACAGTTTTTGGAAATAAATATATTATATATATATGTATAAGTCCATGTAATTATGTTATCTCTGGCTATGACCTGAGAGGAAACAGTTGAAAACAGATAACTTCCTAGAACATATGAACAAATGACTGAACAAATTACAACTGCATGTCTAAAATGATACAAACCCAGAGCTCTTCCATGGCAATAGAGGCACAGTTTTAAATTCTTGATCAACCTTGTAATTAAGCTTCCCCACTATACCTATACACCAGAGGATGCATTTTGCTTGATCCATAATATGCAAGACAACTCTTAGATGCACATCTTTAGTCTGTCTCCCTAAAGAAACATGATTTATATGATCATTTGTTTTCTCTTTCAGTTCCTTTCCCCATCCAAAATGGCTCTTGGACTCAGATTTCAGCAGAACAGAGACCTCAAAAATCCTGAACTCCTACTAGTTTTGTGAATAGTAATAGCTGGATAAAGGATACAGACCCAATTAGCATTTCCACTGAGGGAAAGGCACATGGAAGAGGCCATCAGGGGTTCTGGCAGGCAGCAGCCAGCTGGCTCGGCAGCAGTTACACAGCTCATCATCAGCCACAGCAAGTCCTGCCTCTTGCTGTTCCAAAAAGCATGTGGAGATGACTATGGGGTATGGCAGGAGTCAGAGAGTAAGGTCAGAGGAACGTAGCAAGGAAATTTGTTATTACAGTCAATAGAAGAAAAACTCATAAGCAAGGTGTTCTGTGATTCTGCTACCAAAGCCACTTCATACGAATATGGTGCAAATAACTACACAGTGCAGAGTTTTACTAGAATAAAAACCTCAAAATATGGGGAGAAGCTTCTATGGTTTTCCTGTGCAGTGATTGGGGTTATTCGGTGTGTCACTCATACACAGCAGCCTATAACCACAAGTAGCATAAGCTGAGTATTCTCTTTTCCTTTGTTGACAATCTCCCCCTTAATAGCTAGTTGTAAAAACAGCTACAGCAAAATCCAGAAATAAGCCATTCACCTGTGTTTAGTCATCTCTTTCAAAAAGTAGCTATGTCATCTAATATTAAAAATACCCTCTTAAAACAGTTATACACTGTTTTGCTGATTAAATACCACTTGCAATTCCACAAGAAAAAAGAACAAAACAAAACAAAAACCAACTGACGACAATTTCTAAAATATTTCTTCTTTTTTTTTTTTTAATCCAGTCCAGAGTACCATAGTATGATGGGTCTTCTGTACATGTTACTTAGTGTAGTACACTGAATATACTAAGCTCTTTTAGGTTAATTCTATGTAACATCATGTATCTATTTAAGTGGTTCTCCTTTGATCAGATCTCACTGCAAGGTGGTCTACACTTTTATTATTAATTTGGAAATTAGGTCAACCCACCCATACAAGTTTAAATTATTGAGATTGTATCATTTCCTTTACTAATTTTTCATAATATTTCTCACCTTACAATGACATCTCTCGTAGCTAGGCAGGAAACCATTTTCTATGCCATAAATTGCCATGATTTGAATTAGGATGAAAATCAGGATGAAATCAGACTTGTCAAGATTTTTCTCAATAAAAAAAAAAATTCCCAGAATAACAAAAAAAGAAAGAGAAGGAGCAACACCCCAGAACACCAAAAAGCCTTATGGTGAAGATACCCACTGATCCTGCAGGAACCTCTGGTTCAATTTCTTGATCCTACATTGCCTACAGGACCACCTTACTTTTTCAGAGATGGGTGTTTGTCTGTCTATACATGGCTCCTTCTCCTTTCAGGGTAGAATTTCCAGTCATAAGCTAGAAATGCTTATAAAAGCATGCTTGGTGAAACCAGTACATTCCTGTAAAAAGCTTTCATTTCAGTAAATGTAAATGTATGTTCTAAAAAAAAGACCATCGGCCACTTTCAGACCGATCTTTGGTTTATATTCTTACTGAAAGCTGTTGAAAGCACAGAACCAAGAAGAGAGTACACACACATTTTCCCAGAGTTATTGTTGGCACAGGAAATTCAAATAGGAAAAACATCTCTGTTTAAGTCTGTAACTCATTTTGTTTTAAACCTATTCACAGCAACTGACTGATAATAAGGAAACAAACATGGTTTTAGTTCAATTACTAAAATATTTGAGTATGAATATAGTGCTTTTAAATGCATTTATTTATTGTTAGCTTCCAAACCTGTAAAATCTTTATTTGTGAATTTTTTTATTTTAATCATTCTAGCCATCTGCAGCACATCTGTTACTTGCTAGTATAGAGTAATTAACTTAAATGTGGACTGTGTACTATTCTGCATCAACAGATATCAAAGCACCTGCTTTGATAAGAGACCAACATGGCTTTATCAGCTGTAATACTTGTCAGGTTAGAGTTAGATTTACTATCCACCCTCTAAACTTACATGATATATCTCTGTGTAGTAATTAAAAGCAAAGTCTGTTTTTTTTAATGTTCTCCATTCCAGTGGCAAAATACTGTTTCTTAAGACGTCTCACATTAAAAGATATTCTGATGCTAGTATTTATTTGGTTTTAAACACAAAAAGTGAATGTTTCACATTCCCCCAAATAGAAATCTTGTGTCAATGTAGTTTTTTTGCTAAGTGCGGAGAAAGGGAAACATCTTTGTGATCTCTGCTGGAGAGAGAACATTTAATGAATCAATTATGAAAGTTCTCAGAATCATAACCAATTCATTAGGTTTTGAAAAACTCCTCAGGATCATGCTGAATCCACATAACTACCACCACTAGGGAACTTTGTAGAAAGCCTTGAACTGGCCACACGATTGCAGCCATTAGACTTCCAGGCCAACTGATCTGTTTTTAATTGCATACTTAGTACAAGTCAGTTTTGACAATCTTGTTACATTTTAAACAAGACATAACTGAAGCCATCGTGAATCCCTAGATAATCGCATTTTGTTACCTTAGAGGTCTAGGCTCCCATAATTAATTGCATTCTTTTTAAAGTCAGCCCAGAAAAGAATGGCTTTCTGCCAAGAAAGTTCTTATAATGTTCAAAGACTCATTCTGAGGAACAGCAGGTGCTTTTTGTTTTTATTTCTCAGTGTGCTAATGCCAGAGAAGCAGGGCATTCAATTGCCAAGTGTCCATAACCTAATGCTCTCACCATCTCCATAAAAGAGAGAGATTATTGTACCATTCAGAGCAATACCCCAATAAACACAGTAAGTATCGCACTATTAGGTAGACTGTTTTGGGAAGTTGTTCTCTTGGGGAAACACGGTTCAAAGGTGCATGTGAAGAAAGCCTGTTACAGTATTTGTGCATCAAGCCTTTCATCCATGTGTTACATCCTTAGTGAGGGTGCTCAGCCCGTTAGTTCTCAGAACACAAAGCATTTCAGTCTGCCTTCCCTGGGCAGCAGGGAGCTCATTAGTATCACCAGCTCACCATCTGTCTCTGAAGGAAGAAGAGACAGAGTTAATATATGATGGAAGGGGGGGAAAAAAAAATGATAAAAAAATAGGCAAACAAAAAAATGGTTGGGAAGCAGCAGGATGTCACCAAGAACAGCACAGAATGTTTCCTTTGAAATCATCTTGCCTTGTCTGCACAAAACATGGAAAACAGCCTGGGCATGGCTATGAAATGTTCACAAAAGCATTTGTAAAGACTGAATTGTGATCATTTTAACTACAGAATCTCCCAAAATGCACAGAAGAGCATCATTAAACACAGCTGTCCACAGATGATTCCTGTGAAACCTTCCTGGTTCTGTACTGGCTGAAAAACAGGAGCAGACAGAGGCTGAAATGATGCTTTCCTGGCTTCAAGGCATAATAAGAGGTAAGATAGCAAATAAGAGCAGCTCCTGCTAGGGACCGAGCAGCCATCCTGTGTGGGGTGGGTGACAGAAGGGAAAAATTATCTACAACTGGGAAACATCATGTCTGGTCTGCATACCCAAAGTGAAAGCTGTTATCACCCAAACACAGAAAAGTCTTCTTCGCAACTCAAACCTTTACAAATGATTGGGAAAGCAAGAAGAGATCACAGGAGAAAGCCAGAGCAGAACAGACTCACTGAGGAAAATGACAGGAAAGAAAGAACTGCAGAGAAAGAAGACTACACAGGGCAAATGCAAGGCAGAACACAAAGCTTTGAGAAAAAGAACCAACCTTCCCAATACTGAATTTATTTCAAATTTTCTAAAATGTCTCTTTCATTAGATGTTCTCCATTTTAATAATAAAATTCTCTTTCTAAGAGTATTTTATACATACACATAATACAATATCAAACAATGCAACCTCTAGAATACCCAGCTAATAAGACAGCATCTCTCCAAGATTCTGAAAATTTTTTAAAAGTCCATTAAAAAAACCCAACACCTAATCTCAATTTATTTGGACATGTTTTTCAAGTACTAGCCATTATGTTTGTAACTACACTCACTATATATCTACCCTAAAGAACAATGTAGACTTCAAATCTGAAATATACTTAAACTAACCTACTTTGTTAATACGGTCATGAACAGTCACAGCTACCGACAGAACTGACATAAAAAATTATGAAATCCAGGGCAGCCTGAAAAACTCTGAGAAATATCAGCCTTTTGACTATCCCACAGACCTCTGGGTCAATGCAGCAACTTCACAGACGGACAAAGATGAAGAGCTCAGATATTAAACATTCAAAATGTCAGACTCCTTCATTTTTATGGTGGTTTATACTTAGACACTCAGATGTGAGTCTGTTTTCTTTGGTTGTTAACTTCTGTGTCAGGGAAAAGACCCTCCATAGGGTCATAGCCATAGCCATAAAGAAATTATGGAAAAAAAAAAATACGAGTAGCATAGAATCCTTAAGTTAGAGGTGGCATTTACACTCTTGCAACTAAGCAGATGCCTTGATTTTCAGAATGGCTGAGGAGCTGCTGATAGGAATTGTCAGGCACCAGCATTTTTTGGAAAACCAAGTCGTTGACCTACAAGGCACTACTACTGGCTTTAGGGTTTTTAAATGTATTTATTTCAAAGCCATGTTCTGTTAAAAGGGGAGAAAAAAAAAAAAAAATGTGTCTAGCTGTGAATGCCAAAAAATGTTAATGGTATGACCTCAGTTTTCTGATGATCATGAACTATGTGGAACTTGTCCAATAAACATAATAGAGTGGGAAAATGAGTAACCAAGTTCTTAAAAAAACAAAGTGAGTATGTCATCAGCACATAGAGTAAATGCAATTATGTGCTACTTCCTGGGTCAGACACTCTCACAGCCCACAATATCCTTCTCTTGACTATCTCATACGCCTCTGTGGGTCTGACCTACCTTGACAGTACTTCACTGTCATATATTCAACTCCAAAGAAACAAATGCAGTTACAAAAGCAGTGCATTACAGTAGCACATTGGCAAAATCAAAGCTTACCTCTGAAGATAAACTTGTTAATGAGTCAAATTCAGCTCTGTTTTACAAAGCTGTATAGCTGGAGTAGCTCCTTGAATTTCATTGGAACTGCCCCAGAAATGCAACCACAGAATTATTTTTAACATCGTTGTAACAAAGAGTCCAGTCCAGTTCAGTTCACTGCCCAAGTGCTCTTACATTTCCTTGAGAAAAGGGTATCAAGGTTAGTTATGGAAAAAAATATTTTCATTTCTGAAGTTCTACCATCAGTTATGAGCAGATTATTTGGTTGTATTATATTATTTTGTGCTTCTCATAGCAGAATGTATAGCAATGGGACAGAGGTATAGCAACTATTGGATGCAAATTCCTTACTGTAAAAGAAAATACAGATACTATTCCAGAGACTGTAAGGCAAGACACAACTGTTCATACTGGTTTTGTATCAAGGAATGGAGTGGCAATGGCACTGGAAGGCATATGTTCACAGGGTGAGGTATATAAAAATGGAACTTATGGAAATCATAGATATTGGTAAATATGGAGACACAGGGCAAGTCAGGACAGAAAATATGATTGTGCTTGTTACAAACAGATATTTGCTTCTTCTGAAGACATTAACATGAGGTTTATTCATATCACCACTGTACAGTCCACTTTCATTGTTTCAGTGTTGATGTCTGTTGATAAAAAATAAGTAAGTGAATACTGGCCTACATGATATATTTAACAAGTCCCTCAAGAACTGAAATCAATAATCTTAATGCTATCCAAGTAAATCACCATACTGCCTGCCTCTTAGAACAGTTAAGATTTTCTAAATACAGTAGTTTCCCACGACAGTCGATTAGCACCCAAATCTCTCGTACCTTTTGGCACACAAAAAGCAGCTCTGTAAGAGTTCATGACAATTGATGTCCCCAGCAGTAGTATTTTTGTTCTGCTCAGTAAGTAGTCTGTCAGATAACAAATGCAACATGGAAAATTATGTCTGAAAATGAACCTTCTCCTTTTGTTTAACTATGATGGATGGTAATTTTGAAGAAGGTTGTTGCATTTTTTGAGTAGGGAGTTTGACTAGGTAGATGACCTCCAGAGGGCCTGGAAAGTATTCATCCTCCTGAAAAAGAAGAAGGGTATGTGCCAACCCAGAACCAACATCCCAGAGTAATTACTGTTATTGCAGAATTTTATGTGCTGAGTAGCACAGACAGGTGCCCTGAAGCTGAAAATACAATGAGACACACAAGAAAAAGGACAGAACTACTGTCAGTCCTGAAGGTACAAGATGTTTTTATAAAATTCTAACAAGCAAAAAACTACATATACTTGTAGATCATTAATGTATTGCCAACATACCCAGAGTAATTTTTCAAAAGGGGAAGGTACTCTCCAGTTCACTGGCACAGTCTCAAAGTAAAGTCCCCTCTTTTTGTTTGCTGAGCTCTTGCTTAGAAGCATTTTTCAAGGTTTTTTATTTATAATCATGCCAGGCCTCCTAAAGGTTTGGAAACTTATTTATTCTAACAAATTGCCCTCATAATTAATAAATGTGCTAAACCTGCTGTCAACCTAACTGATGAGGAAAATTTGACTGGCTCCTAGGAGTGAAGGATTTTTCCCTGTTGCACCTTTTTTAAAAGAAAAAATCTACTTCTGGTTGAGGACAGAGACATTGACATGAGAGAAAACACATAGAAACTCTAAAGAAGTTGAAAAAGGATTGGATTTTATTTTAAAACCAAACTAAAGGTAAAATTTAAGTCATGACGGGAGTGGAATTATGCCCTTGGATATCATTAAAATGGCAAATTGAAAACAAGAGATGATTGTCCTATTTCATGTACGCCTCTCCAAGAAGCAAAATTCTGCCTCATCTGGTCTGCTGATTGCACATCATATTCTCGTTAGTATCTCTTTCTCACAGACATCTATTACTGCTTTTCCCTGAACTACCTAATGCCCACCTATGAGTTTCATGGAGAAGGGAGAGTATTATCTCCATTAGGTTACCCAGTGCCCAGAACTTTGTTCATGGGGCAAATGAAAAGCTGACAGAACTGACTGATATTGCAAAGGCACTAATTAACACAACTGAATCAAAAAGTGATGGTGTGCTTTCTGACCTTGTGCTTGACTTGCCTGTTTGACAAGGTAAACCTATCTTAAAAACAGCTCCCTGCATATAATCTCATTTTATACACTGCACCAATTGCTGCATGAGGAAGCTGATTTAAAGCTAATGCATAATCACAGTGAAGACTCTCAGAATTCAACAAAAGGAGCCCACCAAGAGCCACTCCTGGTAATATATCTGGGCTCTGTAAAACCAACAGTAAATGAGGAACATCCATAGATGCTATCAGGCTAAAACACAGTTCCACTGGAGTGCTTTGCAAAGGAAAACTTACTAGTGGCAAATCAATGTAAATCAGTTTTTCAGTGTTAGGGGAACAAACTGTGAAGTCCTCAAAGAAAAAGCTACAGGTGAATACGAGAGGTTTCACTGTGGATGATTTTAGTAGAACCGTGCCAGCCTAACCATTTGTCACTTCAAAACACAATACAAAGCTTGAGAGAAGAGTAAGACCAAGCACTTTGGGGGTAAGGAGACATGTCACAAAAATTTTCTACCCTCAGAATAGCAATTACCCTCATTTAAAGGGTGAAGGATAACTGAAATAAAAGGGAAAAGGAAATATAACACAAAAAGCCCTTGCTCTTTATTTGTTATCAAAACTTCCATGGGCTAAAAGCCCAACAACCTCCTTCTTGGCTGTTAAATTTGTTAGGATTTTCACCAAACACAGTGCAGTATCTAGTCACCAGTAGATAACCACACTGAACACTTAGGACTCTAAAATACAAGGACAGCATACATGTGTCAAATACTATCTTATATATTAATAACATATTATTTAATTTGTAAATTATTTATTACATTATTTAGGTGGACTTTGGACCAGAGTTCTAGTGAGAATTGTATTTTTCAGGACTAAAAAGAGAGCCATACTCCACAATTTCAGTATTCTTCAGAAGAATGGCTATTGATTCAATCTCACTGTGGTTATCTAATTGTGGCTATAGGAATTACGGTACCATTTTCAGTATAGAGATTGACTGTAAGTAAATGGTGAACGTGCTTGTGATTAAAAAAAAAATAAAAACATGAATGCTATTAGTTTACACACTACACTTTAGAAGCTTTCCTGGAGAATTCCCTCAAGTGAAGTTGGGGATAATATTAAAACCAGTGAATCATAACAGCTACCATAGGGCAATCATGGGGTACAGCATCCTGTTCTGGTAAGCTTGCACCCTGTGGACAACTAGGTACATGAAACCACCCTCTAGGGAAAAATATTATTTATTTCTCTTATGTGCTATTGCATAAAAGCCTGAGGTGACAATTTACTATTTGTTGTTTTACCTTTTCTCCGCCCTTCTTAACCACTAAGCCTCTCTGATTTCATTTTCCATCCATGATGTTTATCTCAGGGCCATATAAATGAAATTCTTGAAGGACTCCCTTCACCTGGAATTTCCGTAATTAAAGGTATGCCTTTGCTAGGAAAGTTGGTGCAAGTTTCTGACTTCCTATTCATGCTGGTATGCACATATTCCTTGTGTCTCCATAAGCTCCATAGCAATACCTTGACTCAAAATAAACTACTGCATCTGACAGCAGTGTTTATATATCAATAGAAGTACTGCCTGACTCCACGTGGAAGGTATAGGATCCCCACCTCCAAAGTATCTGCATTTCTAAACAGAAAGGCGGTTGAGTAATACAGTATCTTCATACACTCCAGAATACATGTATTAAAAGCATTAAGCAAAAAGGTTAAGCTATATTTCTACCAGTGATATTCAGAATAGTCTATCCCTGCTAAGAATAACTCTCTGCTCCAGTAACCCAAAAAGTGGAACAGGATACTCTGCTTTAGCCCTTCAGCTAGTTATCCCATATGGCATTTACACAGCCTTGTCTTTAATCTCTTTGCTTGTATACTATATTCACAGATTAAACAGGGTAGTGCAAACTAGATGCGACAGGATATAGCAAAAAAAAAAACATTAAAAAGTAGTATTCTTCCCATAAAAGCAAGTAGCATATATAGCAACTATATGTAAGCAAGGAACAAAATTTTAAGAAAGGATTACTCCACTGTACAGAAGTTGTAAAGGTTGCTGCAAACTGGTGAGAATCTACTTTGAAATTCCTTCTTTTATTGACTTTCCCAGCAGCTTTAAACATTTTTCCAGTATAATTTTTTGGCTAATAAACTATCATTATTTTGAATTGCCTGAAAATAATGAATCAATTTAGTCACAAAGCAGATCTGTTCGATTTAATGTTCTTGTTACTTACTGCCTCAGTGTTGCAATTTTCCCCCTTTGCTTCCTTTATTTCTCTGACTCTCCTCACATCACCCTGATGTAATGCCTTTAATATAAAAGATGGCCTTCATTCTCATGTACTATTTAAATTCATCATGTCTGACTTCTTCAAATGCAATGAATGCATAATTAATTATCATTATAAATTTAGAATACTTCCTCTCTTCTTGCCACTTCAAGCTTCCTTTAGCTTTCAACAGCCATCATGTTTTATTTGCTATTCCTTAAAAATTTCTTTCCTGCTGTCTTCTTTTCAAATTTTACTTCACATACAATCTGACTCCTTGGTACACACTCACAGGAGGAACCAGCCCAGAACCCAGTGAAGAATCACTGGTTAAAGAATGGGCGTTGGGTCCATCACTAAAAACACAGACTGTACTCATATAGCTGGAAAAACAGCTGGCAGAGCAGCCTCTGTCTGCATCACCTTCCCAGGAAACAGAGGATTTAGGATTAATATGCAGAGTTCTCACTGTTAATACCAAGTATTTAAGAAATAGATACAGCACAGAGCTAAAAGTATACGTTTATTTCTCTCTTTAAATTGTGTCACTAATTTGGCATTTTTTATTTTTCACAGGCATTAGGAATGCTCTTACTTCATACTCACACAAATTTCCAAAATCCTGGCACACAACCTTTATTCAGATATTGGTTTGCTTGTTAAAATAAGCAAATACATCTATTTCTCAAAAATGCTGCCAATTGCACCTTCAGCATGACAATGGGTGAGTAACGTGAGTTCATGGAGACAGGGTTATCAGCCAGAGACTACAGGAAAGCAAAGTAGCTTGGTCAGTTTTGATTTCACCACCTTCCATGTCATGGGGGCCACTGCTTAAGGGAACTTCCTTGCAACTTTACAGCACTCCAAATTAAGAACTTTGCTGAGCAACATCAGGCTTATCTAATTGACTGGAACAGTTTTGAAATGCACTTCAAGCTGAACAAATAGACTTCTGGAATTGCACCACTGAAAATGTGTTTTTTCCCATAAAGGACACAGAGGTGAAGTTGTGGTTAGTATACATTTGTTTCTGCTCAGTATTTCCAGTTTGTAGGATAAGTATACTCCAAGAAGTTTTATGATTTTACTAAACCACCCTATTTCTTTTATGACAACTGCATTAACTTTAGCTTCTGGATGTCTTTTTTCCTGCAAAATAGTCTTTTAAAAGGTCTTTTAGAAGATCTCAAACTATTGCCTAAGGAAGAATAAAAAACCTCAAAAACTGGTGACTTCTCATCACTAAAGGATCAGGAGACTTCCAGAAACACTGGTCAATTTAGCTGCCTTCCACTCTATAAAACACACCACCTTAAGACTGATGCTTCAGTGCATGCATCAGATCTACTGTAACTCCACAGGAAAGCTTTCTATATGCAAATTAAACTACAGTAAAACTTTGCAGTTTAGTTGTACCGCTTTTTCAGGACACTCCTCCACCACACCCCTCCATCTCTATTAGCACACTGACTTGAAGAGAGCCCTGTTTCAGACCAGTAGAGCGTGAATCGTCCTTGAAGTCTTTCCAGGCTTGTTTTGTTAAACCACTTTTTATGGAAAATATGTAATTTTGCTGGCATGTCCATCCTGCTGACCAAACATGCCAAATTTTAAACAACAGGAAAATTCTTGCCAAATGAGGTCTCAATGACATGACATCAAGGCAGACAGGTCACATACTGAGATTGCAATAGCAGCTGCATTGTAATTGTTTTGATGGATTGTCTTAAGAGTGGTTTTGTTAAGGCACAAAGTGCTGCATTTTCCTGTTTATCAGCAAAAAAAAAAAGCAAAGAGACTGCACAAATACTGTGCACTTTACCTTTTGAGTACAATTCAGACAAACTGATCATTTCCTAATGGAAAGCCATCTGCTACGCACATTATATCACTGTTCCTATCTACTTTGCTTGGATTTTAAAAAGCTGTAATATGGAACTGAATGATGTTAAAAGCAAGCAAATAGTACAAAATCTAGAGATATAACTTATGCAATGGAGATTACTGGAAAATTGGAAAGATGGTTATTTCACATGCAGTATCTGACACAATGAACAGACATAATCCCCTTCAAAAAACCCCAGCATATAAGAGCTCTTAAAAAAAATTATCCCAGTCTCTTAAACATGGTTTAACAAAGTGCTAACACACTATGTAGACTAAAGTCCTGAAAGCTGTGACTATGTGCCAGAGTACACTTCTACCATTTTCCTGATCCTATGGAGAGATGGTGAAGTGCTTGATAAGGAAAATGGCATTCCCATGTGGCTAGATATTGAGACAACTACCCTGGAAAACATCCTTGGGAGAAGGAGGAGAAAGAGGGGAAATCCCTGAGTGACAAGAAGATTTATTGTATAATTTAATAGGATTTTCTCATCACTAAATTCTATTTTTCTTCTGTCCCTAATCACCTTTCTTCTACCTCATTACATCCAATTTCACTTCATCATATCTTTCTTTCCTCCCTCATTTTGTAGATCATCATGTAACCTCTCTCTCGCCAAACAGCATACCTTCTTTTTGCATCATTCTTTCCACATTTACTCTTGTCCACCTTAACATTATGCTGCTTCATTCCCTCTCTTACCATAAACTGGTCATTCCTACAATGCTGTCCACTCTTTTGCAGTATTGTGAAAACACTATGCATCTCTACTTCGCCTAATTTCTTTCTTTCTTTTAGCCAATCAGTTGACTGAGACATTTAGAATTTCTTAGTTTTTCTTATTTCTAGAAATATACACATATAGAAGTGATAAGTGATTTAAGCTATACAATCATTAAATCATATCATAAGAAGTTACATCTGTGCTTCTGCACACATTGCTAACTATATTGTAGGTTTACTGCACAAAAGTAAAAGTAAATTTAGTACTTCTATGTAGTTTGGACTCATTTGCATTTTATTCATGCCGCTGAATTATGTTTTATGTTTCAGCAACGAACATTTCAATAATTCTGTACATTTTCTGATTTTACATAAAGAATGAAACTAGTTGCACATTATGTCATCTTGGGAAGATTCAACAATATACTTGAAGCACCATTCAATCTTGTCTGCATAAAGACTGAATCCTGTCTAATAATGTCTCAATACCATGCTTTCTAATATGTCCCCCATATATTCTTAAGGAAAGTGAAAATGTCTCTGTACATACACACCCAAAAAAATAATCTTTCTAAGTCCCTGTTCCACATCTCTGAAGGCTGTAAAGGAAAATATGACAAATGATAATAACTACCAGCACCAATAATTGTTTTTATCACCTTTGAAAGAGTCCTTAGTCTATCACTTTACTAGATCCTCTCAATGAGCTAATTATCATCTAATGTAAGGAAGGGGGCTGGCACACTCCCAAGAAGGGCAAAGCCCCAGATAATCAGACACTCTAGGAGGTTTGACTTGTTCCTGTAATAAATACTCCTGTCTGTAGGAAGCCAGCTTGGCCTGGGTGTTTGTGTTGTGTTATGTTACCACAGGCAAAGTATCATGAAAGTGAGCAAATGAAAATCCTCCTAGAAATGGGAGCACACAGGGATATCCTAGCAGGACCTGAAGAAGTATCACCCTCATGACATTTGGCTCATATAAACTGCAAGATGAACCCCTATCAAATGCCCCCAGAGCCTGGAGATCAGACATGTAGGGCAGAGGCAAGGGGGCCAGCTGGTCAGTGTGGTCAGGATTGAGGTGGAGGTTGCAATCCATCTTTGATCCAAGCTGGTGATAGAGTACATAGTCAGTTTGAAGCTAGATATATCGTCCCTCCTCACAAAAAAAAAAAAAAAAAAAAAAAGAAAGAAAGATGCATTTGTGCAATGACTGTTGAAGTCCTAAACTTTGATTGCTCTGAGATGTCCCTGCACAAAGCCAGTACCCAGAAGATAACATCAGCCTTCAGAAACCCGTATATTCAACCAACCGGCCCCAGTGGTATGGGCAACCTGGGTAAGAGAGTATGCAGCGACCTCTTCCCTAAGCATATTTAATGAAAGAGGGAAAAGATGTTTGGAGGACATTACCAGCAATTATTAATTAGTGATGACAAATTAATAGAAGATGGTGAGTCTCTTCTAGTTTAAAACCAAAAAGGGCCCAGGGTTGTCCAACCGTCAGATGATCAATAAACATTTTCAGTAGGAAAAGCAGTATTGTCTGGAAGTGGACCTATTCTCAGTTTGTCTTTGTCAGAAGGCTAAAATGCTAAATATTAATAGCCTGGTATCTTCAATGTGTTTGCATATTCACAAATGACAATTTAAACTGTAGTTCTCCATATTTACTAACAGAAATTGGCATTAAATGTTTAAACATACCAATTTCAAAATAAACACTGCACACCTTTTGCAAGAAGCCCCTAAGCAACTCTAATTCCTCTTAGATCCTTATGATGGATCTGCTTTGTATACAGAGGACTGACTGGACACAGTCAGTCCTCTGTATCCACAGCTCCAGAAGGATGAAAGTCCAAAAACACCTGCAGAGATGTAAAATGCTTTCAGGAATATATGAACAGGTGAAGGTAACATAAATTTTAGTCAAATTCATAGGTTCAAAAATGCAGCACATGAATTAATGGGGTTCTGAGGCAGCTATGGCATTCACACTATTCTTTCTTCCTTCTGAAAATGCTCCATCTGCTTGTGCTACTATTTCTTGACTGTCAGACAAAATTTAACACTCCAGTAAGATAACACTCCAGTATCACTGGTTACTTTTACATTCCTAGTTGTTTCTGAATAGGAAACATTCAACCTGTAACAAATCTGATAAAATGCCACTTCAGAAATGCAAGCTAGCCAGCTGTCCAGCAAAGGCTCTATCTGTATGAAGCTGATCCAGAGGTAAACATTTTATTTAGGTGAGAAATAACAAAGTCAATGCTCAGCATACTGTTGATACTGATTAAAATCAATGGTGATATGTAAAATGGTACACTGTGATACTGCACTGCGAATCTCACATACATAAAAATCACAAGTCACGTTTCTCAAAAGTAGAATTTTATAAAAATGTTTTTAATAATGAATGTGGGGCCTACTTTTAAAAATTCTTCAGTTTATTTTTGTTGCACTTAAAGTATTTAATCTTTTGAAAGTTTCATCACCACCACCTCAATGCCTATCAATTAATGAAGACTATACGATAATAATACTGTGTAAAAGCAGAGAACATTGGGATATGTTTGACACAAAACAAACTCAAAAAAAAAAAATTAAGTAAGTAAGGACTGCTGATGAAACAAAAGAAGGCAGGATCATGGAAGCCGGACAGGGTGCAATATATCAACATATATATTTAAAAAAAAAAAAAAAATTCTTTGTTCTTTGTTACTGCTAGTGTCTGTCTGCCCACTAGGTCATGTGGTCATAGCAGGCTTAGTATGCCCACTGGCTAATGAGAGTGATTTATCTCATAGTTGTATTTGTACTTAGAGGAAAACTGGGGCATTTTTTTTTTTTTTAATAACTATGTAATATTTTAAGTTAACTCACCTATAATGATGCTGATCATATGTAAAATGTGGATGCAGAAAACAAAACAAAACAAAACAAAAAACCCCAAAACAATAAATTGATTCCAGTTTGTTCTGTACTGTATTCTCTAGTCAATGGGCTAATGTTATGTTTTATCATATTTAAAAATGTACAATCCTATTGGAGTCAACTTAACTAATGAGATGTCAAAAATACACTTTGTTGCATTTATCTAAGTAAGAAATTAAAAATTCCTTTAATGACAAACTAATATATTTTCATTTTGCTGTCAAAGAGGTTCTACTATAAATGAATGCATCTGTTACATTAAAATTCTTGTGTAAAGCTACATTCATCATTTGCTTTAGAAAAAAACCTCTCAACCATAAACCTGCTTCATCTGGACATAAAAATGAAGAACATCAAGGACAGAAACAGGAAGAAAAAAATCATTTAGATATAAAGATACAATAGTAAAACCTGATGCACTGCTACATTAAAACATATTGGTGCTGAACTTTATTTTTGAGTTCGCTGTACCAGTAGCTAGTGATTAAAAAGCAAAATATGAAGATACATTATACTTGAATACTATACACCAAGAAAAGCAATATAATTCCACATATCTCTGCTCCTGATTTTATCTACATAATAAAGAAAACTTTCATATTTTAGGGCGTAAGTGCATAGAGCATGTGAAAATCAACATACAGATGGCATCAGTCAATTCAGAGCCAGCACATCAACAGCTTCCCTGAAGAAAAGATTTTGTCTCAAGACAGATACTAGATTCAACAGTCTAAGCACAATTCTTATACACGACCAAGAAGGTGGAAACTTACCCCATGGGCCTTTGAATTGAAGAGGAAATGAAAAATTCAGCAAAACAAATGAGACATCTGTGCTTCAGCCTTGGAAAATATTTTTTATTTAGGGCCTGATAGTACCAGTACATATTCAAACATCATATGAAAGCCCTCTAGCCTACCACGCATGGGATCGGACAGTCAATATTGTAGCAACTACTGAATGAAATGAGTGAAAACACAAAAGCAGATGTTTTCTTCTCATTTGTCACAAGCATAAGAAGATGATGGAATTTAAACAATATCATTTTAATATTTTGTCATGCAATTTATATTTCAAGAACATAGAAACTTTGAAGTCTAACAGAGGAAATGTTAGTTGGTGTAAAGCATTAACTTGTCACTGCTGTTTTCGAAAAGCATGTGAGCAAAATATCAGTGAGGAGAAGGGGAGGGATGCAATTTTCATTCTGCAAGATGTACTTTAACTCTGCTCTCCTTTCAGGTCATCTACTTTGTTCTTTCAAAACTTAATTCATAGTTGTCTCTTTTTGGCTTGCTTTTCAAAGCTTTTTCTTCAGCCACAACTTTATATGCCTCCAGTGCATCCACATTTTAGTAGCAGCATAGGGCTGGCATTTGCCATTTTCATTCATTCTGTGCAATACCTTATTTTTCAAACATGGTCATGAATCCCGATGAGCCTACTCACAGTCTTAAAGGAGAGTAGGACTACAAGTACTTAAATCTCTGAAACTCTCAATATAGTCAGAAAAAACTGATGATAAAACAGGCAATTTAAGCCATTTAAGGCACCTTTTTTTTCCATAAAGAGTTGACATGAGCACTGAAACAACAAGCCAATCTTCTTTAAAGCAAGCATAATTCAAAACACAAATTCTGTAAGGAGTACCAATCTTATAGTCATTGAAGAGATGGTTGGGAAGATGACAACACTAAGGATGATGTTGTTTCCTAAAAGTTGAAGTATTTTGTGATATGAATTTTAATAGCCCTGTAGCATGCCTCATGGGCAAGATTCATCCAGGGCTTGTAGTCCTGCAAGTGGAGAGCTGTAGGACTGGCAACAATAACACTCCCACTATGGGAGGGAAGTTCTACGCTCAGAGGGTCCTAGTTGTGTGACCAGAGATCAGTTCTGTGGCCTCAAATTGCATAATTTCTCTGTTTTTCAGCTTTGCAGCTGGAAATGGGGTAAAATTTTGATTTATCCCAATCACAACTCCTCTTGTCTGATGAAAATACAGAGTTCCACACAGTCACAAGACACACATAGATAAATAGATAGATAGATAGATAGATAGATAGATAGATAGATACTTGCATATTGCATATACCTACACACTCTGGCATAGAGGACTCCGTCTCCCACAGAGAAGCACTTCATGTCAATGTATAGTAAGAAATATTATCCAACGTGCATCAACTTTGTAGTACAGCATGTGGGAACCAACATTGTTTTCACAGCTAACAAAACTATTTTTCTCAGAGTATAGCTCTACTCTACTATGAAAACAAAAGAATACTAAATGAATCAATTGCATATGGCCATATTTCTTCCTCTTGAGATGAGCATATAGTCTGGTGAACTTGTCTGCCTTCCCACCAATATTGTTTTTTTCCATCTGCCAAAATATGCTATTTTGGATGACTACAGTGTAATGATGGCCAGACTGATCTGCCTAGGAGAGAAGAGAGGCTGTATTTTAAAACTACACTGCTAGAATACTTAAGAGAATATTACAGAAAAGAAGGACCATGTAGAGACTGAATCACTGAGGATGTCTCTCCTTTGGTACTATTATCACTATCTCTAAAAAAAAGGGATTTATAAACCTGACAGATATTGAAGGGTTCAGTTCTACCATTCCTCTTGTTACACAGCCTACTTTCATCTATGCTTACACACTAATCTCTTTCTAAATCTTCCTTCTTTTTCCCTGTTTCACCTCTACAGTTGAAAGAACATCACCGCTTGGAACAGAGTGTGTTAAACCTCACTTCGTATGGAGTACTGCTGTCTCCCTCTGTAATTGCATTCTTTTACTTTACCTGTACAGAAAATGTTGTTTGCTTATAAATGGACAATATTTTGTTCTACCACAAGAGTTAAATATAATAAAAATATTACATATCATACACAAAATGAAAATGAAATGTTAAAATTAAAAAGGTCAACATGCTTTTTGCATATTCATATCGCTGATGTAATTTCTTCAGAACTATTCTCATCAGTGGATTTCAAAAAGAGTGCCATTTCTGCTTATTCTTGTGTCAATTTTATGCCCTTTTCCTTTTTTCACAAGCAATTAGTTTCTGTAACAAAGTTCTTCGCCCCTGCAGAGATTAAGATTTCATAGTAAAGTCTAAAGAATGGAGAACTGCACAAATATTCAAATGACAAGTATTATTTAAAGTTGTAACATTAAGAACCATGCTAACATTTTCAAGAGACCAGACTTCATAACTCTTCAGCAATAATTGGAATATATTTTCAGCTTCCTAGGCAAATGTTATCTTTATCAACATTTAACTTTTTTTAATATCACAAGTTGTATTATCCCATTAATCAAATTGATTGTGGTGGCTTGAATTTCACATTAAAATCAAAAGCAATAACTATACAACTGTGAAGAAATTCTAGATTGCATGTCAGTCATTCTCTGAAGCAAACACAGCATATCAGTCACTGCATTTCATTAAAAAATCATTCAAAATGTCTCTTCTAAAATTTTCTAAATCAAGATTCAGGAGTCATGCCAACAGTGCATTTTATCTAAAATGCTTCTGCCTACAAAATACCTTATTTGTTTCCATTGGGCTGAGAATAAAAGTAGCTGTAAAATAAATTTTAAGTAGGTAAAAAATGGAATCACCTTTCACACAGGTTCAAATTATGAAAACAAAGAAGTGAAATGCCCCATCTACTAGTCAATAACAACATGACTTGTTTAGTGACAGTAACATGCTCGGAGTTGCATACAAAAGAAATTTAGACAGCAACCCTGCCCCAGAACAGCTATAATCACATACAAGACAGAGACATAAGATGTCACAGAGCTGAAGATCACTTTATCTCAAACTGTAAATCATTTTAAGAATACCTAAAAACATTTGCATGGCTTATCAATATAAATCAGACACAGGAGATGAGTTCTCAGAATGGATATGAATGAAGAGAGCTTATTTCCCCACTGAATGCCCAACACCTTCCAGGTGTAAATAAGAGATCAAAGTTCAGAGGGCAACAATAAAACAAAGGGAAATTATTTTATATGAAGAGCATGCTGTGGAAATAGAAAGTGAGCAAACCAGAAATGTAAACAGCAGCAGAGAGCACAGTATAAATTGATGACATCAGTTTTGCTAGCAAAGAGATCGAGGTAAAAAGAAAGTGAGTAGTGGTGAGCGCAGGAGGAGGGATGAAGAACAGAGAGAAGCCAAGGATACATCAACAGAAATGAAGATAAGGAAAAGAAGTTCTAGTTTTGGGGGAAGAAACACAATTCCACGCCAGAAATTACAGTCAAAAAAAGGCAAAAAAAAATCCCTGAGGCTGAAGGAAGAGAACTTAAAAAGAAACTCCCCTTGTATATAGGACCTTTCCCTTAGTATATATTGCCACAGCAGGAGACTCGTCTGTAGATATTGATCCATAGGTATGTTGGGTAATTGAAACTTTAATTTACAATTATTGTTCCTGTTGTTAGAAAGGTCACTTAATCTATGTCAGCTTCTGCTTTCTCCAACATTATTTATGCTTGTTTTCAACAGCTGGAGAATATTTTCTGTATGTAGCAGATGAGATTAAGATTTATTGTACATGGGCCTAATAAGTTAAAAACTTTCTACTATGACCAGAGGAGTCTGTAGGTGCTATATTTGCATTTTTCTCAAAATTTTATATTTCATACAGAAATTTATATGAATATAGAGCGAAAACCAGTAAGTACCTATCATGCTTTAGCATAAAACAGAGCTAATGACTGTGTAAGGCTGCTAAAACCATGAAAAAGACTATTTCATATAGGACAGTGCTATTTGCCAAGAGAGAATCATATTGTTTGGATCAATGGCTAGAATAAATTTTTAAAATTAATGTATTTTAAAGCTTCTTTTCAATGTCTCATTTTTTCTGTTCCTCCATAAAGTACTGATTTTTCGCATAGAAATGAAACTGGGCTGGCAGGACCCCTGCCCTGACCAGAGCAGCAATTCTTATGCTCTTTCCTGAGCAAAATCAGGACATCCTGAGCAAAAAAAGATGACACATTCCAGACAGAAAGGATTCTTAGAGGCAGATAAACTTCAGATTTACTAGAAGGGGAAGAAGGAACTGGCTGATGCCCTTGCTAGTGATCTTGCAGTTTTACTGACATGGGTCAGTATATTTATAAATCTTTAAAAAGAAGAGATTAAAAAACAAACAAAAAAAACCCCCGAGTCCAAGTGAAACAGAGACCAAGTCCTATCCCAGTTTACTGCTAATGAGCAAACACAAATTCTCCACGTATAAAAGTGAGCTTGAGAAAACAAACAGTATACATCACAGAATCATCCGAGCTAGAAACTGAAAAAAACCCTGCAAATTAAGAAGTCATTCAATATAGTTTTCTAAAACACATTTTCTGATATTTCAGTGCTATATCAAATTCAGACAAGTAACATGCCCTTACCCAGGTCTATCTCTTCCTTTTGGGATCACTGGTAAGTGTTAAGCCTAGAGAAACTGCTGAAGCAACTAACAGAAGAGCTGAGGAGGGATGCTTTAAACATTTTTTTTCCCCTTTCCTATAGCTTTCCCATTAAAAAAGCTATGGATTGGTTTTGACAGTCACCCTGGAGCTGCATGTAAATCCCAGCTCAAGGCCCCATTTTCCTAACTAGAGCAAAGAGATATCCTGTGTCTTTCAGAATGAATATTATCCTAAAGTCTACAATGAAAATACAGCCTTCTGATTAAAATCCTAATGGTAGAAAAAGATATTGAACAGAATAGATTAGAAAAAGTCAACCTTCCCAAAACAAAAGCCTAGCTGAAGTTCATTAATAAAGGTTGAAAGAATTTCATATGTCTGACAGGATGTGGTTTCATTTGAATTTTAAAAGAGGGGATGAGAATTTACTGTTGGTTGACTTTAGATGTCTCAGGTTAGGACTTTAACAGTTTTAAGAAAAAGTAAGATGGAATCTAGGTATAGAGCATTGTCACTGATATTACATGACTAATTGACAGTAGTAAAGCAAGGAAAATCCATCAGTAATTTATTTTGTAAAGTTCAGCCAGAACCTCCTGTATCTGGGTTTTACCCACAACATAGTTCTTCACTCTAGAAATTCCAGCTGCAGTTGAATTTCATGCAGTTGAATCCCACTTTTGTTATGAATGGGTATGACCGGCATTTCTGAAAAGATACCCTAATTGTTCAAGTCTTCCTGTTACTCAGAGTTTTGTCAACTTTCCTTGATCTGCTGCAGGTAATAGTCCTTGTGGATATGGGTCTAAGAAACTTTTACTTGCGTGGCACGGCAGTCAGTGCTCTCACGCTGTAGCTGGTTTGATAACTTCTTGCATAAATATGATCCGTCAGTGGTCTAGAGCCTTAATAACTGAACTCAAACTTACTCTTCTGTAAAATATGAGATGCAGCCCATTTCAACACAAGTGCAATGTGTCACTACAATAAACTACTTGACAATTTATATTCTACATGGCCTTTATATAGCCTTCTTAGCTGAGAGGGAAGCTTGCACATTAAAATCAGCAATCAAGCAAGGTTTGGAGGTTTTGATTTCACCGTGCCATTGGTGGGACTTGCCAAATATTACACCTCTGTGATGTCAATGCCAACACCTGAGACAGCCATCTGGCCTCGCTTTATCACCAATGAGAAGAAACAGGCATATAAGGGCTTTGGTTTGGAATGTTGTTTTAGGATTATGTTAATAGCACATAGACAATCTCTATAAAAACACATATAAAACAGAAATCAAGACAACAAACAGAGACATCTACATTGCTGACATTTAAATTTGGTCACCAAGTATCTGATGGCAACACCCCTACACCAAAAAGGAGTTTTTTTCAAATATTGCAAACTTATTACTGTTTATTTAAATTACTTATTTGAGGTAAAAATAACAAAATGTGGCCTTGAATAATTTTGACCTTTTTATATTCAGAAACTTCCTGTGCGTGCAGTGCTTTCCTACACCACTACAACACATGAGATACTGGTCCATGATGAAGATCTGTTGTCAGGGTGTTGTCAGTGAGCCCTAGAAATGTGGTACATATTCACAAGCTCCCCAGAGTCAATCTACAAGTGCTTTTTTCTCAGAAGCACTTGCAAAGAAGATCCATTCTGAAGGACTGGATAATTTTACAATTACAATTCTCAGCCGTTTGTGAGCTTCCTGCTTCAGTTACATTGAGAGCATTTTGCTTATTAAAGCAACTGTATGAAGTGCAGCGTAAGAGGCTTAACTCTCATTTCATTTCCATCACAGTGCATTGTGTGAACTCCACTGACCTTGCAGTGAATCATGCCCAGATCCTCAAAAAGATGCAGTTAAAAAATCTAGACCTTAGAAGTTTTTGTAAAAGGTAGAGTACTTAAAATGCTGTTACTGAACCCAGAATATGGAATAAACTGAAATAAATATGCTTCACAACAAATATTATGCAACAAAAAGATAGGAGAAATATTTCAATATTTGTAAGGACATTTCAGTCAGTGAAAACTCTAAGAGAAGGCTGCTAAATAACCATGGTACTGAATATTTATTTGATCTCTAAAATGAGTAAAAAAAGTAAATCTGTGCTTTAAAAGACCCTACAAGGAAGGCATTGAAAATTAAATAAAGGTAGTCTTTAAAATGTATACTAAGCTGTAAACATTTATCCCCTAAAATTGTGACTCCTGTATAAATTAAAGCTCTTGTCTGCTGTACAGATTTTGGACCACCCACATTTCATGGACTTTTCACTCCAAGACAGAACGAATGGAATTTATACTTCCATTTTTTAAAAAATAGATATGGTTTTAGTTCAAGGTATGGATTCATTTGAAACTCGAGTGTTGTGACTCTAAACCCATGTGTAGATTATATTAAGACAAGCAGACTCCTGTAGATCACAATTGTTTTTCCACTGAGAAAGAATAAAGGCAGAAGTCAGTAATCTGTTTATTGATTTTTTTAAAAGACTCAAAATTCTAAATTCCTGACCCTCTCCTAACACTCTCCATCTGTCTTCCCAGTTCTTTGGTTTCTATCTTGTAATTTCAGGAGGCCCATGGTTATCTTTTCTTTCTTGAAATAAATAAAAACTAAACAGAATGAACAATATTCACTGCAACTGTTGATGGTGAAAAGGTTGAAATATCTTTGTAGGTGACAAATGAGTCTCCTCAGACAGAAAGAAATTCTTACTAAGAGCTTAAAAGCAGAACTCATCTCCCAGTCAGACAATGCTTAGAGCTTCACTCTCCAAATAATGTGGTTTTTTAATGAGAAAGAAGTATGGAAAAAAATGCACAACCCAATAAATGCTGGTAAAAAGAAAGTAGAAATAAGTCTTAAAGGCAAATAATTTTTGCATCAACACAATTCCTATTGAAATTAATGAGGAATCTCTCCACTGGCTTCTAAAGATGACAATGTTATAGACTTAGACGAATTTTAAGAACAAATCGCATCTTACCACACTTTTGGCAGTCAAACAAATGGAAACATCCATAAATGAGAACAACTCTAATTGGAAACAAATTAATCAATTAACAATGTCTTAGCAATACACCAACTGATGGAAACTCACTCTTTTTTTTAAATTCCAGCCAAATTAATGGGAAATATTAATGTTTCTTACTAAATTATAATAGCCATGTCCTTATAACTTTCAATTATAATGGACCATTTTTGAGATTATGAATGAGGGCCATGCACTTCTATCCAAACTGATGGTTTGCAGATACTAGAACTGGTTTGCAGGGAAGAAAGCCTCCACTGTTTTATTTTCTTCTCAAATTTCCACTTCTCTCATGTTTTCTTAAAGTTGAAAGTAAAAAATTCTACTTAATTGCCATTTAAAAGAGAAGAAAAGACAAAAAAAAATGACAACTGTCTCTGTTGGTTTCAATAAGTTTCCTCAAACATGAAATTTTGGCCTCTCTGAAAGCAATGGGGCTTTTGCAATTGCCATTTTCTTCTACAGCAAACTTCAAGCAGAAGAGGAAAGAAGATATACATCTTAGTCTGATATATATCTATAAATTTATACTAACAAAAAGTAAAATTAAAACTGGTTGAAGGGTATATTTTATAACATGACATAAAAATAGGTGAAGTTATCTTTAAAAATATAAACAAAAGAAGTGGTCTTTTCCCACAACCACCATACTTGGAATGCAGAGTGCACAGCCGTCAGGGCTGGATGTTGTCATATCTGATTTGATGCCTAATAGTGTATTTCACAAAACAAAAGAAACCTTCACAAATATTATTAGGTACTGGCATAGTTATAATATGACTTCTTCACAGCTGAGCATTAGGTTACACTCTAAATATTTACTATACCAGTATTGGCATTACTGAAAATGACTGCGTTTTTAACGGCAATAAACTACACATGAGTAGAAATTTGAAGCATAAGCAAATCAGTGTGAAGAAAAAAATCAGAAAAAAAATCTGTCCAGAGCAGTAGAACTGTAAAGTTTCTACCTAACAGTACAACGAAAACACAAGGATTTCATAGTTAAATCCTCTGCAATTTCAATTTCAGGATCATTTTTTAAAAAATCCTCTATAAATACCTCACATTTTTTAATCTTGTTAGGATAGCTGTGAGTTCAAAAGCAAGTTTCTAGAGCATGTTTCTGGTCCTTTGATGTGTGCTTCTTCATAATACCCTAATACAATAGCACTTCTTTTGAGCATTTCTTTCATATTTTTCAAGTAAAGTTATTCCTAATACTACACTTCCAATGTCTGCATTAGAGGAATTTAATTTTGATAATAAGGGATCTGAGAATCCAGAATTCTGAATTATACTCACAAATTTATATTCTTCTTAACTTCTTTCTACATCTGATTCAAGGTGAATATCTTATTAATCATAGGACTATAGCGGAAAAAAAACAGTTGAAGGATGGGAGCAGTTCTTAGGAATTTTACATATGATAGGGCAAGGAAAAAGTGGTATAATTACCTGACTCGAGACAGGTGTCTTCCTAATGATAGGCCTTGAAACACTTCATAGGGAGCCTCTGTTAAAAAGCTTCATCAGGATGCTATACACGAGCTTCTACAAAGGGCATCTCTCGTTATTGTTCTAAATATTTCTAATAAAATCCCTAAAACTGCCCAATGATAATGAGACATGAGATCCTATTGTACGTTTGCCAATATTAAACAGGGAACCTCCTGGAGCTGTGAAAAAAGTATTATGCTTCATTTTATCCCACAAGACTAGGGTCTGAAATTAAAGGTCAGACCCATTATTTCACATCAGTGCTAAAGGCAGGAGAATTTATTCACTACAGAATTAAAGATTAACCAGATGCTTCACCAGGCATAAGACTGTTCATAACTTAGCAGACAGTAAGAGAAAGTAGAAATCTGAAAGTAACCTGTAAAGCTGATGCTGTCTCCAGCCTTTTGCCAGACTACAGAAAGAGGGAAGAGCTAAAACAGCAAAGAAATTATTTGCATTTTCAAAGACAACGTTTTCAGCATTGAGCAACTCTGGCTGTAATTTGTGCAGTACATCAGCCATCAGGAGAAAGAGGGCATATCTGCATATTTTGACAAGTGAAAAAATGGCACAAAGCCTAAAATTACTCTAATTACCTCTATATGCAGTATGGTTAAACAAAATTAACTCCCTATGCTTTCTCTCACCTGGAAGACAAGCAAAAAGATCAATAAAATATTCCATGTTGTCTAAAAACACTGTACTTCAGGTGCTGCTTCTCTCTCTTTCTTTTGTTTTTATTTACCTAGTAGATACACACAATCTAGTTTCCAGTTTAACCAGTTTTTCACCTAGCTTTTGCCTAAACTTTCCATAATATTTCCATCTCTAACCCCCTATAGCTTACATTCTGAACCACGGAGATAACACAATGAGATTTAGGCAAAAACCCAGGAAGTTATATCTTTCTCTGCCCAGTCACCTCAGCCTCTTTTTCAGCTTTCTTCATCTTCCCACTTATCCAGCCTATAAAACTCAGTCCCATGTTAGCTTTCACTTGGGTAAAAGGTCAGGATTTGAGAAAACTTAATTTAATGCAATTTTATAAATTTAGGAGGATGACCTCCTTCCTGTTAACATTCTTGTTCTCATGCTCTGACAAGAGCATCGTTTCACACAGCTGCCTTCTTCTGCATTCAAAATTGTAACATTCAGAGGCCAGCCTTTGCTTCAGTCACCCTCGTAGAAATGGCAAACAACACTACTGAACTAACCAGATTGACACTAAATTTGTATAAGGTTAACTGAAAGCTAAGTCAAGGCATATACGATTTTACCAAAAAAAATCCTACAATTTATATTTTAGGAAATGTGTACAAAAGGACTCAACACCAAGGCCTTAGCACAAAAGAGCTTTACAAAGTATGTAACTCAGTTCCCTTCAGTTCTTGTTGCACCTGTCTTGCTCTTGAAAAGTGATGTATTTGCTTTCTGCTCCAATGGATGAGCAGACCTGCTCCATTGGTAACCATGTTGTTAGATTTCCAGCTCTTAGACGCTTCTTGGATACTCCCTCAGGCATTACATATTGTTGCTAAGCATGACCCATTTTCATAACCTTTTTCCACTGTTGTCACTCCAAATGGGACGTTTTCCTTTTGTCTAAGAATCTGCAGCAGATCTCCCATGCATATCCAAAATGTTCTTCTTGCTTACAAGTTTCATCACTAGCTCACTCGTAATGATGTACCATCACCATTACTCTGACAAACAAAAGGACTCTTACGGCAGTCCAAGGTTTCCCTACTGATCTAAAACTGACTTAACCTTAGTCCCAAATGTGTAGATTGTAAAATGATGACAAACTGTACCAATGCATGTACATCATGCATAGCATCTTAATAGTCTACTTTTGAAAGCAATCACTTAGGTGTTCCATTCATTTTTACAGATAAGCTTGGAAATCAATTAAGAAAGCTTTTTTTCCCCTTAAAAACAGATGTCAGAAATAATGTCAGAATACATTATTGTTTCCCATCTGCTCAAGAGAAGTCATGTTTGGATGCACACACCTTACTTAACAGAGCACACTATCAGTAACTCTTATCATTTTAGGGCACAATTTTGCCTTTCTCCCATGCAATGCTATAAAGAGTGTCATTGTCCATGCACTATGGCAGGTCTTGAAACCACCATGAGCAGGCAGGAGTACACACGCGCAGCGCCATGTGCCCCAACCTGCCTCACCACCAGATGTGATCACAGAACACATTTTGGTCTGGAAAATAGGAGCATGAGGATTTAAGATGGAAGTTTTACTCACAGCTTCCTCACTTACAGGGAACTGGACATCAGTCTTTGTGACACTAAAGGCAGGCTCTATCTGCTGTTTAATTTTTCCTCTCAATTTATCTTCCAGCTCATTAATCCGTTTCCCAGCAACCTGTCCCCACTTTCTATTCTTACATGTAATTCTTCTCTGAGCTCCTGCTGGGAGGCATCCATCTTTCAAAGCAGTCAAGCTCTAATTTCTTCTTGTCTATCTTGAGCTACATCAATCCTCCTACTTTTTTTTCTGTCCTGCAAATGCAAGACTTGTTCTTAGATTAAGAAAATGGTGCTGGAATTGGGACAACTAGCCTGAGTAATGGACATCCTTCCTTAGAGAATAAGCTTCCAAGTGGTTAGAAAAGGAACGCCCCATTTTCCAGTAGAAAAATGATAACACCTCAATAAATAGAGCCTCATATAGCATGGCAATTCTTCAGAGAACAGAGCAAGTCTCTTCAGCTGCAAAGCACCTTCTAGAACACAATATATAGAAACATTTTTAAATGGTCTCATATAAAAAACTAATATATAATATCAGGTTCATATATTTGATGTTTTTTATTTATCCAGAAAACGACTAAACAATTTAGACATTATTATTTTCAATTCCCACCATGCTGATAGCAGTGTATATCAATAAATGAATATTTATTTTTAGAGCATTTGCATACACTGCCAATGCACATTACCATCTTGACTGCTGTGCTACATTGTTTGTTGTGCTTATGCTAACAGTGAAAATATTTCTCACGCAAAGTGCCCCGGGTCACTTCTTGTACCTGATGCAGAGGGAGATAATAAAAGGTGTTCTCATAAAGGCTCCTTCACTTTCAGTCCCAGCTCAGTTAAGAAATGTTTTCTTCACACACAGGTTTCCTCTCTGTCCCCATATCTCATTTTGCACACTTAGGGACAGCTGCCAGACTAACGAAACCAGTGCTACCGCTATCATAATGATCGCATGGAAGGTAATGTGACTCCTGATTGCTTCAGTGAAAGATACTGCTGCTGCAATATTTTGCTATCTCACTCTTGTGCTACTATTTATATTGTACTGTTTAGGTAGACACATGCCACATATTTGGAGATGATTTTATCAGAAAAAAAAAAGGGCTTTGTTTTGTTTTGGTTTTTATTTAAGGGATATTTTTTCTTGCTGACAGTAACTCCAATGTGGGGCTATGCCTACAAACAAAACATGGTTTGGAGAAGAGAGTTAACTGATATGATTAGGGGAAAAGACTGACTTCCCTCTCCAGTACTCCTTTTTTATTACTATTTTAGGGTTTGAGGCAATTCTCTATCTGGACCAATACATTTGGCGAGAAGTAGCTCAAGTAATAGAAGCCGCAAGGAAAGCTACACAAAAGAATACAGTGCAAAACTATTGGAGACAATACACCTGGGAAAGGTCTACAAAGGCAGAGAGATGGTGGATGTGGAAATCCACAGGAGACTTCATATTGAAAAATGAAAAAATGAGAGAAGAGGAACAAGAAGCAGTAGCTTAGCTTGAACCTTTTTGTATTTCCTCTATACTCCAAGGCTTGGATGGCACACAGCCTCTCAACACCAGTTCCTTTTTTATTATTGTTGTTTCTATTTCATCAAAGATTCGAGTCCCACTAGAGGTGCTCTGGCCATGGCTGTACTCAGGCTGACATTATCCTTCCACGTTTTCTTTGTGGACGTGAACTCCTGCTACCCACAGAAATCCATCTACATTTCTGGCATATAAACTTGGCGGTCATTTAAGAAGTACTGCATGAACGTCTGTTGCACGTGTGCCAGAGCCACAGGAGGCTGCCAGGCTGCATACAAACAAATACATGCTCGAATGAATGCTGAAACAGGAGTTTCCAGAAACACCACCGGGTTACCTCAGAGGCAACCCTGAAGGCACTGGAGAGAATTAAGTATATAGGTGATGAATTTGAACTCAAGTCTGGCATCCAGGCTGCTCCTGTGCAGCAAGAAGAATGCAACCTTCATGTACAAATGCTTCCTGCTGTAGAATTGATATCACATACTTCTAAAGCAAAAATTTTTGTAACTCCACGTACTATGAAGGGATTCAGTGTCTTTCAATATTGCACACCTTAGTCAGCCTCCACATTGGGTGACAAACAGTATTAACCATGACTAATATAAAGACAGGAATAGGACTTAGATGGAAGACTTCTTTTTTTTTTTCCGTTTATCTAATCTAAATTATAATTCACAGAGGATAGTGGGTATTCAATGACATGTCTACAGATATAAACTATTAAGATGCTAAGAGCATTCACATTAGAGAATACTTTTTTCCACAGCTAACTAGTATTAGATGATTCACTGATCTTGTGTTATGAACAGTTCACTACCAGTTTCATTTAGAGCATCATTACTACAAACAAGCAGTTTCTGGGGAATTTTTTAGCAAGAAGTCCCTCCAATACTCCTTAAAAGTTGCAAGGTCATAATTATAACTAAGATGGATGTCCTGGTTTCTATTCATTTATCACTAGAGTCCTCCAGATAAGATTTCTTTGCTATGAACAACAACAAAAAAATGAACAGAGAGCCAAATACTTGGGAAGTATGACAGAGTACAGGATTCAGCAGCCTGAAACAGTATAGACTGAGCAGGCACACTGGAGAAGAACAAGTCTATTTCAGTGCTTGATGGAGTGACTCTCAAAAGCTCTATATCTTAATTTTCCCTTTTTCCTGCCTGTCTTCCTTTTACTGTTTGTTATAAACCTTTATCGATATCTCTCTTTTTCCTTTGAAAAGTATTTTCTTGTAGAATGTGGAATCAACTTGCCCTCATACAATCTGTAAAGGAAACCAACAAAAGCCCATGATTCAAGCTGTGAGTCTTTGAAAAAACACAGAATCAAATATTTATAATGCAACTGTGTGCCTCCATCTGTATATTTCATGCTATGACAGCATTGTAAGTTTATTATAGAGCAGCTATCACTCCACAGTAGCAGTTGAGACTGGCTTTCAGCTGTAAGCCCCATAAAATATTTCTTATAGAAATATAAAAGTTCAAGAACTCACCTATCTCTCTACTATAATGTAACAAGTTGTTTGCTTTGCACACACTTTATGTCCTCTCAAAACAGCAAAACATTTGAGCCAGCTTCAGTAGAGCTAATTACCAGATCACAAATACTTCTAATTGAAGGATAAAATATATTGGAGGCATGAAACGTTTCATTATCAATAGCTTATGTAGGCCTGGAAGGACCCTGTGAAGCCACTGAACCATGCACTAGTCAAATCTCTACTTGCTAACATGCCACCAATGCATTACTTAGCACCATCACCTGAACTACTGCCATTTCATTAATCAAAACCTATTTCTGGCCCATGTGAAAAAATCTGTGGCTCATAATTGTAACACACATCTTGGGACTATGCCCCTTTCAAACTTTTTAATGTTTCTTTAGGATCAAGTCCAGACCTTACTGAAGTCTTGGAGAAATTCTTATCTAGTTTTATGGTGCTCATTTAACCCACTGGGCAGTACACACTGACCCAGTCCATGGCTGCTAGGACTGAAGACCTCAGCTCAAGCTCAAGTCAGAAGTGTGAAGATTTCCATTACTATCTCCTGCATGAGCCAACAGGGAGCCATCACACTTCAGTCAGACTCATAATAAACTCTCCATGCTATGTTCTGAAGTGTAACTTTATATTTAAAAGAAAAAAGGATGAAAGGTAAGCCTTGACAGATGATATATTTTGTTGGCATAAAGTGTAATGCAAGAGCACGTTATGATGAAAAACCAGCTGAATCCCTCAAAGCCCAGACATTGCTAAAATAAGTTTATTCCATCTGATTTTATAATTTAAAAAATTAATTGGGGAGAGGGGAACCAGAGCATTATCCACCTTGAAATACAAATACACTGAACTAGCAGAAGCCAAGAGCTAATTGTTAGCAGCTGATAATGAGCTAACCATCACCTTGGGCAGAGAGCAAGTGAGGGAGAAACTTTCTATATATTAACAAACTTAAGCTCTGAATTAGACTGTAAACACATTTTCTCTTTGGCTCAGAGAACTGAAATATTGCTTCTTAACCTTCTCAGATAATAAAGCAAACCAAAGAACAAGAATACTGTTATCTTTACTGTAATCAATCCCACCTTGAGTTTCAGAACAAACCATGGAAAGTTATTCTCAAACTCTCACAGGCTCTCAGTTTGTGGTCTCAAGACTACTTACTGGTGGTGGGTCACAGAAACATGGCAAGCTTCCACAGATGACTCAGAAAACTATATTAAATGGTGATTTCTAATTTTTAAAAAACGTGTTAATAAGGCAGCCCAAGTCAGATGAAAAAGAAAAATACTTGAAAATATAATTTCAAACATTACATACAGCAAGAGTCAAACAACATTATACTGATTTGTGTCTTACTCTCTTAAATAGCCCCCGTGAAAGTGACAGGATGACTTAATGTAAGGTGCAAGCAATACAGTCTTCAGGTTAACAAAAAAAACGTATTCTTCTAGGTATTCTCCCAGAATGATGAAGCTGAAGAAGAGATTAATTGATTTTGAAAGGCTTCTTTTCCACCTCTTCCAAAATTCATATTCCTCTTTTCAATTTCACTACAAGTTACACACTTCATACCTTCAATTTATGAATACGAATGTGGTCTTACACTATTATGCTGTGGATCGTGGCCCCTCTGGAGTGGAGGCAAAAGAGCCTAAAGAAGATTGACAATTTTTAAGCAGTAGTAATCTACATAACCTCAGTTCTCCCAAGGTGGAGAAACAAGAGCAGTCTGTGACAAGTGACTGTACATGGTTTCGCTAGAATGGGAAGTGTTCACCTAATGCAATTATTTACAACAGCTCAGATGCTCCAAAATGTTTGAGCGAGCCAGTAATTACAGCTGCATCTCAGTCTTCACATTGTCTACTCAGGGGGTCACATAAAGACAGATAAGCCAAAAAGAGGTCAGGTATTTCAGCTTGAAAGCACCAAGCAGTCAGATCAGATATGCTGGAAGTCTACAACAGGAATTATTGCTGGTCCATACACAATGATTCAGATTTCCATAAGCACAAGTGACAGGGGCTGAAAGTCAATGGGAACTAGGCTGCAATTACACATTCACCAGCCGTACTGTCTATAACAGCTTAAGTAATCATCTCCTCAGTCCCAGCCACTTATTCCTGCCCTTGCACGGCATGCAGCACCGTGCGCAAAGATGTGTTTGTGTGCCTGTCTGATGACGGGAATGGGGAAACTGGTCAAGCTGTAAAACAATTCCATTAGAAAAATAACAGTGATTGTTATTACCAGGGCAGTGGCAGCACACAGAGAGAATCAAGGAGACAGCCCAGAGAAGGAACTGATTAAGTTATGCTGCTACCACAACATTGTTCAGCAGCTACATCCATCAAAGAGTTGCCACATCTTCCTGAAAAGTTCTACCACATTCTATGTCAGTGTCCTGGATTCCTAATTTCCCATTCTTGTTTTAACAGGAATATAAGAGAAATGAGTAAAAACAAGTAGCACACTGAAGATGCTAATAGATTCACCAATCAAAATCTCCATGGATTAGGCTAAGAATTTATCAGTATTTACCTGGATTAGAAAGCGTGCTGTATCTTCCACTATAAATTAGCCCAAATTGGCATGATTAATCCACACTGTCTTTGCAAAACTGCTAAATCATTTGCTTTTCTTTAATAATAGAAAAATTTGGGGGTTTTGTGTTTGTTGGTTGGTTTTGATTAAAAAAAAAAAAAATCAAGGCCAACATCCCAATGGGTTTACAGTAACACAACAAAATAGCAGAAAAAATTATACAGGCAAAATATCCTGTAAAGGAAAAAGTTCAATCACCCCCTGGCACTCTATTTACATAACAGATGCAATTTTGTACTTACTGCAGTTTTGATATTGGAAAATAAGTCTTTGACTGTGCTCTTCTGAAATCTTCGGCCTAGTATGTTCTCTCTTCCTGGATGGACTGATCTCTCTTCATTTTCGGATTTGTGTTCCAGAAACCAACTGGTCACACAGCACTTTTCACAGCAGAAAGTTAATTATCAGTATAAGGAAAAGCAGTTTTTCAGACTTCCATTTTTAGATATGACATACCCTTTAAATTGTTTTACAGAAGCAGGCAACAGAGCGTGTAGTTTGTGTATTTTGTCTCCTTTCCTCCCTCACCAGGATTTATAATAAAATGAACCTAAAGCAACTATTGAAACACTGTACTGCAGTGTTTGAATTCATGCAGAGGTAATTCTTACTGTTGTAAAATACATGGAATTATCCTTAATTTGTCAAGGAGCAAAAAGGGGTGACTGCTCCCTGAAGGACAAGGTCAGCAGGAGAAGAATCTCACTGACCAAGGTCTCATCATCCTACCACATCAAGTGAAGTGATCTGGACAGACTGGAGATGGTGGACACATTCAATCATGAGTCCAGATCATAAGGCAATGTCACGGTGATGAGGCAGATCTGAGGACAAGTCAGCCAACAAGGCACCCTGTGTGTCAGGGTCCAGATCATCAAGGCCTATAACCAGGTAGGGACACTTGGTGGCAGAGCTGGAGACAGACACATCCATGGTGTGGCTCAGGCAGGGGCTGATGATCTCAGGCTCAGCTGAAAAAGGGTCCCTGGGACCAGGGCAGGGAATGGGAGAGGCCTCAGAGAAGACTGGTCAGGGCCACCAAGGCCCATTGGTGCTTTCAGGGCACACAACTGTGGGGGGATTGAATGGTTGTTGTTGTTTGTATTTTGGTTTTAAAAACACTGAAAGCTGAGGAGATCATACTTAAGCTCTTCTGAATGTTTTCCTGAACTGAGTTCTTAACATCCATCTAATCTGGAGGATTCAATTTGCTTTGCTTTTAGAATACATTATATTTGAGAAATAACAAAAGGATGTATATGTCTTCCTAAAGAAGATGCTACTACTAATTATTCTCAATTCATGATTACATAACATAATCAGTACAAAAATTCAAAGACTTTTTTGTGAAAATAACCCACTTACCATTAGGTCTTTAAAAGATAATCATAGGGTGTTAACTAATATTATCTTTAATCAGGGGGAAAGTCTTGCATTATTGTCATTCTACATTTTAAAATCCATCTTTAATTGTTATTAAAAGATTCTCTAAATTAAACTGAATCAGTAACATTCTACAGGGACCACAGAATTGGGTCCAATGGGCAAAAAGTGAAAAATAACTGCCACAAGTATATTAGCCAATTTTATGTCACCTACTTTTACCAGTTTGCCAAATAATCTTGCACACAAACCTATGCATTAACAGTAAGCATTTTAATCATCATCAATCACAAAGAATTCCCAAAACCAGAGTTCTAGCATGCTGGGAGCTGCATGCCACCACAGATATGCTAAAGCAATTTTTTTAAAGGTTTTTTTAAAATCTCAGATAACTATAAAAGGAAACAAATGTTGCTCTCTGTTTTACTTCTGCCATTTCTGAATAATTTAAAGTTTCACCTTTTTTCCCCTGCAATTCTCTTTGCTTTTCTCTATTTGTCAAATCATCATAAATCCAAGATACACTTCCATGCTACAATTCAGTGTGATGTACTTGATTTTCACTACACTGACCTAAAGTTTCTCAGGACACTGTAGAACAACTCAGTTATTTAATTCCTCTTGGTCCAAATATTAATACGTCTTTATACTCCATCCAACACCTTCCTTTTGATAATGTTTCTCATCTTCATGCCATGGAACAGACTTCCCTGTAGTTGTCAACACTTTTTCAACTTTTTAAGCTATCCACACCTCTTCAGGCACAATAATTGAGACACAAAGTACTTCTTGAGACATTTAACCTTTGTTGACAATCAATTCCACAAAAATTACTTGTACTCACTTTATTGCTGTCATAAAAAAAAAATTAAATGCAATAGACAGATGGCTATTTTGAAGCAATATGTTTTAAATGAACTCTAAAGAAGTAATAAGCTGTACACTAGCCAATCAAAAACTTTGATGTAACTCCAGATATTCTATTAATTCTGAATTATAGTCCTCTTTACTAAATGTTCTTGCAGATCACATGCCCTTAAAATAAAATAGAAGAGTATTTATGGGAAATGGAAATAGAGAGCTCAAAGTTATGGCCGCAATTCATATCTTACTAGAAGTCAAAATCAGCCCATCAGTCAAATAAATACTATCTCCTATAATTGTTTGTAAGGGATGGGATAGAATGTTTCTACTACTTTTGAAATGCATAATGAAATGGCCTCCTTAATTGAAAATTCCTAAAATAAGAGGTAGTAACCGAGACCAGAATGATGTGTCACTTTGCAGATAGAGGAATTACAACTGATTTGCACAGTTGAAATCTAACATTCAGGACCAAAGTCTGTTGAATTTTCCCTTCAGAATATAGTATTGGGACTATATCTCTAATTTCAGATATATTACATTCTGCAAGACGGTTTTAAATCTATAGTTTGATATTTTGGTTTTATTTAGGGCATCTGAATAAAAAATGCAAATTATCTGTAGAGTTTAACAAATACAGAATTTCAGTACTACTATGTATCTGTATCACTACATTATCTGTATCACCCAACCTGAGGTAGACAGCAAAGCACAGAAGAGGAAGATGGTCTTGACACAACATCTTACAGTCTAGGCAATTAAGCTATTGAATACGAAGACAAAATAACAAATTGCTTGTTAAATAATTTTAAGTGATACTTTCCTTAAAATACTCTTGTAACAGCTTGTTACAAGATTCAATGTCCCTGTCAAAATTCAATGTCTCCAGTCCCACAGCCTGTGGCAAATAGATTAATAACAGAAAATGTAACGCACTGTTATCCTTCACTGCCTCACTGACAAATGATGAGGTCCCAGCTACATGGTTAGTTTTTTTTTCAGTCTTGTATTTTAAAAATTATATAATTATGAATAAAATCACTCTAAATTTTACTCTTGACACATAATCTGTGAAAGACTGTGCTTATGTTGTTAAATGTCGTTTCTGCTATCGGTGGTGTTTCTCCAATTCTTGGAACAGGATTCAGGTTATGATTACTGGAACAGATGAAAGGTTCTGGTGATATCGCTCTATTTGCCTTTTTTGGCAGGCCTGCCTTGGTTTGCTTTTCACTGAACAACACCCTATAATATTACTTCCTTTCACTGACAAATTTCACTCTTCCAGTCCTGGTACACAGCAGGACTGGGGTGAAGAATTGTATTGCACTTCTGCAAGGTGTTTGTATCTGCTCTCATTTCAGCTTAAGTCATATATTTATTTCAATTTAGCTGAAGTTGCTTAGGAACACATTTAGGGTAAATTAAGTTTAGACATGCAACCAAGAATACAGATGTATGTGCTGAAAACTCATGAGCAGTACCAGCTGTAGTCAGGGTCCTAGATTAAATCTGTTTATCTGAAAGGGAGGCAAAAATCTCATCCCACATTTGCGATGGACTAAGAGCATAGATCCTGTTGATGAAAATTAGTTGATGACCTATACTTGTACCACTATTAATACTCAAGAGCACGTTAAAGTCCTCTAAGGATATAAGCCCGTTGCATCAATTGAACTAAGGAAGACTGTGGTAAAACCTTATGCTAATAGTAATATACCACCAAAGCAAACAGCTGAACTATTCAAGATCACATCACCCAAAATTTGTTTGCACAAACAATTTGGCACACACTTATGAACAATGAATGCTTCTATGAAGGCAGGATCAGTTCATTAACAGAGTATGGATGAAATGATTCATAGAAAATAAATTATTTAGCACTTGTGCTTTAAAGTACTGCATGCCATTTTGGACATTTATTACAAAAAGGACATTAATAAATTAGAGAGAATCTAAAGTAAGCAAGCAAAACAATGAAAGGGTTGTAAAGATAAATCCCAGAGGAGAGGGAATAAGAATGTTTTGTTTATACCTGGCAGGAAAGGTGAGAGTCCATCTTTTAAGAATAATTCCTTCTAGTAAGGGATTATTTACAATGATAGAAGAGAGAACTAGAAGGAGTAATAGCTTGAATTTAAAAGTGGTCTATATTAAAGCAGATCAAAGACTCAGAAGGAAGCTAAATAGGTTTTTAAAAAATTACTGATAATACAAACTTACAGTTAACAGAAACAGAAGGAGTAATATAATTGTTAATGGCTTAGAAATACAGAGATATGGGGAGATAGGCATTTCAGATATTCTAGGTCATAATTTAAAAAATACCATGGAAGAAGAATAACCTTAGTAATCATCTGCCATAAGACATTGGGGAGAAGAATCTAGGTGACAAAAGTCTAAAAGGAACAGATCAGACAGTGTGAATCAGTGTCATACTCAATAAAAGGAGACATGTTGTGAAAGGAGTAGGAAAGCTGGCCATAAAAGACATTAGAGGGATTCATTCTACACAAAGATTTGTCCGTACAACATATAGAACAGGCTGTCAGGCAACCATACAATCTCATATAAGAGTTTAAAACATAGTGTTAGAAAATGTACTGGGGCATAGAACTAGTAATACAGCTCAGTCAGGGAGGAGAGCAAACCAACAGTCTACAGATTCACTTTGTTCGTAAGAAATCTTTTGTTCTAGGTGCTTTCTCAATAGGTCTAGGATCTAATGAGAGGTGACAATATACTCCCCCTCTGTTACAAATTGCACCCCAGTTTACTTGACTATAATAACTGCTTTCATCAAAAGCATTGGGATGCAAAGAATATTGTGTTTATAAAACAGATTTGAATTCTTCAGATCACTGTTTATTGCAAGTTCAATACCTCTATTAATGCTCTAACATTAACAGTAAAATATCACTTTCAACAGTGTTACCTTACCCCATTCTTACCATCTGATAATACATTTTCATTTGAGTTGACCAAAGTGCTCTCCTTTTCCTCTTTCAGATAATATATTTTGTTACTCAGACTTTGTATCATTCTAATATTAACACAGTCCTATTAAAAATCAACAGCAACATTCTGTTGTCTCTTGAAAGAATGGGACTTGAATCTTGTTCTTCCCACCGAACTCTATTTGCATCAGGAGAAACTCTGCCCCACCACCACAGAGCAGTTTGCATTCAGTGTAAAGAATGATTGAGTCATTTAATCATTTAATGCCCTCAAAATTTGATAGAGCAGATCAAGAAATGTAATATTATACAGTAAGTCTTTTCAGTTAGGTGTTTTGTTACAAAGCAGGCAGGGCAGAAAAATCATTAGAAACACTTAGCCAATTCTCAGTTTGGCTCACATTTTCCAGTTGGGGAAAGGTCTTGCCCTATTAAAAATTCCCTGCTGCTCCCAGAGCTTCACAACAGCAACGTACATCAGTACTTAAGAACAGTCTTGACATACCAGCGTGGTCAAAACTATTGGAGCCCTTTGCTTGGCTGGATGAATTGCTATTTCCAGAGAGAATTGCAAAAGAAATTTACAAAATATTCCAAACTATTCCATATCAGCCAATTAAGCAACAGAGGAACTTTCTATAGAAGACATAAAGAAAGGCTGGGAATGAGGCAGAAATCTTTCTTTATTCCTAGAGAATGCTGACAATGTTAATACTGAAACTTGTATCGTGCTCTACATTTCTAACAACTAAGTTTGCATTCAATGAAATTGATAGCAATTATTACATGAACACCCAAAATTTTACAATTCTGTTGTTGCATTTTGTGGTTGGACTATTCAACATCCTCAAGTCTTTGAGTCAAATGTCTGCTGCAGTATATAGCAATAGCAAGCCACCTCATTCTGGGGCAACATGAGACTACAGCAGCAGCTTGCAGAGTAAGTACTTTGACATGGGAGAGGAAGAAAATACTTTCTAATTATTCCATGTCTGTACAAATCATCCCAGAGGCTGCAGTCAAGCCATGGATTGTAAATTAGATATTTTGCAAAGGCATAAACACAATTTGGTCAGCTCATAAAGCCACAAACACGCCCAATCTAAATTAGTTACAAGTTATCACAATATAAGAGCTACAGAAAGATTTTCTTCCGTACAAGGTGTTAATCAGCTGCTAATTCTGTAGACTGTACTTTTGTCCCAGGGAAAGCATATAAAGCCATATCAAAGGGAAGTGCAAAGTGACAGTGATTATGAGAAGTCCTGTACCAACATTTTTATACTATAGCAGTAAATTTTCCACCTTCTTGTGCTTTGTCGTGGAAAGTGAAAAGTACTTAATGGTCCAAATCCATTGTGGATGTGTAGAGGCATTCTTTCAATGATCTGAAGTTTTTAGATATCATGACTCATTTATTATTTTAACACATTTTTCTGTTGTAAAAACATTTCAGAAAATTTACTCTCTGTATCATCAGAATGATCAATTCTGCTTCCTGTTGTACAATAATTTCACATACTTTTCTGCTTTTCACTGCATTTGAAAAAAATTAAATGCAAAGAAGCAGCATTAACAGCTGCAGCCTTTAACTACCTCTTAGGTTTTTTTCAGGGTTTATTATCTTGAACATTACAGCTTGATAAAATTTTAAAAAAAGTATTCTGAGTCTTTGTTCATTAATAAGAAGAAAGGAACTCTACAGATCTTTAAACAGAATACTGCAAAACCGTGAAGTCTTATTGTTATTAAAAGTCTCACATTAAACTTGCTCTACTGACAAATACCATTTGACAAGCAACAAGTTCAGCTCATTCAAAGACTATCGTTGCCTAGAGCTTGCCGTCAACCCTGACTCAAGCACCACAGTAATTCTTCCATTTGTTATAGACTCATCATAGCCTAATTTACCTAAAGTGAAAAATCAGAAAATTACATTTCCATTTCATACACTTTCAAAGTAAGTAATGGGTAAACCCAGAATTATATATTTCCCCATTTTTAATGCTTTCAATCAATGAAACTGCAAAGCCAAGAAGTGCTGATTGCATAACACCTTTCTACACACATTACAATTCCCTGCAGCAATGCCTTTTGCTCCCAGTATAGCAATAGCCTAACCAATTTCATGCCAGTGTTGGAAGAATCAGTATGCATGAAGTGTTCGTTTCCTACTGAAAAATTAATTAGTGCTATTTGTATGCCTCACTCAACTTTTTGTAACAGTGAACTAGAACTGCATAGCGATTTCCTAAATTCTGCTCTAACTTTTTTGCACTGTTTTAAAATTCAATAAGCACAAATCACTGCTGTTTTATACAGCCAAACGACAAATTGCTTTGCTATGACTCCTACATCTATTTACTTAATGGAGACGCTTATAATGGAAAGCCGTTGGAATACCAATGCTTGTTTCCATAGAGGCTCCATCCTAATTATAAAGGTTGTGAAAGAAGTATTTCAAAGGAAAAATATAAATTACACTGTATCCTGTATTCTTCTACATTTTCCATATATCATGCCTGTAATTTCAGAATTTGCACTTCAACCATGGATATGGTTCAATGCCTCACACAAAACACCAGACACCATGTTGAGATTCTGAGACAATTGATGTCCACATCTTGAAGAGGGATTTGGATCTGGGATCATCTGGCACAAAAAGAAGAATGCTGCTGACACTGACGGATGACACTCTGCACAAAGCAGCAATATTTTTATTTTACAGGTATTAAAATATAATTCCTGCCTCACTTACCATTACTAACATTCACAGCATTGTAAGTAGTGTAATAAAATACGAGATAGCCAAAATAAGCAGCCTGCCCAGGTTGCTCAGCAAACAGACAAACCCCCTACCAGTGAGAAGCATTTCAATAATGAAATTTCAATACAGTACATAGAAGTACTATGCATGACTGATTGTTATGTTAACACAACTATAAGAAGAGTTATTTATTTAAGCCTTTAGTAATCCATTATCATATCACTGATGGCCTTATCCCATTCAAGATTAATCCCAAATGTTTAAACCTTTCAGATGGGCTAATGTGGCCTCTCAGTCTTCATTACAGTGGGAATGAAGGTCAAACTAAATGATTAATGGAGCATTTCATTAGTTTTTTCATCACAAACTGTGAATAGGAGTTTCCATTTGACTGCCCAATTTCAGCCCATTTGGAAAAAGGAGACAATATTGGCTAGGTCGGTTGGGACACATGGTGAGTAGCGATTCACATGCAATGAGTTTGTGGTAAGGTAAAATCAGTGAACCAAGGTCTAGCCATTGACCAGAAGAGTAATAACCACTGCCCTTCTACCATCCGCTATCAGAAGGCCGAAGTGGCAGAATTTCTGCGAGGAATATTAATGTATGGTTAGTCAAGGATTTTAAGTATTACTTTTTTTTTCAAATATATCATCATAAGAAAATGTTGCTAACATATTCACACACAAAGCAGGTTTAACTTTTTAGACACAGGCTGCTGCACATTTCTACAGCAATCTGTAGTCTAAAATATATCCATGCAAGCAACATAAAAATTTAAACCCCTGTCATTAGCAAGTCCTTAAATTTGTGAAATTCTGGATATACCAGCTGAAAAATTTGGCCATTAAAGCAATTGTCAAAGCAAGTATGGCTGAAGTTAAATATTTGCTTAACTCCACATTGCTAATATGTAAATAGCTGAGCTGGTAACAATATTTTGTAACAAAACAATTAATTGCCTGATAATATCATGTCTCTTTTCTGAATCTCAGGTTCAGCAAAGCTTCTGGAACATTAAGAGTTAAGGCAAACCTCTGAAAAGTTAAATTCTACTCCTGTTAGAATAGGAATAGGAATAATTCCTAGGAATAACCTGCCAGCATTCCAGATACAGTAAGTATTTAAGCAATCACCAATACTGTATCTTATCAAATCAAATTCCAAAATTAAAAAGTAGTTAGGATTGATATGTGGGCCCATATGATTGTGGTGGTAGCTGTAATTCCCAATAAATGAATATTGAGACAAGTACTGGGCTAATTCAAGAAGGTTTAAGTTTTGGGCTCCCCCCCCAGTCCTGTGCTGCAGACTTCAATATTAACATCAGGAAGAAGAGAAAAGTATGCACTACATCCTACATGTAAAGCTCCAAGTGTTATTTATCAGCAAAAACTAATAAACAGCTCTTTGGGGAAGAGGTCTCAAATCTCAGCTCACATTTAAATGGCACTTATCCCTGATAGACAAAATGAGTGTTTCAAATTCTTATTCCATAGTGTTTGTATCTCATGAGAGGAGATTCCATAAGACCATGGAAGCCTCAGATGATGCAGATAAATATGAGATCACATGTAATCACCCACTTCCTTTTTTTTGTGAGCATTTTAAATCATGCTATCCCTCCACAAAACACTTTTCTATGCATTGTTTGCTTTCCGTATGGCCATTTGGCACTGGCTAGTACCTGTTTATTGGATATGACATGGACAGGGGGATTGAGTGCACCCTCAGCAAGTTTGCTGATGACACCAAGCTGAGTGGTGTGGTTGACACGCTGGAGGAATGGGATGCCATCCAGAGGGACCTTGACAGGCTTGAGAGGTGGGCCTGTGCTAACCTCATGAAGTTCAACAAGGCCAAATGCAAGGTCCTGAACCTGGGTCGAGGCAATCCTAAGCACAAATACAGGCTGGGCAATGAGTGGCTTGAGGTCAGCTCTGAAGAGAAAGACTTTGGGGGTGGTGATAGACAAGAAGCTCAACATAAGCTGGCAATGTGTGCTTGCAGCCCAGAAGGCCAACATCAAGAGAAGTGTGGCCAGCAGGTCAAGGGAGGTGATTCTCCCCCTCTACTCCACTCTTGTAAGGTCCCACCTGGAGTCCTGTGTCCAGTCCTGGAGCGCCCAACGCAAGAAAAACACGGACCAGTTAGAACGAGTCCAGAGGAGGCCATGAGGATGATCTGAGGGCTGGAGCTCCTCTCCTATGAGGACAGGCTGAAAGAGTTGGGGCTGTTCAGCCTGAAGAGGAGATGGCTCCAGGGAGATCTTATAGCGGCCTTCAAGTACCTGAAGCGGACCTACAAAAAAGCTGGGGAAGGACTTTTCATAAGGGCAGTTAATGACAGGACAAGGGGAAATGTCTTTAAGCTGAAAGAGGGGAGGTTTAGATTAGATATTAGGAAGAAATTCTTCACTGTGAGGATGGTGAGACACTAGAACAGGTTGTCCAAGGAAGTTGTGGATGCCCCCTCCCTGGAAGTGTTTAAGGCCAGGCTGGATGAGGTTTTGAGCAACCTTGTCTAGTGGAAAGGTGTCCCTGCTCATGGCAGGGGGATTTGAGCTAGGTGATCTTTAAGGTCCCTTGCAGCCCAAACCATTCTATGATTCTATATTAGATGCTTCTCTCCAGGATCCCTTAAGTTTTATCCAAAAGGAAGGCTACTGCCATGAATTCACTTCATCTCTGGCTTGTCGACCTTGTCTCTGTAAACTGCTTCTAAAATTCCTAGAACAGAGGAATGAGCAAGCTGATCACACAGCACAGCACTATCTTGTGTTTTGCAAGTAAACCTCTCATACTGCCCATATTACCTTGTGATTCCTCACTAATACCCTGTCCGGATCCACCCGACCACTAAAAGCTCTCAGTTCCAACTTGTTTCTTTCATCTGCAAAACATCCTCTTACCCTTCTGGGACATTTCACCACCCCGGAGTGGTGAGGCTTTCACCAGTGATTTCAGATTTTAGGACCTGAGACCAAAAGTCAGTCTCTGTGCAATTCTGAAATGCTCTACTAAGAAGCACCATGGGTTAAAGCAGGGTGCTCTGCAGTGAGGTTCATTAACAGAAGACCCTGAAAGCATTACTTTTCCCTTCTTCTTTCACGCCAAGTAAAGATTTGAAACACAAGAAGAAAGCAAACTGATCCTTCACTCAGTTGGCTGTAAACAGAGTCCCTAAACAGCAGCGTGCCCACCAGTGTGCCATATCTGATTACACAGTTCCACTCTATTTTCCCTTGATTCTGGTCCATACTGGCCAACAAATCTGCTCTTTTGAGGAATCACACCCCAAACTCCTCTCCATCCACTGCCAGACATTCCACATATCAGCACTACAACCTGGGTGAACATCTGGAACAGCTTTATAGGCAGAAATACATAATAAGTAACTAGCACTATAGCAACCTTGGTTGAATTCATTTACAAAGTGACTTTTATCAGCAAAGACTAGGGACTGTTAATTAAGACATATTAATTTAGGCTTATTATTTTGTTCACAAAAAAGGGCTAAGCAAATCCAACTGTATTCAGCTGAGCCACAAAGCATGTTTAAAAACAATAGAGAGGACAAAAATGAAGTAATAATTTCATAGCAACTAAAACAAGGTGATACTCCTCCTGGAATATGAACTAGCATAGCATCATTATAATTTTGAAAAAGGCTCAGATGAAACACTGTTACCTGATCAAGAATGTATCTGCTGATGGGTACAGAAATACTTCTAAAGAGATCAAAAGAAGGTGCACGAAACTCAAGCAAATAGATATAAAACAGAGTCCCAAATCAGAGGGGATGCTACACCAGTTTCCAGTCAAATACGCTAAAGGAGATGTAGGAACAAGAAAATAAAAATTGCCAAAGCAGTATTTCACCTTTTTCTGTCAACCAATATATAAAAATAGTACTCTAGCAAGACATGCACCAATTGTCATTAGTACCTAAATTAATTAGCACTAATACTGTCCTAAATGTGTTATGTTATCCATCCTTTCAGCTGCCTTTGACAAACCACAATGCTAACCTACTTCTCTAAATAACATGATGCTTGATGGTGCTTTCAGAAACAGACATGCAAGCTGCCCGTAGCCCTGCTTCCCTGCCACAGGCCACTGCTCCCATCTCTGTAGCAAAACACACAGTGAAAGAAGTCAGCTAAAGCAAGAAACTGCTGCAAAAAAAAAAAATCTGGCTGCAAACTGCTTCCCTTCCCAAAGCTGTCGGCCACCCCTGTACTCTGCCCTGCTCAGCTCACAGCTGCATGAACACAAGTGCCTGCACAGGGGACAATGAGGGTGACGGAGCAGTGGAACAGGCTGCTCAGAGAGGTTGTGGAGTCTCCATCTCTGGAGATGTGCAAAACCCACCTGGATGCTTTCCTGTGCAACCTGCTGTAGGGAACCCTCTTTGGCAGGGGGGTTGGACTAGATGATCTCCTGAGGTCCCTTTCAATCCCTACCATTGTGTGATTCTGTGAGTGGCCCGTAGATGGGGAAGGAGAGAGAAATAAGCTGCCCTTTTTCTGTGCCAGGAAACTTTGGATCATTAAAATGCCCATGCAACCCTAGCCCTAGGATACTAGCAGCAAGCACACAGGACATAATGAGGACTAAGAAACCAAAAAAAGTAACCAAAGTGTACCATGGCTTTGCACTTGCAGTCCACTTACAAATAATTTGAAGCCATTCATAGTAGTGCTTTTTATAGTCTTCAAAAATTGTACAGCTATGTGAATTTCCACAGTGCTGCTGTGTGGAACATGTCTATGAAAATGCTCCATTGTCTTGTAGAAGGGAAGCTTTGTAACATATTACAGTCAGAGGCAACTGATTACACATTCATCTAATCCACATGACTACCCTTTCACATGCCGCTCCCCAGACATAAATGCGTAAAACAAAGCAAAATGTCCACATTCATCACCCAAGCAAGATTATATTCAAAGTCAGACTTCTTTTTCAGAAAGATTAATTTTAATGAACTTACAAATAAAACCAACGAAGGACAGACAAATTGAAGAGATTAAAGTGTAAGACCAAGATGAGCTAGAGAAATTGTGCTGTGAATAATTAATCACAAATCAAGAGTCCTCTGAAGCCAATTATTTTCCTAGGATTCTTCCAATTGTGAGTACCCACTAGTGAATGACCTATGCCTTTCTCATTTGTGCTTCCTTGAAGCACATTACAGGTACCACCAGCTGTATCAAAGTTCTCCTAATTCAGAACAAAAATCCTTGTGGTAGCAGAGGTGGGGGAGTGGGCGGGCAGTTGTTGGTAATTGACAAATCTTGCAATTAACTCCTTTGGAGAGATTTTCAGCCATGAAAAATCTATGAGTTTTCAAAAACCTACAGAGCACAATAAATTTTGCCATATTCCACCAGTTCTCAATGACAGGATGGGCAGAGGCTGAATGAAATAATTTTATCCAAGTAGAATAACGTGGGAAGGCTCCTAATTTCAGCAGTACAGAGGTGTATTACACACTGCCATGCAAGTACACGGATTGCTAATGCAAACACACACAACTATACTCAGGTTCTCAACAGCAAATTGGGAACACTGACCTTTTTTTACAACACACATTTGCTTAAGCAATTACTATCTCCTGTCTTTGGTGTACTAAGCTTTTGGACCTGCCTGCTTTTTTACCTCTCCAATACATCTTCAAAAACAAGGTCTCAGCAGAATCTTCTCTATTTTAATTGCCTAGTTCAATGCTTTAGTCTTTTCAAAGTGCTCCCTGTGTTCTTTAAATATTTAAGGAGGATACAAACCCCTTCATCTTTTGAAAAGGCAAGACTGTCATCTGAAATTCGTCGTTCCAGTTTGAAGTTCCATTGAACTTGGAGCAGAAAACCCAGGAAACCATCCTGATCTCTCATGAAGTTTCTCTCCTGCCTCCCCTCCTTCACTGGCAATGCATCTTCCCTCCCCTCCTTCCCATGCCCTTTACACACGAGAAGCTCTCCTAAGCAAATGATTCCTCTACAGATTTGTCATTGCTCATATCTCTCCTAAAGACCTATCACCATTTACACTAGGGAAAAAAAAATATATTTATTTTCTAGCAGGGGCTATTTTTGTCCAACATACTGTGCTTGTACGTGGTGACCTCTTTAACCAATTGCTTTCTCTAGTGGTGCTTTTCAGCCTGTAAGTTCTCCAAGGAAGTGTCTCTACTGTATGAACAAATCACACAAAGCCCGCGAAACAATGCAGGTTAAAAACTGAAACTCAGAAAGATGCTTTTATCATTAAGCTGGGCTCTTTCTTCAGTTGTTTTGTTTCATTTCTGACATTAGGAGATCTCAGAAGAGGATTGCTCCTGAAAGGCTTTACAGAGTCAGGGTACAGATGCAAGTGAGGTTATTTGATGCTGAAAGAGAACAAAGGAATTCAAATTAGAAAGGACACGGAAAAAAGACATAGAAAAAGACACAAAGACATAAAGAAAATATATATTCAGGAAGGAAATGTGAAGGCTGAGCAGGCAGGGAGATGAGAATAAGAAACACAAACAGCAATCATAGCAAACCACTGAATGACAGAAGAAAATGTTCCTAATGTAAGACCCAGTCCAAACACTTCGAAAAGTTCAGGACAAATTGGCTCGTTGTTTTTTAGCTATAAGACAAAGCTCACATCCTATCTGTACAGGTTATCTAATCACTTTTCCTGAGCTAGAAACATGCAGGTGAAATCAAATTTTGTTGCACAACATATGAACAAACTTCACTCGCTGCATCACTGAACCTACAGAGAAAAAATCTGCTGCTAAATGCATGATTAGGAAACGATCCATATGAAATATGTTTGCTTGATGTTTAAAATAATGATATGGGACCTACTGTTATTTTCTTTATTTTTCTGTTATTAAAGTACCTCACTTCTGAGTGATTAATAACCTCGATCTGCTTTCTGTGAAGAAGCTTACAGCAGCAGTATATAAGCTTTAGATAAAAGCATGAATTGGAGTTGGTTTTGTCTTACAGATATAGGGCAAGCATGGGGGAATCTGATGATTTCCCAGCATGGCAGCACCTCTCTCAGCAATTCACAATGCTACTATTATTGAATCAAAAAAACTGTGGACTTCACAGGTTTCTTTGGTTGCTTTCCTGTAACTGTAATTAAAACACATTGCCTGATATGTTTTCCACACTGTGGAAAATTTTCACTTTTACTTCTAGCATCACTTCTGAAGGTTTATTTCATTGTCAAAGCTGCTTTTTTTTTTCAAGTGTTTACTGATGAAAAAGAAAACAATTCTCACCTTTCAGCTTCCTACAAGGTTTTGCAGTGAAAACCTTTCGTGGCCAGTAAACTCAGCTTGCACCCACTCCTCTTAACAGCAGCTCTCAAAAGACAGCTTGGGAGGGAAGGCAGAGGGCAGACACGGGAAACAAGGTAGAAAGAAAAAGGAAAACCAGGAGGAAAAGAGTAGAGTCAAAAAACTGAAGACCTAGCTCCGTGCACAGCCAATTGAGACTGTCAGCCCAGTGGGAAACAGGCTCAGGAGGGCACCGCACCACTTCTGGGAGCCCCACTGGGCATTGGCTGAGTGAGGGAATGCCAGAAGCAAAAGGTGTCCCTGCTGTCCCCCAGCACACCACCTGCCCCTTGACAGGCAGCTCTTTGGTAAGTGTAAATAGAATGAAGTGTGGGGGAAAAAATGAAGGGTAAAGGATAAGAAAAGAATAATAGAGAACATGCTGGATTTTCTAAATGGTACTTTTAAAATAATATATTATGTGTATAACCTGACAGTCCTTGACCAAAGGAATTAATTATTTGTGTACACACAAACACTACAGGCAGAGAGAGAGAAAATACATCATGAGTTGTACAAGTCTTCATAGACACTGGAAAGTAATCTATTTTTTAATTTTTTTTGCAAAGACTGGACCTAGACCTACCTCTCCTTCACCCCTTTTTTCACTCCTCTCCCTTAATCTCTTAAGTCTAGTTAATATTACTCATCCCTGTGCACTGAGGGACCTAAACTGTCCAGGAATTGAGGCACCCTGTATATTTACTAGTGCACTGCTGACAGTGAATAAAAGAGATTGCCAGGAGTTTCTCCTACAATTGCACAACTAGCATTGACAGTGGCTGAGAAGCTGCTAACACTTTAGAAGGTTTCAGACCCTATTCCAAAGCCCCATGGTGACAGGTCTCCGGCTAAGGAATGACTTCCACACACTGTTTTTCAGCAACCACCTCCTCTGGAGATGTTGTTCAAGACAAAAACAATTAGAATTAATAACAGAGACAGGTAGGGAAATCCTGAGGGAGAAATCTCTTAGCGTGAAGGTCTTGCTTGAGCTAAACCCAGATGAAATGAATCAGTGAGGGATATGCTTACAGTTAGTTATTGTTGTGACTAATATTGATGTTAAATATGAATGTTGTCTTTCACATCCTTAGTGTGCTAAGAACTCATAAACTGGAATAGAAATACATACAATGTCCTGCTTATCCCAGATATATGGAATCTTAAAATATGTGACAATGCTATGTGGTATTTATATGGCAGTGTTGGCAAAAAGAATGAGTTATTTACAAAAAAAATCCCTTTAATGATGTGTTTTGATTAAAACAGACACCCTTTCATGGGAAAGAAGCTACCAAGACATGAGGCCATTTTTCAAAAAGGGATTAAAATGAGAAATACGAAAAGTCATCAGACATAATAAGGGAATCCATTAATACAATTACAGAGATCCTGTCCTTCAGGCGCATTGCCAAAACAGGAGTACTCCACCTGAGAATGCACAAGCCAGAAGCACAGAGTAGTGACTCAGAAGGCTGACCAAGCCACACAAGGGGTCTTGGCAATAACATCTTGAAGATCTCCAAACATATTTGTCACCGTTACTCTTTTTGTCACTCATTAATGGGTAACTTAACTGGAGAAAAAAATTAAAAAAGAAGAGTGCAGATGGGCAATGCTCAGTATTTGAATAATGGATCATTTCCAATAAGTTGTAAAAAGAATGTAAAATTGTATGGTGATCTATTAATCTGATTTAATGATGGATAAGTAAAATGATTAATATGGATTATATATTTTTAATGAGTGTTACATTTAACAAGCCTGAACATTGGCAAGTGTGGACACCAGTGAATGAACAGCAAGGCTTATGAAGTTTTGGAACTTAAAATCTAACTAGAGCTCTTTTTAGCATGTGTATTATTAGTACCTTGAGATTAAACAGTACCCATTGGAGAACGTAATTGTTGACAGATAAAAAAGGTCTTAAGTCACGTAAGCAGTATGTTTTGTTTTGTTTGGTGAATATCTTTTAGAGCCCATGTTGCACTGCACAGAAATATTTTTCCCTCAACTAAACAGTACTGAGCTCATTCCTGTCATTTACCATGCTGGCAATGAAGAGAAGAATTTAAAATACAAGGGCTGCTCAAGTGTTCGTACAAGCCAATTAACAGGTATGAAAGGAAAGCTCAGGAGAGGCAATGAAGTTGAGATTCTGAGTTTCATTAGAAGACTACCAGATGTCAGGCTGACCATGCTCCAAGTAAACAAGTCCTGGAATAGAGACGCCCCCCGCACCAATCCAGCCACTCTCCCAGCTGCCAAGTTCACCTACAACTGTTGCTTACCGCATCTTAACTCCTCCACAATCTCCCAAGTTGCTCATACTAAAATCCAAGCATGTTATTTTTCAGCTACTCATTCATAGTGCAATAGAGATCTTTCCTAGTAGAGGTCCACTAGTTCTCTACCTACTTTGTAGCAAACACAAAATTAACTTTTTCATCAGCTGTTAACTGCTTTGCTTTGTGGAATCACCCTTTCTAGAAGAGCCTAGACTTGAGCCTGAACAATACCGTTCTCTTTCCTTTTTTTCCTCCTTTTTGCAGTCTTATGTGGCTGCTGCTGTAGTGTCAGCAGGTGAAACACAATGTCATCCTCCTCCTCAAAGCACCACTTTTGAAGTTGCATCAAATGAATAACATGTTTTCTGGACAGCTTGATGACAATAAATTGCAAAGAGCTTCCTACACTTGCAGTTACTATTTCACTTCAGATATTTACCCTTCACCCGTCCTTTACTCTCTGTTACTCTCACTACATTTTTGGTATCATGACAGTTGCACACTACAAGATGGAGACATGAAAGCAATGACACGAAGCTATACAATGGAAAATACTTTAAGAGAGAGAAAGGAAGAGCTTTTTAGGCAAAAGGTGAAAAAATATTCCCTCTTTGCAGATAGAGTATACCAGAAACAAGGAATGACAGGTCCTGAGAGGAGCCTCTTACAAAGACAGAGATCAAAATCCCAATTTCTTGGCCCTCAGTAACAGGATCTCATCACTTGATCTCCTTTTGCAGTACCGTTAAGTTGCAGATGATGTGTTTGGGGCTACTTCTCTGGTTTGCTGTTACAGAACTTTTTAGCCCATCCTTCCTCTCAACTTTTCCCATTTATTTTGATCTTAAGTCCTGTTTTTTCCCCATCAGCTACCTCAATCTGCCTAGCAGTTAGTTACAAAAAGCTGTAATACTTGGCTAAATACCCTGACAGCGCCTTTGCTTCCCCAATTTTGTTAATTCAGCCACAGAACTCTGCAATGATAACTACGATGTAGTTTTGTTTCATGTATCAGTGAATACTCCTTTCAAGAAGGCGATTTTCATTTTCTTTAGCACAAGTGAGGTTTGTTTCTTTTTCATTTTCCCATCTGAGGAAGAACAGTCTGCCCTGAACCTCACTGGTAAGCAATTAAAATCTGGAAGCTTGCCAGCCTCTGTGGTACTGTGAATTCATTTCCTAAGTAGACATGTAATTCTTGGAGCTGAAGTTGAGACAATAAAATGTGTAAAACTTGACTATAATATGAGTCCTCACTAAACGACAAAGCCCCTTTCATATACAGAAATGGGAGCAGACCAGTCGATAATGAGAAAGTGCAGGCACTAATTACTTTATTACAAATCTAGAAATTATGCATAATTTAATTTTTGAAAATTAAATGTTCTCCTGATAGAATAATCATTTTTTCAGGCCTGACATCATTAGGACTCCAGTTGTCTTTAATATCTCTCAATAACATGCTCACCATTAAACCCAAGCAGTATTCCAAATGCCTGGACTTCAAAAGCTCGTGCTTAGTTTGCAACTATCGGTTTGATACTCTCCAGATACTGTAGGAAAGGGGGAAAAAAACAGTGGATGAGGGGAAAGGAGGTTGTAAAAGCAATGTTTTATAGTAGTTTAGCCCAGCAAATGCAATTAGTGAATCTTTGCCACTTATATTGAATGAAATGCAGAAAAACAGCAACAGACTTGTGAGAGGGTTCACAGGAAGGTCATGGCTACAGATGTCAGTGCCCCAGACCAGCCAGGTTTCACTGGAAGGCTAACTGACTCCCAGCAACTTATCCCTGTGGATTGGATGTGGAGCTGGGAAAGCTTCAGGTTTCGGGCTGGGAACCAAAGAAAAAAGGAGAGGGAGTGGGGGAAAACGAGACCCATCAGCCAAACCATATTACATTTCCCACTGCCCAGGCAGCTCAGGCCTCAAAAGAAGGTAATCCTAACAAATCCACATTATAAAACTTTTTTTACCTAATTCATACAATCATTTGATTGTTTGTGAATGTGTACCTGTCCCTTGCAAAGATTTAAGTTGTGGTGTGCTTTACATATATTGGAAGATTAACAACGCTGCTACAGCATGAGGCTTGTTGGAACCAAAGGGAACAGATTTGTTCCAATGTCCTAAACTGTTTGAACATAAACTATTTTGCCTGAAATCCTATATGGTGTTCTATACTATGTAGTAATGATTATGACATTATAGTTAAAGGTCAGTCAAGGTTTTTATAACCTTTGGTAAGTGGGCAATTTATTTTCTCATACTCTTTATATGCCAAAATTCAGCACCATATGATTTGGGTCCTACACTAAATGCAAGTTTGGTTTTGAAATGTGCCACTGACCCAATTAAGGAGCAAAAGAAAATTTAAGGTCTGAAAAAATCCTCACATACTTACAAAGCAATCCACAAAAGTAAAATATTAAAAATAGGCCTTTATTAAATGCTCAGCAATTTTATCAACCTAATCCAAAAATAGATAATGATAAATTAACAACATTCATTCACCAGTTTCTGCATACTAATTAAGAAACACTTCTGATTTAACCAATGTATTAATTTAGGCTAAAGTTCAGCAAAACATTAAAGTACAAGTTTAAATCCCTTTCTAGCTGCAGAATTAGTCTGCTTTATGCTTAATCCAAATTGCTAAATCCATTTATTAAAGACCTGAAGAGGGCTTGGGGGGGTGAGGTGGGTATAAAATTAATTATAAAGTGATAGCAGTGTTCCTTCAAAAAGAGTGACTTAGTACACTGAAAAAGATTATTTTATGAAGATAAAATTAGAGGAAGCATGATAAGCATGCTGTGTAGCAAAAGCCCAGGCTGTGGAGGGCTGATCTGATTTCTTTTAATGCAGTACCATGACAAAGGTATTCTGAACAAAACAAAGAACGTATCAAATCAAACCTGATCAAGCAGAACAATATTTCCCAAGCAACCAATCCATGGATTTCCCTGTCACATAGTAAATAAATCAAGCAGAGAAAGACCAAGAATGATATTTAGGTCATGGCATGATATTTAGAGAAATAACAATTTCTAGAGTTGCTGGCAAATGTTCCAGCACATTTTGGAAACCTTACTTAACCTAATTCTTCAGGGTCTCAACCAGTTTAGATACCAAAGAAACCTCTTAACCCGTCTTGCACTTTTTCTTAAGCATTTGGTACTCTGATGTTGTACACTGGATTAACTGGATCATTGGCTACCTAGAAATCATGAGATGCTTAAAGATCAACATATAGATTTTCTTATATCAGCACAAAAAAGTAATTCAGTCATTTGAAAGTGTAACTGCACTGTTGCAAAATTCTCCCTTCTTTTTCTCTTCTTATCCCCAATCGTGTATCTGTTGCTCTTAAATACTTGACTTTTCTTCCACGGTATATCTCTAAAAGGGAAAATTTTTTTGTGGTTGATATTTTTTTTCTTTTGACTATGGAAAAATAGCTGATATTCAGACACAGGATACAAATATACAACAGTCTCCAAACAAGATGCCTACAAAGATCAGTGCTCACTAGAACAGGTATATTCAACTTAACATTTGGATTTTGTCATGACAACAGCATGCCTTGCAACTAGCATTAATTATTTCTCCTGAAGTAGATCTGACAGCTTTACTCATAATATATTCAATCTGTAACATATTTCATGCAGCACTGCAGACTGAATACTGATTTTGAAAATCTGAATACCAACAACTCATTTCTCATAAGCTAAAGTCAGTACAGAACCAGTTAGAGCATGTTTCATGGAGAGTTTCTTGTCAGTAAGGTGCCCAACCCCATAGAAAGAGACCAAAGCCATCAATGAGTATATTTTTATTTTTTAAATTCACTGTTTTTCCTTTTACAAAGCATCACAGTAGTGCAAAGTAATAGCATTTTTCCAAAATCTATTATAGCAGAAAGAAGATTAGTGTTAGCACAGGTCCGAGGACCTGCGGAGCAGAACACACTGCTAGGCTATTTTCTCCATGGGGTCTATAAAATAGTCTTTGTTTCCTGCTGTATCACAACAGCAATGTCATGCAATGAACTTGTGCAAGGTCTACATGAGAAACCAGTACAGCAACAGACACCTTTCCTTCAACAGCAAAGGCAGAAGATTGTAAGTGCAGTTGGGTTGCATCTCTCTTATCTTCCAAAATGCAAAAGCCATCAAAATTATTTCAATATAGTACAGAACACGCAAAGGATTTCAATAATCTCTCTTTGCTGAGTAGAAATTGAGATTAAAATGCCCTGTGCTAGATGAAGAAAGGAAACTTCAGACTCATAATCTCTTCATGATAGTTATTTCCTTTTTAATATAGAATTGCTTTTCTGTGACACGAAGCTTAATCTTTAAGTTGTATTTCTTGAGAAACTGATATAAAAACATTAAATTAAGCTATATAGTTGATTTACAGCAGAATGTAATTATTGAAACCATAACACCAATATGAACTTTCACATTTCTATAGCTCTAAATACAGAAAACTCCTCACATACAGACCAAAAAAAAAAAAAAAAAAAAAAAAAAAAAAAAAAAAGCTACAGTACCATTATTTTTGGTTATGGAAATAAAGCATTTTTATATTCAAGGCCTAAGCTTGACTCAATTAAAAATGTCTATTATCATATGGCTGATACCTATTCCAATATACTTTATTCTACACAAGCTAATGATTTGAATCTCCTCAGAGATGCAAGAATTGCATTGTTCTGTAGTTCTGTATCACTTGTGTCAGCCCTGGTTGGTAGAGCTTGATACCATTGCAGCTGAACAGTTACAGACTAATCTACAATTCAAATGCTCACAAAAGCACTGCACGTGCTTTTATTTTTTGTAATACCATAGTGAAAAAACAATATAGAAGATAACCTTTCTTATATAGCCCTATAACAGATTTCACTTCTACTGTTTCAAAAAGAACTTAAAAAAAAAACCAAGTATGAGAAAGAGTTCAAGAAAAATAGTACATAATTCCATAAGCACTCACTCATAAAAGCTACTCGTCTCTTATTCCTCCTGTTCATATAAAGGAATTCCCATGCAGTAAAAAACATTCGCTTGCGTCAGAAGATTTATTTCGCTTCTCAGAGATCAGGACCCATAGGTTGCATTTTCACTCAGCCACTGGCTTGTTCTGTAACATAGGGCAAATGACTCAACGTCTCTGTCTTCTTTTCTGTGGAAACTGGGGCTGAGAATACTTCCCTTAAGAGAGCAATTGCAAGGACTACTAATGCTTTGTGAAATGCTTTAAGCTCTTCCAATTAATAATACTGAATAAATACTGTCCAGAGCATACTGCTATAGTATAACAAATGCACACTAGTATTATAAATGGAAATTATTATTATTTTGAGAAGTAACAAGCAAACATCATCAAGATTTAAATTACATTTTTTAAAGAATTTTGTGAATAGCTTTATTTAAGAAACTAGGCAACTATTGTTTATGATCACTTGGCTTCCTAGGTTGCTTTAAGACTAAATTGTCTCAAACAATTAGACAATTGACTGTTCTCAAGTCAAGCTCAAATCACTAGAATCAAAGCAAACAATGTCCCAGCCTTCCACCAATGCCAATCAAAATCAAAGCTCTGCATTAGGAAAACATATACTGCGCAAATGCAAAGCATGCTTTTGTTTTGATCTTCTTTTGGGGCATTTTTTTGTCCTTTAGGCAAATTCTTAAGGAGATCAGAAGGGGACTACCCCTACTGAACTGTGAAAATCCACCACATTTCAGAAATTTTGTAAAGCTCAAGAAAAAAAATCTAGGAAATCTGTCATCCTAGAGTCAGTCTTCAGACCTAATGCCTTCCTGTCCTACAGAGGTTGTTTGAACCTCCCTGGCCAGTCCCTTCTTTAGGATCCACAGGAACAGAGATGTTTCAGAGCCCGTCTTCTCCCTGGTTCTTCGAGGACTACCCTCATATTGATGGGGCCCCGCTACCATGGAACCACTTAGAAGAACATTTTTAAGAAGAAATGTGCCTAGATCCTGAGCAGAAGGCATGGTCAGAGAACTGGATACACAGTGGGTAGATTGCTCTTTACTTGTGCAAACATCCAAGAAAAGGTGTTTTGGAGGGATATTTTTGTTGTTTTGGGTTTTTTTTTGTTTTTTTTTTTCCCTGATCTGAGAAAAACTCCCTCTAGATGCATAACAAACAACATGACTAAGAGTAAGTACATAACAAAACAGGCAAGGTTCATGGCTCATGGAGAACAATACTCAAGCATGTGTACTCGAGCCAGATTTCACTAGGAACATTGACATAATAGGGTAAAAAGAGCTGTATTAGTCAATTCAAAAATGAATGTTTTCTCACTGCTGAACCTAATCAAAACAATCCACTATCCTTCCAAAGGAGGGATTTTTCAACCCCAAATTTTAGCTTTTGCTCATTTTTTATTTAGGCTCTTCAAATTTTTCTAATTCTGTATAATGACAGCTGGGACAATTGTTTTATTTAGTTTTCCCATGTCTCTGTATAATGACTAAACCATTTTGGCTTGAGTTTAAAAACAAAAGCAGACAGATCCCCCTCTCACACCAACAAAACCCTCACTCTTGGGCAGAGACCAAGCACAGACAATTATGGCTTTTGCAGACTATGTCTTGGAAAGGAAGAATCAGAATATAAATACTTTTGCAGCCATTAGTAGAAGTTTCTTCTCTGTTCTCTACATAACTACTTGACATTGTCCATCAAGGAATTTAGGAGGTAGTGCAGTTGCACAAAAATATTATCTTCTTTTGCAGCAATGTATGGAAAACCATCTTCTGAAGGTAAGTACATCACAAAATAGGCAAGGTTCATGGCTCATGGCTTTAACTAATAAATTGCACAACTGAAAAGCCAATAAAATAACTGCAAAATAAATGATCCAGAAGCCATATCAGACTATCTCTGTATCTGGAGTGATACAATGAAACCCAACAAATGATACAGGTCCATGATAAATCACTTCATAATTATGCTACACATAGCACTAGAAACATAATCCATATAGTGCTGGCGAGATGTCACTAGAGCGTTTGTAGGTGATGGAACATTTTTCATGTCCAGAGACCTTTACTACCCATCTCCACTGACAAACAATGGTCATTATGGGTTCCAGAGCCTGACCTCAACTGCGTGCACCAAAGTGACGAACAGTCATACTTGAATGAAACACGCTGGTTTGATTGCCGTCACTGCAGAGCTTCAGAGAAACCTAGTGTGTAATGCTGGAATAAACCCAGTCAACAACTTGGTAATTCACAGTCAAATGCATTCTTTAGTATCTGGATTAAATCCTGCTTTGGCTTATCACTACACTCTGATGTCCAGTTATCAAAATAGCATGCCAAACTTTGCCTAAAAGCCATGCATACAGAAAGATGTTTTCTGAGAAACTACATGTAATTCACTAACTTTTTAATTACTTTACAAGTCTTCTCTAACCTCTCACGTCTTTAGAAGATTTCTGTCTTACCTTTTCTCATAGAGGACAAGGAATGAAGATAATAATTTGTCGTTTTTCATATTATTGGTAAGGAGGGCACTCCACTGCCTTGAATCAATGGACTTAGAGCAAAGAACCAAAGATATTAAAGATGAGCTAGTACTGCAGGAGGGAATGAAAAGGAGGAGAAGAGGTGCCATCAAACAATCATGACTAATTTGTTATTATCCACATTTCTGGCCCCATGAATCCATAAGCAAAGTATAGTAGCAGACATCATAAGTTAATGCACCAGCTTTTTCACTCTGAAGTTTTATTCATGGAAAACTTGAAAACAGAGGCCGTTCAGTTCAGTGTAGTTCAGTCCTGAGCTAGCACAGAGAAAGTGGAATAGCAGCAGCTTCTTTGCACTATTCCTGACTACACTGTTTGGTGCATTCAAACTTAGTGTTATCATTTAAGGAATGTAGTATCATTTAAAAAAACAGGATAGAACATGACAGGATAGTATTGTATAGAATGTATCATTTAGAATAATGCAAGGAGAAACAATACAACTTTGATTCATTTACCACAACAGTACATTTATTCTTAGTAGAGCTTTTTCAGTTAATTTACACCATGGCAGAGGATAAACATCCATTTAAAAATAGCCAGACAAGCAAGTGATCTTTCCTTCTGATGTAATGTTCTACATTTTCCCAATCCTCTAAAAACTGTTGCCATCATAAAAAAGAATCACCCTGTGAGGCAGGAGGTGGAAGCAGCAACAGCTATAAGGAGGAGATAGCATCCTTTCTACATTTCAAATCAGGAAGAATGGATTCCTACAGGAACTTTACAGCACGACAGAGGTTTTTCTTCTTATTACAGTTCTGTAGTTAATTTTAGAAGCATTTGCTCAGCATCGCCCACATGCAAGTAGCCACTTAAGCCAGTTAACGGGAATAATTTTCTCTGCGCGTCGCAAGCACACACCCATTTCAGTTTGTGCTTTAGACCAGAAGAAAACATGATGAGAACCAGCCTCTTGCACCATACTTCAACTTGAAAATAAATGCAATAAATCACTATTTCTCTGACACATTACAAGGCAAAAATATAGCTTGGCTCTTTCAACAGTTTCTAGAAAAGCTGGAATCAGTAAACTGACTTTGGCATGCCAGGCTGGGTAAACAGGCAAATATGGACAGTGGAACCAAAGGGCTTTTCGGCTTTTTAAAGCAAAGCCTGAAATAAAAGGGTTTTAACACCTTGTAAGAAAATTTATCCACCATTCCATAACAGTCAAGTTCTTTGCAAATACAGCTATGATATAAAGAACTTCTACTAACTTCTACTGAAAAAAAAAATAAAATGAAGTGTTGTTTAATGAAAAAGCTCAATGTATTTCAGATGTATATTTCTGAAATGCCAGAGTTATTCAGCTGTGTACTGAATTTTCACCATTAGGTAAATTTAAGCTAGTTCCCTAGCAAGCAGTATCTCATAATCCCACTGTACTATAAGCTTTATTCAATGTCCAGTTCACAAATAAAACAGTATGACAAAGTGTGGACATAGTAGTGCAGAATCTTTAAACATTAAAAAATGTTAAATTAATCTCTCGAGAAAAAAAAATTTACTGCTGGTTTCACAAAGCAAAGTGTATAAACAGTCTCGCCCAAAATCAGTGTGAATCATTGGCAGAGTTGGGAATGAAGTACTTGGGACAAACACTGCACAAGCCAAACCTTTGTCTTAAAAAAAAAAAAGATAAATCCTCTTGAAAATATGATCTGGAAAATGAGGTTTCACAAGGTAGTATAGCAAAATTTGTATGCGTAAAAGAGGGATGATAACAAAGTAGGTTATAGAAAAAGGTGGACAGCTTTTCAAAAGATATGTTCATAGCAAAGGAAGCAGAATCCTATGCCTGTGCAGCAGAACCCTATGCCCATGCATAATCCTGGAAGTGCCTAGGACAGAGTTCCACCTTATTGGTTCTTTTGCAGATCTTCCTTTGTATTCCATCAGCGAAGCAGGATTCACGAATGGCTGCAGCGGCTCCAGTAATCCTGATGCAATCTCTGGTTCATTGAGTCTAAAATGTTGACTGTTGGCAGAGGCAGGAGGTGTCTCTGAATGTATAACCTATGTTTGTTTTCATACTGTTTTCTAAGCATCACCTCTTGGTCATTGTTAGTGACAGAACACTGGGCTTCAAAAACCATTGTGCTGAGCTTCTTACAATAATTTAGGTTTCTTAAATCACTTACAATAGTGTTGTCTTACTTTGGTAAAAATGAACTTCTTATGAAATTGGGCACAACCCAAAGATTGTAATTCTCTTCCCCACTGTTGGCACAAAAGCACACCCATCTCAATTTCTGCTATATAATCCCATTTAGGGACAGTATCATAAGGATAACAATTTTGTTATAAAGAACAAGAGTACGATCCAGCAAAAATGCTGAGAAGAACTTCAGACATCTTTTCATATAAAAATTGACAGGGCTGTAATCACATCTACAGTTATTCAGTATTATCTTCTGCAAGAGTAACGCTAGATATATAGCTAACTGACTCTGGGAAAAGACACATCTGACTACAAAATTTCTCTTTTGTGGGAAGTTATCTTGAGATGTTACAGTGATTGCTGGACCACACACAGTATTTGCTCGCCAGATATAATTTTCTGCATCAAGACTGTGGCATATAAAAAGTCTTAACTGTCAGGAGACACAAAAGTTATGATGCTCAGTGCTATGTGTGTGTACAAAGACACTAAATAACAGGACAAAACCTCAATCTATAAACAACTGTTCAAGATTGTCATCTCACTCCTGTTCAAATTAACACCTGGCTGAATTTTCTAACCAATGGTATTAACACAGTGCCTCCCACCCAAACGTGCAGCACAGCAGAGCTGACAGCTGTATGTGGGTACCACTGAAACAAAACCATTTGTGCAAATCTATGAGACGTAACAGCATCTGTTCACAACTCAGACAATCCTGTGCTCTCACGTGTCCAGCTCCACTCGTGAGCAGCATCACCCCGGAATTTGGGGACACAGTGCCACCATACTTTCTTCTTCCTCATGCTCTGCTGCTGCTACAAAGGCTGCTACTTCTGAGCTATGCAAAACTTACATTTTTTGTTTAATTATTATTTTTTTGTGGAAGGCTACGCTGAGCGTCAACCTACCCCAATGTGCACACTACACCAAAGCGTTTCATCTTCCACTCCCAGGGATGTAATCAACCATCAATACCCAACTACTTCAACATTTGTGCCCTGGCTTCATAAAAAGCTATTTCACAGGTCATGAGTTACTTTACCATTGTCTGCTAGACCAATCTGTTAAGGATATGCACAGTCTGTCTGCTTTGTTAGAGTAGGCGCTGTATTCATAACTGTAAGTGATGGAAAAGAAAGAAACTCTGCAAACTTCAAAACCTCAGTTTTGTGGGTGACCATGTTCCCAGTATGCATGAGCCTCCTTCAGTCCTCTCTGCCCTAATAGGAACATGAACAATGTACTAGGAGTTGAGTGTTAAATTAATTTAATTAATTAAACTAAATTGTAGCCCAGTCGAAACCAGGGCATTTTGGCTTACTTCAAGTTTGGTTAGACTTAATCCAGTAAAAGGGACTCACATATGACAACGGGATTGAGTGCACCCTCAGCAAGTTTGCTGATCATACCAAACTGGGTGGTGCAGTCAGTGTGTCAGAGGGACAGGATGACATCCAGAGGGACCTGGACAAGCTGGAGAAGTGGGCCCAGGTGAACCTCATAAGGTTCAACAAGGCCAAGTGCAGGGTCCTGCACCTGGGACGGGACAATCCTTGTTATCCATACAGGCTAGGAGATGATGTGCTGGAAAGCAGCTCTGAGGAAAAGGACTTCAGGGTAGTAGTGGATGAAAAGCTGGACATGAGCCACCAATGTCCATCTGTAGCCCAGAAGGCCAACCGCATCCTGGGCTGCATCAAAAGAAGTGTGGCCACCAGGTCGAGAGAGGTGATTCTGCCTCTCTACTCTGCTCTGGCGAGACCTCATCTGGAATACTGCACCCAGTTTTGGAGCCCTCAACACAAAAAGGACACAACACAAGGTTGTTCAGCTTCAGCCTGGAAGAGAAGGCTCCAAGAAGACCTTATAGCAGCCTTCCTGTACCTGAAAGGTGCTTGTAAGAAAGCTTGGCTTGAACTGTTCCCAAGGGCATGTAGCCACAGGACAAGGGGTAATGGTTTTAAACTAGAAAAGGGTAGATTTAGGTTGGATATTAGGAAAAAGTTCTTCAATATGATGGTGGTGGATCATTGGAACAGGTTGCCCAGAGAGGTAGTGGAGGCCTCATTCCTGGAGATATTCAAGGTCAGGCTTGATGGGGCTCTGAGCAACCTGCTCAAGTAAAGACATCCCTGCTTACTGCAGGAGGGTCCCTTCAAACCCAATACATTCTATGATGTTATGATATAGATTCTGGAATATACTAGAGGGTATTTTTAGTCCTTATATAGTCCATTTACCATGACTGGCACACTTATTGAAAAAAATAATGCTGATCCCTTCATCAACTGAACTATACACTAACTAATTTTGTCACCTAAACTATTCCAAAACCATATAACCAAACCTCAAAGAAATAAAAATAAATGGGAACTATCATTTACGGACCATGCTTGCACTTCAGAATTCTGCCCAGAATTCAGATACACAAATTTCTGACTAATCTGTGTCCAATTCCCATTTTATTACAGAGAATACATGTGCATTCACTAGATCTTTCATATCTTTCCAACCCACAAACCTAAGATCAAAAAAATTAATGGACAACCCTCAGCTAGATACGGAGCTTGCATGTAAGTTGTTGGCATGCCATTAATAGAAAGGGAGAGGAACTGGGTAAGTTTGCTTGAAGTGAACTCATTTTTACACAGTTACATTTTTTTAGAACTAGCTGTGCATAGCACATTGACCTTTTTTTTTTTTTTTCATTACAAGCAGGCTTTATGTGAAGGGGAGGAGGGAAAGGATAGAGCAGAGAAAAACAGAAGCAGATCACAGGTCATTGTTAGAAAAGGTTTGAGTCCCAGATTTGAGCAAAACTGAGTATCAGCACCAATTTTAAAAGATTAGTTGAAACAGAGGGAGGCCTCAGAAGGCAGTCATTTTCCAGATATATACCTCCTATTCACAAGATATCAAAGGACAAAGCCTGACTTTTGTCTTTCTATTTTCACCTTTACTTTTATCACCTTTTTAACCAAAAGCTCTCAGTCACAATTCTGGAACGTCAGAAAGATTTACTCATAATAAAAATCCGTATCTATATCCATGTATGGATATAGATAATGATAATGTGCAAGGGTATGGTACTGTCTTCATCCTTTAAGGTCTGAATTCCAAGAACATGAATCTCTTTTTATTAATGGAACAGGAAGAAAGGAAGGCAGTATCAGAAAACTAACAAGAAAGAAAATGTGTCAGCTTTAATCAGTAAACTTATTTATATAAACATAAGTAAATAATGCTATACAATAATGCCCAAATAAGGCAAAAATTGCCAAGCTATGGAAGACATACTTTTGACAAGGATTTGCTTAGGGCAAAAGTATACATGTAGAAGACATTTTTCCTTGTCACCATTGCTGCTGCCTTACACGGGGCTTTTCAAAAAAAGGAGGCTTTCTGACTTCCTAACATTCCCTGTTTTCCTTGTCTCATCAGTACAAAGCCAGGTAAAGCTCCTGCAAAGATGATAAGGTATTTTGGGTGCTGTATTTGGACAATAGTTTCTGCACCAGCAGTTAAAAGTGGAGCAGCTTACTTCCCTGAACTGCAAATGCTCTGAACTCAGGGCAGGAGCTCGTGCCTGCACCATCTGTAAAGCAGGAACCTCAGACAAATGAACTGAACTAAGACACTCCAAAAAGACTGAAATTTTAAACAGAAAAGCAAGATATTTTTCCAGGAAATCACAGATAGGCAGTAGCCCAACCGACACACCAGGAAACCAAAATGTTTTAGGAAAAGGCTTCCTACTAAGGCTGTGTGCCCGAGTATCTCTGGCATTAGCACTCTGCAGCCCGCTTTCTCTCTCCTACAGCTGCTTTCTCAGGGGGGTATCTACAAAAGGCATTTTCTTCTGCTTACTCATTTTTCACATGTAGCTGAAGTGAGTCACAATAGATTTTACTGGTTTCACAACAGAAGATCTATAAAGGTATTAAAAGTAACCCACAGCTTGCTCAAAATTAGTTTGGGGTTGTGACTGCCCTGTCCCGGAGTGGGAAACTTGTGGTATCAGTGCAGGGTTTCTGTTATGCCCTGGCACCACACGCCAGCTGAGGGTGCCACAGAGGATCTGTGGTGCCTACAGAGCCCATCTGCAGCCTCATATTCCCACACAGCCTCGCAGAGGCTCATATATCCCCCAGGGTACTGGCTTTCACCGGACTCTCTCACATCAGACCACCTCTCCAAGGTTAACCTGAACATTGCTTAAAATTTTCATGTTAAAATAATCAGTAATTACTAATACATTCCAAACATTAAATATAATTTCCTATATTAAATATTCATATCAGATAGGTTTTTAATTGTAAGAAATGAATGCTATTTTAAAAGCCCTAAGTCTGCAGAATGTAACTTTAAAGAACATAAAAATTTCACAGACTGACTAGTTTTCTATGAATGAAATTTTATATTGCCCTCAATGCCTGCAATAAATATATGATGTATCTGACAATCTTAACTTTTTATAGCATGATCAATTTTATCATATAAGAAGTAGTCAATGCTACAAAGTGACATGTTATCTTACTGCAGATACAACTGAGGTGAAATTCGAGTTGGATACTCAAGTTTTAGTTTCAGCTTCTTGATGTTTGCGTATGTTTTTTTTCACCCCTACTGAACAGAAGTCAGGAGTGTACGACTTGCTTATTTAACAGTATCATGAGTGCACAGAAGTGAAAAAAAATAAAGAAAAAAAACAAACAAGCAAACACATTATGAAATACACAGAAAAGGAGAAAAGAAGTCTCAAGCTGTTCTTCTTGCAGAACAAACAAACAACCCTGGCCTTCACAGGCAGTAAATATAAATATCTTGAGCTAGAACATTCAGACTTGAAGCGCTTATAAGAGCCTTGAACCAGAACTATTCAGTTTCCAGCAATTTGAGCTAAGTCATCCTGAACTGAACTTGTAACTTCCATGACACAACATGTTTACTTGACAATATATAGCTCATGGTACACTGAAGCATAATGAGACAAACTCTTTGAAGATATCAGAGTCCCTCTGTATTAAATCTAATCCTATTTAATACTTGTAATATAGCTATAAAATATAGTAGTGCTTTTTTTCGAAGTTTGGTACAAATATACTCTTTCTTTAATTTCAAAAAGATTTTCGTCTTTTTTTAAAATTAGGTTAGTCAAAGCAGCACAACGTCACTCCTGGTTTTCCAACAGCCAGGCATATCCAAAGCAGCTGTACAGAAAAAGCTTCTGTGCCACTCAGTGCAGCACTTGAGTAACAGCAGTAGCCCTGTGCTATTCCTAAAGAAGGGAAGGAATCAAAGACTTTTAGGAAGAAAATGTCCCATACCCTCCTCAAAGATACATCTTTCATATCTGATCTATAATGTACATCTGCTAAAGATTCTGAAGTGAGATAATAATAAACCTGTTTAGGGCTAGAAGTGAATCACAGCTGCTCACCTTAGCCCTGCACATGGGGAATAACCTCGCTGCATGCAAGCACCACATACTGTTTTGAAAATGCCCCAATTCAAAGATAAGAGTCTAGCATTTATTGTAATATAGAGAAAAATCTTGTAGCACACTGAAAAATAAAATTTTAAAGTTAACTAAATATTAAAATTATTTGGTCTGCATATACTCCCATATTTAATTTTGTACTACATTTTATTAACTTGGTAGCTTTGAAGATCTAAATGGCAGCACAGAGAAAGTTTTGCACTGAAAACACACAAGGACATTATAAATCCTGTTAGGAAAGGCTATAGGGAAAGCAGAAAAAATTGACAGATGGAGATAAATACTGGAAGGTTTAGATACCTGAAGAAGCCACCTGAGTTTGGAAATCAAGCGTATTATTTAGTTAATTATTCCACTGCCTAATGTAGGCAATGAAATAATTAAATAAATTTGAAAGAGCTGCTGTTCACACTGGTATCATCTGACTTTTTTTTTCGAAGTTTGGCATCTTGGTGAAATACATGTTTACACCCCTTAAAGATTATTCTTACAGTTGGGCTTTAAAAATCAGACAAGAAAAGAGTGGTTGGCTTATACGTTTAACAACTGAAATAAATTACTAAAGAAAGAGGAGCTTGATTGGTTTGGGTTTTTTTGTTGCTTTAGTTTGAGGTTTTTCTGTTCATTGATGTTGGTGATGATTTGGGAGTTTTTTAATAAAGGCTTAGGTACAGGACCAGATTTAACCCAGGGAATCAACTGCAACATATTATGCGTTGCATAAAGAGTTGTAGAAAGTGACTGAATTATCCATGCATGCACATACACTCCAACACCAAAGCGTTTACAGGTCAGAACAACCTTTTTGTCATTCCCAGGGAGGAAGCAGGAGGCAAGGGCAAAACTGCTCCTGAACTTCAACATACAAAGAAGAAGATAAAATCAATGAGATTTAGAATCATGCAGCTGATGTCTTGCAGCTCCTCTCCATTTCCCTCCCATGTCTCAGGCACTGAATTTTACCACTGACTTTAACTCTCAACCTTACTTCAAATATGTGCATTGAGGCAAGAAATGAATAAGTATGGGAGATTTTCCATTCTTGGGGCTGCAAGAAGAAAAAAGACCACTGGTAAGTACACTTTACATTCAAGCTGCCAGGACTTCATTTTTAATTTTCTTCTTCTGCCTTACTTGTATACCAAAAATGCTGCAACATGAGCTCCTCTGGCAAATCAGAACCTCTCTTTTAACAAAATTAGAAACATTATATAAAGCTATTTTGCCTATATCTGTAGGTTTCCATGCCACCAAGGCAGGCATATTTCCTAAAGTTGTTTTTTACTGAGTATTAGAATAAATAGGTTCTCCATTTTTGCCTCACCTCTTTGGTGCCCACAACACTTTAGTGAATTTTTAGCCAATTTTTATCAATTAGTTGATCAATCAGTTTTCTGTTAGAGACACAAGCACTGAAGATGTGGTTGAAGCACAAAGTTATTTAGTCTCCACACATTCAGTGACAGCTAGTCTCCACACATTCAGTGACAGCTAGAAAACAAACTCTGTCTCTCAGCAGCCAGTAACTCAGGGGAAGGAAGTTATTAAAGTGATTAAAAAGGGTCAAACAAACCATAAGAACATTTGTAATTGTATTAATAATAAACTCATCTTTACCACAGCACTTATCAGTGCATCCTCAACTGCTCTATCTGCAGAAGTACTAATAAGCAAAGGAAGAATGAACAGGACTTGGAGGCAAAAGGTGGATGAGATGTATGAAGAGGTGTCTGAGATGTATAGAAAATATTGCAGTAAACATGTCAGATTTTAGAAGAGGCAATTACACTTAGGACATCAAGTCCACACACTGCCTTAAGTCTTAATTTGCAATTGTACATTTCAAACTCTAGGTTGTATCCCTAACTGTTCTCTTGGGGCTAAGAGCAACATACAGCTATTTGAGCCATTTCTACCCGATATAGGTATTAAAAATATGTACCCACAACTCAGATATTGGAAGTAATCCAGCTGGAGTTACAGGAAGATTTGTGAGACTAAGCTGCTGTGTGCACATGAGCAACATAAACAGAACATATAAAACACACACAGGAAAAAAGAAAGTCTGTGGCTATATAAAGCTGAAAAAAGGTAAGTGAATGACAATACGGCAATGTATAAAAGATAACAGTGGAAAGGAAATATGCAGGAGATCTGCAAGGGGAGGGCGATAAAACTGTAAAGGGTGATGTAAAGTACACAGAGATGCTCAAATGTGTTGTTTTTTTTTTTTCCTGTTTGTATTCAGAATGAAGCAGAAGGACGCATTCATCTCATGCAAAGTTGTGGATGGAATAGAAAGTTTGCCATATGCAATAAAGAAGGATGTTAGGCAACATCTGTTAAAATTAAACAAAGTTCAAATCAGCATCCTGGATAATACATACCCCTGAGTGTTAAAAGGACATGCTGAGGAGCTTCCTTGAATTGCTAATATTAATTTTTAAACAAACCTTTGAAAACTGGGGAAATTCCAAAGAAATAAAGGACTGCCAAAGGAGATCAAATATTTAAATACGGATAAAAGAGATGGGCCACCGACCTCTCAACTAGTTATTTAGAATTCAGTAAAATGAGAGATTAATTTGGAATTTCATCAACAAAGAATTAGAGGCTAAAAATCTAATTAATGTCAATCAGTTTAATGGAAGATTGGTCTTGTAAAACAAACCTATTGTCTTTTTGTGAAGAGATAACAGGTCTGGTTGACAAAGGCAATTGTATGCTATAGTGCACTTGATTTCTCCATGGCATTTGACTTAGTAAAACATGACATCTCAATTAAAAAATGATGATGTGGAATTAACAGAGTGTACTTCAGTTGGATTCAATTGTGGTATACTCATAGGTCTCAAAATGTTCTTGATACAGACAACTCTTCATTTAGTGGGGCCGTAAGGGATTCATTCTTCATCTGAAGTTATTTTTATCAAAAATATAAGATCTCCTGTAGTAACGGCAGTAGGTGAGACAGCATCTCAAAGGTTAGGGAAGAAAATGTAGTGTCTGAGAAGTGATCCAAGGTGCTGCCTACAAGGAGAATCTAACAAAATTCTGTTTAATAGAATCAAATGCATGGCAACACAAAGGGAATTAAGAATGGAGTTTTTATGTGCCTACTGGGAACTTCAGGATTATACTTGACTTGCCTACTTAAGGAATTTAGTTTAGATGCCTTTCAAAGGGCTTAAAGAAAGAGCCTATGTTTCCTACAGAACTATGGAAAAAGAAATTGGTGGTTCCAGAGTTGGATGCCTGAAGGCTGTCAAGTTGTTCACTGCCACCACTTTTGGGAACCTAGAGAAGAGCTTTGGTGGAAGTGACATAATAAAGAGAAGCTGGAGGAAAGAGAAGGATGAAAACTTCAGGATAAACTCCTAAAAGGCTTTTGTGAAAAGCATCTATGACGTTCTTGAGGGCAGGTGGAGAATAGGAAATCAAATAAAGGTTAGGCAAATAAAAATAATTTCACTTTTTAAAATATTATTTGTGAGATCTCTGACAAAATACCAGCATAGTGACCACAATTTAAGAAACATGTGGAAATACTGGAAAACATTCAAAGGAGGGCTACAAAAATGACACAAGCCTTGAAAACATGATTTATGATGTGAGACTTAAGAAGCACAACATATTCATATCATCAAAGACAATGTTATAGGCTGACTTCACCACCAGGCACAGGTATTTTCACACATAAAAGCTATCTGATAACAGGACGGAAATAGTTAATCATGCATACAATGGCATAACTAACTTCCAGTCACTGGATCTCATTAGCAAGTTAAACCTTGAAAGAAGCTTTTGATTACTTTCACAGCTGGGAAAATCAAATTGAAATATTTTACCAGGGGACTATGCATTGCTTGAAGTCTTTAAAAGAAAATTATACTGTGCTTCTAGAATATATTTCTGCTCTTCTTTTTCATTTTTTTCCCCTCAGATTCTCAGAGAAATTCTCTGCAGTTAACATGCTTTGTTGGACTGGACAGGGAAATTCATGTTTTGACTTTTAGGAACAGAAAGGCTATAAATTTAAACAGTCCAAAACCTCTGTCTGTTCATTTCCCTTCCTTCACAGGTCACAGGAAAAGAGACTTTCTTGCCTTCTTCCCTCCTGAAAGTCATAATGACTTCTGTTCTCCATTAAGAAAATTATTTTATTGAAATCTCATATTTTAGGGCTTCCAAAATCTGCTAAAGTTAGAAATACCACCTTCTACCTCCCATGCAGCTATCCAGACTTACTCCAAAGGCAGAAAAGGAAAGAACTCCATTTACTTTTTTCTGCATCATCAGAGGTTAAGCACAAGCAGTAGATAAAACTAGAAAAATGGTGCTATGAACTCTTTCTTCTCTGATAGATTCATGTAATCATACCTAATAAATTCACTGTCATTCCAAAAGTACTGGAGCTTTCATGATCTCTCCTGCAATCTGGCACATTTAGTCTCCAGGAGACAAAAATTCTTTAATCTTAACAAAGGAGTACATGGGTATATATGAGTATAACAAAACAAAACAACAAAAAAATAAATCCTTTTCTATTATTTTCTCTAAAGAAAATTAGAACTAGATTCTCTAGTGGTTCCTTTGGCCTGAAACCCTGTGAAGTACAGCTCATACCTTCACAACAAATCCAGTGCTTACATGGGTTTTGTGTTAAGTTTCAGCATCTCAAAATATAACCTGAAAGACAGGTACTGTTTTCCAAGTGACCCTGGTAGAGACTATAATGGAACTGAGACTAACAATTACAAACAGAGAATGGTACCCAAAAAGACAGGATTGCACAAAAGTGAGCACTTTACCTGGGATTTGAGAAGTGCAGTATCTGAGTACCACTTAAACTGTCAGCGATGGGAGCTGTGCACCCAGCCCAAGGAATCACTTTCCCAGAGCCTCGAAGCCTCATGTTTCCTAAATGGACAAAACTGGCCACTGAAATTCCCTTCAGGTGCCTAGAGAAGGCTCCTTGAAAAGGCTCTGCAAGCACCATGTACAAACTTTACAGCAGAGCCAAACCCAGGATTTATGCCTGAACTAGAAGATCATCCATCTATTCTATCTCCCAGAACACAAGGCAAAAAACAGATTGCATTTTGTTCTCATTTGACTAGTCTTCATTACTCAGGGCTAGGCACAATCCTGTGATACATCTCTTAACTTAGCACACTGGTTTTGCAGGCTATTTAGTGTTTTTAAAAGCAGTGGAAAAAAAAATCTCAATGAAAACTCCAAGCAAAAAAAAAATTAGTCATCACATCCAAATAAATCTTTCAAAAGAAACAACAAAGAAAATGTGTGCCTTGTTTCTAAGACTAATAAACCACCATTACCAGCAAAGACTAACCTATACAACAGGTAGTTTATGCCTTCATTTGGTGGTTCCTAGAACCATCTGCCTACTCAACAGGATGCTAATACTGTGGGTTCCAGGGAGATACTCTTCATTGCATTTGCACTAGAAAATTATACAGCATCTGTTATTGAAGGTCTCCATTACAGCTGGACCTCCACAAGTCTTAGTCATAGTCCCTGTCATTTACCTACAATATTACCTCACCCATCTGGCATCCCCTAATATTTTCACCACACAACCAAGAGCTGCATAACACTCTCCAAACTATGAAGTTATCCCAGTGCTTCAAACACTGACAAAGTTTCAAAGAAAGGAGCTCTACTGTTTCTAACTATTCACTGTTGGAAATCAGATCACCTAATCCTGAACTCTCTTTAAAAAAAAAAACAAAACAAAATGTCACAACTCATAAGGATCCCTAAGAACCTGCTGCACCCTGGCTGGGGCTGCAAGGCCCTGCTCCATGTGTCCCCAGGGAACACCGTGTCACAAGGAAAACACTCCCAGCTCTTAAACTTGCCAAAATTGTTGCACTAGAAGTTAAGCGTAGTGTGCATGTGGGTTTCTTCATATACAACAGAAAATGTCTTTTTTTTTTTTCTCAAGTAAATAATTTCCTTAGATTCAAAAAAGGACCAGAATGATTTTATCACAGTTAAAAAATACGGCACAGCTGCCACAGCCATTCTTCTCTCTGTAAATGTTTGGATACTCCCCATACAGTTTCTTCCAGGCAGTAAATGTTTGTATGCCAGGAAAAGACACTGGACTTCCTTATCTGTTTTGTCACCAAGACAGCAAAAAGCATAAGGTTTATTGCAAAATCCACTGTGCCTTGATCTAGTCCTATTTTAGAAAAAAAAAAAAACCCACACAGGTGGAGAAAGGCAGGGAAGGGGCATTAACTCAGGCAGTGAAACCTTCCAAAAGCAAATAAAGCCGTCTGTGTTGTTATTAGGAAGTGTCTATATAGCTGCCAGCCAAATGTTGGTGCAAAAGAAGATTATTTTTAATATCAGAAATGGTTCTGAGAAAATGCATATTCCCATGATCAAATATAATGCAACACCATCAGGATTTGGCTCTAGACAACTTCCATGACATTTTATAGTACATATCAGCACCACAGCTAAGTGTTGCTGACAGGTTCTGTGGAAAGCGAGCTGGGCAATCAAGTTACACCGGAAACCTTTAGGGGTCTGTTTCTGCTGGGATCTATGTCCATCTCCAGATCACCACAACGTCATCTGCAATGGCTCTAACGCTCTCTCCTGCAATAAGCTGACAGCCTTCACTCACTGGGGTGGGGGGGGAAGCAAAACAAGCAGCTAATTCACACAAACACTTTAAAAACAATAAAAGTTGCTGCGCAAACCATACATCCTTACACTTAGCAGCAACACATGGTGGGAATTTGCAGCTCCCATATGCTGTGGATTTTTCAAGTCCTATTTAACTTAAAAAAAAACAACAACAAAAACACTTCAGAACATCCAGATGTTTTTGGAATGTCCAAGATAGTTTCCCATTTCACTGCATATATTATTTCATAGCCTGATGCTTTATGAAACATTTCATATTACTTTTTCAGATCAGCAGGTTTTTTTTAGCTTAGATCCGTGAGCCACAGGTCTGTGGGCTCAGAGTCTTTAACACCTCTGCAAGTTTTCCAGTTTTACTTTCTCTCATGATTGGCCACCACCCAAAAACCCAACTTTGAGCTCAGGGCTTCCCTCCTACTCTGGTTTCCATTCCTCGGTTCTGATTCTGCCCCATGTTAGGCCAGGTGGGAGAGGGTTGGTTGTTTATTGTTTTGTTTTGTGTTTTAAAAAGTCAAGGTTTAAGTTAAACATTCAAAAGGGATTCTGTGGTTTCTTTAAAGTTTAATTTAATTTTGCAGTTTTCCTAAAGGAAGTAAGTTCATTTCAGACTGTTCTGGCAGGACAGATAATTCACTCCAATACCTATGAGAGAACAAAAGGACTGAGACTCAGGAATTAATTCAGAGATCACCAGACTCACTACATTAATGGTGAACTGTTGCTTTCATGGGACAAATGTGCCACCAGTTCCAACACCATGCTCTGGACTATTAATTCCCACAGGCCATGACTGAAAGCATCCCACTACCTCCACTGGCATTAGGATCAGCTCTGTCATGCCTGCAGAGCAGCTCACAGGAGGAGGAGGTTCCCAATAAAAATATCCTACTATTCTAAACAGCACTGACCCTTCCATCTTCAACTCCTATGGAGGGAGACATGAAAAATGGTCAGCCTTCTCCATAATCAACTATGTGGTTTTTGCCAGTGACATTACATCAGAAAGATAATATAACCCTTCTGGTTTGACTATGTGCTCGACCCCAACCCATGCATTAGACAGTCATTTGGTCAGAATAGAGAGAAACAAATGCATTAGCAATCATTAATGATTAGTGCAATCTACTTGTCTGTTTCCTACTATTACAAGATCAAACAGAAACCTCAGCCTGGATACATTACAGTCTCGTTAAGCCTTAAAGCCAAAATGGAACAAACCATTGCTCACAAATTCATTTACTCCTGAAATTCAAACCAGTCAGTCAGCATAGGATGGGAAGAGCAAGCAAATAATAGGCTTACATAGTCAGTAAATTATGGACAAATGGGTTTACAGGGCAGAAGATCTCAGTTTTTAAAACCTAGGCTCAATTAAAGCAAATCTTGCTAAATACTAAAAAAAGAGGTTTCATTTTTTGCTGATGTACACAAGTAAACTAAAATGTGTTATTATAACATTAGGATAAATAAGGCTACTGTCTCCCCAAGTCCTCTCCTGCATACAAACCAAGCAAACAAGAAGATGGCATTTAGGAAAGAACGCAAACTGTGCAAGTAATTGCAGATACTCATTTACTATAAATTACACAGATCAGTATGAAACTGCACAAGAGAAGAGTATTTAGGAGGATATCTTCAATAATCTACTCCCATTTGGGTTTTGTTAAGCAGACTGTATATTATAGTCATATTAAGTTCATTAGTATAAGAATGCATTGAAAGTTTTGCAAACTCATCTGAGTCTTGGAAGGAGAGCTGCTTAGCACCCACAACAAACATAAGAAGATAACTAATATTTCCACAACAAACATTACTACTTTAAATCAAAAGATCCAAAAGATGCAAACAAGTGCTGCTGGTGAATTAATTCTCTTCCATTCCACTGTTTCCCATTCAGCATTTGGAAGTAAGAATACTTAAGTACCACTGCATAAAATCAGTAACAATCAATGAGAAATTAAAATCTTCAGAGGCTTAATTTTTAATAAATAACATACCATGTATTTTAATAAATAACATACCATGTATTAATACATGGTGTTCTAATACACAACTGAGTACAAACATGGTAATTTGTCTTTAAAAACTAATTAATTTTAAACTTCTTTTTTTGTTCTATGAAGAGAAAAAAACATACATATATCTATAATATATACATAGAAGTCTGTTTTAAAATAACATTAAACAGAAAAAAATATGTACTAAAACCAACATATTCTATTCTGATTTGCATTATTTTGAACATTTGGAATAATCTATCTTTATAAACACAGGCTTAAACATATAACATACTCTACTGTATATGGCAATGCATCTAAAAATACTGTCCTTTACATCCTTGCTCAGTTCTGGATTTGGGATTGCAAGCCTTATGTACCTGCAACTCATCAGCTGTAGCAGGGAACTGTAGGGTCTAGAACACCATACCTACCAAGTGTATGAAGGAAAACAAGATTTCAATCAGATCCACTTGAGCAAAACCCTACCCTTATTAAATTTTACAGGGAATCCAATAGCTTGGATCCAATTGCTTGCTCCTAGCCTAGGTGGCTTTTTTAGAAATACATGCATTTGTGAATTCATACTTGTATTCTAAAAACAGTCTTACCTCTGGCACTCAATATTTTCAGATGTTAAATAGTTTCAGTTGTATTCTTAGCGCTTTTCCAACTTTAGAGCAGTTTGAGAAGAGACAGTTTAAACTCTCTGTGGTATTTGCTTTGCTCCTAAGCACCCTGTATTGATTACCCAAAAACCCCTCAGCTTTTTGTTTTTTTTTGGGGGGGGGGAGTTAGGTTTTGGGGGTGTTTTTTGTCATTGTTCTTGGTTTTTTTCCTTCTGATGCAACACACGGATCTCGAATCACTTTTCAATCAGTAATTTGCTTCCTATAGTGTGAACCAAAGAATAACTCGGAGGGAGCTTCACATGCCCACGCAGAATATAAAAATCTAGACTTTTTGCATTGTGGAATAGTCATCACACCAGTACTGTATTTCTGCAGAAACACTCAATGAAACGATCCATATGTAGCCCTTGCTCTTTAGAACTTGCAAGTCCTTCCTGTCTCCACATATGTGACAGCCCCATACCAGGACGCATGACAAGGCCAGAGCTATTTGGGGTTAAGGGAAGATGGCAGGTGAAGTGACCTCAAGTATGAGTAGCTGGATTTCAAATGTCTTCCTATAGTCTTTCTGCAGAAGAACCCACTGGAATAGGAAATACGTACTCCATAATTCAACCCACCATGGCTGCACCAGATGTGGGACATTATGGAGAGAGAAGGGAACCCTGTCCTGGGAACAGACAAGACAAGTCTAGCCATGGGAATTATCTTCTGCTTCATACTGTGAAATCTTATGACAAATCTGAGTATCATCCTGAGATTTTTTTTTTTTTTTTTCTTTCCCCTCCTTTAAATGACGTCTTTCCTTTCATGGACACACATAATCACCCAAAAATCCCAGGTTGGTTTTTTGGTTTTGTTTTTCTTTTTTGCAATTGAAAATTTGGTTTTTATGTAAGTAAAAAAACCCTTCAAAACACAGGTCCTAAAGGCAAAAATACCAGAAGACAAGCAAAAATAATTCAAAAATTATTAACTAAAGCTTCTTTTTTGACTTCTGAATGCACTGAATTGGCAAAACTGCTGAGAGCACTATATGACCCCAAAGATTTAGGTCATGTTGCATCCTTGTATACAAATATAATTCATCTTAATTACTTCACTAGTAAGTCAGGAGATTTCAGCAGTCACTTATTTCTAATGCCATTTGAATATATTATTCTTCATTCTTGAAATCTGTTTCTCCATCTAATTCACATGTCAACTCAAACAATTGGTCTTTCTAAATAGTCCAGCCTTTCACTAACAAAAGTGATGAGAATACCGTATTCCATATGACAAAGCTGTTTCACATATTTATGATGTTAAAGTTACAATAGTAAAAGTGGAATCTGAGGTTTCATTGAAATCTAATGAAATATGCACTTCTCTACCTCAAAGAAAATTTGCATTATGACCTGACATAGCTTAGTGTCTACCTGCTGTTCTGGTATCTCATAAGGGAATGGGAAGCACTCATCAAAATTTGCTATTTAATGAGCACAGAACACAGGTTCCCAGTGATGATTAATATCCAAAATTTCATTACATTTGAGTGCATCATTAAATTCAGGGATTTGTTCTGATCCTCTAGAGAGAGGAGATCCAAAAGCAAATTCTGAATCTAGATTTGCTCCATTTCCTTCCTTAAATCCCACCTCTGGGATATATTACCATGGAAAGTACAAATAGACTGCAAGCTACAAGAAAAGTCATTGCAAAGGAAGAACTACCTGTATTAAGACACATTCTTCAACTATAAATTAATCAGATCAACACACATATATTTAGCTAACCAAAATATCCATGCAATATTTTAATAAAACATAATAATAAAATTTAAAAAACCCAAACTCAGTAGTGGAATTCTGGATTACAATACATGTTCTCTGTCTCTAAACAAGCATTAGAAGTTCTTTAAAGGGATAAGAGGACAGAAATATCGCAAATGTAGACTTGAAATGAAAAATCTACACATAGACACACACACACACAAAAAATTTCCGGTCTTGCACATGCCTTTAGTTTAAAGGCAGTTTAGTTAATAGCAAGAGATTTTATATTTTCCAGGGAGACTTTAAAAGTAATTATCGTCCGTATGTTCTTTGTTCATAAGTCTTAAGCAGCAGCCAGTAGAATTTCATTTTCTTCCCTTATTTCAGCAATAAATTTCCTTAAAGAAATTTTCCTGGGCCCTTGCAGCAAATGCAGTATTCATAAATGAAAAAAAGAACAGAACAGAAAATAAAAGAAGAAAAGAAAATAAAATTTCACCAGTTGACTCCTTTCCACAAAATAAGCCTAAGGTAAGGAATAGAAGAACTGCTGAGAGCAAGGCAAAACCACAGAATTTTTAAAGGTTCACAAATGTGACAATAGTGAAGACATCTCTGGGCTCACGTCCACACTCTGAAGCCCTCAGTCCTTCAACACTACCTCTTTAAGGACTCAATATCAGGTCTATGGCTTATAGCAGTAAGAAAGATGTTCACAAACTGCATTTGGATCCAGGGTTAATTTTTTAATTTTGGACAGATCACTACTTAGAAAGAACAAGTGCAATGGGAACTTTTAGTTTATCTAAAAACATGTTCAAACAAGATACTTTACACACTTTCTAGTTCCTTATATTCATTTTTTAAACGTGCATAACTAAAATTACAATGGATATTTATATTTCTGTGATATCTTTCCTCAAAGATCAACGAAACCACCAGAGCGATGGTAGACACCTCATCCCTGGAAACATTCAAGGTCAGGTTGGATGGAGTCTGAGCAACCTGATCTAGTTGAAGATGTCCCGGCTTATTGCAGGGGAGTTGGACTAGATGACCTTTAAAGGTCCCTTCCAACCCAAACCATTCTATGATCCTTGATTCTAAACAGGCTTTTTATGGAACAAGAATTTTATACTTGGTTCTATAAAGGACATAAAGCCAAAATATATCAACTGCTGAATACACAAGTTAATCTATGGAGCATAGAGGTTCACCACTTCCTAAAGCAAAATACCATTTTTCTTTCCATACAGCACTGTATAGTCAAATAAAGGGTGGGAAATATGTCATTTTGCTTATCACTTGCAATGCTGAGTTCCTGGGTTACTTGTGACTGCTATGTACTTAGGTTGCTTCACAGCGTGGGACAACAGGTACTGTTGGAAAAATCAGCGCTGAAAGAGAGAGGTAGAAATAAGTCTCCCCTGCTGTAGCAGGAAAGAGGAAACAGATGAACCCCTGGGGTTTATTTCAGTGTGGGAATATTCTGCAGCTTCAAAACATTTATTTGAAAAATTAGTATTACTTTGCAGATTAGATTAAAATGAAAGTTAGTAAATGGCAACATGCCAGAGCACTCTGCTGAACACTCCTGTCAACGTGAGGATCCCTCCAATAACCAAGAAAAGTCTTGGAGTATATTAAGAAGCAGAAGATTAACAGCTTGCACCCTGCCCTGAGATCTCCCTTTTGTATCCTGGAAGTTCTCAGTATGTATAGAAACACAGACACCCCCTTAGGCCACTCCCAGACAAATGCTTAGATAATGGAAATTAAAGTCAAACTCATCAGAGCTGATGGAGGCAAACTCTCATCTTCAAAGACATAGCCTATCATCTGCCTCCAGTTGCTTATAATAATAATGGCTTATTTGAGTTGGTGGAGAAATGCTGGGAGAGCAGATGGGCTTATTAATACCTGCAAGTGTCATCTGTATGCAAAAGCCCACAACTAAAAATGAGAAAACCAAATTATTATTCCTAGATGCTGTCAGTGTTTATTTCCATCCAGGAACTCCTAAGCCACAAGCATCAGTTTTCAACAAGGTGTAGCCATTAAACCATCTAATTTGGCACCAATGCAACATAAGCATAAATGTCTTCTCATAGACTGTGGGTAACATTAAATAATCCATCGGGGCCAAAGAAAGCAATATGAATGGCTTGAAAAATTTAATTAGACTCACAAAAACTACCAACGCAATTAGTACTAATTGACAGCTGTGTTGGCAGTCACATGCTAAATGTTAGTGGTTCAATAGCAACAGAAGCTGCACCCTCCCTCTACTAGAGGTAGTCCTTCTAGTGTTGAGCTGAGAAATGGTTCCTACCACAACCTTCTCTGAACCAGTTCTGTAGATAAAAGGTGGCCTTTACTTCCCAACACTATGATTCTCTCACATTTCAAAACCACTAGCTATTCTCCTTCAGATACTGTAAGATATTTCAGAAACAGGGCAAGAGATTTCTCAGCTATTAACTATCTGCAAAATAACATTAAGGGATAAATATATATTATACTTAATAAATCCTGGAGTGCCTCTTGAGTATGCAAGCCTGCTTTCCACTTCCATATTGTTTCCCTTATCACTTCATATGTGCACTTCTATTGCTTATATGGACAGATTAAAGCCAGCCTTTCTTCAACTAACATGTTTTGGTCAAATATTGCCATTATGTTTTCCAAAAAACTCCTCCCAAAAACCAGTTTCATTTAAAGTCAAATGTCTGCAGCCAAGTCCTGCAACTCCTGTTCAGAGCAGTGCTGTAAGCAAGAAAGGTGGAAGGATGCAATCATCCAAGGGTTCTTACTTACATGAGTACACCTCAGTAGCTTGATCACTGTCATAAGCCCTTTATAAGCTACCTTTATTAAAAAGAAAATAAACAGTATAAAAAAAATAGAAAATGCTAAAATTTAAGCATATGTATAAGCTAAATATCCAGCCACACAGATACATCAGCAATAATCCCTCACCTTAGTTTGCACAGCTGCTGATGATGAAATTGCCCAGTACAAAGATCTCAGGAGGCTGCACTACATAGTCTCCAAAAGTCACTTCCAGCCAACACACCTGTGATTCTATGATCTTGCTTCTACAGCTCACTTACCCCTTCCTGTGAGCTTTAAACTGTGGTTAATGAAGTCTCAGAGACTAGACCACACACAGACAATTCCATTTCCACTCCCTATAAAGGGAATTTGTGTTCATCTAACATCAAGAGACTTCTTGCACTACCTCTGAGCCATGCCATTTCTCCTCTAAACTACCATCACAGGGACAGGGGCAGTTTGGAAATGTCCTTGGAGATGCCTTTAGCCCAGCTTTCTCCTGACACCTGCTGCCTCCATTGCATTCTGTAGCACATGGACACAGAAGTTTCTCTCATCTGGTAAGAGGTCCAGATTCCCAAGATCACCAGGCTAAAGATATAATAACAACAATAGTTTCAAACATACTTCTTCCAAGGAAAAACAGCAACTCCAGCATTGTACACTCAGTTCTGGTACTGAATGGTGGAAGAAATTCAGCAACTTGAGAAAGTTCCTTTCCTTCTGTGGAAGTTCAACTTATGTAGCAGCCAAAAAACAAACAGCTGCTCATTTGCTCTTACCCTCACAGGGAATAGGGGAGAAATTGGAGGGGTAAAAGTAAGGAGACTTGTAGACTGAAATAAGAATAATTTAATAATTTAAATAAAATAAAATAACAGTGACAATAATAATGGTGGTAATAGAAATAATAAAATATACAAATGAGTGATTCACAGTGCAACTGCTCACCACCCACCGACCAAGCCTGACCCATTCCCAGATAACGATCCTGGAGGAACAACAATCCTGAAACCCAAACCACAATCCCGCAAGAGCCAGAGAGAGAGAGAAACTGAGACACTCATTAATATACTGAACATGATGTTATACGATATGGAATATCCCTTTAGCATATCCAAATGCCAGTTTTGGTTTGCTAATTTTACTATTCCCTCCCTAGTCCTTTGCACCTGCAGACTAGCAAAATATGGGGAAGTTGGAAAGTCCTTCATCTTCTAGTAACAACTGAAAACATTAGTATGTTATCAATGGCCTTCTGCTAACAAATCCTCCACTGAAACCAAAACACAGCGCTATTCTAGCTACTAAGAAAAAAATCAGCTCTGTCTCAGCTCAAAACCAAGACACCTTCCCTCTCACCTCTCTATTTATATCAGCTCCACGACTCAGCCATGTAACACATCCTCTGGTGACTTCTCTTTCTCAGAGCTGAGGCTTCATTCTTGTCACCATTTCCAAAGGTGGGAATCCGGCCTCTGGCCTGCTCAGCCAAGACATCACCAGAAATCATGCAAGTGGTCAACTCCAGCTTTATTTCTAATTTGGGATCAGTCCTCCCCTTCAGAAGAGTTCATAAAAAGCACCTGGTATATGAGATATGGTTGGTATAAGAAATATGGTTCTTTGGTATATGAAATATGGTTAGCCTCATTCAGACATCACTAGAACTCTATATCCTCACTTGAAATAAACCCAAGACAAAAGAAAAAACCTCTTCAGTGCTATTACCCCTGTAGGAAGGACCTGCTAGAGACATAAGGGTTATTTGTTCAAATAATCTACAGTTTGAAGAATGGCTTAAGAGTTTGGAAGCCTGGGGTGTATTCACAGCAATGAACTTTACTTTCCAGGAAAGACAACAAAACCAGACATTTCTGTGGCAGACATATCAGCATATCCTTTCAGATCCCTTTGAGTATATTTTCTCCTCTTTGGATTCAAAATGTTAGAGCAATAAAACAAGTTCTCATTTTTTTATTAAGTTTCCTGTAGGCAAGGTTGAAGGAATATCAGTGAGTGCCTCTGAAGTGTGAACTAGCACAAAACCCCACTAATAGGCCCATTGGCCCAACATTCACAGGCTTTATAATTTCTCAAATATTTTCCACCAGTCCAGGCAGCAGCAAATAACAGGTTTTGAAGTTCTTCCTAGTGATTAGGTTATCAGTGAATATATAATCAACTGCTATATGAAGAGGTTGATTGTTACTACTCTTCAAAGTGCATTTATGTATTCTACTCTCTTGCTCGCAGTACTGGAGAACATACTGCATATTCTAATGGGACAAAATGGAAATGTTGGACAGATGCTGATGGTTACTCACACTCTATTTGGGCTAAATTTTTTTAAGATATAAATGGTCTTTTAATAAAGGTCTTCTAATAATAGGTGTGCTTATTGAGAGAAATGTCATGCAGGCAGAACTATCTCCTCCTCTCACAGGAGAGAAACTCAAATGGGGTAAAGGGATGTATATCAGACAATCACCTGCAGGATACTTCATGAAAAGTGCAATTCCTTCTGACACTGGATATATGTGCTTGCCAGTCACAGTTTACACACTGGCAAAGACCGGACAGAGGAACTTACCTAAGGACAACCAGCTTTCAAGGAACAAATAGTCAATGCAGGTCTACACCAATACTTTTCTGTATCCTGCTGCTTTTGGAAGGACTACTCATAGTTGTTCTGAAAACTAAGCATCAGTGATTTCAAATCCAAACACTTCAGATTTCCTTATTGCATAAAGTTTGTATTTAAGTTATACTGAACTATTCACATTGCATGTAACAATTACATAATACTAACCACATTGTCTGCCACTCTGGAAAAGGAGGAACATAAAGCAGAGCACAAGGTTTATTTTCAATTTATACATACCACAATAACATTTTAATTTGCTCCTTTGGGGGTGGCAGGGAACTGGAACAGACTGCCCAGAAAGCTTGTGGAGTCTCCTTATCTCTAGATATTCAAAACCTGCCTGGATGCAATCTTGCTCCAGGTGAACCTGCTTTGGCAGGGGACTTGAACTAGATGATCTCCAGAGATCCCTTCCAACCCCTACCATTCTGAGATTCTTACTTACAGTTATCAACAGCTTCGCCTATACCTCAAACATTTTCCAAAATACCAAAACTCTCATACTGTTCTGTTTTGTTTGGTTTTTGTGGTTTGTGGGTTTTTTTATTTAATTCTCTTAAAAACAAAACAAAACAAAAAAATCACCATTAATTCTGTCCTGAATTGTGTGGTTAATATTTGTTGTCTGCACTTGAACCCTGCTGGACTCTCACTGTTTTCAAATCAATGGATTCAGTAAAGATGAAGCCACAGTGGTTTTCCATCAAAAGTCACTACGATATCCAGATGCAAAACCATGACCCTAAAACCATGACCCTAACAGAGACATCAAGAGATGATGACAATAATTGCTCTTGTATAACTTCGTTTTTCTTTTAATTGAAATGTGCAGCTGAGAAATTCGTGCCTCTCTCTACCTCTCTATTTAGTTATGTGCACACGCTTACAAAAAAACCCCACATTTGAATAAAGGGATTGATCGATATAAAGGTAATCGTATTCCCTGGAAATAAGAAAAGGATAGTGCTTAGAGAATCTTTACCTTTTTTTGCTTTGAATATAGATTACAACAGCAGGGAAACTACATCTATATAATGTTATGATGAAGATCCAAATGCTAAAATTCAGGAACTTATTCACAATATACACATATAAATTTAAAAATATGTAAATATGCACCTTTTAATGATTGAACTCCAAAGATACAGATCATGACTTCATTAATACACTATTTTAGTGAAGTCAGCCTGCCAAGAAAACTTTCCAGCTGGTAGAGCTCACCTCTACCCTTTTTAAGGTTTCTAGTTTGCTCCAGGAAAGCCTTGAACATGTACTTCCATTATTTGGGCACAGAAGAAATCTCTCTGCCCTGAAGGTTATCAGCATGCCACTCACACTATTTTATGCACTAAAGACTGAAAAGGAAAATACATTTCCTAAGTTCCTCCTGTAAGCACATTTCAAATGATGAAGTGTAGCAACAGTAAGTGAATACTTCAGTGACGAACAGTTTAAAAATGCTAACTTCCTTTGCCCTGTACAGAAGAGAAAATATTTAACAGAAGTACTTAGATAATGCATTTTTTCAGGTGGGCTGAACAGTTTCATTAGCAATTAAGTAATTTTACACCCTAAGGAAATTATCAAGCGTATTGTCAGAAACTAAACACAGAGTTTGTAAAATACACAATTTATATAATTACTTTATACATGGTTGAATTAAAAAAATAAATAAAAAGACATGATACGTTCTCCAAGTGAAGACGAGAAAAAAAAATGCCTATTTTACTATATTTCAGTAGTACAGATATACTGATATGCCTGTATCTGTCAGCTTATATTCCACAGTAATATCTTATACAACGAATCAAACAACATGTAATTACATCCCTGCCATGAAAATACAAAAAAAATATTTAAATCATCGAAGGGAAGGCTGTAATTTTTAATAACTTGTTGATTAAATTCAATTTATTTTAACCCCTTCAGTAAGGGTTGAAGTGTCTATTACACTTTCTACTTTCCTACCTATATTTTCCAATATATTCATTCTCTTTCTTCTGAAATCAGTTCAGACAATTCTGTTGCCAATCTGCTCAACCAACAGATGGAGATGGCACACTTCTTCCACAAGAAAAAGAAGTCTCCCTACCCAGACACCCAGGAATTTGTTTGACTCAGTGTCCATTTCTTTTGGATACTACTTCTTCTCAGAAGGAAAAATCTAGCAACTCACCAAACAAGGCGGGAAGCAATGGCAGCAACGTCCCTGTTACATCAAAAATATTACAGTCGTGGTTATCATCACCTACCTAGCAAGACCTCCGAGTATACAATATACAGTTAGCAAATCTTTACCAACTTCAGAAATGTCCTGCATAGACTAGGTGATGGAAGTGAACCAGACATGAGCATAATCTGAAAGGTATTCAGAAAATATAAATTTGATCTGTTACTGGTTTTCTCACTCCGTGACTTGAGTCATTCTCCTACTGTATCCCTTCTTTACTGTTTCTCGCTCAAGAAGGCACCAAGCTGAACTTCACCATTTCCACTTCCCCAGAATTATTCATGCTGTATTTTTGTTTCTCCCTTTCCCCTAGATCTATCTTAGATCATCATCTCTGATTCCAAAGCAAGAGAACAGGAGAGTGGTACCTACAGACTCCTCCTTTCCCAATGGGACTCATGATCCAGATCCACCCCAGTTAACATTCAACTTGCAGAAATCGGTGGACAGAGAAAACCAACTGCCATGGTCAGGTCATCACTCCTATCATCTCAAACATCCTCTGGAGGTCTCTACTCCTCTCTATTCACTATATGTATGACCTCAGGCAACTATCTACCTAATTTAGGCATTTAAGTTAATAGGAATGTCTAGGGCTCACAGTCAACTTGGCGTTTTTAGAGGAGAGGTCTTCCTTTAAAAAATAAGAATTACATGAAGAGAAGAAAAGGGAAATGGAGTTAGTTAAAACTCTGCTCATTAAAGCTTAAGTATCTTTATTTTCCTTGCTTTCCTCTTTGTTTCTAGTAGCACTGCTAAATATTTTAGATAGTTTCTGCTGGGCAGAACAAATTAATTCAAGCCCCAAATTATTCTTTCACTGTAACAAAGGTAGCAAAAAGGGCGATTTAAAATTTATAATTTCCTTAATATTGTGTACAGTCTTGACAAAAATACACAGACAAATCTAAAAAGCAGTTAAGTAACTGTGGTCCATTTGCCAAACACAGTAAAGGCACTTCCAGAGAATGATTACTTCTGTTTAGCTCCAGCTGTCTGTAGTTTGTGGGGCTCTTCTGACACAAGCAAAGAGGAATTCAGCCAGAAATCTGAAACCTGTTACATTCAGGAACACATTTATGTGCAGTAACTAGGTGACTGATGACTTCATAGGAAGCTTCTAAACCTATTTAAAATTTGGGAAAACAGCTGGAAGGGTATTTTGCTTCCTGTGTAATCTCTATACCACTGAAAAAAAGAAGTAAATAAAAGAAAAAAAGATACAGAAACAGACACCCCACCCGCCCCAAGAGATCATATACATTTCATGGTCTCCCAGAGTGCGGCATACATAAAATCTTGCATACTATTGTACTAACAGCTATATGATGTCTTTCCTGTAGCTTTACGGAAATGCATTCAAAAGCAGAGTTTTGAAACAAAGAAGATGGATGGCAACAGCAGCTTTGGGTGGCTGAAATCCTACAACTGCTGAAAGTTGATCGTGTCCACGTAATCTCAAGGCAGGATTCATCGTGCCCCTCCAGGAGATGCCAGCAGTCCCTGGCTGCCAATATACTGTCAGGAAGAACAGTGAGGGTTACAAGAAGGAACAGAAAAACAGTTAAAATGCCTGTTCAAACCTTATTTCCTTTGATTCCCCCAAGACATACAAACAGAGTTGAAGTTTGCTAGAATACAAGGACAATCATTACAATTTCCTCAGAGGCTGACACAGTTCAGTTCTTCCAGCATTCCCCACCCTCACTTTGCTGGCACTGTGCTTCTTCCTTTTGACATTAAGGCTGATGGAGCAGCCAGTGTAGGAAATGGATAAGCTGCCTCCTCCAGTGTCAAACCACTGGAAGTTTCTCTTAAGCCTTGTTCAATTTTCTAGTCCAAGCCTCTAGATTATATAACAGCCACAAACTAATGACAAATAGAAGGATATAGCCCCCACAACACAACAGGAAAAAGCACTGAGAAAAATATTCCTATGTCTACATGTGAAAAGGGTCAAATGTGCCAGGAAAGAAAACAAATTCTATTTTAAACTGCTGCCCCTTCCTCTTCATTGGAATATGAAAACATCTTAGTATACCCCAAACCAACCAATGACAAAAGTATATTAAGAAATGCAGTTAGATCCCAATCTGTAAAGCTGTTCTACATTCAAATTCTTTGCCAACACAGGTAAAGAACATGCCCAGAAGGGGCGAAAAAAGAAAGAACCATATTACAAACAGAGATAGAAATTAAGAATTCAATACGAGCCTTCCTTCAAAAGTTGCCCCTCTGCATTTTAACAAGGCTGCTGTTTTCCAGTTTTAGGTACAACTGTCTCACAGAAATACTGTTAGTATTTAGATTCACTTAGTTTTGATCTGGAAAGAAGCATTAGATGCTCTAGCCTGACCTGCTGCATAAAACTGCCCAGAGCATTTCGCTCAAGCATAGCTACACAAGTGATAACTCTTGTCTGGGCAGTGCATGTCTTCCTAAAAGCCACCCAGTCTTGACTAGAGGAATCTATCACTTACTCTGGTTGGTTTGTTTAGGCATATAATAGTGCTTCAAATTAAAAATCTATGTCTGATTTCAATTTGTCTTGCTTCAATTCCCAGCCATTGCTTCTATTCATGTCTTTTTTTCTTTTTTTTTTTTTGTTATAGTGTAGAGCTCTCCGGTACTTGGTATTTCCTCTCTTTGAGAGTACAATTAATTTATTCTAAAGGGTAGACATGTCTGACTACAGAAATGCACACATACAAGCATACAGAGTATCGCATCACTATTACCTGTGACCAACACCTCTACAAAAAAAAGTGCACGTAGCAGTTGAAGTGTGTCCAGGATAACAACATTAAGTCCTCTCCTTTTATAAAGATTGTCTTGCTAATAACAAAACATTATTATTTTCTTTAATGCCTTATCAAAGAGACAGCATTGATTGGCATCAATTTCCATCACTCAGAGGGGCAGTGTCAGTTACTCGGTGGCCATGTCTTCTCCCTACTGCACTTAGCACGTAGCTCCAGGTTTGATATAACAGTAGGGAAGCCTGGTCTAACTCTGCTCACATGGTGATGAGGTCCAACAAGATCACAGCTTGAAGTGATTACAGCTCTACTGCTGCAAATTTCTGAAACTGTCATGGCAGACAAGTTCATTTTCTGTATATACCTGACACATCTCAAAGTCCCATCCTGAACCACTGACACTGGCAGTAAAAGCCAATTAAAAAGCACTCCCTGGTGCTTAGACCTTGTTTTGGTCCTGATGATGAGGAACAATGCAAAATCCCAAAGGAGGGACAATCAGTCATTGCTTAAAAAGCACTTCACATGCACACATAGCCTCTTCGTGCAACCATATACCCCTAAATATACACAGTTGAGTTGACACACACAAGCTGACAACCTGATGATGATATAAATCTTAATCCACAGTTTAGCTGGCATGCAGCATTTATTTATATTTTGTCTACTAGTATTTTTTGCAGAGAATGAGAAAAAGTATTAAATGGTTCCCTAGGAATTCATCCTACCTCTTCCCCACCCCCACTCAAGTTTTCACCTCCTACTATCCTCTCCTCTTCTTCAGACATAGAATACACCTAATGAAAGATATACAGGGACAAGGGGAAAAGGCTTCCTCCTTTTCTTTTCCTGACAGATCTCATACAGAGACTTGTTCTTGTAATGGGCTCCTTAGCAAGAAAAAGACTTTCTGCTGTACAGGAAGGCCATGGACAGAGTTTTATTACCGCAAAAACAAACAAAAGCCTTTTTCTTAAAAATATATGAAATCATGTTTGGAAATGCATGGAAATCTTAAGACATCTCTAGGAAATGTGATCTATGATTACCTTCTTAGAAACAATCAAGAGTTGGATTTATTCTTAGAAATGCTATTATTAACATTTCTGCTTATATTTTTAAAAACTCTAAAAATATGGGTGAGACACCTCTTCTTGGATGAAAGAACGTAAGAGATGTCTCCCTAGAAAGGGGAAGGCAGAAGCAAGAGGCACAGACAGCAAGGACAGGACCACCAAACATCACTGCACAAATCACATGTAGACAGGATCTATTACAGGCACAAGTGGTAGAGAGATAAACTACAATCCAGATGACTGAACTGTTTCTAGCTGTAAAAATTAACGAACAATAATGTTGCAGAGGTAATGTCGATGGGGCATTAAACAGCAGTTTTCTTTCAAATGGTGCAAATCCATCCCTATGCCTAGAGATTTAATTGAAAAGCCAATGGAAAGTGTTGGCTACCAGATAGAAGGAGTGTGGGAAGCTGCTGCAGACATGCAAAGTCTGTTTTATTAATGTATACTATCTTTGTTTTTATTCACCAGAAAAATCAAAGCCTCTGAATTCTGGTTAGTTTCAACTTGGTTTTATAACAAATATATATGACTAAAAGGAAAAAAAAAAAAAAGAAAAAAGAAAAAAGAGGAAAGAGGAAAAAGGGAAAAAAAGAAAGAAAAAAGAGAAAAAAGGAAGGAAAAAAAGAAGAAAAAAAAGAAGAAAAAAGAAAAAGACAGATGACAAATGTACACAAAACACATGGCCAAGGATTTTACAAAGGCTTCCTTGCTCTTAGTGAGAATTTTCCCAGGGAAGCCACTGGAGTGAGGGAGAAAGGCAGGAATGCTTTTGAGTTAAGGACCCTCTTCCCTAAAAAGAAATGCAGTGCTGCCTCATTTTTGACATCTCCAATGTGTAAACTCAGTCACAGGAAAAATAGAAAATAAAAAAACCCCAAAAATATATTGATAGTAAAAAAATAATGTATGTGATAATATTTAGCATATTTGCCTTTTTAAAAAAAAAATAAAAAAAACCAGAAAAAATAATGCAGATTTCTTCCTCTCATCTTTCTACTTGCTAGTAGTCAACAGTGTTGAAAGCCACATGACAAGAAAGCAAATTAAGAAAAGACATATAGAAAAAGAATGCTGAAAGGCACACAAAGATATGCAGTTTGGGACAATTAACCTTTTCAAGCAGAGAGGCAAACACTGTATTTTTAAGCAAAGAACAGGAGAGATGTTGGCAAATGTGAAATAGCACATGATTTAAAGCAGTCAGGAAAAAATAAAGTCTCATTTAAAGAAGCATGAAAGAAACAGAAAATCAGACCAGAGGATAAAGTAAGTGTCCTTCTATATAAATGTTAGATATCTAAGAAATTAGTAGATTATTTAAATACTGGGGGGTGTGGAGGGGGGCAATACAGAAAAAGCAGAACAGCTAGCAAGGATACCATCCATCAGGAAAAGCTTAACATTAAATACAATAAATAAGTTAACTGTATGAAGTAACACACAATCCCTGTGGAGGGAAAGTTCAGTCCCACACAGGGCTGGGAGCAGAGTCGCAGAGTTTCACACACCACCACCGGTGCCTGGCCTGGACAGGAGCTGTGACTCCAATTTGCCTTGTGAACTCGACAGCTCCAAGATCAGGAAACACGGCAGTAACGGGAGATTTCAATGACCCCACATAGATTGCTTAAATGTTGTACTGAGGCACGATGCCAAGAGCAAATTTTCAGACCCTGCTTCGTGCGCAGCTAGCCAGGAAACTCTGAGGGGAAGCAACTCTTCACCAGGTCTCAGCAGGGCTGTCAATGAGTCACCGCAACTGTGATCGGCGCGGATGTAGATTCGACATCTGTGCATAAGCAAGGAAGCCAAAATATCCACCATGGGAGCGGGTTCAACAGGATTCTTGCACAACAAGGAGGAAGTTTGGTTTAAAAAAGGGTAAAAGAAGTAATGATATAGAGAAAATATCGAAACTGTCTTTTTAAAGGTATGAGATTGAATTTCAGTGCAAGTGCATACTACCTAAAGCGGACCAAAGAAAAAAGGCATGATTAAAAAGAAATGTTACATGAAAAAAGACAAATTTAACAAGCTGAATTTTTGTCCAGCTGAAGATAACAGGGGAAGATAATCCTCAGAAAGATAACACTATAAAGCAATAGCTAAAATAACCCCAAACAAACACAAAAAGAAAAAAAACAAACCCACAACCAAACCTCTGAAACACAACTTGAAAAAGTTTGCACTCTAATAATAAATCCGTCAACCTACCAAAAGGTGCAAAGCCTGCCACAGCAATCTATGGAGCCATCACATTAATAAGGTGAGAAAAGAGCATTCAGAGATGAGGCCACAGCAGAGAAAGCAAACTAATGTTTTCATCTTTGTTGACCCTGGAGCTGCTTTGAAAGGTGCCGACATCAGAGCTCTTCTTGGCTGACGCTGTATTAAGATACGTCTCGTATAGTCTCAGTGAAAGATATTTTACACAAATCAACACTCCTCATCTGCCCAAACCAGATGATATTCATCCAAATGTTCTAAAGGAACTCAAGGATTAAATCACTAAGTCATTAATTACAGAAAGTGTCTTCTCGTTTAAAATAACGTTTGTATGAGAGTAATGGACATTGCATATATGGATTCCAATTTTTTAAAGGTCTCCAGGAGTAATTTAGCAAATTAGTAAAAACTATTCCAATTCTGTAATTTGACACATGGAGAAATAAGTGGTACTGAGTGAGAGTCCACATGGCTTTGGAGAGGAAATGCATGACTCATTAACATCCTTGGTTTTAAACAGAAACAATCAGAATATATAAAAAGAAAATTCAACCAAATAGTCTACTCTAAAAATGTTTCAGAAAAATCCTATACAAAATAAGTTCAAGAAACTAGATTGATAGAGGATAAAAGGATAAGAGGACAGGTCTTCATCTGGAGGAATAATTATTCTAAAAATGGGAAATATAGGGCTTGAACCATTTTTGCTATTGAGAAAATATTCAAAAAACAAATTCAGAAATTTTTAGGAAGGTAACAGAGAACAAATCAGAAAATGTCAGTGTAGCACTATATTAGCTCCACTGTGCTCTTACCTTTAACACCGTGTTCAATACTGTTGTACTTACCTCAAAATGAATACAAGGGAAGCACAAGAAATACACATAAGACAGACAAGTGGAAGCAAAGGAATGAAATTACTTCTCTTAAGGACCAAAAACTGTAGTGTCCATACAATCAAAAGCTTAGGGTCAAAGAGCAAATTGAAGGTGGTGTTTCATCATAATCCACAACTGTGGCAAAAAAGTGTGCCTAAATAAAAAAGAATGAATAAATAAATAAATAAACCTCAGGTGGGGGGAAAAACATAATCTATAAAGCATATTAAAAAAAAATCCTTGGAAAGATGGAGTAAATAATCCTGAAGCCCATTTCTACATATAGAAACAAGAAGGTTTGGGAGTAGTCAGCATGGATTTATGAAGGGGAAAATCATGCTTAGCCAAACTGACAACCTTCCAGGTAGCTCACGGGATGAGAGGAGACCAATAGATACTGTTTATTTTTACTTTAGCAAGGCTTTTGACACCAGCTCCCATATCAACCTAACTGACAAACAGATAAAGTATGGACTTAGGTAAGTGGATAGTGAGGTAGACTGACAAATGCTGAAATCCTAGGCTCCACTGGTTGTGATCACCAGCAGAGTCCAGATAGAGGTGAGGCACTAATAATGTTCCCCATGGCTTGACACTGGGGCCAATATGGCTTAATATATTAATAATGACCTGGATGATGATACAGACTGTAACCTCAGCAAGTTTGCAGATGATACAAAACTGAGTGACTGATGTGACACCAGATGGCTGTGCTGCTATTCAAAGGGACCTCCATAGGCTAGTGAAATTGGCTGACAGGAATCTCATTAAACTCAACAAGGGTGGACAACATATCGAACATGAACCAGCAATGCAGCAAAGTGTTTGCAGCAAAGAAGGGCAACAGTCTCCTGGGCTGCATTAGGAAGACCACGGCTAGACAATCTCGAGAGGTTCCATCCACTCCCAATCATTATGTGATTGTAGGAAACTCCATTACACACTTGTTTCCTTTTCTTACAGTTCATAACTATTTGGTATGAACTACTGGCAGAGATGAAGGACTGGCCAGCTCAGTACTCTGTTGTGACCTACTACGATCATTCTCATTTTCTATATGATAATTTTCAGTAAACTATTTTAATTTAAATGCTGTTAAAATGTATCAATTTAAGTTGCAATCAGTTTATGTAGATAAAGAGCACTCGATTTGATTAATATTTTCCAAAGCATTCTAGGTTAAAAAAAAAAAGAATACCACATACAACACACCTTTCTTCTTGCATAGAAGAATCAACAGAGTAAATCACAAATTAAAGCATAAACCTAACATTTATGTTTGCTTTCTTTTGCTTCATCTGATTAGAGCCATTAAATTTGCATCATTCTTAGCTGTGCAATTATTATCATAGAAAGTTTAGCCTCTTAAATTCAATTTTCATATTGCAAAAGCTTTTCAGGGAGTGATTCTCCTTTTAATATAACTTCCACAGGATTTAAATGGAAGTTATGTTATTTGAAGCATCTATTTTTCCTCCTTATCTTCCTCCTAAAGGAGAAGGTGCTCAGAGCTGACTCATAAGGACCCAATGGCTCCTTATCCGAATTCAAAGAATGCAGGGCTGAAAATGATGAGTGTGTAGCTGAGAAGGGCTCTAATATTGCTCTGCACTACATCAGTTTGACTCTCACTATACTCAATGAGTTTATTCTCACCTTCCCCTCACTTCTCATTTGATAGAAAAAAAAGGAAAAAAAAATGAATGGCCAGAAAGTTAATAATGTAAAAGGAGACCTTCCTAAACCAGCAATCTCCTGAAAAGCCTCCTTTGCTTGTACAAGGTGTTTTGGAGGATATTTGTAGTAGGGATTTTCAAAACCGTAATCTCCAATAGAGAATTCACCCTGACTTATTTTTCCCCTTCCTGCTCATTTACTTTAGATTATAATAATTTTCAATCTATCTAAATGTAACAGTGTAATTCAGAACAAAACCTGAATAATTTTTTCAAATTACAGAAGACTGCTAATCCAGCATGGATACTTCTCAAATTGACCATTAAAATCTAGCAAAAACATAAAATCTCCCCTCAGAGAAATGCCCCACATCCCATCTGTATAACATAATTTCATAACATCTCTATTTAAACTTAAACAAAAACTGCATCTACTTACTTATAGTGTTTCTGAATCATGTAAGTCATCTGTTTTCCCTCCAAGAACCAACTCCTACTCCTTCTCCCAAGAAGTATGTGGGTAATTAGAGTATTTCAAATTGTTAAATGCTACCAATCAATGCCATTGGGTGTTCTGTCTCTTCTTTGGATTGCTTCTACAAGCAGCAGTGACATAGCATACATGCAGGAGACTCACTCATTTAACATTTTAATTCATGCCGTGTTTGCTGATCACCTTTCAATTTGAAATACCTTGTTTCCTTTTAATTAGTGCTCTCTTGGGAAAACATTCCCATTCAAAATCACAGAATATGTGGATAAGAACCAAATAAAACAGGAATTATATTCCTTGCCTCTGTTCTCAGAAGGAAATCCCAAAGCCTGAGAGTGCATAGGCACCTGAAAGCACACAGAAATGGTCTGTACACCTTGTGCTTTGCTAAGACACCTGAGGTACACAGGTTCTCAGTGAATATCACCTATGCTTAAGTCTGGATTCCTTCCTGTCTCTATTGTATAGAGGTGATGATACTTTCTTACTTCATATGGTCCTTAAAAAGATCAACTAATGAGGTTTCAGGGTTTCAAAACTTAATATTGATGAAACTAAACAGACAAGAACATAAAACTGATCACCATGCTAATAGCCGAAGTTCTGATCTGAATCATTCACATCCAAGGAGAAAAGCACATTTCACAGCTAGATTTCTGTCAGTTCCATGGTCCTTCTGCTGCAGCTGCCTATAGGAACATCAATCAACATTGACTCTGGTGGGGCTTCTGATCATTTTAACAACTTTACTGTGAGCAATCAGACCGAGATTACCAACTCTTCCAATGCAAAATTGGTGATAAGTACTGTAAATTTTTAAGTGGGATGAAAGTCATAAACTAAGTTAATGTCATTTTAAAAGTATTTTTGGCATGTCAAAATGTTAGAAAGCTTTTTGTAAAGGATAGTGATGACTTCTTCCATACAGTCGCTTTCTTACTTGCCTGCTACTACTCTTCAGCCATCCTTCCCTATATCCCAACCCTGCAAAAACAATCAATGAACACACCCATCCAACAGAGCAGTTACTGCCTCCCTTTCTTAAGGAAAACTACTAGAAAATAGTTAAATCTGTTTGGCTAAGGAGCAAAGAGGTAAAAAAGTATTTTTGGTCAAAACAGATAAGATGGGGGGTATCAGAAAGAGAAAACAAATCATAGACACAGCTATCATTTCCCAGCAGCCTACTGGCTACAGCCAGGGTCACCCAAGGTTGAGCGGAGCAAACATCAAGCCCTCTTGTAAACTTAACTGTTAGATTAAAGAGCCCTTTACTTCCTTTTGATAAGCTAAAAGACTGAACTCTGCCCATCTCACAGCAGGCCAATTTCACCAGCTTTCAAAAGCTCCCTGTGACTCCCTTCAACTTTTCTTCATGCGTTTGAATGTACAGACAGGAGTCTGACGTATTTCAGCATCACCCTCACCGCGGCGAGTGCAGAAAGTAAGATACTGTTCTTCTGCCTACTCACAAGTCTGGTTTACACAAAGTTCATAACTACCCTGGACACAACCATGGAGGTCATGACTCTGATTCCTTTTTTGTAGCCCCAGTTTTCCACCATATACCAACATTTCTTTCTCCCAGAAAGTTGGACCTATTAGTTGGCCTATTAAAACCTTGGTTTTAATAGGCCAACTTAAAGCTTTTCTGTCAGTCCAGACATAACCATCAGTTCTTTTTTGTTACTCATAACTGAAATCAGCAATAATTTGTTTTTACTGCCAAATAGGTAGTTAAAATATTGACTATAAGCAAGGTTGATATTGATTGCTACTAAACTCTAGACAGTTATGGTTACTCACACAATGTTAATTCATTAAATTTAAAAGATCTGTGAATTAACCAGTTCTTAATATATTTAACTTGTGCCTTATTGATAATACACAGTACATTTACTGCCTCTCACAACTTCTTTTCAGTTCATAATCACTTGTTAAAACAATCAGTAGTTTTTTACTCCAGTGATTTCAGGTGTATACACTTGACCCTTGAAACCTTGTCAATCAAGAATATACATGTACGAAAGTATAGGTCAAACTAAAGAAAACCCAAAATTGTCCAAAACTGTGTAAATCCAATAGCAGTAAAAACTGTTGAACGAAGTCCACCCTTTGAATAAAACTTCAGCTTTACCCACATCCCAGGATTATTTCCTTTCCTGGCAAAATTAATCTTCCTAACGTTTGTGGCCAATAATGTTTACTTGTGGTACACATCCTCAAAAGAAAAAAAAAAACCTTTACCCTGTCATTCAGTCTGAATAATTCTTTATTTAGAAGATCCTATGTTACAACTAACTACAGCACATAGAATCATATAACGTTTCCTGCCTAATTACCTGGGAGTTGCTCCACAAACTACAATTCTGTGACTAGAAACAATAGACTTGGCTTTGGTTTGTGGATTACACAGTACTTTTTTTTTTTTTTTTTCTTTTTTTCCCTCAAATAGAGAACGAATATCAGGAAATTTCAATTTTAAAAGCTGGCAGACTCCTATAATATGATACATAAGAAAACCAGCAAAACCGAATAAATCAGTTAAAAAACTCCCAGACTAATTTCTAAAGAAAAAGGCTTAAGCAGAATTTTGATAAAGATGTGGAAAAACAAATTGGAAATCAACCATACTGCTTCAACTTAAATTTCTTCTTGGTGACAGTTCTTATTCTATTGCATAAACAAAACAGTTGCCATCCTTACCAGACTCCAAGAATCCTGGTGCTCAGTAACAAACACAAAATTTGGTGAAGAGCATATTTTATTTGTTTATCAAGTGTGGTTTTTCGTAGAATCATAGAATGTTGTGAACTGGAAGGGACCCACAAGGATCATTGACTCCAACTCCTGTCCCTGCATAGGACAATCCCAAGATTCAGACCATGTGACTGAGGATGTTGTCCAAATGCTTCTTGAATCTTCTCAGGCTTGGTGCCATGAGCACCTCCCTGGAGAGCCTGTTCCAGTGCTCCACCACCCTCTGGGTGAAGAACCTTTTCCTAATGTCCAACCTAAACTTGCCCTGGCACATCTTCCTGCCATTTCCCTTGGTCCTATCATTGGTCGCCAGAGAGAAGAGATCAGCACCTGCCCCTCCTCTTCCCCTTGAGAGAAAGTTATAGACCATGATTAAGTGTCCTCTCAGTCTCCTCTTCTCCAGGCTCAACAAACCAAGCAACTTCAGCTTCACCTCCTACAGCTTCCCCTCTAAACCCTTCACCAATTTTGTGGCCTCCTCTGGACACTCTCCAGTAGCTTTATGTCCTTTTTACACTGTGGTGCCCAAAACTGCACCCAAGGTGAGGCCACACCAGTGCAGAGTAGAGCGGGACGATCACCTTCCTTGACCAACTCTCAGTTCAGTGCTTGATGCATCCCAGGACACAATTGGCCCTCCTGGCATCCAAGGCACACTGCTGGCTCATGTTCATCTTGACCAGAACCCCCAGGTCCCTCTCCGCAGGGCTGCTCTCCAGCCTCTCATTCCCCAGTCTCTGTGTGTGTTCAGGGTTGTCATATCCCAGGTGCAAAATCCATCATCTGCCCTTGTTAAAATTAATAGAGTTGGTGATTGCCCAGCTCTCTAATTTATCTACATCTATCTGCAGGGCCTCTCTGGCCTCCAGAGTGTCCACCCCTCTTCTCAATTTGGTGTCATCAGCAAACTTTGTTAGCAGTCCTTCAAGTCCTGTATCCAAGTCGTTGATAAAGACATTAAAGAGCACCAGCCCCAGGATGGATCCCTGCCGGACCCCACTAGTGACCAGTCACCAGCCCAATATAACCCCATTGACTATGACCCTGTGAGCCCAACCCATCAGCCAATTGCTCACCCATTGCATTATGTGTTTGTTCAGCTGCATGCTGGACATTTTATCCTGGAGGACAATGTGAAAGAGTATCAACAGCTTTACTGAAGTCCAAAAAGACTACATCAATTGGCTTCCCCTGGTCAACGAGGTGGGTAACCTTATCATAGAAAGTAATTAGGTTTGTCAAACAGGACTTTCCTCTCATGAACCCATGTTGGCTGGAACAAATGACTGCATTGTCTTCCAGGTGTTTTTTGATAATTCCCAAAATAATCTTCTCCACAATTTTGCCAGGCACAGAAGTGAGACTTAAGACCTGTAGTTGCCAGGGTCTTTCCTGTTGCCCTTCTTGAAGATTTAGACAACATTTGCCAGCTTACAGTCAACTAGGACCTCTCCAGATTCCCAAGAGCGTTGGAAGATCATTAAGAGAGGACTCGCTATGATATTTGCTGTCTCTTTAAGTACTCTGGTAGGGAGTTTATCATTCTCACAGTCATGGTTCTCTAGCCCAGGGCTCTGGGGGTTCCTGAGCCCATCCTCAGTGTTGAAGACTGAGGTGGTGAAGGCATTGAATGTCTCTGCTTTGTCTGTATCCCTAATGGACATCTCATTTAATTTCAAAGATTATTATAATTTGGATATCTCCCATTCTGAGTATTCAGCTATAAAAACTTCAGCGAGCACCAAGTAAGCAGACAGTTTTGAACACCCACCATCAGAAAATTAGATTGGTTATCTGTGATTACTTATTACTTATGGAAATACTGAGTTAACTTAGTTAGCATGTGAACAAATACAGTGACCAAACTAAGGCACATTTAACATCAAAGGGAGCACTGATAATGGCTCTGGTGAGCCTTACAAAACACCTTAACAGCACACTCTAATCTCAGCAATTCCTTAGTCTGCGTGAGTCACGTGCTGGTTTCAAAGTAAAGTATGACAGCACTAAATGCCATGCCAAGTGTGCACTCTACCACTCACCAAATTCTGAGCAGTGGCTCCAGAGAGCTGAAGGCAATCAGACCTCTTACACTTACATTTAGATATTCATAACTTTAAGAAGAGATGGGACTGATCCATTTGCTTGTTTTTAACATGGAGCTAAGCCAGGTGTTGTAAGCAAAGTGTAATAGGTAGAAACTATTGCCTTTCTGTGACCAGCTGTCTCACTGCCCTTCAGCTGCTTAGGCAGGATTGAGTTAAGCCTGAATGGAGGAGAAGGACTCAATTCAACATTGGGACTCTTGCCATTTGCTGTCAAATGCAGGAGGAAATCAGGAGCCAAGAATCTACTCCAGAGCCACTTGGCCCCCAGCATGCCTCCTCAAAATCTTCTTCTCATTACACTAAGTGAAAAATTGAGTGATAAGGGATGAGGTTCAACAAAGATCCTTGATTGTGACAGAGTGAAGAATAGGTCAGGAAGCTGAGAACAAATGGACAGAGAGACTTGCATGTCAATTCTCTCCACTTTAATGTCCAAACCAACAAAATCATCATTAGATGTATGGAGGGCACCTAATGCCTTTCAAGCCTACAGTTTTTATTCAGAATAATCTAACCTGTATACAACCAACACTGCCTTTCATCCCGCCCTCCCACCCCAACTTAAGATCACCCAATTTCTGCGAAGATTAAAATGCTTTGTGATGAAAAAAAAAAACCACAAAAAAACCAGACAAAAAAAAAAAAGCTGTATAAACTGTCAAGATGATAAAATTTATGTTATTGAGCTCAAGTTTAACCCCTTTTCTGCTGCAGGACTTCATCTGTGGAATAGATACTCTAGTGATCAAAGGAATGTCTCCTTGGAGGCTACCAAGCAAGGGGAAAAAAAAGAATAGGAACAGATTATTACTATTTCCATAATAAATAACACTGCATTCCACAAATGTTTGCTCTTAAAAATCCACAATTGGTACAAACTGCAGTTGAAGTCTATCCTAAGTTGTAGTACCTGACTTGTAACCTGTGCAAATTATTACAGCCCCACTGCTTCCAAAAGCACTAGCACTCTTTACAGTAATTAAGCCAATTTATTGCCTTGTTTCCCAGTAGGGGACATGCACTTGTGTCCTAAAATACAGTTTGTTTTCAAGGAGAGAAGGCAGAGGGCCATGCAGATTAGCTGTAGTGGGTCTGACTGGGATGGAGTTGATTTTCCCCGTGGCAGCCCTCAGAGTGCTGTGTTTTGTATTTGGTGGCTCGAGGGGTGTTGACAACACAGCAGTGTTTTGGTTACTGGTGAGCAGTGCTAGTACAGCACCAAGGCTGTCTCTCCAACATTTCCCCCAGTAGGCTGGGAGGGGGGAAGGTCTTGGGAGGGGACACAGCCAGGACAGCTGACCCAAACTGACCAAAGGGATATTCCATACCATATGACGTATGCTCAGAAATAAAAGCAAGGAGAACGGAGGGAGAACGAGGGGAATTCATCATTTCTGTTTGTCCTCCGGGAACCGCAACGCGTACAAAGCCCTGCTTCCTGGGAAGTGGCCAGACATCGCCTGCTGATGGGAAGTAGAGAGTAAATATTTTGTTCTTTTGCTTCTGCGCGCGCAGCTTTGCTTTGCTTCTATTAAACTGCCTTTGTCTCGATCCACGAGTTTGTTTTTTTTGTGTTCCATCTTATTTTCTCCCCTCCCCATCTTGCTGAGGAGGGGGGTGATAGAGTGGGCTTTGGTGGGCACCCAGCATCTAGCCAGGGTCAACCCACCACATTAGCACATCCCCAAGGGTGACACCACACAGGTCACCATTTCTGGAGTGACCATTTTCTGGTAGTGAAATCGCTCTGTGACTTGCTGACAGGGAAATCCAGCTCACCATGAACACAACAGCAACAACAGCTGCTACTTCTCATGGGGATTATACAGGGAGGGTGCAAAGGAAAATTAAATACCGAATATTCAGCACTCCAGGGAGCAACATGAAAAATGGAAGAGTCCCTGTCTGGTTTAGGCTCTGCCTCAGTTTCATCTCAACAACTGCCTTATAATGTGTAATACACAGTAATGCTTCACCATCTGTGAGAGAGCAGCCTAGAGCCTCTTCACAAACACCACTCCAAATGACCAAGTCAAACTGAACATACAGATTCAAAACAGGACAGAGTCATAAAAGAGAAAAACTTTGACCCTTTATTCTTTAATTTCTCTTCTAACAAAACACTATGACAAAATGGCATGTTCAAGGGAACAACCTTCAATGGAACAAAAGCAATTTGTCTCCCTTTTGTTTCCCATCCCCAGTCCTAAATGTTCTTGTAGCAAGGACTGTTTCACAAGCTTGGTGCATGAACTGTGGCAAATCTGATAGCTTCTCACAGATTTTCGGGTGGCTACTGTATATTCTGATTTTCAGAGTTAATGCTGAATTTCATCCCACATCCTTTGCATTGTTTCTAGTCATCACATATTCCACAAAAGAATCCAACTTTGATGGGAAGATGCCAAGAGACAAGAAATCCATCAAATTCTGCCTCTCACAACTTCTTTTCAGTTCATAATCACTTGTTAGAACAATGAGTAGTTTTTTACTCCAGTGATTTCAGGTGTATACATTTGACCCTTGAAACCTTGTCAATCAAGAATATACATGTATGAAAGCATAAGTCAAGCTAAAGATAACCCAAAATTGTCCAAAACTGTATAAATCCAATAGCAGTAAAAACTGTTGTATGAAGTCCACCCTTTGAATAAAACCTCAGCTTACCCACATCCCAGGATTAGTACCTGAATTCTTGCCCTCAAAAACTCTGCTTTGAACGTTTCAATATTCTCACTTAAAAGAACTCTTCTAAGTGAAGGATCATTAAATAAAAAAAAGAAAAAAAAAGAACATAACTCTCCTTCCTTTCCTGGCAAAATTAATCCTCCTAATGTTTGTGGCCAATAATGTTTACTTGTGGTACAAAAATCTTCAAAAGAAAAAAAAAAAACCCTTTACCCTGTCATTCAGTCTGAATAATGCTTTATTTAGAAGAGCCCACGTTACAACCAACTACAGCACATCCTGCCTAATTACCTGGGAGTTGCTCCACAAACAAACTACAATTCTATGACTAGAAACAATAGACTTGGCTTTGGTTTGTGGATTACAGCAGCTGCAGCCAAGAGGTGTCATAAATAATGTACCAGCAACTAAATCAAAACCCATCAAGAATTCATATTGCATAACAAAAGCGAGGACAAAAAGTTAATGCCAGCATCCCTACTGTTCTTATGCTGAGAGGTTCAATGCAAACAAGACCAATGTTATCCTTTTCAAGAGATAATGAAGTTACTTGGGTGTCTAAGCAATTTTTAAAAAACTGAATTTCCATTGTTAATGATTTCAGCATTTAGGGATTTTCATGCCTATTTTCATGTTCAGACAAATAAGGTAACTATTCTAAACCATTCACCTAAGCACAGCCTGTTTTATGTGGGCAGAGCAGCAGAGAGAGACCCCCAGAAGACAGATCATCCCACTTCTACAAATGGGACAAAATAATTCTGTGTCACCTCATAGAAGAGAGAGATCAGCAACCTGGAGTGAGTCCAGTGGAGGGTCACTGACATGGCAAGGGAACTGGAGCACATGATGTGTAAGGAACAGTTGACTGAGCCGGGCTTGGTTAGTCTGGGAAGCAAGGCTGATGGGGAATCTGGTTTCAGTCTTCCAGTACCTAAAGGAAGGTTATAAGAAAGACAGGACCAGGGTATGCAGAAAAGACGATAGATGGCAAGCATAAGCTGCAAGATGGGAAATTCTAGTTGACGTAATCCTTTGCAATGACAGCAGGAAAGCACAGGCAGAGGTTTCCCAGCAAATCAGTGGGATCTCCACCCTGGGAGATTTTCAGAACTGGACAGGACGAGGCCACAAGCAACCTGATTAGCTTCTGCAGTGAGGCCTGCTTTGAGTAGGAGTTCTACTTGATGACCACCAGAGCTCCCTTGCAACCAAAACTGTTCTCTGAATATACACAATAGAGAAGAAAATTAACAGTAAAGTAGACATGTAAGTGGCCAACTGGGAATCAGAAAACTTAAGTCTTATTCCCAGCCCTACCAAACATGCTAAAGAAATAATAATGTTTATTGCAATAATATTAATGTGCATCAATTCTCAAGATGAAATCTCAAGAAGTTTGACAAAAACTCAACCATTTGGAAGTACAAAGACCAAGGCTTCCAGTTAACATGGAAATCAGGAGAAAAATATTTACTCATATTTACTTATTGAAGTACCTTACAAATGTCAACATGCCTTTTAAGAAGCTATGCCAAATTATTAGTGTGAAGTCTTTGGAAAACAACTCTGCATTTCACAGCTGTTGTACTTGATGTATATTTAAGCAAGGAGTCAAGGTCTGCTCGAAGCGTGACCTATTAAGGAAACATTGTGATAGGTACAAAGTCAGGGTGCTTTATGCAGCATACTTGTAACATATTTTTTTTGCTCTTTAAATAATTAACTTTCTTTCCCTCTTTAATTTTATTTAAATGTGCTTCTTGGACACGTTGCACTCTAGAAGACCAACAGATTCATATATTCACCTGAGGCCATACGGAAAGTTGAGGCATCAGAGTTTTCACTCTGGGTTTCTGCATTTTGCCAGAAAGCACTGCCCTCTCACAGCACAGGAGAATAATATACTCCTCATGTGTCCTTCCCATTAGCACACAGCAGCCTGAACTAAGCTAAAAATTGCACCCATATACCACCAAGAGTTTAAATATTACGCACCTGAAATCATCACACATACAAAACTCCATCACATGTATGTTTTTCTTCCAATTACTTTTAAATGAGGCTAAAAAGTAAAATATTTTTTTTTTTCTACTCTTACACATCAAGCTGAAGAAAAAGCAAATTAAAAACTACTGAAACCTCAGAGATGAGTATTTAGCACAGACATTGCCTAGGGACAGGGTAAAGGAACAGAAATCCCAAACTCTAGCCAGTGTACTTCAGAACAGCACAACTTAATTTTTAAATCACATTTTTCCATATACACGCCATCCCAATGAGACATTACAAAATTAAGGAATGAACAGCATATGGTAAGAATCAAGATAAACCAGTGATAAGTCTCCAAGTTCTTGGAAGAGAGCAAAATTTAAAATCATTTTCTCTCACATGTGTTAACATTTTATGTTGAAGCCTTCACAACAGCCAGCAATCCTAAAGACAGATCAGCATTACAGAAAACTATCTGAATCCTACAGAAAGCACGACCATACATCCTTTTCCTGACAGAAAGTAAAGCTTGAAAGACTGGATGTCAAAGGCTGAATGATGCTTTTGAGCTCAACTGTTAGTCTTTTTGATATTAAGAAAGCACATTTTACTGTGTGTCTGCTTTACTTGTTTCCCTGGCTTTTGCCCAGGGGTGGCTGTATTTCACTGATACTGCAATGTCTTTTTATCAAGGGGCATAATTCAAGCTGCATGCACCCTCTTCAAGAAAAACAATATCCATTTGGCAAAGAAAGTATATACCAGATTTGAAAAAAATAAACCAACACAGACAGGTACTTTTCAACAAATAGATAGTATCAGGTATTTCTCTGTGCTCAGATTGAAATTACAATTTCAGATCCTATGATAGAAAATTGGGATCAAGTGTGCTCATGGGTCATGGAAATATCTACAGTCTATCAAAGCAACTATGGGGGATAAGCCCTGCCAATCAGAAGGACATCAGCTCTAGAGCTGTTTTAGCAGCCTTGGAGCTGATGTTAGGTGAAAATGCAAAAACTTTTGGTAGGTACTCAACACCTCATCCAAAAAACAGCTTCTCCAGTCTGGACCAGAGAAGTCAGGCCTGGTAGAGACAGAAACCTAGTCCTATGAAAGAGGAAGAGTAATAACTAGCAAGAAAAGGCCACTAGGAAAGAAAATTGGTGACAAAGTGAAATATCTTTTTTGAAGGTTAGCTGAAGAATGGTATTTGTTGGAAAAAAACAAAGAAGTTGCTATCCTTGCTCTATATGCAATAGGAAGAAATGACAACAAAGGGGAGCAGAAGTAGGAAGGGACAAAACCAGATACCATATGGAAACAAAACCAAAAAACTCCCAAAAAGTAGCTGAAACAGAACTTCAGTTGACTAATTATCAGTTATCTGTTCAATTAGAGGTTTCAGGGAGAAGAAGGAAAAACTCTTCAGAACACCTAAAAAAATCAAGACATTTAAATCTTACTGTAAAATGGGTTTAATTTTTGCAAACTACCCACACCCTCAAATTCTTTAGCACATAAGATTATATATATTTGCATTTTAAGAACTAGCATGTATGGAGCTTTTAATTGTTCTATCACTTACCAAATTAAAGCTGAGAAAGCTGCCTAACAATACAAAGTTCCTAATAAATAAGTTATGTGGGAAATATTGCCTTTGTTATTTTCACACTGTTATATTCCATACCACAGGGATAATGAGAGTATAAAACATTAACACTACATTTTTCTATACCATTCTGCATAATTAACTACGCAGCTGTTCATTCATTCAGCCCCAACAACCAAATTAATTTGCAATCAGTTCGCAGAGGACGCAGTACAGCAGACCGCGCATACTACAGAAGCAAGCAAAGCTGCTCGCATGGCACACACCACACCAGTGACACAAGGTGCCCAACACTAAGAGAAGCAACAGGGGGTTGCAAACCAGCATTTTTAAAATAGCAGCTGAAAAGGGGGCACTTTGTCATTATCTGTTTGTAGCACAACTAGGCATAAGTGTTTTCAGATGGGTCTCATGGTATGTCGGTGCTCTCTAATGGTCTCCTGTCCTTCTCAGGCTCAAGCGAAAAACTTTAAGGAGACAAATGTTGAACATCCCTAAATGTTCCAGCTTCTTCATATTGTTTGTATTAATGGAGTACTACAGCCCCGGTACTGATGGGGGTCCTATTGCACTTGTACAATCATTTCTCCAAATTAATTATATTCCAAAGAAACAAATTGGGCCAAGACCAAGCAGAGGAAAGCATAGGAATGGTAGGTTCTTCAAGCAAGGTCACACAGTAGGCTGAAGGTGGAACCAGCAGCATCACTGGTTGCTGAGTACAAAGTCATATCTACTTTACCAGATGCTCTGCTAGGCCATGACTTTGCCCTTTTCAGATTTAAAAAATATATCTATTCAGGTTTTTATACCTCATTCATCATCATAAAAATGTGATGAGCAACAAAACCAGCTGCTTTGATTGTGGTTTCTTATTTATTCCATTTTGCAGAGTGGCAAAGGAAATATTGCTTAATATATATAAAATGTCATTCCATCTGCCCCTAGGTTATGGGCCCTGCACCTCCCTGCTGTGCTGGCCTGCTGACAGTGGGAGTGAATGGATGACAATGCAGCAAAGTATTTCTGATTAGCTAAGAACTGATGGCTCAACGGTTTTTATATGAATTTAGTAAGAAGAATCATGCCACAATAAAAGCTCCAAGATTGCAATTCTTGGTTTGATCATATAGAAGCGGATTGTGGGCAGTGCCAGTACAAGCTTCCCTCTTTTATGCTCCAGCATAAAAGGAAGGGCAAAACCAACACACAAAATTACAGACCCCACAGTCGACTAAGGCACAGAAGGGCATTGTTTCTCTACTCCTCATCTTAAACCTGTCTGCTGAGGCTGGCAAGAAAGATGATCATTTCTTGTAAGGAGGTTTATACAGTAAGATACCACGACAGAGCTGAGGAAACACTAAAAAGAATCCACTTAAAACAAGAACTGTGGTACAGTTCCCACGCAGCCTGTGCCTATAAAAAATGTTTATGATTCCATTTAAAGCATTCAGAAATTCTATTACTCAAAAGATGGGACAGGATTCTTACATCAAAATAAGTTGTTATTCCTTTTTAATAAATTGACTCACTCCATTGTGAGATATAATTCACAATGATTTAACTCCTTTTCCAGAAAGAGGATTAAAGGAAAAAAAAAAAAAAAGCTGTAAATTAGCAAAATCCCCATGCTTCAATATATATGTAACATGCACAGCAGCCATGCTGCAACCAGCTCAAATAAACACAAGTGTGCCACAAACAAGAGTCTTTTCGTAACTATGTAAATCACAGCTTTCCAGTAGGATCTTAATTCATATATTCTTTTTGTATTCACAAACTAGTTTAGAAACATGTAAATATTGAAAATCATCATCACCCCTTCTAGTTGTTGAAGACTTGGAAGAGTAGTTATAACACAGCATTCATCTGTGAGCAACTCAGAATTTTGGATAGACTTCTTTGGCAGCTTTACTTGCTTGTAGGATTTATTTTTTTCAGTTCAGACCTTCATACATACTAGACATATAAATATTTTTTAAATGCTATTATGGTAACACAGACATAAAAGGACCTCCTTAAGCTAAGCCCCATGCCCTGGAGAGCACTTTAAAAGACATCTCCTTCAGAGAGGTCTACAGGTCACGACTCAGAGAATGGTTCCCAACATCCATGACCAAAGTTAATTCCTTTATTAAATGGCCAAAAGCTACAGCCAAAACATGTGACAGGGTGAGTGCAGCACCAAGGTACAGCAAGGTCATTGCCAGTGTGATGGGTCTTGGTCTTAGGAAAGACTATGGTGGGTCGTGTGTCCATTAGAGCACACGCTACTGAATTACACTGCAACATCAGCACCCTTCAGGTTCCTAAATCAACAGCAATGTCTGTTAAAAAAAACAAACAAAAAAAAAAAAAACAACAATAACCATCTCTTAAATATCTTGCATATTTAAAAGTTTGTCAAGACATGTTCCTTTCATTTCCTTCGTCTTTTACCTATTTTTCTTACCTGACACCCATAAAGCATTCCTGATAAGCCGAAATCCACTGCATTCACTTTCTATGTACGGTTTTACAGCCCATTTTAAATGCCCAAATTAAATTTAAAATAGAGACTTTCCTGCACAATTCAACTCGTAATGATGCACTGTAGAGCATTAGCACGACAGAAATTGCAGCAAAGATAATGAAAGTCTTTGTAATGATGTTAGGTGAATATGGAAATATGATCAAAGAGAGCATAAAAATCTGTTGTTCAATAAGATAAATAAAATTCTAATTGTAGGACTGCCTTTTCAACAATACAGCCCAAAACCTTTTCACAGTTAAACACGTGTAAATAAGGATATAATAGGAGGACACAAGAGCTGCACAGGTACAATTGAGGGCAGTCGATTTTGATTGCAGAACCTGCATTACTCAGGATGATGCCTGAGCCAGAGAAAGCACAGCTAGACATTAGATCCCAAGCTGAGTTCGCTGGGCTAATAATTAGAAAGCCATTTCTTTTTCTGTTTTTACTTGGAAAGAGAGTAAATTTGATATGGAAATCACAGACTCAATAACTCCATCCCTTGAGGCCATTTCTACAAAGTCACTTTTCAAAGCAGAACCACAATATTAGACCATCTGGAAGTGCAAGTTGCTGCAGAATACAGTTGCTCACTTATTAAGCAGCACTTCACAGAATCACAGAATGTTAGGGATTGGAAGGGACCTTGAAAGATCATCTAGTCCAAGCCCCCAGCCAGAGCAGGATCACCTACAGTAGGTCACACAGGAATGTGTTCAGGCAGGTTTTGAATGTCTCCAGAGAAGGAGTGGCCAGCCACTGACCTGGACTCACAGCCTCCTCGCACAGCACTGCTTCTTCATCCCCTCCTCAGGCTGCGTTTGGAGCAAGAACTCTCAGTATGTTCATTTGGGATATTCAACCATATTTAAGCAGGCTGAGAAGTCTGTTTCATCATTTAGTGGTTCATTATTGACAACATGGGGCAAAATATCCCAACTTCTCTGAAAATGAGCCTACCTGGGTTTAGCATGCAATGCTCAGATGAGTTAACAGTGCAGTTAACATCAAATAATGCCATTTGTTTTGCTGTGGTGAAGCAATAACAACATGGTGATGCCACTGGGAACAACGGCAATTACACAGCAAGTCACTTTAGCACGACCATATCATTAGAGTTTGATAATATGCAATCAAAACTTTATTAGCAGCCATCATCAGCATCTATTATTCATTGTTTAGATCAAGCTAAGATGGGGAAGGCTGCATGCATACCCAAAACAGGACTCTGAGCCAGTGTAAGCACAGGGTTGGAAGCCAATTCCATGGCCATACAGTGCTGAGTCACTGCATAACCTTCAGCAATCAGTTACCATCTCAGTTGTCCTGTATGTAAAATTAAATAATAATAATATCAATATAATTCCAAGATACATTAGTAGGATTAACTCAGGTATACAGATAAGTATTAGCATTAATTTCTTAGCAGCTACCAATTCAGAAGTCAAATATTTGATTGTAAGATTCAAGTACATACATCTAAAGCTGCAGGCACCTGAGGTTGTAAAATATGTGCACCTATATATTTAGGCACAAACTGGTCCATAAAACATATGAAAACCCATACTCAAATATCTGCTATCTTAAATGGTCTGCTTGACTCAGGTCTTTCATGCTGTAAATGTGCCGGATAAAAATGTGTGTGGACCCTGACAGGAACAGCACTAGTATGCAAAGTATCTTCAATATATGCACAATTTGTGAAGATAACTTTAATACTTGAATTTTAAAGTTTTAGTCACAGTATTGGTTTTTTCATTATGCTAATGAGGCCTAACACAGCAATCAACCTGTATTCCCCATACATACTGCAGTTTAGAAACTCTAAAAATAAAACTTTAAAACAACCCTTTGTTCCTCCTCAGTAAGTTATTTTAATTTATATTCAAGAGGCAACCAATGTCATCTCTGTTTATTTCCCTACCTCATTTTGAGTCAAATAACTATACAGTTTATCCCAGCCTTAAAAATTACTTAAGAAGCAAATTAGCAAAGTATCAGAAATAGTTGACTAGAGAAGCACACCCTGGTGTTTTCTAACTACAGGCTTCCACCACGATTTATGCCTCCACCTCGTCAGTGTAACCAGACGTGGCTGCTACCAGTAAAATGCTGTTAAGATTTTCATTATCCAGCACCACTTCCTTGTTTATTCAACAATGAAAAGATTCCAAGGTAATTAAAATTTATGTCTCCCAATCCTGTAACCTGACCTGTGTAGGCAGGCATAAATTACCTACACAAATTAACAACACTCTCCAGAGGCACAGAAATTTGTCACCTAGATACACTTCCAAAAAAAAAAAAAAAAAAGTCTATCTTCTTCACATAAAGCCTCTCCTGTGCATATACCTCCAACTGGTGTTTTCCCCACCATTTGCATTACTCTTAAAAGTCTGACTGTAACTCAGTGGTTACTAATTAGTGTAACTAATGGTTACTAAGAACAAATAAGCATCACTGGAACACAAGTCAGCCTTCCCTTCTCATTCCCTGTTCCACTAAGCAAGTAAAAAACCCAATTATTTTGAGTGATGGGAGAAAAATAAAGAGATGAAGAAGAAATATGTTTTAGAGGAAGAAAATAAAGAAGCAGTTTCAAGAAACAAAAGAACTGTTAAATGCCAAGCTAGGATAATATTTACTGATTAGCAAGATAAAAGTGGGAGATTAAGAACATTAAAAAATTAACCTGGTGGGGATTGATCAGGTCATAAAAGTTTATTTTCACTTAGAGACTTAGAGAATATCAAGTGTCTTGTACAATCTAGCCAGGCAAGACAGGAAGAAGAAAAATACTGGACTGATTCATGAAATAACTGAACAGGATCCATTCCCACTAGGGCACATAAGCCTCAAAGATTAATGGCTTTTGTCTGCTGACAGAAAACCCTATAATACTTTTCACACCTGTTTTACTGTATATTTGTTCTGATGGAAATTAGAGAAATGCAAAAGAGAATCAAACAAAAAACTTTAAAATATATACATTGTGCATTCTGGGCAGGCTGCCAATGTCACAACAACACCCTGGCTCCATCAACAAACACGGAGCTCCAACAACTTACACCCAACCATTTTACACTGAGAAAAACACAAAAGTTCCTGGACTTCACAGACAGCTTCCTTCAGCATTTATTTTTATTTTATTTAGTACAAATAACGAGCCACATCTCAACAGGAGGGGCACTGTTTGATATTTTTGCATATGTGCTTCTCCAGGTCCAGACACTCTGTAACTCTCCCAGTCTGGCAACCACATTTGCCGCTTTTACACCACAGCAGGCAGAGGCGGAGGTGAACCCAGAGCAGAACGTACCAAGGGATGGATCGCCTACCACCCCTGGCCCAGGTGCTAATCTTAAGCACTTGCTTCCTTTCAGCTTTTTCATCCTAATTCTATAAGCAACTAAAGCATCTGGTACATCTATAACATGTAAGCATAACGGAAAAGGGTCTGATTTCCCTACGATGCATGCTAGCATCAATTTTATTTGAAAGCACCAGTTCTTCTTTACACCAGCTGTCAGCAAGGTCTGAATGACCTTGTTGAAAATGTTTATGTTCTCGAAAGAAAGCAACATTCTCTGAAGCTTGTTTTATGTTTATTTTGAAAGAGCAGAGAGTTTATTTTGAGGGGTCCAACTGAATAAGTTTAAAAGACTTCTATGGCAGATTAAATTGAAGCATGGATAGCAAAACTTGAAACATATTGCACATGTTGAATAGGCCTGGGGCATATAACAGGAAAGTGATGTGGGTTTACGCAATTATGGGAGTATCCAAATTGCCATTTGGTTGTGTTCTTTGTACAAGATGTTGGACAAAAATTAAACCAGAAACAAATGTGCAATTAATTTCCCATCTTGTAAGTTTAAAGGATAATTACAAATGAACCATCATAGCCCTAAGAAGGCCAATCCTGAGCCAATACTAAGCAGTCTCCATTTGATCTTACTCTTTTTCCTGCACACTCCCTTTTTTAAGACTAGAAGTTTCTTTTTTACTTGAAAATACCCTCGTGCTGCAAGAACGACTGCCCCTAGCCAGACTGTACTACTCAGCCACTAGTATGACAACAAGGTATTGCAAAGATATGCTGTCACTATGAGAAATCCCACAAGGTTAAAACAACACAGCATCCTTCAAAACAAGTAACAAGGTTGGTGTGCAGCACGTCCTGGTTATGGGCTTTTCCCCCTCCCTATTCCCTTGCCAACTTCTTTCCTTGGGTTGTCTCTATAAAGCTCGTTGCTCACACAGATGAAGGTTGGGTCCTCATACAAGCCCTTGGGACAGTATGAAGTTTACAAGTACCTAAGCCACAAGGTATTAGATAACCCATTTGTTTCTACACCTGAAACTGATGGACTCCACAAGAAATTCACATAGAGTCCTCCAATAAGTCCCCTGACATTTGTAACAACTATTTAGATATTCCAGTAGAATATTTCAGGAATATTTCTACTGCTACAGATAACCCAGAAAAAACAGCAGAGCAAACATTGGTATAATGTATTTATTGATAACAATGAAATACTTTCACTTTTTAAGTATATGTAGTGGGTCTAGCAAAAAATTGTGGTGAAAGATTTCTACAGATATACAGAAAATTAGAGCACAAAAGGCCTATCTAGCAAAATGAAATTAACACATCAGAAGATAACTAGATTTTAGGTGTCAAGATAGGAGCTCTCATTCAGTTCTGAAGCACTTATATGAGATTACTTCAAATAGGTTCACGTGTGTTATTCCATACTCTTTCAGGTGCATACACCTCTGCAAACTAAGTACCTGTTAACTATTTACCTTGAGAAAAAAGACATCTCAACATGCCAAAAGCACAGCAAAATTACAGTCATACATTTCCTATAGGCAAGCTTAAAATACACACACTTGTGAAGAGAGAGAATGTTATAGGAAAATACTGAACTTGATCTATGACATTGAACTACTCTAATATAGGCTTACCCTAGCCCTGGTTTTGTGGCGATAGACACCTAAGTGTGCAATTTATGCTCACACAGGTGACAAGCATATTGATATTCTAATTAACAAATGTTAGGGAAATGAGAATCAATTTAGAAATTTTGTCTGAATTACTATATGTTCCCAGTTGTCATAAGACACAATATAACCTGCACTGGTTATATTTCACCTAAACAACCATAATTGTTCCAAATCAGCATAATTTACTACCATCAATAGAGTACTCAAGAGCAGCAAGACCTCCCAACAAACACATCCCAACACAATATTTATCTCAGAGTTTTTAAGTAACTTTTATGCTAAATTTCTAAAAAAAGGAAAAGAAATGGCATCTTGTAAAATGACATGAGGAAGGTGCCTTATATGCTCATAATTGTTTCTACTGTTAAAACTCGTTTCAAGCTTTTTCTTATTGAAGTGCATCTCATTTGAGGAAGAAAAGGAATAAAAGCTGAAGAGAACCTGGAAAGTCTTGCTGTATTAGCATCAGTCAGCTACCAACTCAACTCAGCAGCAGTTTGGAAAGGGAAGAAGAGACAGATCTATTCTGAGAAAGAGCAAGGGGGGAAATTAGAGGAAAACCAGAGAACTTACCTCCACAAAGAGCTCTCCAGCACTTTCCCCATGTCAGTATGATAATACTTAGTAAGGATCAGGATCACCTAAAAAGAAAATGAGAATAAATATATTTATATATGTAAACTGATATAAGAAACAGAAGAAGATCATGGGTAGCATTATTCTGCTGAACACAAAGTTGAGGCTCCTGAAAATCTGAACTGTATTTCACTTTTTTACCTCTTACCAATTTTGCTTTTAAACTTTTGGGGGGTTTTTTGTTTGTCCAGGGTTTTTTTTCTTTCTGAGAAGAGTGATTTCAGCACTCCAAAGTTTTCTGCAGACCTGGTGACTTTGTGAAAGATTGCCCATTTCACATGAGCAGTGGAGTTGGAACAGTCACATAAATCCCCCCACCACATGACAGCCCCCAAGCAGTTTGTATGACTTTCTCAGCAGGAAGAACCAATCTGAAGCTAGTTTAAATTTAGGAGGCAACTCTCTTGGACATCTACAGATAATTTTTTTTTTTTTTAACCCAAAGTGTTAAACACTGGTAATTAACTCTGATTATCCAGATAACAAATTCAGGCAGAAAATGAGCTCTGGCCTTCCCTACAAGACCAGATATGCAATTTTGATATCTGCCATTTTTCATTCCCAGAAGTATCACTTTTTTTTCCTTCAAGAATCAGCTTTGTGCTCTGTAAATTATTCATCTACATCACCAACAGCCAAAAAAACCCACAAACAAATTTCATCCATAAAAAATCTTAAACCTATGAGAAGAGACAGCAAGAAACACTTTCCTTTCACTCAACATCCAACAAATTCACTGGTCAAACATTGTAAAGCACTAGTCTATGACTGGTTTATCAAGCTGAATGCTATGTTTTATAGTTAGATAATTTAAAATAGATTTCCTTCACTTGCTGCCCGTCCATATTAGTGGTTCTTATACCCACGTTCCCATAGCAACCCCATAGATGTAGAAAGGGAAGAACCTCTGGGTCCTTGCACAGCTGTTGGCTTTCTTTAATGTGGGGTCAACATCAGTCTCCAACAGTTTGGAGCCTGCTGTTATTTAGCTGGCACTTCCTCTGCTCTTGGCCACCAGATGAAGTCTCCAGCAAACAGCAACTGTAGGCATTCACTTTGATTATTCAGATAATTAATATGCTGATGATACATTTATGCCGCAGTATGCTGGAGCTTGTGAGAGAACAGAATTCCAGACCACAGGTGTTATGTACATGGTGTTTTGGAAATAGCACAACATTTTGCAGAACTGAGCTATAATACCAGTCTCACTCAGGGTTATCTAAGCCTAATAAATTCACAACACGTATTGCTGGATGTATATTGATATAACTAAAAGCAGAACCAAGCAATAATTCACAAATAGTATTAATCTCTCCTATTCACAAAAGGGTCACAATCTACCAGACCACTTTGTTGGAATTTGACAATTTATAAAAATAAAGGCTTAGTTTTAAATAAAGCAACAAAGAAGGAAAAAAATAACAAAAAACCCCCACCTTTTACTTTTAGATAGGTTACTACAAGACTTACAAAGCCAAGAGAAAGAACCATTTCCCAAAGGAGATAGTATCTACTGATGAGAGTCCTGGCTACAGCCCAAGCACGCTCCATCAGGTCAGCTATTTATTCTGTTGTCAGTGTCTTAACTACAGCTTTCTGCTGGTGTTTGCAATTAAGGAGAACAAGAAAGAAACTTCACTACTGGGAGCATCTACTGGCTCCAATTATTAAGAAAAAATTTCAGACCTGAACAAATGAAATTCCTCTTAGGCCACAAAAATCGACCTCGGAGTTTTTTCTAAGAGATAAAAGAATGTATATTTGGCACATGAAAATAAAAAAGAAAATATCAAAATGTGTAAGAGATTACACTTTGTTTTCTTACATTCATGCAGAACCAGAGACTGAATTCTGAACTTAGTAAGCCAACTTTTTTTCATTTCTGTACACCCTAAAACTGTAGCCTTTTAAATTCAGATGATTTTCAGCAATGCACATTGGAGCCACTGCCACAGAGTATGCCCAAAGTTTCATTTCTGAATTAAAGTGGTTATCATCATATACAGAACAACCTGTTTGGCTACCATCAGTCTACCTGTGTTGAACTTGAACCTTTATAGAAGCATCACCAAAGCACCTCCCAGATAAGCCATTTCTGTAACTCAGCACCTGTCCTAAGTGTTAAAGACTTTCAGGATTAAGGGGTGAGCTCACTGTACTGCTTGGTAGCTGTAGTTCATCTAGGGGCTGCATATACCAAATCAGAAAACTTCTGTTGTTGCTCACACATCCAATGAATGGCTTTCAGGTAATTGTGAACTGCATTGGGGAGCAGCCATATGCGGCAAGATGTCTTATTTACCCTGCAGGATTGGTGCCTTAATCTGAGTCATAGCTCTGAGAAACATGTCAGTATTTTCCAATCTGACTGGTAAATTAATTTAAAAATTAAAATGCCTTGCTTTGCATTTCAGAAGTAGGGAGAATGACTTAGTAGGAAAAATAAAGCCATAATGAGCCATCTTTCCATTCTTAAACACTGTTAGCAGATTCCTGTCACAACCTAAGTATCAGGTTGTGGCAGGCTGACCTGTATTTCAACTATGCCAGTGCATGTCATCCCAATATCTGAAAAATGTAGGTCAGCTATTTAATGGATTTTACAGCATAGTCCTCTGGATTTTGTGCATCTTTTCAGGCTAAATAGTGATCCTGCTAACTAGAACAGTGGCTTTTCTCAATTAATAAACAGATCCAAAGAACAGGAGGAATCACTTCACAATAAAAAAGTAAATGTCTTCAGGATCTCGGGATTATCTGAGTCACTTGTGAGAACAAAGCCCCATTTCACTGATTTCGTTTCAATGAGACTCCATAATTACAAGCATTTTACAGGCTGGATGGAAGCCAATGGTTCATGCACATGGCTGTCCTAGAGAAAGCACTTGGGTGGCCTGTAGATAAAGATAGGCCCGAAGCACAACCAAGCAGCTATCAAGGGTATGATTCTTAACTGGCTCATACTACCATCAGTCATGGACAGCTAAAATAAATTTAGCTTTTTTGTGTTATTATTTTATAGCTAAAATAAATGTAGGCAATAGAGGAGAATTAGACTCACAGATGCTTTATTTAAAGATGGATTTATAGGGTTACCTAGAGATCTCCTAGTCCATCCAGCCTCCTGTTTTATGAGGAGACCTGTGAAACTATTTTAAACCATTTAATCTTAAACTCACCCATAGTTCTTTGAGCTAGTCCCCAGAGTATGTCAATGGAGGTGGCTACAGTAATTCACTTTTGTGCACTAGGGATCTATGAACACCTGATGGTGCTTCTGGTCAAATATACATAAGAAATGCACCCTTTCTGCTTTCACACCCTGAAACAAAAGCCCCTAAGCATTACTTCTTCCCAGACTCCTCAAAACATGTTTGTTACCAAAAACACCATGAAGGCTGGTCTATATGTAATCCCTGAAGAAAGAAAACTTTAATGAAGCTTGAAGATTGGAATGTTGGTTGTTTGGGACTTTTAAGTAAATACAGGTAAAAATGCATACATATTTGATCCAATATAAAGGCATGGATGTTTGGTATAGATCCCTTGCTCCGTATTTGAGCATCACACACCTCTTTGGAGCATTCCTTATTGCACCTTACAGCTTTCTGATTATCTTTCTACTGCTTGTTCTGATCCCAGCACCTTCTGCCCCTTTATATCAAGATGGCAGACCACTGCAGTTTCACCTCCCTTCATGAATATTAGAATAAACAGGGCTTGTATCTCCAGTTCCCTGCCAGATTTCCTGCATAGAATTCCAGAGACAATATTTTCACCCTTTTCTTTCCAATAAATTGTTTTATTTTGATACTACATGACAAGCATGCACTAACCATGTCACACCACACAGATTTAAAATAAAAAAGGGAAAAGGGATAATTAAAACTTTCAGCTTTTCTCATAAAATTAGTGCTCTGTATTTCTCCACGTGGGCCGAGGTATGGCAGATAAATCCCTTAGGATTCCAAAAGTCATATGCAATATGCATTGGCAGTAAGTTTTCAGTGGAAGTAATACCTGTAATTCTGGTTAATTTGTCTAGGCTAGGAGACCTTAAAGTCCAGAAATTTCTCTACCTCTACTTTTTCAGCCTCTGCCCACCTTTATCTAGAGGGGTGGGCACACAAAAAGAATTTTGATTCTCCCATGCTTTGGTGGTTTCACTGCTTCTATAACTTAGTTCCTGCCTGGGTGGATTCTCATTGTTATGGTAGTTACAGCTCAAAAGAGTTGTAGCAGTTTCTGATCCAAAAATCTTTTATGGGTGTAGACTTGTCTTCAGGAGAGCACTGGGTTTTCAGTGAATGACAGGTGGTGAAAACAAATGGAAATTACACAGATTACACTATCCATGAATAATTAAAGTTAGAATGATCTACATTTTTCCCCTCTCCTTTTCCCTTGTTCTCTTCTGAAAATACCTTGCAGGAAGGCTGGACCAAAAAGAGCAGAACTTTACTTTAAAAGATACAATGTGCTTTTAATAATTTCCTAATAAAATTTTGGCTTTAAAGAAGCCCATTTTAATCCTCTCTTTTCATCACCATGTCAGCTAAGGGGAGTGAGAAAGGCAAAAGGAACAAATTCTAGATCAATCACTTTCCCTGGTGTTTATATTTTATCTTTGGTTTTTGTTTTTGTTTTGTTTTTTTTTTCTTTCCTGTGAAGGATTTGCTAAGATCCTTCTCTTTTTGATAAACATTGACTTATGGAAAAAAAAAAAAAAATTCCATCCTCTCTTCGTGATGTTTCCTTTCATGAACCATTCTTTATAGAGATCTCTCTTTTTCTATCTACATGGAGATTCTTAAGGATTAAGCTTTATTTGACCCCTGCCATTTGTGATCTGAAGTAATTAATTTTTTTTGGCATCTATTCAGAAGTTTAATAGCAAAACACTCATAATTTCAAATGCATAACTGAAAATATGATTACAAGTTTTTGTGTTTTCCCAAGTTTATTAGAAGGCATAAGAGCACACTGTAAACACTTCTGGGCAGCCTCAGTTACTAGGAAAATATACTGCTCAAACTGATTCAAGCTCCTGCAAACTTTTTAGCATCTGCTTAACTTAATTCACATGAATGAACCCACTAAAGTCAAGAGAAGTGTTTATGAGAGTCACTTGAACAGGCACTTAATACTCTCTCTGACTGGAGTATAAGCTGCTGTTTTGTTCAAGAACAGAGCCTAACTCACCTTTTCAGCTCTTAAACTATAACTATTTCACTATAAACCATTTCAGGGAGATCAAGATGTTCTAGGCACAGCCTATTAATTCAACACTGCTACCCCCCCTGTACTGCCAAAACTTTCTTGACAACTAATAATAAAAAAACTCCCTAACAAATTATAGGCAACCACCTACTGCTCTAATCCCTCAAGCCATTTCTGCTGTTGAAGCAGCAGGCTCTTCAGTCATCATATTAAGGTTGACATTAGTTTTTACATTCTTTATTTAAAACAAAGACTCTGAAGAGAAAAGTAAAAACCAAGAGATTATTAGTATGAAGGTACATTGCCACAAGTCTCTTATTTGGACCAACTGCTATTATACTATTAACAACCTTATAATAATTTGATTATGCTGGGAGAACTGTAAGTGGAAAAAAGGCATTTAAGTTTACTCTATTGCAGTGTTATGATGTAAAGTGAAAAAGGAGACATTTAGACCATTACTAAAGCTATTAAGAATTCACTGTATAAGCTTCTACTTCTCTCTGATAATAAAGTTCATAAAAGCAACCTATGACTTAACATGAAAGAATTAGATTTATAGTTCTTCCAACTAAATTGTATTGGGAGAAGAGAGAACTTACTGTGTATGAAGTCACTGACTGGACCAGCACACTTGTCTTAAGCATTAGTAATAAATCTGTACAGTGAATTTATGCATAACTCAAGGTAAGACACAATAATGACTCAATTCCTGTTCTTTAAGAGGTATTTCTATCCACAAAAGCTGAATAAGTACATAGTCTTGAAATTGGTGGCTGTGATTGCTTCTGGATTCAAAACCAGTTTAAACATAGTACTTTATGCATTGATCCTGCAAACATTTATACAGAAGATATCCAACATATTTAATCCACTATCTAGCACAGAACAGGATTATATTCTGTTAGCACTGTACAAACACGGAACAAAAAGACAACCTACTGCCTTCGGGAGCAACTGATTTCAGATTTTCAGTGCAAGCTCATAAGAAAATTATGTTTATGTGAAGGCACTGCATGTACACTATATCTACTGTATACAATATATACAGACTTTTTAGCAGGGCCTGTAGCAATAAGACAAGGGGAAACAGTTTTAAACTAGAAGAGGGTACATTTAGACTAGATAGAAGGAAGAAATTTTTTACAGTGAGGGTGGTGAAATACTAGCACGGGTTGCCCAGAGAGGTGGTAGAAGCCCCATCCCTGGAAACATTCCAGGTCCAGTTGGACAGGGCTCTGAGTAACCCAGTCTACTTGAAGATGTCCCTGGTTACTGCAGGGGGGTTGGACTCTATGACCTTTAAAGGTCCATTCCAACCCAAACCATTCTATGATTCTATTATATGTTTTTGGCTACTCATCCCTAAATCCACTGGCTGATTTCAATTGTATTTAACAGAGAGACAGGTAGCCATATGGCTGAAGTAGCCATACCACTTCATACCACAGCTCCATCCAGATCAGTAACTTGTCTCCAAGAGTGACAAACAAAAAAATACTAAAGTATAAGAATGGTGGAACCATATAAATAAAGGTGCTTCCCCAATATATTTTCCAGCCTTCAGCAGTTTACAAGTCAGACAGTTGGGCTGTTACTTCAGTTTTTAGCAGTTGGCTGCTTGGACAAGCACAGGTTTCTAGGTGTTGAAACCTGACCTGACCCATCAGCACAACAGAGAATATTGTGTCTATGACTGTTAACGTTTAGTTTTCAAAAGTCAAAGCACAGGTAAAATTGGTCAATCAATCTAGATTGCTGCTACTCTTAACACATTCATGTTGCTACTTTTTTCTATAATCATTACATGCATCTGAGATTCTGGGCATGCTGCAGATGCAGAGCTCGCTCAAGCAAATGGGAACTCAATTTGAAGGCCACAGAATTACAGGGATCAAAATTCTATATTAAATCTGCAGCTTGGGAAACACTGTCTAACATTTTAACCACTTGTTCAATTAAACTTTGTGTTCATTTTCAAAGAGCCTGAAACAATGTCACCTCTCACATAAAAATCTCCAGTTCTCTGCCATTGCCTTTTTCTAAACAGCCAGAGTATTTTTCAGGCTTAAATATTTAACATAGCATTTGATAAGCTCTTAAAACCACATCTGCAAACATGCCAAGAGAATAAATTTCTAAAGCATGAAGCAAGAATATTTTTTTCCTGGTCTGGCTTGACTCCTAATTGTAAATTTTTTTGAAATATAGACTAGCTTTTCTTATCTCCTCTAATAATGTATTATAATTGAATCAACAATCCTTCCTGCAGAAACAAACCTACTGTCTAAATATTCTTTTCCATTCCCATGAAAATTCAAGAGGAAGCAGAGCTGCCATCCAAAGAGGACATATGCAAAACACCTTTACTCTCTTCCAGATATTTCTGGAATCCAGTATTATGGACAGGCAATTCACCTTGGTCACCAATGTTATATAGCTATTCACTACCAGAAAAGAAAGATCAGATTTTAAGTGCAGTTTGTGAAATATTCCTGGTCTGTCATGCAGTGTTACCGCCCAATAGTAGAATATAAAAATTGAAAGTCAGCTTCCAATCTGCATCACTAAATCCTTTTTCAAAGCCAGAGCTTTATTTTTTTTTTCCTTTTAACTTTACCATATAAAAATAATTAGGCTCTTTATTTCAAAAAATACATTATCATGCAAGACATACGGAAACATCTGTAAAGAATACCGCAAGCTGGGAAAACTGTTCGTTTGACGCAGAGCTGTTGGCAGATATGTTCATACTGGTTACTCTCCCTCACAGTTGCTCTGTCTTCACCAGAACCACAGGATTAAATATCATTGTACCAGATAACATCATATTTATCATAGGCTGCATCAACCTACACTCACGTCAAAATTACATTTAATTATCTCTGAGAATGGCTTATGATGTTTAAATAAGACCTAATTGCCTATCATAAAGGGGCTTTATAGAACTGTATATGGGAGCAAGGACTCTGACATTGCATCAAGATCAGCCGAAGAGTCACAATGTTTAATAACCTTCTTATCATGAATAAGGACTGGTCTTTTTATTTCCTGAATATTGTAGGTACCTGAATTTGTTCTTTATAAATGAGAAAGATAAACACAGCCACATGATCTACAGAAGGGGATAACAGCACACTCCCACCAAGAAGGCATACTGCCAAGACAAACACACTAAAGGTCAAGGCAGTTCTATTATAGTGACAGTGTGATGCTGATTAATATTTTAGTCAGAAGACTAGAGACATAGCAGAGGCAGACCCAAAACTTGTTTCACACCTTTTGTAGTATGGAGCATGTGTGTGGCACTGAATGGCATTAACACCCTCAGGGGTACTTTAACACCCCTTATTCCAAAGATGAAATCAGGCCTGGACAATGACAGAAAAACAGACTGAGAGAAGAAAAAAGAAAAATCAGGGGGCTTCCTAGTAAAACAGGGATAACACAAAACAGACCTGGGTTGTTACTTCAAGTGCTGTCTAAAAAACGTCCTCTGGCCACCCAGCATGATCCCCCTCCTGGTGGGGTGGGCCCAGGTGCCTCTCCAAGCAAGGACCATTTGCTCTGCAGCTTCATACAGGAATGGACTAGATCCAATGCTATCCCCTCCTCATCCTTTTACTGGGTGGAAGTTGGTCTCTCTATGTCTGCCTTTCATTTTAACTGTTTCATCCCTATTTATCTTGATAAAATAATTAATTTCACCAGAAGTACCAACACACTGCCCACCGTATGGTGTGAAAGAGGACCATTTCCACTCAAATGCCAAGCCCATCTGCTCTCTGCATCCATATTCAGAATAAATTTGGAACACCTCAAATGACATTAACAGAATTCAGCTACTGTAAAATACTGGGGATGACCCCCTTTGAGAGGAAGAAGGATGAAAGCACATTTGTCTTCAGCACTACCTCTGAAGCAGCAGAACTTCATATCTGTGCCAATGGAAAGGGTGTAGAGGAGTGGAGGGAACATCCAACTGGGTTAGGAGACTATTAGAAAGGGCTCGGGAGCAGTTGGGAAAATTGCTCAGGGGCCAAATATGTCAAGAAAACATTGGAATGGGCTGGGGGAATGCTGGAGAGTTCACCACAGTCCAAAGCCAAACCAGGAGGTTTCCAATCTGTGAGAACTCAGTTTTCAACAGCTTTTTGTATTTCCTCCCCTAGCTCTGCCCTGGGTGTTCATTACTTTAAGAGCCATGGGGCCATCAAAGCTAAGTGGAATTATACAGCATTATCTGTGAAAAGAAACAGCTATTTCACCAGGCAATGCCACATAATTTTGGATCCCTAGCTAATGCTGTCCTGTCACATAGACACTATGCTTTAGTTTAACCAGTATGAAGAATATTAACACAATCAGTCATCTTAGAGCCAGGTTTCAAATTAGCCTCGCATTCCAATCTTAAACCTCCAATACATTTTAAATGACCTTCAGATCAAGTAGATACAAGCAGGAAAAGATTGTAGGCCCTGATAAATGAGGTCTATATTTCTTTATTTTACTCCAGCGAAGACTTAGGCATTCGACAGATTCTTTGGAGACAGTTTTTGTATGTCAGCATTTACCAGGCTGTAGCTAGCACTGCAAAGCAGTTTCAGTAACAAACTCTTAATGTGAAATTCTGACCCATAGAGACTGATGTTTTTCATGCTTGGTCTCTTCCCTGTGATCCTAGATTGTTTTAGAAATATTATAAGACCTTCTTTCTTCATGTTATAAGAATTACTCTTTTCTGTCTTCATAGATATAAAGATAGGTGCAACAGCTAAGCAGCACAAGACTTGGAAGGAAAATATTTTTAATCCATGCCTAGAACATTTCTGAACAGTTATCATTAACACTTACACCTTCTCATGGCTCTTTTCTGTAGAAATGCAGTAATTTCAGGCTTCTCGCATCCCCTTAACATCAGGCAGTAGTACTGTCTGTTTTACAGTTGGGAAATGGAGGCAGAGATGTATCACTGATTTACCCCACATAACTTTAGTTTATACCAGAGCCAAAGGACAGAAACAGATACTTTTGGAGATCAGCTTTGCCTACTTAGATCTGAATAGTCTTTTGGAAAGACTTTTTTTTCCTACTTATTTATCATGCTGAGGACCTATACTTCCAGTCTGACCATCTCAGAAAGACTGGAAGAACTCATGCTCAAATGAACTGCAGAAGTAGTCCAAGCAGAACAGAAAACATACAAAAAAGCAGACAAACTGAGAAGCAGGATAAACAAACATGACATAAATTCTGTGTGTCACTAACATTAAGGCTCTTCTTTTCCAATATGTGATGCTCCCAGACCCAAGTCTTGCATGCATTCAAGACCACTTACAGTAACACCGGTACCCATGACTTACAGCAATGCACCAGCACTCTGCAGAGATAGGTGGTCTGAAGTACAGTTCTGTGCTTCTATATCACAGATCTCCTATCTGATGCATAATATAAACTGTGCCAAAAATTCAACATTTTCAATATGGGAAAAAATCATTTTTCCCCTTACCTGCCTTTCTGCCAAGGCAGAAGGTGCAGCAGACTACTTTTTCAACTACTAAAAACCCCACATTTCCTTTCTTCACAATGGTACGTATGACTAGGTTATGTTTCATACTAAGGTACTTTAATACATAACTTAATACTGTTCAACAGTTAAAACTTCCCTACAGTGTACCTAACATCTATTGTTGTCCTTCATTATATTAAGGGTATCTCTGGAACGGCTATTTATTTTCCAATTTTTTTTTTTCTAATAAGTTTGTTCTACATTTGTATTGTAAATGCCTATCTCCATTTATATTCTATTTCTGAAACTTACAGCATAGTTTTCTTTGTTTACAAGTCAATAGTCTTTTTCTTATGGGAATTATTTTATCCCAAAACAAAGGAAAAAACCTGAACTTTTTAATTCTTGCAAGTTGCTTTTCTTGAGTTTGCAATTTAGGGTTTAACTGATGCCATGACAGAAAGGCACTAACAAGCAGAGTGCAGAGGATACAGCCCAAACCCAATGGCAAATTTTCAGGTCGACATTGCTAGCAAACAGATGTTTTTCTTGCTCCCTCCCTATCCTTCCATACCCATGCATTTACTTTGAGTCTGATCCAAAGTCTGTTTAAACCAATGGGAATCTGGATAAAGCCCATTCTAAACATATTAAAAGTAAATCAGATCTTGACATTTCTTTCATGAAGGGAAGGGACCAATTTTGATAAAACCAGTATTTGCAAAAGTCTCATCTACTCCATCACAGGAGAAACCACCATGCTGTATGTTCCACAAAATGCCTGTAGCTGTACAAATTTATTACTTTAAAAGTCAAGTTATAAGGGACATTAAACTACTTACAGAAAATGGTTAGGGTCATACTTAATGATGCAAGGCTTCTAATGCTATAGTGGGAATTTGCACATCTGAAGATGTCTCTAAATAGACATTTCTTAAAATAAGAGTTCACTCACAATGTAGAAGAGAAAGTGAGCAGAGGTAGACTACTGTAAGTTACCTCAGACCTATTATGTCAATCCATGATCCCCTAAGTATATTTGTTTTTTAAAAAATACTGTATTTTGCAAGAATTTTCCAAGATTAAAGGCCAAAGGAAAAATATATCATCCACACATCTAATGCAACATTTGAATCCTTTAATTTCTTTTTCATCAGCACAGGAAGAATATTCCAACCTCTCCCAATCCCACTGACTTCTTAGGGCAGCAGAGCTGTGTTTTTCAGTAGCAAGTAGAAGCAAAAAGATGCTTTCAATCCAGCCCAAGAAATAGCTTGTAGAATTTTATTTTGTAGACACAATAACATGAATAAAACATCCATTCAAGATTACTCAGCCACCTCCCGAAGACAGAAGCATGTCAAAAGCTTAACAGTGTTTGAAGGGGGTGGGCAGGGGGGAAATCCACTTCTATTTTCCCTGCCAATTCTTCAGTGAATTCTTTTTCTCCCACTGGGAGAACTGTGACATTTCTTTAGGAAGAGTAGTGTCAAAAATAAGGAAACAAAAGTTTATTTCGGTTAAAATTTTACTTTCAACTATGAAATGAGCAGATGGTATCCCAATGAAAACTTTTGTGCATAATAAAGGAAAAATACAAATCAAACTGGCTCAAGCTTTCTTTCAGAGACTTTAAATGAGCAAACATAAGACATGACAGTATTAGTTAATTAATACAGCCTTGTTATTATTGATATATGAAGAAAGAAATTATCATAGAATCATAGAACAGTTTGGGTTGGAAGGGACCATTAAGGGTCATCTAATCCAACCCCCCTGCAATGAGCAGAGATATCAACTACATCAGGTTGCTCAGAGCCTTATACAGCCTGACCTTGAATGTTTCCAGGGATGGGATTTCTGCTACCTCCCTGGGCAACCTGTGCCAGTGTTTCAGCACTATAATTGGTGAAATGCTATGTATTTTTATATAATTATAAAAGTTAAAGTTCAGTGCTGGGAGACATTAACTCAGTCCAGAGATTTCTTACCTGTATTCAAAAACCACCCAGTTCAGAGACCAACCCACAGAAACCTATGCAATTTCAAGGACATTGATTCCCTATCAGCAGGGAAAGAAATCAAGTCCCCTCCATATTCTCTAGTCCAGGGAAGGTAAAAACCTCCTTTAATCACTGTGACAACAAATAGACAGCAATTTACCTGAAGTGATATTTTCTGTGGCTTCCCTATCCCTTCCCCAGATCATGAAACAAGCTGCCTGAAGTGCATTGCTAAGGGAAGAGACATAACACATACCACTCTTAATCAGTTGCACTAATTAACTAAGTCACAACAGGACAATGATAAAAAAAAATTTGAACAAAAGAAAGAAGAGGTCCAGATTATGGATTTAAAGGACATCAAGGACTACAGTTTAAAAACAGAAATCAACAGGTACCTGGAAATACCATAAATTCCCCATGAATAAAATAAAGAGGCTGTTAACGTGCTACCAGAGAAATGCAACAACCAGGAAGGGGAAGACAGATGCTCATACAGATCAGTTCAGTTCTTTGTTTCCTATCCAACTCGAGCAGTGTCCAATTTCTCAATGGGTTAAGCTATTTGGGGAACTGTCAGTCCCTAAGAAATATTCACTCCTCAGTGCCTTAGAAGAAATAGCTTAGGGAAATGTGCAGGGTCTCTGATCACAGATTAGACCAGTCTTTATTTTCGTTTTAGTATCCTGATACTTAGGGCTGTCCTTCCTTTTTTTTGTTTTTGTTTTTGTTTTATTTTCTCAGAGCAAAGAATACTAATGATATGTGGCTGTGTATGATGGACTAATATGAACCAGGACGGAGAGATCTGCAAACTGACTACCTAACTCACTGTGCCCAGGAGGTGTTATGACTAATAAGAAGCTTAGACTGAAGTTCGTAAAATGCATTTGTGTCTAGAATCAAGACTAGCTGCTGAGTCTTTCTTTTATTTAAGAAAAAAAACAAACAAAAAAACCCCAAATAAACAATCAAAAGCAACTTACATACTCCCCCCACAAATCAAGGCATTATAAATACATTCCTCTGGACCTGTCTTTAATTATTAATTACCATTCAGCGTGGCAGTGACTCTCAGTTTTCACACTGATAGACTAGAGAAAATGGTCCCTCCTACTTCAGCTAGAAGAGTAGTAGGGAGATGGGCAAAAGTAAAAAGGGAGGGAAAAAAAAAAAATCAGTAGGTGTCCAGGAACTTCTGTTTATTTTATAGTTTCAGAAGATGATGCTGCTTAAAATTTTATTTTCAACACTAAAGGAAAAGGATATAAATAAAAAATTAAATAACTGCCTATAGCTAAATGCTTCTTATTCAGAACACTTGAGCTGCAAATCCATGGATCTAGGTATTTCTGGAAGAAATTGCAACTACAACCTCAATTTCAGTAATATTCAATACAGTAAAATATAACAGTACTCATAGCTGGTAATGGCAGATAATGATCAAAAGAGCTAAATGTTTTCTGCTTAAATTCATAATGAACCCAAGTGGATAAAGGCTACGATGTAAATACTTCCTACAGTAGTAGACAAGCTAATTCTTTTCTGAACTAAAAAGAAACTGAAAAATACTTTTTTTTTTTAATGAAAGTAAGAATACTTGTTTTTACATAAACAAAACACTTTGCTTCCCAGTAGTGGTTCCTTTTTATTGTAAAGTGAATTATTTCTATATGTAAGCATCTCAGACAGCTTGTAGGGCATTTTGTAGTCTAGCTTTTAGATTAACTAAAGTGTAGGTGGGTTCTTGCTCCTAAAACCTACCTGCAGCCTAACTTACTTCAACAATCATTTGTATTTTGTGCAAGATCCTTGATTGTTCCTGAAGGTTTATGCATCAAAAACAGGCATGAAATTCTGATTTATTCCAAATTATTAATTTGATATTTTACTCTTTTATCAGGAAAGGGAGATGGGGATGAAATTCCTACAGTCACAATGTTTGCCTGTGACACAGTGGTAAGGAGAAGATGGAGCTCAATGGAGCAATGAGGCAGCAACAATTCTGGGCAGTGGAAATGACCTTTGTAAAGCAAAAAACACAATCATATTTCCTAAAAAGGCTCTCTTTATAAAGAGGTGCTAAGTCAAAGATCTAGCTTCTTTGCATCCATTATCTCAGGCACTACCTCATCCACTGTGGCTCTTCTCAACTTCCTGAAGGAACATATGCTTGTTGGGAAGATGGGACTGCAGCTACAGCCTAGCACGTGTCCAGGAGGAAAAGGGATCTCTCCTGACCTCCTGCATACGGATCCTCTAAGGTGTCGGATAATTATAATCGCACTTGAGATTTGCAGCCATCATGAACATTCAAACAACACTCAAATGGTCTTCGAATGGAAGGAATAAACTAAAGGCATTTCAGATGCAAAGTCCAAAACTAGAATGGATTACCTGGTCCTTCCTGTCCAGCTTCCCCTCTTCCTTCCCTTCCACACCCAAATACAGGTAACTTAGAAACATGTTTAAGCACATTGTTCAAAATACAGCAACCTACATTAAAAAAAACAAACCCAAAACATACAGCTACTACATCTTCCTCTAGGAAAGAGTTCCACTAGTTATTTATGCAGATAGTCAGGTAATGGTGACTTATTTCTGGATTAAATTTGTCTACCTTCGATCTTTAACTATGGGATCTTGTCATGTCCTTGTATAAGAGATTAAAAGGCCCCTGCTGACAAATACATTCTCCATATATAAGCACTTACACACAGCATCACATTACCTCTAAACCTTTTCTCTTTGATAAGATTAATGACTGGCCTCCCTACAACTCATCTCATAAAGCTTATTTTCCAGCATCTGAATCATTTTTTGTGGGTGCTCTCTCCACCCCTCACTCCTTATCTTCAGAGTATGTCCTCTAGAAGTGAAGACACTCCTGAGGTGAGGGCACCAGATATGAACAACAGCAGCTACCAGAGGCAAAGGCAAGTTAATTCCCTGACTTGTATTTGATACACCCTTTATGGATAGCCTGCAAACAGCTTACAGGAGCCTCATCACAATTTTCTATGAGCAGTTATTCTGGGATAGCCAGCATAGTGCTGCCATTGGAGAACTATGTTAAACATTTTGTTCTTCTTTCCCTAAACTGGAAAGATCACTTGGCAAACACACCTTGGCAAAAACACTTGGCATGCAGAGGGGGGATTAAATGAATGCAGTTACATACAAAAATAATCAGCATTTATTCATCCACACCACCAGGTTCTCCCCAAGAATCCATGAACTTTGCAAGCCCAGACATTATTAATCTCTCAGATTCCAAAGAGCTGTTTCTAATTTGTCTCCTCTTGTTTAGCCTTAGGCTTTGTAGGCCTCCACCCACACCTCCAGCAATAATTATTCTAACTAGTCTCCTCTTCCCTGGGCTAATTGCCAGTAGAATCCAACTGATCTTCTGCAGAAGTAAGAGCAAGTTTGTAAAGAAAAAGTCTGCAGCCAGAGATGAGGAGCTAAAAAAAACCCAACAAAAACAAAATCTTCCAAGTTTCACAAATACAGATAGAAATTTCAACATCAGGAACAAATCTCATGAGCCCTCTTTGCCATATCAGTTCTATTTAAGTACATGTTGAAGAAGCTACCCCTAATAATTTTACATTGACTTCTTAGGGTTGCTACTTCCCAAAGCAGCCTTCTGCCCTGAGAGGCTTACAGACTTCTTTTTATTTCCTGATGCACTGCTCTTCATTTGACTGTATTAAAAGGAATTTTGTTCAACTTCATCATCTAATCAGCCATTTCAGATTATCCTTGCAACAACCTTCATTATTTTAGCAGTTTTTGTGCTATCTACAAATTTCACATCAGTGTCCATATCAGTAATAGAAAACACAGAAATACTGACTAGTATTGGATTCAGAACTAAAGCCTATAAATTAAGGTAATGAGTTTTCATAAAATTGTGAATTAAGTCCCAACTGCTTCCCTGAGGTAGATTTCCCCCTGGCCTGGCATTCACCCCTGATGGACTATTCTAGCTGGTGGAAAACACACTCTGACTTCTGTAATTGACAGACCTGCCTTGGATTATAAACACTCAAGATCCTTTTTACAACACTAAGCCATAATTTGAATTCACAGCTTTTAAGAAAACGCCATGTGTTCTGTCATATTTACCCAACACTAAAAATCCTACCAGGAAAAATAAATTTTATTCTCATGCAATGGGTTACATTTCTAATTGCAGAACTGGAAACAGTTAAAAAAAGAAAACTGTTCACTGCATTACATCATGCTTAGCACTTAAGTGGCCCCAGTGTTTCAGTTAGCTTGAGGGCTTGAGATGTGCTTGCTGCAATCAAAAGACATACTCTTGTTCATCGCTCCACAACTCATTTCTTCACCTCTCCAAGAAAATGAAGCTTTAGAGTTTGTACTTAATATCATCATTATAACCAAGCACTCTTTACCCTCCTCTCTTCTTTCAAACTGGGTTTCTCTCCTATCCCTTTTTTTCAGAACTAAAGTACAAGTTGCAAAGGCAAAGATTTATGTAACTCATCCTTCCAGGTTGCATTAATCTTCTCATGGCAGGTTTGTCACATAAACTAAGTTCCATCACACCCAGGTAGTTGTGGGGATCCTACCATTGATATTTGTCATTCAGCAACTCCCTATCGACAACTACATACAATATCTAGAATACTGTGTCCATTTTTGGGATCCTGCTGCAACAAAGACTGATGAACTGGAGTGAGTCCAGTAGAGGATCATGGTTACAAGAGTGGAAACACATGACAGGGACCCTCATTTGTCCAGTGGAAAAGAGAAGACTAAGGCAGCATCTTCTACTACCTAAAGAGAAGAAAGAGACAGACTCTTCTCAGAGTCTGAGAACAAGAGAAGAAAAACCACAAGCTGAAGGGTAAATTCCAGTGGGATATAAAAGGAAAAATATCTTTACCATGACAGTAGTTAAGTATTAGGACAGGTCACGCAGCGAGGCTGACAGATTTCTATCCTTGGAGATCTCAAAACGTGCCTGGACCAGGCCCTTAACAACTTCATCTCACTTTTGATATAAGCCTTACTTAGAGCAGGAAGCTGGACCAGATGACCTCCAGATGTCCCTTCCAACCTCAATTATTTTCCAATTCTATGTCACATGAACTGCTTTTAAATTAATCTCATGTGCCTTAATATCTCCTGTGAATATAATATTTTAAGATAAAAGATTTCTTAATCAAATTTCTAAGTCAAAAATTTTAGAGGAAACCAAGTATATTTTATTAGCACAACCACACTTTCACCACTTTGTAAAGAAAACAAAGTTTTTTATTCTCGTTTTAATAACTGCTTCATAAAAACATATTTGAATAATTTATAACCTATCAACTCTACTACAGCTATTGCGGTTAGCTCTTCTCACTATGATAAGCAGACAGTAAAAAGTCTTGGTTTTCCTGATATAAAGCAAGATCAGAGATAGCATTTCTATTCAGAATTTTCCATCTCTAACTCAGTTTCATGGCGTAATTTTTGGGCAGCATACAGAGTATATTGCTAGGTTTCAGCTCTTTTTTTTTTTTTTTTACCTCTGCTGTTTTCATATCCTTTCTCATTATCACAGTATGGCAACAGAAACAATAACTATAGCTTAACCCAGATCCCTTGAAAAACATTTAGAATCACAGAATCATTTAGGTTTGAGAAGACCTTTAAGATTGTCTAGTCCAACTGTAAACCTAACACTGCCAAATCCACCAGTAAACCATGTCCCTAAGCACCACATCCACATGTCTTTTAAATACCTCCAGGGATGGTGATTCAACTATTTCCCTGGGCAGCCTGTTCCAGTGCTTGACAACCCTTTCAGTGAACAAATACGGATTTTAGTATGAATTATTCATTTGCTAATGAGTATGACTAATAATAGTCTCTTCCTCCCCAAAAATTACTTTCTTCAGTAGAACAATAGTTGTACCCTGTGATTTGGCCCTAGCCATTTAGCAGGTTAGCAGCAGAGCTGGAACCAGAGCCAAGGCCTCGTAAGTACATCACCTTTACCACTAGACCATCCTGCCACACACATCTCAGCCACCTTTTCCAGTGAGATGCTATAATTCATTTGTATATATGGTTAAATGAATCAACAAATATCAACAACAGGCTTTAATAATTTATGATATAAAACCTTATGAGTTTAGAGGTATTTGTTATAGACTAGTAAGTATATTTTTAATAGTGATGCTCAGAGATGAGCCAATAATTTTCCACAGACAAGGAGCAAGAAATATTCTCACTTCTTTTCCTAAGCACTATTATATACACTCTTTGCAAAGGAGGGGCACTATATACCAGCGATAAACAAATGATCTTGCAATACACAATCTATAAAATTTTTGAAAATATTCTGGATGAAACGTTGCATTGAAATATAACGTCACATCATATGCTGTCATTTTAGAGGTAAAACTATATGCTGTTGTAGTGTGTCTTTCACTGAAACTCGTATCACTGAAAAGCAAGGGGAGGAAGGTGGTGGCAGGATGACTCATTTTGACAAAGTACCCTGTAGCAACCATATCAATTAGGTTTGCATAGATCTCCATGCACGAGGCAGTTAATGAAACACTGATCATTTTCCCCAACTCTAAGTTTCGACATGTTAATTAAAAATTAGAGGAAATCATCATCATATAAAATGAGTTCACTGAGAGAGAGTATAAAAATACCTACCAGGCAGTGCTGTGTACACGAGACTTCTTTTCAACACTAATTAAAATTGATATTTCTGCACATGGAAGTCTACCCAATGAAACACAAATAATAGTGTGAGTTTAACATTTAATGATTTCTCTGTTAAAGAAAAGACTTTCATTCAGGAATGCTATAATTTACTCTGAGTAAGATTCACTTAATCATCATGTTTACTGCCTCCTATTTCTTCCTACATTTCCTTTTTCTAGCTAGCCATGCAATTGGCAATTTAAGATTTAAATTCTGACCACTTAAGCCTTTATCTATTGCATTTCCCAACTCCCTTCTTTATTTTTCTCCTCGTACCACAGTTGATCTAGCTGAAAATCTTCCACAGCTGACAAAATGAGCTGGTTCCACCAGTGAATAAAACACTGACAAGTACAGCTTCACCCTACAGCAAAGGAATTCTGCCTGCCATCAGGATAAGTCCAGTTCAGCTGCACAAGTGAGAAGAAATGGGGTTACAGAAAGCTTTGCAAAGAGAGGAAGAAGCCAGGTCAAAGGGAATAAGAAGAGGGGAACTGGTCTGGAGGCTCACATCCTGAACAAAAAAAATTCAGATCAAGTTCCTCTGATGGTAAATTTTCAGCCTATTAAGGAAGTCTCCTTCACCTTAGCTCCCCATGAGCAGAGTAATGATACAATAATTCTTTGTTTTCCTCACATAGTCTTTGGCTTGCTAAAACTTTACAGTCTTTCAGATGAATGCTTTCTCACATACAAGTGTAAAGCATTTAGTGGGATGAAATTCTGACCTTGACTTAGACTTTATGGAAATACACAGCAGTTAGCAAAATTAAAGGATGCCAAATCAAGTACACCACAGACTGGCAATGCTAGAATTAAAAACCACTGTGTCTTTGTCATCTCTGTCTTTCTCCCAGATAGCCCTGGTTCCCAGTCTACCATGGGAATCTCTTAATACCCAAATCGGCTTCTCATGCCTGTGTATTCACAAGCAAAGCTGCTAACTTAGAGGAGACTATTTTTAGCTAGGGTGCCTGGTTTCCCAGAGCGACCAGGGCTATAGCTGCAAAGCATGTCTTTCACATCTCCTACCGCAATGAGGTGGAGCAGCCAGACCAGGCAGCAGGGCTGCTATAGCAGGATGAGAGAGCAGGAACTGCCCTGAGCACTCACTTGGCTCTAAGATAACGTTAACTCTTTTAAACACATTTCCTTAAATTAAAAATTTAACAGACTGCAAAGACAAGACTGAGTCTATACCCTACATTCATAACAAAAAGATTAAACAAACTTATTGTTATTAAGATGTACAGGAGTGGATGAGCAAGGGGAGATGAGTCACTTTTCTTTTTGAGCCCAGACAGATTTCTGTTAAATCCATCCTGCTCCTGCAGCAGAAGTGGAAGGAGTCTGGCCTAGTAGCCTGCTATGAAAAAGAAAGAAAATAATGGTGTATTGTGAAAACCACAATGGAGGCTAATGGCCAAAAATGTCATGAATTGCTGTCTTAATCAATGCTGTTAATTAAAAAAAAAAACAACAACAAAATCCACTGACAAAGTATTTTTATTGTTAAACTGCACACAAACACACAGAGAAGACCTCAGAACCTTCCTGAGCAAAAGGACCCATAGCCTAAGAAATAAAAAAAAACCTAAGGAAAATCAATGCAGCTGCAGCAAGTGGCCACAGCTCACTGCAACAAGCATGGACTTGTTCAGCTGCATGAGCAACATTTTCCAAGCCTGAATGGTGACTTTCTCAAATACTCATCATAAACTTAAAATGACCCTTCCCTACCACCCTACCACCCTGTGCAGGGTGCTCAAAGGGGACATAAATCATGACCTTAAGAAGCACAGAAAACAGGCTTCTATTTAAGAAAAGGAGTTTAATGTGTTAGTTGTGCCACAGGAGGGACAGGCAAGTTCACACAGTTCCCTACTGCAAAAGATGTTCCCTCAACAAAAAAGCTCAGTCTAAGTGTGCAGGATTCCCAGCATCAGAATCCCATCCAGCCAACACTCCATGACAGCCCGAAGGGGACTCAGTTAGGAGAAGCCAACCCTTTACTTCCAGCACAGAAACCATGATTCAGCAAAGCACCCAGGCACATATCAAGTGTTAATCGAATTAAGTCTCAAGTCCTAGAGCTCATTTTCTAAAGGACAATTGTGTTGCTGACCTAGACAGCAGCAATTCGTTCCAAACCAACTTTTATTCCACTCACACTGTGGGCTAGTGAACGTCATTGATCAGCTGCACTTCAGAATTAAAGAAAAAAATGTATTGCAACAATGTTTTTTTTAATTAGTCTGGTTTTTAATTCTGATATTCCTACTGCAGGATTCAGTTCTTCAAACATGACTGAATGTTAATGCAATAAAGAAGAGTGGCATTTAATTGATGCTTAACTAAGGTTTCTTTTATAACACACACAAGAATGTTGTAAATTATCTCCTATGACATGCCTGTAGCACCTTGGAAACACCCAATATTTCAAATATATTTATAGTTCTAAAGTGTAATTGGATAAGCTGTGAGGTTTCTGTCATGCTTCTGTAAATATCAGAGGGAGTCATTGTGGGGTTTTAAAACAAAACAAAACAAAAAAAAACACCAACAACAAAAAAACCACAAAAAACTGCCAGAATATCAGACAACTTTATTTCAGCATCTAATTCTTGCCTCTACAAGCATGACTGTATGTTCATTACACCAATTAATTTCTGCTTTTAAGAATGTCTCAGTGTGAAAGAATAAGACTGGCAGTTACAGTTAGGATAAGTTTCTTCCCACAACTGGGGAAACCAAAATTGGCTGGTCTGATTTTTTTTTCTTTCCTTGTCTACAGACTCAGTCAGTGTTACATGAACATCTCCTGTTACAAGAATGTGATCACATACACTCCACTGTGATGCATCAGAATAAGTCCTATTAGATTCTACATGAATACATCAAAAACCTTGTATCTTGTTAGAGCTGAATCTCCTTTTCTGAACCAGATCGTTTCATTTTAAACAGAAAGCACTGGTGACTTGGAAGAGAAAAAAAAAAAAAAAACAACCAGAAAAAAAAAACAACTCTAAGAAGTCATCTGTCCATCCACAAGCCATTCAGAATATGACATATTCTACTGCTGTAACACCTGGGAACTGAAAAGTACTGTAAAGTCTTACTAGGAAAAAAAGCTAACAATAGCCTGTCTCCAAGAGGATAATGCCAGATATATTAAAGCAAGAAGTCTCCCCTTAATGGTTATAACTTTGCAATAGTCCACTGCACCATGAAAAGGATTCCTTTCTCAACTCATCCTTTAAGACCAGTTTATACCCTTAATACAATGTTCTGACAGTTGCTGTAGTTTCAGCCTAGAAAATGAACTAATTTTGTAAAGAATAAGCCTCAAAATTTACAAAAATTATCTGCACCAGGGAGATCCTGCTACGGACATCCATCTCACAGAGATGACTTCCTAGCAACTTCTTCTGCAGACTGTAAAATTATCATCTGTTGAAAGGATTCTTCATCACAGCTGATCAGGATTTGGAAGTGACAGTATTAACTATCTGAAAACTATTAAACAGCTCTTAAAGTTGTGCATAACATTTGCACCAATTTACAATCAGATTTTCTTCACAAAATCAGTATAATAAGCACTTCTGCTTTTTTTCTTTTGGTAGAAAGTCATATTTCCAAGCATTCCTTTCTTTTATGAACACATCTAACACATTGCTAGACTATAATCATGGCCCTTAAAAATGGCAAATCGTGTTGCTGATACTGTGAAGGAAAAACTCATTTTACTGTGATTCCCCTCTCCTACTGTGGAAAAGAAAAAACAAAGAAATAGGAACAAGTTGAAAATAACAGTACAATTTCATAAAAAAATTAAAGCTAAGAAAGAAAACTATTGAGCCATGTGCCTAGTTGTGCTTCATCTGCAGTTAGTTTTATTTAATGGCACTGCATATAGGTGGCACATGGGTACCTGGGCTCAGACTCCTTGCTTTAAATCTAGTATTTAGTCTGACTGCTGCTTTGAAGAGCTACAGCATTCACTGCTTGCAAACCTCTCACAGTAAGGTTTCAAAAGCATCTGAGGACATTTATCCACTCATTTTCTTTCAAAGTTTCACCACCCACTTTACATAAACAGCTGCTGAATCAGAGTTAGGCTGTAGTTTGACACTACAGCAGAGCTACCCCTCAGGCTCCTAAAAAACCCACTAAAGCACTGCTTCAGTATTAACTCACCCTGACAGTTCAAATCTGATGAGCAAATGCTGAAAAGGTAATTTTCTATTGTCAGGCTGTAGGTTGGCTCAGGTATTATCTGCCTGCATCATTCCAATCACCCCTATGGATCAGGTAACATCTGTCTTCCAGCATCAGGCACGGAGCCAGCACAGATTTCACGCTGCTCTGCCTGGCTAATTTGACAGCACTGCTCCAGATCACACGCAGGCTGCTGGATGATGAAGGAGCACCTGGTCTGGGATTAACGATCACAGAGCCAGACTTTTATTTCTGATTCACACTGACCTGGGAGAAGCAACAGGCTCCTGGAGAGGACAGAGCAATAGCGTGCTGGCCAACACGCTCCCGTCCTGCAGGATGGCAGAGCCCAGGGACTAAGGGGAGGAGAGCACGCAGGGCTGTGCCAGAGCCTGCAGGAAAACCTCCTCCCAGGGCTGTACGCCGAGGTGACCCCGGTCACAGGCACGTGAAGGTGGTCAGAGCCCGTTCACTGCTATGCAGCTCCAGCAGTCAATTTTCTCTTACCTAAGGCAGGCACGGGGACATAGCAACAGCCTCACAGCAATACACTTGTGCTGTGGAGCCAGAAACACGGCTGAACTTGCTCCTCGGCCATCCTTGATCGAGCAGGGTTGTACTGGTGTAATTCTGACCAGACCACAGTCTGGACCATGCGGTGTTACAAATCCAGCCAGGTATTTCAGCTGCCATCCAGGTTCAGTGGAAAACATCAAAGCACACTGTCAGTCTGGAACCCCATTAATGGATCCAATTTAACAGTGTTATAAGCTGGTAACAAAGATCTCTGGTATTTAAATTTATTTTTCCTTAAAACCTCCAAAGACAGAAGTGGCAACACTGAGTCAGTAACAAAATTTGGTGAACCACGAGTGCGTGTAAGGAGAGAGAGCACATCCTCCATAGGGGGTACAGAAAGCAATGGTTTGGTGTAATGATGTTTGTTATCACTCTTGTTTTCCCTCAAGGACCACTTCCATGGCAAAATTTATTTTAGGTTACAAATAAGCAGAAAGTCTGTAAAACTGAAATGTAAATTATTCCTTTTTACAGAATATATCGAGTAAAATCAATGCCACAACAATTTCCCAACACTCACTGCTAAGGTGACTGACCACAACTTGATCTCCAAAAGTTTCTGAATCCAGCTGGTTTCCATGGTACAGCAAGAATGAAGGTGACTGAGTCATATCACTTAATCCAGTGATGAGCTAAGTGGCTTGTTAATATAAAGACAGTCTGACTCCTGCTATGGAGTTTTTCATGCTAGGATCACATAGGCTTTTGCTAATAAGCTTCAACAGAACTTTCCCTAGTTACTTTAAATGAAATATATGCATCATCATTAGGAAAAAAATCCTACAGTTCTTCCTTAAACAGTGACTGCCAGACTTAAATCCCCTCAGTTTCAGAGACATACACAGATTAAAGGAGCACCTCCATTCTCAATACAATACCAAAAAGTGCCTCAGGCTACACACTATCACGGAGTCCTGCAATATACACACACAGACTGATGCTTATGTATTTTTTTAACTCTTGCTAACATAGGGGAGAAAATGTTTTTACTAGGGTTGGTTTGTTTTTTTTCAGTGACCCACACATTTCTTTTTCTGACAAACCTAAACATGAAGCATAAGTCTAAGTGCTGTTAAGTTAATAAGATGAGGTGATTAAGTAGATGAGATACTAACATAAAGAAGTAATAAACTGTAAATATCAAGAGATCCAAAAAGATGTACAAAACATATAAAATACAAATAAAAACTGTAAGATAGGCTCTAGAATCATTTAAACACAACCCAGAAAATAACAAACTATTAAGAAATTTTGAAAACTTTTCTTACTATTTACTAAGAAAGATGCATGTATCAGAAATCTTTATACTGCTGTTGGATAAAAAGAGATGTTAGTGTGTCCACTGTCAGAACACCACTCAACTGGCTGCAAAACAAGCAAATTTAGATACTACTAGTGGTACTTTTCTTCATGTACCACTAAGGAATCATGGTGCTTTTAAAACAACATAAGATTAGGAACAGATGCATTAAGTGTCCAGGGATGTTAACACCAGGTAGTGTAGGCAACTTGACATTTACACATTTGTGACAGCACCATAACTGAGCCTACATCTCAGCAGTGCTCTCTCTAAACACAGCCTGCCATAATATCACTGCCCCTCTGTTTTAAAAACCAAGGGAGGCAGGAAAGGACTCCCCCGCAAAGTACATTGGTTCCCTAAAGAGATACCACCATAGAACCACACAGTCAGGTTTTCATTTAGTGTGGTACTTGAGAAATATAACTGTCTCCACTCTGCACCCAGCTGAGCAGCCTTTGACAGACACCAGGACCTACACTCTGCGGCAAGAAATAACCATACATCCCAGAGTCACTGCAGTGGGGTCAGAACAATTCACAGACACAGTGACAACCCACTAACGGCTACCAAAAGGCTGGGACAACGTGACAAAGGTGCAAAACACTGGCAAGTCTGTTGATTATACCCAGACATGCTCAAATTATTCAAGCTGCCAATTAACTGTACGGGGTTATGGATGTAGCTCTCTGCAGAGTATGCTAGGGTTTGTTTGCTGAGGTGCAGCAACAACTAATTTTTGCTGCTTCTCACCCAGGTTTCATCTAGAAGCAGAAAAGAGGTATTTTATGTTCACAACCTGAGCTAATTAGCCTTTCCAGCAACCTAGGTAGCTCAGTACAGTGATTCAGAGGCCGTTAAATTGCACTCCAGTCATATGCTGGATGAGGTACATTATCCAAAGCCTACACCAACCTCCCAATACCCTGGATAATGGAGAAATAACTACACTGTGATCTCTCAACGTACAATGCAAGGATCTAATCACTATACCAAGTGATGAGAAAGGCTACCTAAGGCCTTTATACTGCTACCGATCCTCAGAAGAGTAAGTTAAACACAGGCATAAGTACAACATACACAGCAATCCTGAGCTTTGCATGAAGAATTCATTTGCACAATCCATTTAAATGTCAGTGAGAATACTGATCAGAAGAGAGAAACAACTCTGCAGACACCAAGGTCAGTGAAGAAGGAGGGGGAGGACTCCAGGCACCGGAGCAGAGATTCCCCTGCAGATCATGGTGAAGACCATGGTGAGGCAGGCTGTCCCCCTGCAGCCCCTGGAGGTTCATAGTGGAGCAGATGACCACCTGTAGCCCGTGGAAGACCCCACAGCAGAGCAGGTGGGTGCCCAAAGGAGGCTGTGACCCCATGAGAAGCCTGCCTTGGAGCAGGCTCCTGGCAGGATCTGTGGCCCCATGAGGGACCTGCGCTGGAGCAGTCTGTCCCTGAAGGACTGTGCCCCATGAAGGGACCCATGCTGGAGCAGCTCATGAAGAACTACAGGCTGTAGGAAGGAATCACATTGGAGAAGTTTGTGGAGGAGTGTCTCCTGTGGGAGGGACCCTACATTGGAGCAGAAGAACATGAAGAGGAAGAAGCAGTACAGGCAACATGATGAACTGACCATAGCCCCTATTCCTCATCCCCCTACAGCACCAAGGGGGAAGGAGGTAGAGAAAAAAAAATAATCTAATGAAGTTAAGCATGGGAAAAAGGGGAGCTAGGGGAAGAAGTTTTAAGATTTGGTTTTATTTCTCAATACCCTACTCTGTCTTGATTAGCAATAAATGAAATTTATTTCTCCAAGTCAAGTCTGTTTTGACCATGATGGTAATCGGTGAGTGATATCCCCCTGTCCTTATTGCAGCCTTTCATTCTATTTTCTCTCCCCTGTCCAGCTCAGGGGGAGTGATAGAGCAGCTTGATGGACACCTGACATCCAGCCAGGGTCAACCCATCACAACAGGAAAAAGACGTTGATGAGCATTGCAGCGGTCCAGTGTTACATAGAAAGATAGACATTTCCACAGCCTACCATGTGTTGCCCCTTACTAGTTGTCCTGGTTTTTCCTAGGATAGAGTTAATTTTCTTCTTAGTAGTTAGAATAGCTGTGTTTTAGTTTCAGTGTAAGTCTTGTTATGAGAAGAATGTTGATAAAAGTACAAATGTCATTAGTTGCTGCTGTGTTTGGCTGTTTCACAGCTGCATTAGGACTGGGAGGGAGAAGCGCAGTGAATAGCAAAACCCAAACCTGGCATCTGGATGTGCCAATGAGATATTCCATATCATATCACGTCATGTTTAGTATATTATCCAAGGCTCACTGGAAAGGGGGACATTTGCGCCGGTTTTCCCTCGGCCTCTCGCTCTTCTGGGATTGCGGTTTCAGTTCGGGATTGTCGCTCCTCCAGGATCATTCTCTGGGAATGGGCTTGGTCAGTGGGTGGTGAGCAGTTGCACTGGGTTATCACTCATTTGTATATTTTATTACTGTCATCATTATCACTACTATTTTAATATGGGGGGGGGGGGGGAGGGGTAAGTTTTATTTTATTTCTATTATTATACCGTTCTTATCTCAACCTACAAGCCTGCTTATCCTGTCCCAAATCCTCTACCCTATCCCCTGAGGGTGGGAGAGAAGTGGGTGAATGGCTGTGTTGGCTGCTAGCCAAGGGCTGGGCCAGTGAAACTATCACACTAGTCAATAGGAGCAGCTATCCCATTCTGCACAAGTCCAACTAACTCCTTTAGCCAAAGGAGTTGAGGATTTCCCTCAATATTATGATGGGGGATGCTTCTGCGTTGACTTTCCTTGGTCAAACCCCTCTGAGATTTGCCATTATCTGAAGTCTGAGGCAACTGATGTTAACATTGCTTTGTGATAAGACCCGTGACTGCACCACATCCTCTACAGTGGATTCATTTGCCTTCTTGCACCCCAATCCAATGAACTCCACCACACACATAAAGAAAATTTACCCTGGTGATAACATTCCCCTTTATAACTATTCTGTTTTGCTTGGAAGCCTGGTAACCCTAGCAATGAAGCCATCATACCGATGAAGTAAAAGAAAAACCCTGAGTTTCTGTGCATGATTCAGCAACTGAGAATCCAATTTAAGTCATAAAAGGTTGGTTCATGGTTTTTTTCTGCTCCCATCTCAAATACAACAAATGAAGTCCCTGGCCTCAGGATTTTTTCCAGGAGGCTGTACCCTTAAAGGCATTTCAGAATACAGTAGAGTCGCAACTGGGAAACAGCATCACTCATCTATGACAACATGGCAATTCAGGACATTTCTATCAAGTTGACAAAGATGCAGAACTTAAATAAAAATTCATGTTCAAATTATCAACAAATGAAAGTTAATGATGGATCAAATTTGGCAGAACTATTCTAACATGTAACACAATTTGGTCCCCAGCTATAAGATGTGAACTTTAAGTGATAAATGGTTGCTGGAGACCTTTTCAAGATAATTGACATGCTACGGTGCGTTAATATTTCTTTCATTAGTATCAATCTGGAGAGCTCATCTGTTGGCAGAAGGCCAAGTGCATTGTATAAAAAAAATACCCCTACCACAAGTGTCTTCTACTTCAAAGACAAATGACTTGGGAAAACAAATATTTTTACTATTAGTCAGATAGTATTAAGAATCTGATATTTGACCTTGGTTCTTCACTGTCATCTCCGTTTGCATCCACATCTTTTGCAGAAATTACAATACCAGCAATTTAAAGTGTTTATTAAGTACTGGATTTCTGTCTGAAATCAGGTATTTTGATATGAGCATGACCTGAGTATCATCTGCAATTCCTTTCACAGATCAAAAGCACAAAAAGATTTTGGAAAGCCAGGCTTTTGTAGCAAGTGGGATGCAAGTCCATTGGTTATTTTCAGAGTAATTTAGTTACAATTATAGTATTTTTTAGCTGTTCCATGAAATATACTTGTTGTCTTCCCTTACCAGGCTCCTCCCGTGTGTACAAGGAGTTTTGGTAAGAGAGGGCATGAATCTGAATCATTGGTCAGCATAGGCTTCATCCAGCTCACTGTTGCAGTGATATTATCTCCTCTCCATTTTTCCTCGTAATCGCTCCATTTGAAAACCAGCACTGACTGATCACGAGCTCCTCACGCTCACTCTGAATATAGTCAGCACCATTCACCTTTCAGCTCTCCTGGGCATTTCTAACTTGTCAGAGTCCCTTCGGCCATGAGACTCTTGCAGTAAAAGCTTTAAGAAAGTTACATTTGTCAGGGTCTTGAGAATACTAATAGGCCTTATTTGCCCTGGTCAGCCTCACCTTGGACCCCAACCTATGCACACTCTTGTCCACAGTCCTGGGATCTCCATTTCAGCTCCAGCACAGGGTCCTGGCCTGCGCTATGTCATAGGTGTGCCTGTTCCCTGATGTTCCTGAATCATTGCTTGAATCTCCTGGCTTGACCTTGGACTTGACTTGTTACCTTGCCTGCAACTAGGGAAATATTCATTCTACACCATTCTTAATCTAGGTTTTCTATTCCAACATCACATTTAAAAAGCAAGACAAAATTAAAAGTTTTTAAATATTCAGACACTATTTGACCTGGTCTTTCCAGCTTGTTCTATAATGTTCTTCTGGGTTCCAAGAAGGGTTGAAGCATATACTGGGAGCTGAGGTTGAGAGATAGCACCACAATTCAATTAATGTTAAAAATCTAATAAAAATACTTTTAAACCAATCATTGGTATGAAGTCAAATAAGTACAAAAAAAAAAAAAAAAAGAGAGAGATAAATGAGAAATCCTGTGGATTCCTCTGAGCCTTGAATTCCCAGCATCAATAAAAGGAACAGAAAAAGAAGAAAAAAATGCAGTTGTCCCTTGTGTCATCATATAGAAGTTAAAAAGTACGACCTTTTTCACCCTGCACAATCACAGTTCATTTCTCTTTGTGGAGATCTAAAGATCTTTTGAGAGATGAAAATACATCTATTTTCTGCTATTACAGGCACAGTAGAGTGATCTTCACATGGGTTTTATGCCCACACACAGGCAGCTAAAAACAGATAGTGAAGCGGGCAGCTGCTACCCAAGAACACTAGTACACATTGAAAAAAAAGACAGCACCATATGGTAAGTTTCTGACTGCCAAAGCAAATAACTGCTAATGGTGTGGTGCAGGTACTGCTCTGGGGCTCACCTTGCTGACAACCAGTTCAGCCACAGAAACTTCCATTGTCTGGAAAAGGAGCATAAGCCGCCAGGTATTTCCTATCAACAATCCACAGCATCACATATGGATTTCAAGGGAATGACAGTAGAGTAAATTTGGAGTATCTTGGAGATGATTTTAGCATAGGAGACTTAATTATTTCTACCACAGAAAAAATGCTTTTCCCCACAAGAAAAATAGAACTGAACTAAGGGCCTGGGAGAAAAAGTTAAACAAGCAGGCAACAAGTGCAAACAAAGATTATGCTAAATGCATGTGGGACAGAATTCAGAAAAGCAGGAATGTTGCTGAATGAACAGCATAAATCCACCATGCTAGACAGCTACTCAAGGGACAGATATCAGAAGAGAGCCCATATTAGAAATAAAATGGGGTAGAATATCATATATAGATGAGAAATACTTTAATAAAGAAGAGCATATTGTGCATTCTTTCTCAGTTATACAGACATCATTGCCACTCTGCTTAATTCCTGTATAATTCCATGGGATATGAATTCACCCTGCGATCCACACACATCCCTGTTCTTCAGTTCCCATTTCTCCTTCAGTTTTTGCATGTACTACCTGCTAAAATACAAACATCACTTGCTTCCAGCCGCACAGATTCCTTTCTTTTCCTGACTTTCCTAAATGTTTTCTAAATGCACCATCCCCCATGCAGTTTTTGCCTATTTGGAAATCCAGTAAACCCACCTGGAATCTTTTCCTTTTTACCTTATTGAGTATTGATTTTTTCCTGCTGCTTAGAAACTTCAGAAGTCTGTCTGAATCCACGGAGTTTTCAGGATGTGATTGGTATCAGAAATGGCATCATTCATCTGTATGACTGATTCCTGAGCAGAAAGGCACTTAGCAACACAGACCTTTGAACTGAGGCTGCTTAGGGCTACACACCTCACAAAACATACCAGTGATGATCAAGGTAATGGTGGCAATGCCATTCTGCGGCAGGGAGAACAAAATGCAGAGGGAATTAGACCACGGGAATGGGTCTATTCCATCAAAAGACTAACAGGCCAAATGTACATGCATCTCTGATCAAAACAACCCTCAAAGGGATGTAGAGAAAGAACAAGAAGTAATATAGAGACACCCAACACAGTGACAACTCCACAGAAAGAGTTTGATCCTTACAGTAAATTCATGTGAACTTTGTTGTATGTAGAGAAATGAAAGGAACATTGATCAGCTAATACTGATTTATGATTTCTTTCTATTACATGTATCACAGAAAGAGCAAACTGTCTCAGTCAGGGTTCAGTCCCTGTTAAGACATATTATGGAGGCTTGGCTCAACTGGACTTCTACTGCATTTCAGTAGTATCTCATTCAACCTAACATCTAACATGGCTGACAAGGTGCTTTTCATAAGTGTGTAAATTCCACTTGGTTCCATGCAGCTGCTCTTGATTTGGTCAAGGTGAACAGCATGTGCTTCTCTAGCTTAGTGACCCATAACAAAACTAAATAGAAGTTTTGGAAGACTTTGATAAAGAGCAGTATTCAGCGTGAGTACCAATAAAGCAGCAGGAATCTTCATTAGTCCTATGAGGGAAAGGTATATGTTTATTCTGGTTTCCATCAGATAGTGGAAAAAATAGACCAAAAAAATAGACCAATCATATAGGAATTTCAGTCCTTGAGTAAGAGCATCTGTGAAATCAAAGACTGAAATGGGAAGAAAGAGGGGGAAAGAAAGAAAGAAAAAAAAATTTAAAAAGGCCTCATGTACCTCTAAAGTACAATAATCTGAGACAGGAAATTGGAGTCACTATAGCAACCAAAGCAGTGTCATGAATGACTGAAAAGAATTTTTTTTAAAACTACAGAGGTAGGAAACTATGGATGCCCAAGATATGAGAGGAACATTTTATTTACAGTTAAGCAATAAAAACAAGCAGCCATATATTACATCATATTTCTAATAATTTTTTCCTCAATCTTGGCATTATACATCTTTGTTATATCTAATTAGTAACAAGTCTAATTACAGATCACAGATGGTGAATTCTTCAACTGGAATACAAAAAGACTACTTTTAATCAGTCAGCATCTTACTTTGGTAAGTCTGCAGGCATGATATCCAGATGTAAATAAAGTTTAAGGTGCCAAAACATCTCCTGTGAAGGAATGACTTGCAGGAGCTATCAGGAAATAAAAGCTAGCAGTAATAAGACCAAATTTTTATGGAACCCCAGCATGAGGTACATACAGGTATTAGCCTTGTGCAATGGGTTGAAAGTTTGTCTTCCCAACCACTATCAAGAGAGGCAAGAAAACAATTACAATTTATCCTGTCAGTCAAATTCCTTGTCAGTGAAAGTCCAATCAAGGGTAACAAAAATTGTCCTACACCCAAGAAAACAATGATGGGCCTCTAACAATAGGTTGGGAGTTCAGAAGTGTTGTGATGAAAAAAATAACTGATTTTTAAATGGATGAGGAAGGATGAAAGCAGTTTGAAAGCATGTGAAAATAAATAGGAATGACAGGGAAGACAGTGTGGTTAGTCTGGCAAGCAGTACAGAGCCTGCTCTATAATTGTTCTGTATATTCTGCTTTTGTCTTATCTGGAGCTATTTAAATGCAAAGACTTTCTGAAAAGACAGTGAACCTAAAGATTGATATAAGACAGGTAAAGAGAAAGATCTAATTTTTTTTAGTTAGGCTATCCCCCAAACTTTAACAGGCCATTAGTTTTCATTATGAAACTGCACATTAAGTCTCTAATTAAACCCACTGTGCTAGATGCTGCACAAACACCAAGCCCAGATCCCTGCCCCAAAAAACTTACAAGCCTAGATAATCCCACATGAAGTGTATATACATCACATCTAATGATGTTGCAGGACCCTAAAGCCAGTGTGCCTAACCCATGAACTGAGGAGGCAGGAAGAGGAGGGAAGAGGAAATTCATTTTACATGTACAGAAATAACTTTGGATTGCTCAGTTTTTGACTCTCACCAACCATCCTCATGGGCCCAAACCTGTACATCCACGTAGAAGATAAGGGACATCATTCACCTTTTAGGAGAAAAACATCTGTATCAATCCAATTGGAAAAATGAGTCAGAAAATCCTAAAGACTGAGTACAGTTTTCTTTCTCATTCCATAAACAATTATTTCAGCACGCTAACAGCTTGAACAAAATACAACACCCCTCTGGGAGTGTAACCTCAAGATCAAATATTGTGCCCAGTGGTGAGATGGAAAAGCAGTGTTCACTAGGCCTTCTCGGAAGTTTGACTAGCCAAAGACAGCGCCTAATTATGGGGAGGGGAAGAAAATCCTTTAAGACTGAGCACTGTAAACACCAGAATGGGGAGCTGGAGGGGAAATCTCTCCAAGCAGTAATGGAGATTCCTGAGAGCAAAGAACCAAAGCCAACAGCTCAAAAATACCAGTTTATCTAGAATTTTGCAACTGTACTTCTCCACGCGTACCAAATGTAGGCAGTCGACAGGACCACACAACTGCAGCATTTGCTGCTACAGAAATTATGTTTTTAGTAACAGAAAAGACAGGTTTACAACTGACAGACAGAAGCTGATTAATTTCTTTGTATGCAAACCCTATGATATAAACAGAAGGGAGCCTTTAATTGCTATAGTATGGGTTTAAAATGAGAACCAAATAAAGCCAGGACAGACATTTCTGCTACAGCCAGGAAGATTCTGCATGACGCATTCAGATGAGACTTTTGTGTGCTATGTCTTGCAGCAATTAAGAAATCTGAAATGGAGAGGAAAAAAAAAAGAAGATAGAGAGACTATCTAAGATTAAAAGCTGGGAAAGAACCTGTAAGACAAACTGGTTTTGCAAATATTTCAGTCATGAGACAGGTCACGTTGTTAAGCTTGCAAAGCCCAAGACAGACTGAAATAATTTGCTACTCCCTTGCTTATGGTAGTTTCTTAGAGCACTAAAAATCTTTCATTATTATTATGGCTTACACAGAACCAGAGAACAGTCCAACCATAAACCTAGCATTGTCAAGTTCACCACTAAAGCACGTCCCCAAGTACCACATCTACATGTCCTTTAAATACCTCCAGGGATGGTGACTCCACCACTTCCCTGGGCAGCCTGTTCCAATACTTGACAACCCTTTCAGTGAAGAATTTTTTTCTTAATATCCAACCTAAACCTCCCCTGGCTCAACTTAAGGCCGTTCCCTCTTGTCCTATCACTTGTTATTTGGGAGAAGAGACCAACAGCCACTTCACTACACCCTCCTTTCAGGAGTTTCCTTGTATCCACACATTTCTCCCTGCATTCAGACCTTAGTGCCCTTTCAAGCTTTCACTAATACAGCAATGTTGCACCATTACCTTATTAGCTTGACACCCTGCAGCAACCAAAACTGACCAACACAATGAACTTGTACAACCACCTGCACTCTGGTCCAGTATTTGCTTGCTGATTTGTATTCTGGACCTGGGTAATTTGAAAAAAGAATATTCCTACACATGTGAGAAGGTTTCACTACTGAACCCTGTGGATTGCATTGGAAGGAACTATTTCCAGCAGGCTCTTCATCATCATCTGAACAATGTGAGGTGACCAGCCATTCTTCCCCTGCATGATGGAGGTAGTCTCTTACCTCACCTGAGATATCTCCATGCTTATCACCACACCTTGAAAATTTTCAGGGTCAGAATAGAGGATTCCTGGCAGGAGAATACAGAATGCTGTAGAAACTACTAAGAAACTATTTTCAAATGTGCATATCTTGGCTAAGATATGGTAAGAAGTACTTATTCTCTTTTACTGTCTGAGTTGCCAGAAAGATTGTAACAGCAATATGAAATTGTTTCTATTTTATAGTGCTGTTTTGATTAAAAAAGTAGGGATAGTACCTGAAAACTCAGTATTTTGATTACTAAATATTTACAACACCTGATGATATGACTACAACATCTGATAGTATCATCACACATTTTATGGTTACCATATATATTCCTAATCCCTAATGACTTTAGGTTATGCTAAATGATATTTAAATTGCAAGACACACAACCCCAGAGACAAACGATACCCAAACCTGCTCCTGCAAGTCTGCTACAAGACTACATCTTCCAGCTATTTTTCTCCTGATCGCCATTTATTTTAATGAACTCTGCATTTCCACTACAGTTAACTGTAAAGCTTAGTGACAAATCAGGTTATAAGGAGTTTTATGAGAAACAGACTGAAAAAAAATTTTTTTTCAAATTTAATCAATGTGCATCCATTTTCACTTCAAATGCCTGAGTCATATTGCATTACTGAAATGAGAATTTTAATAAGGTTATTATTTTGCTTCTGTCTCATTACTTTTATTACTAATTGCAATGATTGATATCAGTTGTAAATATTAATATAAGACACCTACTTTAGGGTTACATTCAGGCCAAACTGTGATTCAAATCTACACTTTATTACATTTAATTGCATTTCTCTGATACAGAGTTCAGTGATCAGATCTACATGGGATGTGCTATGTCTTCAACTACTTAGAGGTGCTAAGGAATTTAAGTAAATTCAAGATTCTCCTTTCCTCTGGAAACACAGATATTTCCTGTTAAGGTAAAATCAGTCCCGACTGCTTACTCTGTACTGTGAGGTGCAGAAGGAGACATAAAATTCTAACAACTCATTAGAGATGCTGTAAGAATCTCAGGTGAGGAGAAAAATGGGGTGAAATTAGCTCAGGTTTGGGTGTCCCTGCAACACCCTTCATTCAGAATTTCACAGATGAAAGTTCAACACCCATGCAACAAGTCTGGCAGAAAGATTGCAAGCTCCAAAGCTAAGAATTCACTATGACTGCATTCAAGAGGGGAACCAGCAAAAAAGGCCAGCCTTAGCAGGATATTTATCGACAGCAGGGACTCTGAGAAGTTCAAGTCAACCATCCAACCCACAGATCCAGACTAACCCAAACCACAATATATTATTTTTCTCTGCAAATAAAAAGCTGCATGCTTTAGAATGACAAAGCTGCTATGGTTTGTCCTTGGCATGACTATCCCTCATTTTCCAGCAGCTGAACTTACTTGCCCACAAAAATCCTCAACAAGCATGTGTCTTCTACATGAAAAAATATCAGAGCATGTCTGTGGTTGCAGTATGGCCTGTCTGCACCCAGCTCACAGCAGCCACACAGATCTACAGGGGCTATAAAGAATGCAATGCTGGAGTGGGATTGAGGGTGAAGAGAAGAATAATACCTGAGACAACTTAGTACCACAAGAGAACTGCAAATATCAGTTTGTTTACAGCATCACACAGGGATGTGAGCTTCAATAGAAACGGTGACGTTTCTGACATTTCTTTCACAATGAAAAGTATTAACATTGTTTGTCAAAAAAAAAAAAAAAAGCTGGAGCATACAGCAAATTTGAACTCCAAACATCCTGAGAAGACTCTGAATTGCATGGCAATTTCCCCAGATACCCAGAATATGAAAGCTCTATTGCATTAAATAAAAATGTGAAGAAGCCAGCAACTGGTAATAGTCTTCAAAGTGATGTATCTAGATTTCTTTTGTTTTTTTTTTTTTTTAAATACAGTCTATACTTTATCTAAAGGGATATGTACATTTAAAAAAAAAAAAAAAAGAGAAAACAACAACCCACACAGCATGTCAGCCACATTTTCCTAAAACGTGTTTAACACACCTGAAATGTAACTCTGTTCAACCTTTATGCCCATTTCAAGCCTTTCTTTCATTACCACTGGAATACAAAGCTGCTGCAGTGCAAATTGCTCTTTTACTTCATGGAACATGAGGCTTAATAAAATCCTCTTTTTAAAGTTCTGCCTCCCAATTAAAAATAGGGATTAGTGATCTCAAGGAAAATCCAAGGAACATTTTCTTTGACTTCTAGATCATGAGATTTATTTTCCATCTCAAAGGCAGTGGATGCGAATAACCTTGACTCCAGCCAATGAAGACTTGAGGGGAACTTGCATTAAAGATGTTCCCACCAGCACACCCAGAGCTGAAATGGGAAGCACTGGAGCTCAGCAGGAAAACCTGTCTCTCCTGGGGAAAAGGGTTTGATTGTGGCCGTTTGGGATGAGTGATGAATGTGCACTAGCTGTTTTGTATGATTTCAAGTACTTCTCTTTCAAAGGGTTTGAGATTTCCATCTCCTGTGTAGACACTGAGTGCACTCGGTGTTTAAAATAAAACGAAACAGTAGGAGGAGGTCTCATCGCATCTGCAGGAAACACTGCATCAAGACAGAATAGCAAGCTCGCTTTAGACTTTAAAAAAGAAAAAAAAAGCAAGTTTTCTGATCTCTGTCTCCGATTTCACCTAAGTTCTTGTAAATATTAGAGTTCCACATTAATAAAATGCAAATCAGAGAGTCATCTTAAGTGACCTTTCCAAATGGAAAGGAATTCAGCATCAATAACTACTATTTTTAAATTTTGATATTTTAGTGCAACTAAACACTTATTACAGAATTTTTTTTATTACAACTGGTTGTGTCATAATATTTAAGCTCAAAGTTCAAAAGACTTCAGCAAGTAAACTCTAGCTGTTCAGAGGTCAGAAAGTAATCACTGACAGAAGTATCACATACACCGATTTTATGTTTATATTTACATTGACCATATACAACACACCAATCATATAGAGAGAATACATACACATATGTATGCATTCAGCAAGATGCTTACTCATTTATGGATTGTTTAATCTCCTGATTTTTGATCACCTGCAGTTTGCAGATTACTGCAACCCCTCGGCTTTCACATCACTTCTTTACCTACATGGTGATCCTGTTGTGCTCCTTATGAATGTTTGCTGCTGTTGAGAGACTGCATTCATGCTTACATCTTAACATGCCAGGATAGACATAATGTTACCTGGAAGAACAGCTAAGATCTTCTCCTCTCCACAGAAATACTACACTGTGTTATCAAAAGAAAAACTGATTTACAACTGATTTACAAGAATCTGATTTTTTTCTTTTTCTTCTTCAATATTAATTGTCTGACTTAAAATCAGAGATAAAGCTAAAGGGCTGACAACTCCAGTCTCCATTTTCATTACTGTTAAAATAAAGAAAGAAAGAAAAATCAGGGCTGATTGGCAACACAGATTTTCAACCTTAATTCTAAATTTCCTTGAATTTTTGAGCTCAAGCCAGCCTCTTCACAATTACTTATATCTTTGTTTACATTCCTTAGGGGAATTTCCTATTTTTTGTTGGTGGGTTTTTTTTTTCCTTCAGCAGTATACGTGTGTGTATACATATATATATATATATATATATATATATATATAGCCTTATAAGTGGAAAACGCCTTTCAAATTCTACACATGCTTTAACAGTGCCTTCACTACCTAATTATTCTGTAAGAGTATCTAACAGCTCCAGGCAATGCAATACTAAGGAGTGCATGTAAGTGTGTTGTTTTAATGAATAAAAATATAATTAGGACTTATAGCATGTGATGAGTAAAAAACCTGAACAGCTCCTTCAGGCCTGTAAGCAAGCAGGCTTTTCAGATCACTGTCCCGTGTTCCCACACCATGGGACAGGTTCAAGTGACTGGCATCTGTGCGCACTAAAATCTACCAATTTAAAAAGAGAACGTTTCAAATGAATGGTATGTAAGTGTGTATGGATAACAAGGGTGGTCTTTCAACATATAAACAAAATCCCCTTGTGAAGATGTTGGCAAACTTGTGTCAAGAGAGAGCTTCTTATATCTAAGGCACGGGAATTTGGTTTCTGCTAATTCCTGCTGCCTGTTCTTCCCTCAGTGACAACCCCATAAGCAGGAACTAACTTCTGAGCTTAGAAGAATTTCACCGAGATGCAGAGTGTTGAAAATGTGCTCACATTTGGCTATTTTTCTCTGTACATTATGAGCCACACACAGCATCTCTGTCACCAACAAGAAAACTAAGCCAAGTCCAAGGCCGTACACACCACCAAAGCATCCTGAACCAGCACGACTTAAAGCTGAAGGACTGAGGGCAGGATGTGCAGCTTTTCAAAGGTAAATTGTTTCAGAAGAGCTGGGTCCTATTTCAGCTTCTGGGAGGTGTAGGCTAAACGGCACTTGGCCATGCCAGCTGAGGAACCCCTACCCTCACAGTCAGTGCCTGCCTTCACCCCCAGGCTCCACCAGCTCTGGCTGGGAGCACGTGCCCACCCTGTCTTCCCAGCCTAGGGCACACCACTCACCAAGGTGACAGCAGACAAGGCTGGCTCCAGCCCTGTGCTCCTCTCCAGCACAGTGGGAAGCCTCCAGCCACCAGCCTCTGCCCACTGCAGCAGTGAAGAGGTGCTGGCAGGCTCTGCAGACAAGCTGGGTCCTTAAGCAGCAGGAGCCATAGTTATGCATGGGAACACAGGGCCAGGAAGCTTGTTCAGGCATGGCCTGAGCCACGTTAGAATGTCACCTAGCAGAACATGGCAGTGATTATGTTACCTCCATCTGCCTCCTCTCCAAACACCCACCGAGGTGCAGACACCCAGCCGGCTTTCAGGTTTTCTGCAGTGAGGTTCAGTACAACTCACAAGCATATGATGCTGTTTTCCCAGTCCACACCATCCTTGGCTAGCTTGTTTTTAGGAGCATAAAATGTGCTGTCTCTCTTGTTAACAAAACTGCTTCATGCATCTCATCTGCCTGACACAAGAACTCGGTCCTAACAGCTGGACAATTGGGATTACCACTAATGATGCAATTACCACCAATACCCAGATTTCTCTCCTCTCCTGGCTTATTTATTTCACTCATCTGCTAAATCTAGTTTTCTAAAGTGCAGGTTTTCCAAGGTTACATGGTTATATGTGTCTAGTATAATAAGTATGCAACTTGGTTACAATGTCTTCATATAATAGGGAAATATTGTTATTCTGCCATGGAATTTTAGTCAAGTGAGCCCCAAGCTGACTTGGCCCTTTGCCTTTTCACCTTTGGAATACAAAACACAGAAAAATCACATTTTTTAAGTAAATATTAGCCTTTAATAAAAATTATTCTTCTTCCCTCTTACATTCCAAAATTCTTCACTTTTTCCATATCACATAGGCTATGATTACCAGTATAATCTGCTGTGTCACTTCTGAATGAACCAAAACAAAAAGCCAGCTGTATTTGTCAAGGAAAACCATACCTACCCAGCCAAAAAACCCAGTGGACTTTTATCTTAGCATTAAAGCTGGATAACAAGACAGTAGTTATCTATCACAGTAAATAGCAAATAGTTGCATCCTACCTGTCAGCTGAAATAATAAATTTTTGTGTTCAAAAATCATGGTATTTCAAAATAATAATGACAAGTGCTGCCAGCAGATTCAGATGGCAAAAGCATTTCCAAATGAGATTAATTTTACTGATTATGTTGATCAAACCAAGCACCTCTGTACTTTAATTCTGGAGTTACCACTTTTCATATATGAAAATGTAAAAAAAAAAAAAAACCCTGCACTTCATCTGTCAGAATTTTCAGTAGTGATACCAAAACCTCTTGCTTGCAGTTTCTCAGTGGGTCTTAGAGATGGCTATGCAAGCTTACAGCACTTCCAAGCGGAAGAGGAGGCAGGAAAGACAGCTTTCTGAAACACTGGGAGATAGCAAGCCAAAAAGCAGACAGGAGGAGTAATTCTGTATGCCTATTTGTATGCACTGCAAATACTTCCATGCAGTTTTTGTCGTGCCAGTTATCTTAAGAGACAGCTCAAGTGAAGCAAAGCCAGCTGTGCCAGACCTGGCAAGGGCACCCCAGCCAGCGTTCTGTGCCCAGATGCAAGACATAAGAGATCGTCTGTGAAAAGTCAGTTTGCAAACAATTAGCAAGGGAGCTTCCTAAAGCACTGGCAAGCAATGCAAACACACTGCACAAACCTGCAGATCAAGCTGTACCCAGACTTATAGACACCAAGCCTGGGATTTTCTTAAAGACATCAGCTCTAATTCTCAGCCTCAGGGCAACTACTTCACATCAGATGTAACAATTCAAGAAATTACTGCTATGGAAGTGGATAAAAAAATTGGAAAAGGTTCACGTGCAAGTTAGTCACTGTTATCTTGAGTATCAGATGAGAAAGACCATTTACAAGGCAAGTCCCCAGCCAGCTGACATTTAGATATAATGCAAAGTTAAAGAACACCAGAGACTGAACTGCAGAGCCAAGTCATGCCAGGGAATCAAGAAGTGGCTGACACAGAAGAGTAACCAGTGGCAATTGATAGAGCAGCCTACAGGAGGAATTGCCCAGCTTCCTGTTGCCAGACACAGGGAAACACTAAGGGCTGCAAAACCACAGTGAGGTCTGATATGAGGCCCTGAAGCAAGTCTATGCATGGGGTAAAACTCTTGAATTGGGAATGAATTGAGATTTTTTTTTCCTTTACTTCTTCAAAAGTTAAAAACTAGCCATAACTCATCACTAGTCTCTGCATGAAAGAAGAAAAAAGTATTTTCAGTGGAAAGAGAAGTCTCTTCTCACTGTGTAGACACATACACACATTTAAAAACCTCATATTTCTAATACTGCTGTAACAAAAAGTTCATCCCTTGTTGACAGCATCAAAAGAATTCCTAGCATATTAACAGAACAAACTTACTTTTGAGTGATGCTTAAGGAGGTCCCACCAGATACCCCCCCTCAAGCAGCCCTCTCCTTCTCAGAATTTATAACATGCTTACTAAGTGACCAGTTGTTCTCTTTGGTGGTTCAGACAAGCTCCAAGTAGTGTAATGATGTCATGCCCCTAAGTACATTGTTGCAATGAACCTGGAAGAGCATTTTTAAGCTAAGAAGCTCCAGCCAAGAATGCTGTTCCTACCAATTTTTGATGCCAGGTGGACAAAGATAAAGGCAGGGTAAGGGAAACTAGTGTTAGTGATCAGTAGGTACAGCTGTAAGGGACTGAAACACTAGGACAGCTGCTGAAACTAACTGAATACATATTTTTCAGTGTAATGCTAACTTGGAAAGACAAATGCAGTTTAGTATTCTCTCAGTCATCTGAAGGGAGTGAAAAAGCATTTAATTGGTCTTCTGACAACATGAAGAATAAACAGCTTGAGGAATTAGTGTTGGCTTATCAATGTATCTACCAAAGGAAACTAAAGCTGCTAAGCCTAGAGTACTTCAATAGCAGTTCAGTCTACTGATCTAGTTAACAGTTTGCTTCTGTTCACAGCTTTTACAGGGCTCTGCTCTCAGTAAGGTCACCAAAAACACCCAAAATAGTACAGGGAAGTTTCCATAATACAGCAGAGGTTTTTTGGTGGGGAGAGTACCATGCAGATGTTCAGTGAGGATCTCAGTATCTGCAGTATATGGCTATTAGGTGGGTGATAATGTTTTGGGCTTTTGTAGGGGTTTGTTTTGGTTTTTTCAATAAAAATACCTTTTCTGTGGCCCTATCAGTTCACAGAAACTGGTTTGAAAGGCTTACTACGTTCTCAAAGTATGCAGTGGAACACTTCCAGAAGAATAAATGGGCTAAAACAACTACAGGCACAGCAGTAAAACATGTAATACTTCAGGCTGGTCCACTAACTTTCATACATTAAATGAAGAGGAGTTTGAACTACTATATGAGTGTGCCTGTTCAATAACCAGAGCCAGGACTAGAACTGCCCTTAGTGCAAATAGCTTGGGATGGGAGATGATAAACCATTTATTCCAGGCTTTGAGTCTGAATGACACCAAGATGTTAACAGAGATACTTTCGCCATCTCTTCTAGACACCAGCCAACACATGACAGGCTGCCTCCATACCTCATAGATTATTTTTGCTCTCTCTAAATACATATATATTCCTCTGTGATTTAACTATTCAGGCAACAAGAGTGGGAAAGGAACATAACAGTGCCTTGTGGCTTAAGGACAGCACTTCTGAATACAAAAGACCAGAAAAAAAAAAAAAAAAGTAACTGCTACTCTTTTTTTTTTTCTGTTTCTTCCTGGAAGAAAACCTTCACATAGTCATTAAGAAGTTAGTTAGATGATTCTTGGTGATTAAAAACATGGAGGAGTTCATATATCAAAAACCATCTCTGGATTCTCTGAAAGGAAGGGGAAGATGAACCATCCCACAGGGACCCAGGAAGGAAAGTGTGGTAACCCCCCCGTCACACTTCACTACAGAGCAATAGGGTATCAGTTCTGAAGAACTGGCAGAATAAATGCAGAGCCTCAACTCACAGAAGTCTTTGAAAAAGCCTTTTTGCTGCCTAACCATGATCTCTTTGCTCTTCCTCATACTAGTGAGCAGGTATATGTACCTTTTGCATACAAGCCAGACTAAAATAATGTAACTTCTAGTTTTGCTTTCAAACTCTTACTAAAACAAATGTAGATATAGGGCCTGGTAAAAACAGTCTCTACACCATTAGATGCTACTGCTCCTTTATCTTCAGGGTCTTTGATGTTATATTGTTATGGATTATGATGGAGGATTTAAATAATGTTAATTACTGCTGATACATAGCAGCAATTGCCGCTTCTTGAATTCCAATAAACCTTTTGATATCAATGTATGAATATTATAGGAAACGTGCCATTGAAATAATTAAAAAGACTGGCAAAAGAGGAAAGCATGTGGAGATCAGCAGGCAAGTAGAATGAATAATCTGAAGAGGAAGCTACCATAACTCTTGTCAACTCTGTCCTTTTTGATCTAGGTCCCTTAGGAAATGCAGAGGCACGTCCTCACACCCCCAGCAAGTGGGGGGAAAGAGTGGGAATTTTAGGGGTGGGAAACAGCTGAGGAAGTCATCTGGCACACAGGGAGGTACCTACAAAATGGCTGCCTGTTCAGAAGTAAGTGGAATTTCAAATGCAGGGGGAAAATTTGGGAACTACTTATAAAACAGATTTCAGCAGCATCTGGGAAAGCAGTCAGAAATTCATATTTATATTGACCTGGGAGAATGGCAAGGCAAAAGACTGAGGCACGTAATCTCTTTATTCTCAGTAGAAAGGGAATTAAAGTCATAGTTGGAAACAAAAGTATAGCCCTAAAATGTATTGATATTTACCACTATTAGCTCAGATTAAAATAGCTAACAAGTTTTCCCAAAGGTGGACAGGTTATCAACAGTGGGAGTGAATAAAAAAAATAAAACCGCATGTACTTCAAGACACAATCACAGGAGTCCCCAATTCCAGCCACAAAAAAACTCCATGCCTATGTTGAAGTTTGCAACATAAACCACCATGACCACTTTTAATAAAAGCTATGCTTCTGTCAATCAACAAACCTTGAAATTAAGATTAAGGAAATTCAGGTAATTGATGTGTGTTTGCATTAGAAACTGAGGCCATACTCATGTCAAATTTAAATACTTTAACTTCTTTATTGGTCAGCAGGACATAGGCACGCTCTTCTCACTAAAAATTAATGGAATTATTTAAGCCAGGCTAAAGGAGATTTATATGTGTTCAGAGGGCTTTTAGTTTGCTTGTTTGCTAGCTTTATTTATTGATCGATTTACTACTGGATATGGAGGGCAGGGGACCACTTTCCCCTATTGTTTGTCAGCGTCTGGTTTCGGTCAAGATACAAGTCTGCTGTTGTAAATGTCCGGGTCCATCAGCAGCACAACGCTGGAAGCTCTGCCCTTTGTGCTGCATGAAGTCCTGTATAAATTTTGCTGACCCTGGGTTTCTAATGGCTATCGCTCATCAGTAAGCACATAAGGACAAAACTGATGATGAAAGTGACAGCTAAGAAACTGGAAAGACCCTATGGCTTTCAATGAAAGAAAAAAAAAAAAAAAGATTTACACTAATTGAAGGTCCATGAAAACAGTTACGACCTTGGATAAAGGCAAAATCATTCACCTATAAATACCTTCAATATATGCAATATCTAGAACATTTGTTGCAGTACATATCTGCATACACAAAGAAATAGAGATTCTGAAGATAATTCTATTGTTTTACTTTATGTAAAACTCGTAAGATAGAGACCAACAAATCTGCATGTTTAGTCATTTAGTGTTGCTTCTAAATATGCAAGTCACTTTATAGACACCTCTCTATAGCCAAATCATATTCAACATATTCCAAACTGGGAGACTTAAAAGCCTATCCTGATATTTAACCAGCAATCAGCCTGATTTCAAAATGCAGTAAATAATCTCTCCTCCCACTGAATTCAGTAGGAAGTGCAAATTACCAGCATTCAAGAGATCTAAGTGGTTTCTGTTTAGCAACCTAAATTAATTTGAAAATGTTTACCTGCTGGGCCCAAACCCTGAGTAAATGACTTGTGACTTGAACAACGTCTTCCAGAACATAATTAAGAACATTCACTGGTAACGGAGCACTTAACAAGGCACCAGGGGGCCTATATGTAGCCAACTAATGGGGGAATTTTAATTATTAAATTGTAACTTCACACAACCTACAAGCAAATAGCTGCTGGACAGGAAGATTAGCCAAAAAAAAAAAAAAAAAATAAAAAAGAGGGGCAGGGAGAAAAGCTGCTGCAAAGGTATTTGGATAGATTCTGTTATTTAGAAATTTATCATTATTTTAAGCTCAGGACATCTCTATCCCCTGAGCTCTTCTCTGTTAGGCTTCACTACAACCAAGCCTTCATATCACATTCTTTTCCATACAAAGAAGCAGCAGCTAAAACAGTACCGGCACCAACAAAGCACACCTACAGTAGAATATGAACTGCTGGACTTTGTGATTGGCAGAGGAAAAGTGTCAAAGAAAGAAATGTATCTGGTGATGAAAACTTCCCCTACTGATTAACGGATAGGTCAGCATGGCCTCCCCTCCAGAGGTCAGCAGAGATTCCCAAAAAGGCCTTCAGAAAGCTGAAAAACTCACCTCAAGACATACATAAAAAATCAGACCTATGCCTGGCTCCTCAAACGCTTCAGTCTCTGCTGGAGTCCTCTCCACTCCCACTGATGCAATGCATCGGTGATTCTCAACACTGTCATAAATAGCTTATGTTGAAATTCTGCTAGAGCTGGAGAAGGGGATGAAACCATTGCTTTGTATTTCCAACAGAATGCAGAAAAACCTTAACTCATGGAAAAAAGTCTGAAGTAGCAGACAAAGAGGCATTTCTAAGGATATACAGTCTAATCTGAAATATTACAAAACTTATGCCTGCTTTACAGAGATTGGTGTCATTTATTCTCACACACAATGTGAAAAGAAGTCAGTAATTATTCTACGTGGTGCACTACAAATGCCAGTCATTGAAAATATAATTGGGCAACAAGAAAAGACAACTGTACATCCAGGACAAATCCTACCAGGGCCCAGCATCTAGCACAGACATACTGAATGCCCTTGGTTCTCACTGACACAATTCCTCAGGAGTCTTTTGCAAAGCACAGATGCAAGGCTTCGATCGTTATTCTTTCTTCCAAACAACAAGTGTTTCCTACACAGAAATATAATATAGGAAAAGTATGCACTACCTAACACCTATACTTCAGTTTTGCATCATGCACCTCTTTTTAATGGTTAAATAGTGCTCCAAGAGTTCATTAACTAATAATTGTAAAAAGCTTTGAAGATGAACATTAGGAGATAAAGATGACTGTTCTCATCCAAGGATAGAGCAGGGGTGATCAAGTGTCTAGCAGATTTATGCTGCATAAAAGCTTTACTAGTGCCTTTTCCTCTCTTTACAAATTGTCGTTTCATGAAAAGATGCTGCAGCAAGGACACACTACTTGTCAAGCTCTTCCAATGCCATTTACTGACAGCAAAACAACACCAAAGAAGGTTGTGGGGAAAAAAAAAAAGTTTTAAAAATAAAAAGTTATTCTTCCACTTAAATCTCGCATCAAACTTCAACTGAAAATGTACGTTTTGAAAATGTTGATGGTTAGAAACACATCAATCTTATCGGTGACTGAGGTTGTACCTGTCTGGTTCTACCAGCTGGGTAATTCTGTTCACTGGTGACATGCATACATATTTCTCCACCTGTATAACAAAACTGAACTGAAACAGATCTGCAGTAGTTGTCACTTTAATTTATTACAACATAAAAGTCAATAATAAAGCAATACATCTGTTGAGAAAACAGATAGGAAAATGTTAATGTTGCAGCAAAGACCCAAACCATCCAAGTGCAGGATGATTTCTCACTGCAGCAAGACCACACGGACATGCAAAGAACATCCTAATTTGAACTGATCAGTAGGCAGCTAGCTCCTCTCCAACAGCAAGGACTCAGGATTTATCACGATTCCCTCAATCTGTTCGTTAAACAGAGAGAAAAATGGTACAGGAACCTGAAAATGCATCTCCTAACAACTGCAGCTAATTACCATTCAGGCTCCTGCTCCTACCCCAGCTGCTCAAGGATAATTACCCTTAATGAAAGTAGTGGTTGCAGGCTTCTTGGCTCTGCTAAGTTGCCTTATAATAACAGACTGCCAAACACATTTGGCATTCTGTGCACCTTGCCACAGAGGAACAGTATTGATCCATGCACCATGGCATCACATTCAGACTAAGAAATTTATTTGTGAAAAACATATGATACACTCAAAAGCAGAGGAAAACATCTTTCCCTGAGATCAGGCAGCTTCTCTGTGCCAAGACGCTGTCTGAAATGCAGCTTGCCCACAGGACAGCACAATTCCTTAACACGAAGCCATTTCATGTGACAGAAAAGTAATGCTCTTGTTTACAGAGCAGCTAGGACAGGTGAGGGTGCCACCAGATACTGCAAGCTCAGGTAGGGTTGGGGCAGACCCTGGCCTCTTTGGCCATATCTGTATAGGGACAGTTATATCACTACAGATACACTGCTGTATTACAGCAAATAATTGCTTATGGAGAAGACGTGGTTCAAAGGGACAAACCTGAGGTTTTTTTGTAAACAGGGGCTATTCCAGCTCAAATTTCCCATCAGCTCTATATTGGCTTTTTTGGCAAAACCACTTTTTGCTCTTTACCTTAGCTGCCAGCCTTTCCTCTGCCTGGCAGTACTTAGTCACAGAGACCTTGCCTGTGGACACGCTGTCGATGGCCACGGACAGCTGTGCAAAGGGGACATAAATCTACCATGCACTTGATGACACTCACAGCCCACCCACTTCATTGTTTTCTACTGTGGAAACAGGGAATAATCACAAGAAACACTTTAATTCATTCTGCTCGCATTTAGTTCTGAAAGTACTTCCAAAGACTTCAGTCAAACTAAAGCAAAACAGGATTCAACAATGTTTTGGTGCAAGAGGTATCAATAATGCAGTAAATTAAAGTTTCAGCTCTAAAAAATACTATCATTATCTCCTGATCAAGATATTTTCCTGTGATAGCTCTTCCTTACATATGCTACACAGCTAATAGCTGCATAATAATTGCTCATGGTTTTGAGAAGAAATTATTCTTATTTGGTGTAATAAAAATAGAAGAAAAATTAGGCTGCTTGCCCTCCCTTTCTATGCAACTATAATCAACACAGATAAGCAAACCTCAAGTTATAGTTTTGCCCAACAGAGCTGAGAGCTGATAGGGAATATTTCCAGAAACTGAGCTTAATTTTTCAGGGAGAAAAGCAGCCTGGGGAATAAATAGAATAAAGCAAATATTATACAACTTCATCTTACATTGAGTTTTTCAAACAAACTGTGCCCTTATTGATTTTTTACCTTGAAATTATACAGTTAATGACTGTAATACCAAGACAGAGCAGAATGACAAGGAAATGAAGATACAGACAGGGACAAGGGAGAAAGGTACATTCTTAGACGAAAAGTAAAGCACAAGGGACAGTCAATAAGGTGAGCTGATGAGGTGGAGAGATGTGAAGAAATTGTTCCAAATAATAGATGCCAGAAATAAGGAGTTTCTCTGACAGCAGGAAGACTTTTTGATTTGACAAGGAAGCGGTCATCAAGATGCAGGCACAGGAGCCTGGGGAAAATGACACAGAAAAAAAATGAATGAAGAATGTGGAGGATTTGGGGAATATTTAATCTCTTAGGCTTTTTTTTTTTTACTTTTTATGAATTTGAAAATCATTGAGTCCTATTGTTATTGAGATGAAATTACATTTTCACCAAAAAATATGAAAAAGAAAAGGAACAAGGAAAGGAATAAGTACTATGATGAACAGCTAGGAACATAAAGTCAATAAAAACACTGGTTGAGAGGATATCAAATCAATACATCAGCTAATGTTATAAATAATGTTTTGGAGAGCATACTACTCTACTTTTTCTGGTTTGCATATGATAGGCCTCAGTAACATTGAAATTTATACTTATTTGGCAATCACCCATTACTGGCCATTTTCTATCCCTGCCTTTGGAAAAAATCAAGTACTAGCTGGCAATAGAGACTATAGGAATCACACAGTTCTTCTGACGTAGCACTGCAAGTTTTGCATTCTCCTTGTCAGTGTTCGGTTTACAATCATGTTCAGAGTTTTGCCTAGAGAGATGCCTAAGTGGATGGTCCCTAATCCCACAGAATTTCAGTATCACATTGCCAACTTTTGCTTACAGTCCCAAAACACTGAGAATTATAACCTGAGTCCCCAGAGATTTTAGTTTCCTACAACAGCTGAATTGTAGCACCCTAAATTATGACTACACATTGTCACCTATAGGATTAAAGGACATGCAAGTGATTTGTAACTGAAGTTAAATACAAGCCTTCTGACATAAGGTCCTACCTGTAAGGCCCATGATAAAAATGGAAAGAAATTCAAAATCAATGCTAGGAATCCATTCTTAATGGTCCTTCCAGTGTGTCCTAGTTTTGCTAGGATAGAGTTAACTTTCTTCTTTGGATAATAAGCGGTCTCAAAGCACTGGATGACCTCAGTAAGAGGTGGCATGGTTAAACTGCAGATCATTTCCATTTTTACAACATTATACCAAGAACATCTGCAGACAATGTAGTATAACAAACTAATTTAAATCTTAATTCTGAAGCTCCCTGATATGGTAGATCTGTATTGTCTTTACTGGAACTTAAATTACTTGAATACTGTTCTAAATCCCAGCCCTGTGCTTCAGACAAACACCTGGGTGCTTAAAGCATTTAAGGCTGCACACACACAAACACACCCACCCCTATTTAGAACAACTTACTCTGCTCTGATAGTATTCACACTTAAGTCTTTTTCTTCCTCTGAATGAAGCTGTCGACTGACTGACTGATAAAACTTTCTTAGCTGTCCCTTGGAGATTAACGAGTTATCTCAGATTCTCCTCAATTACAGGCATAAAAGAACTCCCCGAGTCCTCTCACACTTGCTCCATCCATCTAGCGTGACAACCGTCCCCTGCTCCAGTTAGGAAGGAAAGAGGATCTTTACACTTGCCAGGCTCTGCGCAGAGGGTGATATGTGACATTGCCACCTAGTCCTCAATAAAGATCACCCACTCCACTGCACTCAATTTGCTTCCCGTCAGCTGTAACAAACGTCACTTTACTTTTCTTGTGATTTCTGTTCTCTAGGGGAGAAAATAACAACCTTAACCAAATTGGGGCTGCTGGTAGGAAGCCATGAAGTCCAAACAACAAGGACACCCAATGATCTTTCTTTTAACCTTATTCCCTCCTACAGCCCTACCACAAAGCCCAGTGATCTGAAAAGTGAGATGCGACCTGCAGATCTCTGTACTATTCAGCTGACAGTGAATTCTCCCTCAAAGCCCTTGTAGGTACTTACTGCTTCAGTCACAGCCTCATCTGATCTGAATGGCAACACATGAAAATTAAAGGATCAACAGCATTCAAAATTACAGTCTTCTGTGTCAGCAAGGCAATAGCTGAGTCCACTCATCTGTTCTTCAATTAGTTTAATTCTCATTTGGAGAGCACCCACCCTCACCCTCAATGAAGGGAGAGGCTCTGCTGCCTTGTCTCTCTGCCAGACTACTTGGTCTTCTTACATAATGATACTCGTGGAGAAGGGTGATTTATAAGATAAAAACCACAAGGTACCCAGTTTATTTTACTACAAAAAAATTGCAGCTTTGTCAAGGACTCTGAACTCCCCCACACAAGTAGATAGGTCCTGTTTCATGATACTACTCGAGCCTAATTTAACACATCATTTTAATTATTGCTAAAAATCAAATAAGCAGCACACTATTTCAGTCTCCTAGGAGAGACAGCAATTTACATCTCCAAAAATAATATAATTCACAGCAAAATTAAAGTCCCAATGCGTATAATAATTTTCTAAAATATAACCACCACTGTCAATCAACCAAAGCCTATCTGAACCATTCTCTAATGCACCAGATAATTTAAACACTAAAATATCCTTTAAAATCCCATAGAATAAATACAATAACTCATCCAAGACAAAGTGATTATCATTTTCATTTAACTTCTTAGACGGTTCCTAATAGGGTCTCTTCTCCTAATATACGTGTGTAACATCCATTAAGGATAATGAGAACAACACTCATGAATCAAATGGGAGTCTGCACTTCACATTTACTGGTACGAACCAGACTGTGATCTCCTTTACCACACAAGTCTAGAATAATTCAGCTGAGCACAGTTACTCCAGACCTTGGCAAATGAAAACAGATGAGAACCTTGCCCTAGATTGCTAGTATTTACAGGAGATTAATGTATTGGGTGTCCGTGGCCAGGTACCAGGGGGGCAACAGGAGTGGCTTTTGTGAGAAGCTGCCAGCAGCTTTCCCTATATCCAACAGAGCTAATGCCAAGCGGCTCCAAGATGGACCCACTGCTGGCCAAAGCCAAGCCCATCAGTAACGGTGGTAACACCCCTGGGAGAGTATATTTAAGGAATGGGGGGAGGGAGGGAGAAATAAAACTGGGCAGCTGAACAGAGGAGTGAGAAGATGTGAGAGAAACAACTCTGCAGACAGAGGTAGAGAAACTGGGGGTGAAGTTGAGCCTGGGAAGTAGGGAGGGGTGGGGGAAAAGTGTTTTAAGATTTGGGTTTATTTCTCATTACCCTTCTCTGATTTGATTGATAATAAATTAAACTAATTTATTCAAATTGAGTCTGTTTTGCCTGTGATGGTAATTATTGAGTGATCTCTCCCTATCCTTATCTCGACCCACAAGCCTTTTGTTTTATTTTCCCTCCCCTGTTCAGCTGAGGAGGGGAGTCAGAGCAGCTTTGGTGGGCACCTGGTGTCCAGCCAGGGGCAACCCACCACAACTAACTAGATCAAATATTTACTAAAGTAGCTTGAAAGGAACCTCAGAAATCTATGTGGAATACAGAGAAATACAGGAAAATATTGTGATCACCTGAAGACAAGAGAGTACAAATCTACTGCAATTTTACATCTTAATAGACAGGTATATTTCCAGATAACCTATGGAGCAGGTATCAGTTATTCCTTTTATTTTCATATTAATAGATGCTACCATTTACATATAAATGTTTTTAGCATTTTTTTTCCTATTTTTTTCCACTAGACAGCACAGGGCCAAGAATGGCCTTGATCAAGGGACTGAATAGCCGTTCAGCACTTCCAAAAAGGAGCATTACACCAGTTATTGGACTTGACCTTTCACAGATGCAGTGGAAAGTTACTCTAGGCACCTGAAAAGCTCCACAAAATCATATTCCATTCTGTGAATTAATGCAATGATCTCATTTATTATGATTCAGTGTCAAGCTTTTGTTTTGCTATTTTTAACAACAGCATGAAGGTCAGTTTTTCTAAAGCATCACATCTGTTGGTGGTGCCATTCTCCTTAATGTTCTGAATGGCAATAAATTTAAGCCAGCCCAGTCTTTTATTAGGATGCTGGTGCCCAAGTTACATCATACAGTCCCCCTGCAACACATGCCCTATAAAAATGCTACCCTTAAGCAGCAGGCTCTCCAATATGATTATAACACTGCCCAGCACTGCATCATTGTTATAGTCCATCCATAGTCCACAGATACCAAGCAAGACTACACCAGCCTATTTGACCAGCTACATTTTCTATTGTGGAGATGGCTTATCCAGAATCCCATTACACTCAGTGCAGGGATGATACAAGGAGCAAAAAATCTTGATGTGGCATGGAGGAAATTATTCTTGTTTGCAGGCTGAGCTCAGGACCAAGTCTACTCACATCATGTTTTATTTCCTCAATGAGAAAACTGATGCCAGAACTAGCAGACTGTGACACAACATTTTGTTTGTGGAGCCATGGTGTTAGCAATGGTTCATTGAGACTATTTCTCATGAATTATCACTGAAGTACTCTTTGTAATTATGTTGAACAATTAAGCATAAATTAAGTTACCAAAAATGACATTGGGCAAAAACATTTACATGGATTAACTCTGCGGACTCCCATGACTTTACACAGGGAAGAATTTGGAGCTAACAAAAAAATATTATTGATGGGCAACTTGAAGCTACACAGAAAAAAAAAATTAATATTTTAATCCCATTAAATGTAAAATATATTTATTAAAGACATTAATTCTAATCCAGACTCTTGTAAATTATTTATTGAATATCAAAATATCCTGGATTAGAAAAACTATTTTGAAAGAGTCACCTTCTCAAAGTGAAACAAAGGCATTGCTACACATCTAGCAAAATTCTTCTAGAATTGCTGCTGCTGTTGTCCTGTTGCAAACGCAGCCCTTTCTGCTGAATAACACAGAAGATAATCTGGTCTTTTTTTAAAAGTCTGTACAGACTATAAGAAGGCTGATGTTGTTTCCAAATGTTCGGGGTGTACATACACATGCCCCTACCATAGATTAATATATGGTCTAAACTATCTGTAGAAAACTCAACACCAAAAGAATCTTTCATGTCTTTCAGTGTAAAAATGAAATGATTATGTGGAATCATTTTCCTATCTATCATTTTCCAAAGGGATAAGTACAATAAATACGAAATGCAAACATAGCATTTAAGAAATAAAACCCAAATGTTTTCTAAAGAAATGTGTTAATTAAGTATTTCTCATACTTTTTTTTCAAGATTCCATGAAAATATCTTTTTTAAAATAAGCTTCCTCTTTCTATTCACGAGAGGATAAAACTAAAACTCAGTTTAGTCTGAGGAAAAACCAGCACAAGATAAACAATTTATATTTAAAAACTGGAAAGCAAGAGTATTTCTAGAAACTTAAACATCATAAGCACCAGAGAAAAGGCAAAAATATTTTCCCCCTAAAATACGGGAACGTTTTCTGGGCCTATTCCACCAAAGTCAATGGAAGCCACAGTCCGATTATACTAAATTCAGAGTCTTTAAAGTCTCCAAACAATAAAAATACTTATCATCAGTCATCAACATTTTGTTTAAATCCACAAGTGAATTGGTACTTTGGTACAGTTGAAAGCATTTGTCAAGAAATTAATATAATCACCAATTATTCATTTAACAAATTGTACTGTATCAACTCGGAAGCCTTTTCCCCTCTCCTGTAAGAGTGGCTCCACGTGCCCTGATCAAGTTACAGGAATCATATTCAAGTGCTTAACAGGGAGCAATCTACAAAATCCTATCTTTCATTAGTAGGTTTAATGAAATATTTTCATGTCTTTAGACTATTACTCCCATTTTGATCATCAGAAGAAAACAGTAGTATGAACTTTGCTTTGTTCAACAAGTGTTTGTGGTGAGCCACTGAGATTTTCACTTAAGGCTTTATCTTGTTCTGATGGTTCTGTGCGTTACACAAAAGCTGGGTAATAGCTTAATAACAGCATGCAATGCCAATTTGATGACTGACAAGAAAAAACAGTATGCATTCAGAATTAAATAGCATCCCAGGAGACTTCCCAGATCACGCATAGAGTCATTTGGGACACACATCATGATTTCTTCAGCTATTTTCCATCCACTCCAAAAAGAGCAGGATTGACAGATGTGAATATTTAACACACTTCAGTTTTTTCTTATGACCTCTGATATGGCCACCCCCATTCTTTATTATTCTTGTATGTGTAGAAACTGTGCATTGACTGAAAACCATTTGTGGTGACTTAATTTGTAAATGGATTCTATTCCATCTTGCTCCGATCTGTTCCACATCCACAAATAGCTGAAAATACTCAACACCTTTTACCTTTCACTTATTTACCTCCAAGGAGAAGCTACTCAGCGAGGTATTCAGGAACTGCCAATATAAGGCTCTAGCTTTTCTCTGATTTATTCACTTGCTATAAAGGCATATCAAGTTTCTAAACACTCAAACACAGGAGTTCCAGCAACACAGAGAAAATAAATTCCATCCTTGACCTTTTTAAACTGTTCTTACAGCATCATTCTGTAAACACTGAATTTATTTTTCTACTCAATATATTCTATTCTATGGCTGCAAGGCACTAGCTAGGATTAAAATCAGGTCAACATCACTAACAATAAATAGCACTTTAGCCTGAAGAATACAAAGGCACCAAAACACCCAAAAACGGCCGTAACCAATCCGTTTGCTCCAAGATTCAATATTCTCAGTGGCAAGCCAATATTCCTCCTATGGTCTTTATGAGGAGTAATAATGCCATTTAAAAGACAGATATTTCATAGCAGAACATGATGAGGTCATCACAGGCTTTAAAGATGGAAATTACATTACTATTATTCAAAATATGATAACGCCCAGAGGCTCCCATCGCAACCTGGGCACCACTGTGCTAGCTGTTTTAAAAGAAACAGGACATAAATTGAGCCTACACACAAAAATATATTAAATATATAGATAGCAGAAAGTTCCTCCCTTGCATGTAGTATGTCTGTATGTTAGATGTACATGACACACCTTGGCAAGTAGGCATGTCACAGAATAGCTGCACCTAAAAATCTTAATAAATGATGAAAGTACAGTATTTCAGTTTAGGTCCATCTCCAGTCAAGGTGGCTAAGCTATGTAACACTCTTCCCCTTCTCTACCTAATCTCTAAATATGGATATGCCATCCCAAAAACATCTGCAAATGTTACTTGTTACTTCAGCAGAAAATAGTCTATCACAAGAACTGGTTCTGGTTGTCAATGGAGTTAGACTAAGACCTCCTGACCTAAAGCATGAGGTCTACAATGTGTGCTGAAGACCTAAATCCACTTACTGGTAGCTCAAGTAGACTTATAATACTGGTGAATAAAGCACTGTGGCAAGAATATATATATTCTTGGCAGCAAGTCACATCAAGTTGTGTGGGTTTAGTTGGGCTCTGATGGAACCGGAATGCACAGCTCTAATATACAGACATCTACCAGTGCCCTCTACTGGCTGTCATCACAAAAAATAAACAGCAATTGATAAGAGGTTGAGTCAGACCTCTTCTCATGTATGTTAGTTCACGCTGACTTATCAGGTGGAAGTCTGTCATGTTAGTATTGAAGAATTTGCATATTGTTCTTCATGGTGCCTATCTGTGGTTATCCAGTGACACACGCAATAGCCTGTGACTGACCGTAGATAATCTGGCACTTTTTTGGGTGAGCTATGCATGCACTGTGTTTCCAAATCTAATAACTATTGTGCTGGCCCCGTTTTCAGCAAATGCATGGCTGCTTCCTTGTGGCATTTTCCTTGGAAATCAATATAAAGTCAATGATTAAAACCAACTCTAGGGAGGCAGTACTGTCTAGTGGCCAGGAAAACATGCCCTGGAGCCTGGGTTCTGTTCACTCTGCCCCCACTTCACCAGGAGACCTGCTGATAGGAATTATTTGTATTACTGTAGCATCTGGAGACCTCAGGACCAGGGCAGGGTTGAGGCACTACTGTGGTCTGAACCATAAAAAAAATAAAAAAAAAATAAAAAAAAAGCTTAGCTTTCCTAGGTAATGAGGTACAAATGAAAGATGAAATAAATATATTCTAATTATTGGGAGCCAGAAATACCACGTCATTAATCTGTGTTCCAGTTTCCCCATATGAAAAGCATTTTGGGATGTACACATGAAAGATGAACATGGATTTTTAAACACTGGTATTATATTACGGGGGGCTGGGGAGGTTTGACACATTTTCCCACACTAGGTTTTTTCCACTGGAACAAGTAAGATGGAAAATTTTTGTAGACTGTTTCCATGATGACAAGATACAAGACTGTGCAATATATTAATTAAATATTTGCTTTACAACTAGCACTAAAAAGTACATCTGATACCTTCATCCTTGGCACTTTGCTCATCCACAGTTGCAAATGATTACTAGGGATAGGACTTCCACACAAGTGTTTTGCTACTTAAAGAGATGCCCATTGAGCTGACAGGAGGATAGAAACAAAAGAAGTCTTAAAAAAAAAAAATAAAGAAGTCACAGCAGGTTTTCTTTCTTTTGATTTCCCCCCTTGCAGCAGCTGCCTTCCAGGAACGTGTATCCAAAGTTCCCTTCTCTTGCCTGCACACACACTAGCTTTAATGCAAAAATTCAATCCTCAGTATCAGGCTGTCATCACACTAAAATGAAACTGCTCATTTTTAACCAAAGGAAGCTTTTTTATGAGTTGTTCCCCCAATAAACCCATCATCCCATGCTAACGAGGTGCCGTGAGATAGCTCACATGGTCAAGCCCAAACGCTGCTTGTCGGGCTGAGCAGGAGGAGTGCAAGGAGGCTCAGGGTGGCTCAAGCTGCACACTCCCTCCTATGCAGGTAGGAGTCACCTCCTCCTGACCCCAGTCTTTGAGCAAAATTAAGTGCCTTTCCACTGGAATGCACTGCTACAGGCAAACATACCCTAAGGAAATAAGAGCTATTCAAATGAGTAAAGCCTTGCAGGATGAGGCCCTGTTGCTATCTTTCCTCTATACTCTTATTTCCAGTCCTCAAAATCTGTGTCACTGCCAAATCTCAAAACTCCAGCTTCCACAACACTCATGTTCAAATGACAAGGCTTCTGGGTTTTGTTAACTAAAATAAACACACTTTAAGCTAAATTTTAATTTTACACTTATCAGCAGTTTATTAACACGTTCCTAAACACAAGTTGAAAAAAAAAAAAAAACTTTGCTGCAGTTTAATTTTATTTAATTTTTTAAAAATTCTCTCAACAAGATTGCTAAAGTGTAGCTAGACCAGAAAATAATAAAATCCTATATTTATCAAAACCACAAAGAATAGAATTAAGGGGAGTTACTCAGGTAGGCAGCGTGGCAGCTTTGATTTTTTTTCAGTTGAAGCTCTCTGCAGAAGTCTTTGTGCCTTCTGCAAAGCGTGTATATGCATACATACATCATGAAATGGAGTTTTAAGAGAACAGTATCATACCAAACTAGGTCAATTTTCACTACTGTTATGAAGATAATATTACAAGAAAATAAAATATTTGGCTACTATATGTTGGAAAACATAAAATATGGCAATGATTTTTCATAGACCTTATCAGAGTTTCCCACGTGCTACTTTGGCATAACCTGCACCTTGCCTCTCCCTGTGAGCTTTGGAATAGCCACCAAAATCCCCACCAAGTGCTAGCATCATAGTAGTGAATGTGATATCCACATGTACCGCATCAGGGAAATAAGACTGAAAGATTTTTACAAGGGCTGTAAAGGTCTAGCAGGGACAAACTGCACTTTTTCCAAGATAAGAGCCACACCAATGAGGAAGTTAATCCTGCTTGCCTGATGGACCATGTCTTGTAATCATCCAGAAAAAACCACTGCTGTCCTGCCCACTGTTCAGTTGCAGAACTACTACCACTGCTGTGCTTGAATTTTGTCAGTCCAACAATCACACTGGAAATAGGACAGGTATGAAATGCTATTAAGTCTGGACTGAAGGGTTGCTGCTGTAAAGCCAAGGCTCCTTAAAATGCCCCTACCCATCCCCTGAACTCTTACATGACTGAGTCTATAACTCAGTACAGGTCTAGAATATTGTTTTGATCAGTCAATATGCCCTGGAGACATCTGCTTTCAAATAGGCATGTTGAACAGCTTAAATCTGACCCACATATGACTGCAAAAATGCACCTGAGAACTACTGATTCATGAAGCTAAGCACTCCTAATACAATAGGCAGCCACAACTCTAGATGTATGTGCTCTGATGAAACCGTTCTCAAGTAATTAAGTATCTCATGTACATCTCCTCCAACCCAAAAGTCTGTGGTCCCCAATGCACCTTATTTTATTTGGAATGCAAAACTGCAACATGTAAACACACTACTAACTTTATACTCCTGGGATGTCCCAATCTATTTAACACCAAATTAATTTGTAAGTGTCATGTTATGCATGTGTTTAAAAATGGTTAAGTTTAGGATCTAGCAATCCATAATACAGCCTAGAACAATTAATCACCTTCTACCATGTAATGAAGGTCAACCGACCTGGGTTCTCTGGGACTGAGGGTGGCAGCAAGTTTTTAGACATTGATATTTGTGTGATGTCCAACATAGAGCCTATGCTTTGTGCCTGTTAATAAAAGTGTCCTTGTAAAATCCCTGTGAAGAAAAAAAAAGTAGTGTTATCCTGATTTTTCACAGATGGAAACTGTAGACACAGAGAAATTAAAGGGGAGAGGCTGTCTCTAGGGTAAGCATGACGCAAACCAGCCAAATCTTTATAGGTCAAAACTGCCACTTTGAATTGCACCTAGCAACAGATGAGAAACCAGATTCAATCCATTATGTGTCCTTTTCAGTAAGGAGACAGAAAATAACCAGTTTAAAAAATACGCCTTATTTTTGCTATTATTGTTTGTTAGGCACTGCTAGAACAGAATGTGCTGTGGAGGAGATGCGGGGGAAACGGTGATTATTGCAGGAGTAACATTTACCTACAGATCTTGTAATCAAGGAGTTGCTTTTTGCACCAGTTTATTCCCAGCAGCTCTGAAATCTCCCAGATGAGGAAAGACTTTTGGTCTCTAGCCCAGTGTTCGCTTAAAGGCATTATAAACAGAAAGCCGGCAAAAAGGGAAAAGCCATGCTTATCGGGCTGTTACTGCTCTATCTATCTCTTGCTGCCTTCCACAGTTTGCAGGGCACATGAAAAGTAAAATAAATACCCAGTTACATTTTGCTTATCATCTGACACATTTCACAAAAAAATAAAGGCATCCACTGAGGGTTTTTTCTTTTCATTTCTGTCTGCTGCTGACAGAAGGGATGCTTAGAATTAGACAGAGAAGATAAAATGGTTTTAAATATGTATATATTTAAGAGGTTATCTCAAAGGAAAAAATATTTTTCTGCTGTGGTTGGCTACTACCTTAGCCCCACTTTAAACATTTATCTGATGAAATCATTGCATTCCTCAAAAGAGACAGTTCATGAATCCTCAGATTCTTATGACTTACAAATAATTAAATAGCCCAAACTCTGCACTTTTAACAGTACAGCCTCTGACTCACGATGCCTCGTGAAGAACCCAGCAGGTTCAGCGTGTCAGCCCAGCCTGGCTGGGGTAATGCACTCTCACACTGCAGGCAGCAGGATGGGATTTTCACAAACCACCTCAGCTCAGGAACCTCACACCGTTTCAAGCAGTCTCTGCAAACAGCATAGAGGCAGATTCACTGTAGAGCCACGCCGACAGCCAGGACAAGAGGCATCAACAATTGCAGAAGTTACAGTGAGATGAATTAAGGGCATTGGCTCTTGTTTGGGATTAGATGATTTTATAGACCTTGGGAAAAGCTTTAACTTTTTAAAACTCTTTCTCATTTGAGATTGCATTGTTTGAGAGCTTGTTTTTAAATCTACCGTGGTGACCCCAGTTCAGACAGTGGTACGAATGCTCTAAGAATGAGAAGCATATTTGCTAATATTTATAGTTCTTTGGCATCCAGGGTCTCCCAGCATTTAAGAGACATCTGTGAGAAGAATTTCTAAAAACTGTAAATTATACAGGTGATGGCAAACAGAGACAAACAGGTACAGAGAAGTTAAATTAGGTTGGTTCAACATCTGAAAATCTAACACAAGTCCTTTACACTCCAATGTGGTTTATGTCATAGTAATTAAAAAGTCCTCTCCGTTTGTTCGGTGGTACAGCAGTGTCAAACAGAATGTACTGGCAACTGCTGCTATTGTTTCACTTTCACTGATAATTTTATTTTAACATTTTGTATAGCATAACCTGTCAAATTACAGAGGAGGCAGGAATGCACCCAGTAACTTTCTAAGAGGAACTGCAAGTAATCAGATCATTTTCTATATGTACCCAAAAGTAGGAGGGAAAATTACTTTTAAGATAATACCAGATTAATTCAATCTGGAACAAGCCATGTAAGGGAGGAATAACGTGACACAAACATTCTCAACACTAAGCTAAGGACAGCTGTCAGACTGATGGAAAACCAGAAGGATCAACACGAGATGATCGCAATGATATTTTCCATCCTAAGAAACCTCTGATGTCAACGAATTTACAGTCACTCTAATGTTTTTAAAGCTGTTCCCATTTATACACATTATGGCCTGCATGTGTTAGAAACATCAACTGTTGATTTGAGGTGCTAGTAGTCTTCTACAGGACCTCTTCTCCCTGACAGGGTGAAAAGATGTTGCTGGTACATCAGCCACAATTTCAATTATCTGTAAGGACATAATTCTACATGTACACTGTCTTCAGAGTGAAAAGCATGTGCCATTTCTTAGGCTTCCACCAGTCCTGCTTTTAACATGACAAGAGAAGGCTAAAAAATATGCAAGCTGATCTGAGTGAGATACAAGCTCGGGTATCCTTCAGAAATTGGTGGGAGGAGGGCAAGATCTTGAACTTGATTAATTTAATTAAAAGTAACCCACTAGTATGCAGTTGATGAAGGTGAGCACTAATAAGCCCCATGAGAATTAAAAAAGCTTGAAGTCAAGGATCACAGTTTATCTGACACAGCAGAATGCCTGCTCTAGAAGGAGCTTGGTCAAATCTATACATCCAATTCAATTTCCTAACAGGTACTATAGGGAACCTTGCAAATTAATTACAAGATAATAAAAAAATTTAGCTCCATGAAGGAGATTATGCTTTAGATGGTATCAAGATCTCTTTACATTAACAGTTCAGTGTAGCAGCCAGGAAGAGATCTCCAGGGAAACACAGAAGAGAAATTGAGAAAAACTTCTGGCAGCATCTGGAGTTTTAAAGGGACCAGCCCAACTCTGCTACACCTCTGTACGTGTCCCTGGAAATGACCTAGCACATTTTCATGTGCCTTTCTCTTCCTTCCCTAAGTGTGGCAGCACCAGCCACCTAAGGGATGCGGGGGTTGGGGGGGTGGTGTCGGAAAATAGCAGCACCTCTGAAGTTGAGAGAGGATCCATAAAGGGCAGCTCAAGCCTTGAGCACTACAAGTGGTTCAGTGGTTTCCATGGAGTAAAAGGCACCACCCAGGACAAAAAGGAGGGATTCTATGTTCTGCTCTGTAGACATGCCAATAGCTCACTGCCAACCTTAAGACCAACTATTATTAAGAAGAGACAACTGTTGACATTATTCATATCCCAACTGCACTTGTTCTAAGATCGTAAAAAACTCTCACTTGCTACAAAATGTTGTTCATTACCAGAGATACACAACGTGGCAATAGCACAGGAGTGGAGTTTGGACTCCCGCTCCTGTAGCTCAACCCAGGCAGAGTAGGCTCTGCACAGCTCCAGTCCAGCTTGGGAGGAGCTGAAGATGAGCCACACTAGGTGAGGAATGGACAAAGAAGGTCTCTATCAGCCTCTCTTTCCCTGAAAGCATCTTCACTAGGAGAAAACATTAAAAGCAGGTACACAGCACAGAGCCAGCTAGTTCTGGCCATTCGCACTGCAGACATGAGTCTGAAAATCACTCACACTTTGAGCAATCTCCTTAACAGTAATTCTCAATACACCAAGACCATCACAGTGCAGGTCTTCTGACTGACTGGAATTTCAAATACAGCTCAACGAATCAAGAATTAACTTCAAACCTATGCCTTTAGGTTAATTTTATCAGTTCTGATCCATCTGCACTGCCTGAAAGTTGTTCAAAATTATACACTGTACATCTTGAAGCTCTGAAGTTGTCCAATCCAATGAAAAAGTTTCATAGTTCACTTTTGCAAGTTGTAACATCCCGAACAAATTTTAATCATTCTTCCCTTGTATGAACTCTCCATACTTGTGGCTAATTAAAAAATGGGGTCCCAGATTGCCTGTCCATGTAATACAATCCTAGCAAAAAACAAAGAAGAATTATATAATTACTCAAACAATTCTGGAAATTACCTCTCCAAATGCTGCCCCTGAGTGCATATATGGACAGAACAGAAATAAAGTCAAGTCAAAATAGACAAGCCAGGTCATTATGAAAGAACTTTTCTCCTTACTTTACTATGTAAATATATAATGGCGGGAATCTGACACCTGGAGATCACAGTGAAAAACTGCGAGAGGTGGAATACAGTCAGTAATTCCCAGAATCTGTGTCAAAGAATGAATGCAACATTTTTTCCTCCCTCTCAAATGAACAGATTCTTGAGTTGTCCCTACTTCATTTCATTAAAAAACCTGTAATAAGAATACATTTTAGACTACTAAAATGCCTTAACTAATCTATTCAAGAGTGAATTTTTTCCATGTTTGCTCTTATTTAAACAAGTGAAAAGTTTCATTTCACTGAAGTTTACTGCATATGATTTCACAGTAGCAAGTAACTTAAGCATATGTGTTTCACAGATCTTAATCTTTACAATGTAGTTTTTAAATCTGCCCCTTTCCTATTTGAAGGTCCCAACAACAGGGCGCATTCATCCAGTCCTTTCCCAACCAAGCAAAACACTCACTGGGATTTCCTTTTCAGGCCTGCTAATTGAAAACATTCTGCAGCTTATTAGTCACTATACAGATTATCTGCTGACATGCAAACTCTCACTCATTCCAGACTTGTTAATTAACACGTAATTACCAATCCCACAGAGACTGGACTGCAGGTGTGATGCTCTTGGTCCTGCTCTAACAACCGTTCCTCTCGGACACACGCGCAGATGGAATACATGGCAAATGCGTTTTCCCAGAACACCATTCCACCCTCCCCAAAAGTGCTCAGGCTCTGTTTTGGTTTTAGTACGTTATTTTATTTTTCAATTGTCTGGGTTCATTATGTCCAACATCCACCCACAATCCATCACAAAAAAGCACAAAAACCTTTGCTCTCCCATCAGCCTGGCTCAGCAGGAGCTGGCCCAGGGCAGCTGTTCTGCATGGTGAATTTGAATAGGATGAACTATAGGGAAATGGCGGCAGAGAATGAAGGAGAGAATAACAAGGAGAGAGATATGTCCAGTCATTTCTGTGACTACCTAAAGCATGATATCACCAACTGGTTTATTCAGTGTAAGGCAATACTCACTCAAGTCTTTTATACAGCATAAATCTTGCCATTAAAATACTACCTTCCATCCAATTACTTGCATATGAAGACTCATGGTACCATAACTATTCCCTTAAGGTATTCTTTGGATACTGGGATGTTCAAGAATCTTTTTCAAATATCTTTACACTTCATTTCCTTTAAGAGTTGAAATGTTTTAAAAGAGCCTTTGCTCAAGTAAAGCAAAAATGTTACCAAATAGTGGAAATTTAGGTCAGATGAAGCCACTTACAAGTTTTGAATTCCTTATTAGCAGGGTACACTAGTCATGGGATACAGTCAAGAACCAAGTCCAGAAGGAACTTTATTAAGCAAAGTACCTTTGCCAGGGATAAGTGTATCCAAATTTGAAAAAAAATAAGGAACTGGACTGTTAAAAGACTGTAGAGTTGGTACGTGATTCAATTCTCACTGAAGTCAGAGGTAAAACTATCCATGACGCCCTGATGCAAGCAGACAAGTTTTGAAAACTCCATCCTACGTATATAGGGATAAACAACAAACAATTTCCACATCTCCGAGACAGAATTTCTGATAAAAACATGACCAGAGCCATTAAAATTGCCACCTCAGATGGAGTCCCAAAATTTGTTGCACTATGGTTCATTACGAACCACTAAATATGAACATGACAAATGAGCTTTCTGTACTCTCTCACTACCATATCAAAGGAAGCAAAGGATCAAACTGCTTTAGGTAACAGCCACATTCAATTTGAAAGTTCTGTTACTGGATTGCAATGACAACAAATCCTTTGTAACAAGAGCACTGTGCCACTACTAGAACCTTCTAGGCATGCATCAAGTCATCCTTCTATGCATTTGCTGTCCATTCACTGTCAACTACACTGCTAGTTTCTGAAACTCTTTAAAAGGAAAAATGGGTAAGAAAAACTTTCTTTTTAAAAGGAAAAATGGGTAAGAAAGATGGTGCCAGTACAAACTGGTTAAGAGAGTCCCTAATTAAATCTGGAAAGGGACTTCTGGAATTAATAACGTTTTTTTATGAGATAGAATTACTATCTGGGAAGTGGTTGCAACAGTGGAACAAAGGCGCAGAACCTGCCAACAGGAGGAGATGGGAAACTCCTGTGTGATAGATGTTTCTGAAATTGTCAGATCTGGGGCAAGGTATTAAACTAGAACAGAAGTAGGTACTTTTATTAAACATTGTACATTAAAGATAATAGATACCAACAATGCCTCAACGGCCATGGAATTGGTAGAGAAAGCTGTAGCAACATCAGCCTTTCTGTATCAGAGCAGCAATATGTTTCAACCTGGTCTTGCATACGGACATTAGGCCTTGCATATGGACATTACAGGACACACCTTTTCAAGTCACTGGCTTCAAAAGACTTGGCATGCACAGACTAAATAATAATATAGGGCACTCCTCAATTACCATATGGCAGCAACCTTCTGAAATTTTGATGATTCTTGGCAAAAGCCAAGCATTGGGTCCACAGTCACTACCTGACCCTGACCTTGCCAACTGCTCCTTCTACTAGGGATTTGAGAAAGGCCTGTAAAACATCCCATCAGAAAAGGTTTTAGAACAGACTCCATGTCATGTACTTCACATAACTGAATTTCCCAATATCAATGGACACATCATGCACTGTAGGAAAGTTTATGCACTGGAATATCATGATAATTCCTACTTTGGCTACAGGAAAGACTTTTTATGCAACTCAGTAACTAAAGCAAACTGAAAAGAAAATTAAAACTCTGAAGAAGTTAAATGTAAAATAGTTGTGAAGTGATGACAGGTGGGAAAAAACAGATTTATATAATCAGTGATTAAGGTGATGTATTTAGCTTGACAGCAGACACTTTCTGTGAACTGCTCCATGAAAGTCAGCTGAAAATACTGCCTTCAGAGTAAGAGCCAGAGCAAAATCCAGCTCTTCAAGAGTTAACATAATTCTATGAGAATGAAGCAAATTCTGCTTCTGACCCTGTCTGTGATACATCAGTTTTCATCATCTTTAAGTGTCCTGACCTCTTCCTCCTAGCAGAATGATGAAAGACAGCTACTAAAGCTACTCAATTTCAGATCTCAGCTTCTAGGGAGGAGGCAATTGTCACCCTTTCTGAATAAGAAATGCGGAAAAGAATTACCAGAAAAAGTCACACTCGATGATATCTATAAAAGGGTTCAAAGGCTTTTTCTTACCTGGATAACATTGGAACAGGATGGTCAGGAGAGCAACAGCACTGTACAGTGCCACTGAGTGGCTTCCAGCCTCTAGTTTGTTGCTGAAAAACTAGGACAAGAAATAGTGAAAGGAACCAAGTCAGGTGCAGTCCTATTTCTCTTTACTTTGCTGACACCATTATTCACAGGTGCTGGCCTGAAAGGGCTCCTCTACACCTCCAACTCCAACACTAAGATGGGTTTTTATAATAATTCTCCTGCCTTAATTTAGTCTCAAATAATGTCAAAGCCCCCAGGTTTTTTGAAAGAGGACAAAGTGATCATCTACTAACAAACAGAATCACATAATGACATCTGCAGTGCACGTGTGCTTTCAGGTAATGTCTTGGACCTTTTCTACTGTTGATGGTAATGCTAATATAAAATGTATCCCTTGGAAGAGAAGGAAAACAGATGACACCAAAGAGAAAACGCAAGCACATTTCTGTCTTCTAAAATAAGGCCAGAGAAGACCTAAGCTGGAAGTACATATGGAGGCTCCTCAAGTCAAAATTATGACTGATCATAAATTATTAGTTCTTCAATCTTCTATTGTCTCCTCCTTATTTGTTAACCTGAGAAAAATAAATATGTTATATTGTTTATGCGGATTTTTTTTTCCGTGAGATGATATTCACCTCTGGAAAAGTTACAGTGAAGCTTGGTCAGTCTGGGATTTCTTCTCAATAATTAGTGAGAGTAAGAAAGACCATTAAAAAAAGAAATCCCCAACCTCTCCCTTGCCCAAGCTGGGGTTGTTACTTAAACTGTTGTTCCTAAGACAATCTTGCCTGAATTAGCTACTGTTTCAGTCTTAAAATCTGTAGTAGATCACCACAGTATCTCAGAAATCTTTCAACATGAAATACACAATTCTTATTCATTTTTAGACACTTCCCACCTGTGCGTGCTAACTCAATGTGTTCCATGGCAAAGCCTTTCTTTTGAACTAGCTCAGTACATAGACATTAAGAGTCTATGGACATGGTGATGGTAATAATGAATTTAAATTTACATCAAATGTAATCTCATTAATTGCCTGATCATATCTGAGTTTGACTATTTAAATGCATTAATAAAAAATATTGTATTACACAACATTAAAGATCCTATCTTGGCTAATTTCCTGATATATATATATATATATTCCAACTTACTATTTCATCTTGATTTTATGTATCTTAATTTTAAACACATACTACTTTGATTTGGAAAGAAGTTTAATCAAAGAAACAAAAAACCTGAGCATTGCCCTAAATTGTTTCAGTCACAAAAGAGTGCTCTAGATTTCTACTTACTTGCTTCCCCATTCAGTCTGATAGATAGGTGTAATAGTTTCACTGGCCCAGCCCTTGGCCAGCAGGCAACACAGCCATTCACCCACTTTCTCCCCCACCCCCAGGGGATAGGGGAGAGGATTGGGGGGTAAGAATTAGGAGGCTTGTAGGTTGAGATAAAAACAGTTTAATAATAGAAATAAAAGAAAACTTAAAAAAAACAACAACAACAAAACAACTAAACAACTAATATTAAAATAGTAGTAATAATGATAACAGTAATAAGATATGGAAATAAGTGATAACTCAGAGCAACTGATCACCACCCACTGATAAGCCCGGCCCGTTCCCGGATAATGATCCCAGAGGAGCAACAATCCCGAACTGAAACCATGATCCCGGAAGAACCAGAGCTTGAGAAAAAAAACCCGTGCAAATCCACCCCCCCCGTTTCCGATCAGTCCCGGATAATATAATAAACATGACGTGATATGATATGGAATATCTCATTGGCACATCCAAATGCCAGGTTTGTGTTTTGCTATTCACTACACTTCTCCCTCCCAGTCCTAATGCAGGTGAACCAGCCAAACACGGTGGCCTTGAGCTCCAGCAGTAACTAATGACATTCGTACTTTTATCAGTGATGTTCTCAAAGCAAGTCTGAACTGAAATCAAAACACGGCTCTTCTAACTACTGAGAAGAAAATTAACTCTATCCGAGTAAAACCAGGACAATAGGACACCAGAGACCAAGACAGACAGAGATGACAGAGTGGCAGCCTTCCTCAGGCTATCAACAGAGCAGGTCCTACATGCCCAGCCACAAGCCCCTGAGATCACCTGAAGGGTGTTCCACAGAAGAGAGCTTGGTTTGCCTCCTGCCACTGGTGCAGCACCATCAGGTTGTCATGGCTTTGTAAGGCAAGATAAATGCATATGCGAGAATTATACTAATGTCTTAATGCCTACATCATACCATCCAGCCAACTGGGAAAATCACAATACTCTACACCAGCTTGGGCTGTAACTAAAATGACTGGATTCAAGTCAATGGTAGGATGCCTGCAGTCCCAACGACCTGATTTCTTCTTCCCCCACCCCTCCCACCCCCAAATTAAGCACTGTGTGAATGAACATACTTTTGACACTGCTGGGAAACAGAAGGTGGGTAGGGAGCACCATTTCACCTCCCAGAGAGGAGCCCAAGTCAAAATACTGATTTTTAACTCTTATTTTGAGGGTGACGGAGCACTGGAACAGGCTGCCCAGAGAGGTTGTGGAGTCTCCATCTCTGGAGATATTCAAAACCTTGACACTTTCCTGTGTAACCTGGTGTAAGGAACCTGCTTTGGCAGGGGGGTTGGACTAGATGATCTCCTGAGGTCCCTTCCAACCCCTACCATTGTGTGATTCTGTGATTTTTTTACAATAATTCAGAGGAGAAGTTACATCTGTAAATAACAGGAACGCTACCGATTACATAGAGTCTGCATTTCCACCTGCTGACCTGTATTGTGCAGCCTTCAGTCCCTGAGCAATTCTTTCTAACCCGAGTCACTGGTTTGTTTTGTACAGCTACACAGAGGTGATGGCTGTACACGAATACCTCTCCAGAAGCCCTGCCATTGCAGTATCAGGTATTCTTTTTAAAAGTTATTCTAAAATATGCTGTAATAGCTCAGAATCAATTACAGATTGAGTTAATATCGCTAAGATAAATGGAAGGTATCTTATTAACGTAACAGACTTTGAACTATGTCCTGAGAGTGCTAAAATGAGGCTCACACATTTTATTAAGAGCCTAAACACATGGCTTGTTTTTAAAAAGTACTCAACCTGTAGCAACTTCCAATGTTTTGGTTACAATTAGTGGAGCCTTAGGAAATTCAGCATTTTTTAAAAAACATCAAGGTATATAATTTAAACTTCTAAACACAGACTTAATGGAATTTGAAAAGAAAATTCAAATAAATACCTATGTAATTAATTTATGGGATTTGGAGAGCACCACGGGAGGAATTCTACTACAGATTCTTAATTTACAAACTGGTGGCTGCAATCCACTGAGGTTTTTTATTGCATTAGGAAAAAACACAGGAACAGTTACCCCTGCACACTATTCATTATCGTCTCAAGTTCATGTTACCACAACTCTGTTATCCTTACGCACAGTCTTAGCCCACAGCCAGGTAATCCCGTGTAGCTCAAACCTCTTACACTGAGATTTAAGGAAGATTATGTTGCTGGGTTTTCACTGCTGTGCCTTAGACGATGCATGGTAATTTATTAAGCTGTAATAAACTGATTACAAGCCTGAGCTCTAAGTTCCTCCTGAAGATGTGGGCACTTCACTGAGAGGCATGGAGCTACAATCACTTAAGTGACCACTTACCAATGGTACTGTATGGTTACTTATATTAAGCATCACTACGGGCAGTTTAAATCAATTTGCTTTACCTTCCAATTAGAGTCATTCCTTACTCAGTTGTGTCCACACCATAAACAATGTCATTTCAAACTACATTATTGAACCCCCTGCAGCTGCCCTTAAAAAATAAATCTGACTCAGGTAGGCTAATTTCCGCAAGTAAACATTCAAATGTAAATTCAATTGATGTAACCGGTTTTAAAACAATACACAGTTGTGCATGAAAGAATATGCATCTATTTAAGTATAACAGTTTCTTTTTACCCATTCTTAAATAAAAGTATATTTCAAACTAAATTTAGAAGTACTTAAACTGTTAGATAAACACAGTAGAGCTCTAAAATACTCAATTAGTTCCACATAGCTTCTCAGATCCTCAAGGATTAACAACCATAGTAATTATCAGAGTCAAACAGCAACTATCCATGTTACTCTTTAAATCATATTATTGTATATTTAACTGTATAGGGGAACCTTCATTATACTAACATAGGAAATGAAAGATAATCCAGCCAGGAAATGTTGAATTAAATTTTAAAATCCTTCAGGAACTGCCTGTTAGTGATCTTCTGTAAGATTTGTATATAACACGTCACTCCACAATTTCAATAGTGCAAGCAGCAAGTCTACAATTTAAATTGGTACACCGGCAAATAAACCAGGAAAGCTATGTATTTTTACAAGAGTCTGGATTTCTGCTCCACAAGTACTGATGATACAGTAAAAAGTGATTGGTGCCAGCACTACTTCTCCGTAAATTTACATTTGTTACCATTCCAGAAGGAAAAGACTAAAACCAGAGAAAGTATAGGCAAATTCATGATTTTCACAAGAAACGTGAACCTCTGCTCTTTTCTAGAATGGCTTTTATCAGCTCCAAAACTGGAAATATGAAGAGCATTTGGAACCAAGAACCCTCTTACATTTCTATGTAAACTATCAAAGTATCGTGCCAGTGCTACCCAGCAGCAGTTGTCAACCGGATGCTGCAGTCAGCACTGGTAAAAAAAGTTCCATAAGGGAGAAGTTGGAAAATGAGATGTTTGTTATTTATTTAGCACCTGTGTAAACAGCAATTGATGCTTTATCAACACAAGTGTCTGGAGTCAGAGCTGAACTGATCTAGGAGCATCCAAATGATGCAAAACACTATAAATGAGATTGTCTTAGGTATATTACAAACTATTATGAAACAAAAAGAATTGCCATTTAAAAACCTTCCTCAGGAAGAACGACAGAAGTCTGCACACAATGTAACTAATAGATTACTAATTCTTTTCAGAATCAAGGCATAAAGTTACAGATTTAGAAAGTATTCAGATTTTATAATATTTAAACAAGGGTTTGAGCTGTTAATCTGTTATACCTAATCTTGCATCTCTGTAAAACAAAGACAATAATGATGAACTGCAACTGAGCTTACCATTTGGAAAGTTAGCCAATTATTAAAGATTATAATAGAGTAGCAAGTATTTCATTATGCTAGTCTAGATCCTGGTTAACAGCATAGCAAGCAATGATTGCCTGCTTTATTAGAAAAAGCAGGAGAATCTCTTGGATTTTAGCAGAAGATCAGTCCTCAGCTCCTGGAGTATAAAACTGTTTGCAAAGCATCTGCAAGAATCCTACAGACTGCAAATTAAAAAGCCTGACTTTCTCAAATCTCCAGAATCCAATAAAAAATGGCATGATAGTAAAAGAGGATCCAAAACATGTATATTGTCCAAATCACTTCTATCTCTCAACTGTGTGGACATTTAAATTGATAGCTTGGGTCAATACTTCATTATTCTATTAAGTTAGAACTCAAAATGTCAACCCAAAATCAAAGGAATTCTAGAATCCATAAGGAATCACGCCTGAATCCAGAAGATATAATATTGGTGAGGATATGACACAGAGCATGTAGAAAAGGAACAGTTTTCTTTGTACCTGTACAGTCTGTACCTGTCACTCCAGTGTATGGAGACCTATGAAAAAAAATGATATTTTTAAGAATGATTCAATAGCCTTGTTTCAGCACTGGCAGAGTTTGCAAAGTAGATGTCCCAAATTACTGAACTCCTAAATGCAGTGATATGGCATTAAAAAACAGAATCTGCGTGTGAGAAGAGTGTAGAGACTGCAGTGGCCTCAGCAGCAGGGAGAATCAGTGGCATCAGCAGCAGGGAGCTGCTATTCCCCTTGTCTGCTGCAGAACACGTCAGGTAGCCAAGGCACAGGAAAATGAGTATTGATGAATCCATGTAACACTTCCTTGAAGCGATGGCAAGTTAACAGACAGGTCCAATCAAGGCTTTCAGCATGCAAAAACAAAATCAAAGCAGGGCCCTTGAGGTACTAAATATAGCTCCAACTCTAAGCTGTCTGAGAAATGTTACTGTATAAGTAAATTGATTTATCCTAATACAGAGTCTGGAGCTACATCTGATATTTGGGCACCTTCCTATCAAGCCACATTTTAACCAATTGCCTCCAGTGCTTTAGTTCATATCTTTCATTTCTCCTTAAAATGGCTATTACAACTACCATCAATTCAAATCCAGCAAAACAACCCACAGTCTGGTGCTATTAAAAAAATACATTAAACAGGATTATGTACTAGATCACATCACACATCCTGAAAGCATTTGCTGAGAAACTATGGCATTAGAGCTTTGAAAACACTGTAACACATGCATTCTCACAGACGCATACATTCATCAGCTCCTATGCACGCACACATTTTGCAAGGGCTCATGTATATAAAAATATGCAAGTATTCACACTAAGAGAAAAGGACAGCATGAAACAGTGTTTGATCTGTGAGTAAAATAGCTTGACTGAGATTTTTTTAGAAACAGATCAAGTCAAGGAAAAGTGAATGAAGAAAAGAACAACTACATCAAATCCGCAGTGCAGAAACAGCAATTCACACCTGGAAAGCGCTACGTGAGGCTACAGCCTCATTTTAAGAAAATATAGGAGTGGGTCGAACAACTCGGCAGGCTTGGGGCAGAACCACCCCACATTGTCCCAGCCCCAGCACAGCACAGCTGGTTGTTTCTGCCAGCTGAGTGCCTGCTTTCACCTTGTTTCACAACCCGCAACTCCTGCACCACGTGCTTGCTGGCTTGGTGGTGGATTTGGTTTGGCATTTCTTCTGCCAGGCTCACTCTGTTCCAATAGGCACTGAACTTTTGCTACAGCTGTAGTTAAAGTCTCGGGGCATTATGCACATATGATCAGATTGATGATTACAACTGTAAGAGGAAGGAGAAGGAAGAGAATAGAAATCAGTGACTTACTGTATCAAGAAAGAACCAATTATTTAGCAAATCTGTTTTTGCTAATTCTGTCACACAACCTCATCTATTGAAGTGCCTATTTGAACTAACTGTTGCTGTCCCAGCAATAATATTCACAATCAGCCATTCACATTGTGCAACTACCTAGCTTATGTTAGAATCAGTCTAGTGATCCTGCCTGTATGTAATGAACTCATTTGTAGTTTAATTATAGTGCTTATCCGGTAATTTATTAGACAGCAGTAAAGTTTAGATTTACTTCTCACGCAATATTACTGCATTATTACAGATGTATACATGAAGCTACATTTTGCTCTCAATCACACAAGTATAAGTCTTGAGCAACTCTATTGAAGCCAATAGTTATTTTAAATTGGCATGAAGCTCCTGTGCATTCAGAAATCTGTAATAAAGAGCATTTTTTTTTTCCATGTATGAGTATTACCTATAGCACTCCAGGTGGTTACTTTGATAATGATAGAGAACATTTTTGTACTGCTGAAATAAATGGCAATCCTGTTACAGAAAGTGGTTTATTATAAGGAAGAAAATGAACTAAATGTTTAGTGCAAAAAGCAGCATTCAGATGATTCCTGGTATACCGTCAAAAACTATTAACTAAACAGGAAAACCGCTCTCAGAAAGGTAGATTTCCTTCACCTTAAAACCAACTCACTAAAATATTAGCAAGCAGCAGCTGTTGTACTAAAATCTGACTTTGAGATCAATTAAACTCTAACAAAGCTGAAGTTTATAAAGGATTGAATTTTGCATACAGATAGAAATAAATACAAAAAATTAAATAGAAAATATAATTTAAAAAACATATTATCAAACAACAATATCATGTGGTTTAGTTCTAAGGCTAAGCAGGACCCAAACTCCAGTGTTTTCACAGTCTGAACCTGCACAGACTCAACACTAATACATAAAACTTAATTTTTTACTTAGAATAGTTGTGGAATTTTATAGGTTCTTTGATCATGTGTAAACATATAGCAGCTTGCAGTCTTTCACATACTTGACTCCTAACTAAGCAGTGACATTTAATATTGAAGACTGTGATTCTGATCATATCTTAGTGGTGAAAGCTGAGCAAGGAATTACTGTGAAAGCAAGAGAATTCATAAATTAGCCTTATAAACCCTCTTTGGGATGTTCAGCTTGGGAATGGCATAGGAAGCCTGATCCACTCCTCTGTCAGTTCCCCATTCAGTAAAACAGGGGTTAGAATACTGACCGTTAACTCACATTCTGGGATCTGGGGAGATTACCTTCTGCATGATTTTTAAATAATCCTGACCTGTTCAGTGGCAGACACAGTCATACAAAACAGAATCATATTTTCAGAAAGTTTGCAGAATGTAGGCTGTGTTCCTGGGGATCCAGGCCTCGAGCAGATGCAGAACACAAATCCAAATCACTGAATTTCCCTGTGCCTATATTGCCTATTTGCAAAAGGGAAATACTAATATTTCTTTCACCTACTGCTAATACTTGTATATTTAGGCTGCAAACCTATTCAATCACAATGGTTTCTCGGTTTGTTTCTGTAACAGACAGGAAACTAATTTACAGTAGAACAAGTAGATGACACCAGCATAAAAACAAGTCATTACAAAAATAGAATGGATTTTATGAATGCTGTATGGCATTTTTTAACATTGGGAAAACACAATGAAATGCACTAATTTTAAAAATTTAGAAAGTGTGACATGCCTAGAATTTTAAAAAAGACATTCTTTCCCATGGCTTGCTTTTAACCCTTCACTTTAATTTTTAATGACCAAAAGCCTTTTGGCTACAACACGCCATGAGATCTCAAAGCCCAGAGCAGCTTCCATTGTATCAGTAACTTCAGCCCAAGCTGCAAAATTTTTGCAGGCAGAATGACTTTGAAGTAGCTGGAGTTCTGGGAGAAACATGGGTTTGACCTAGAATTTGAAATTTTATAAAGGATAAGCTGAAGAAAAATCGGAATGGCATCCAACTTCTAACCAAGTCCTTGAAAGTGTGAGTTTTATTTCTCAAACACTGTCTTTCCTCTGAAGCTGGCTTCCTTCTCCAACTAGAGTTCAATCAGCCTTCAAATGGGCTGTGCGTCTGCCCTCATGGCAGGTAATGAGCAGGCTGCTAGTTTAACACGCTTACTCTACGTGGCTTTTTACTCCATAGCATCCTGTATGTGCTGGAAATGGCAGAAAGACCTTGGATGAAATAGGAAGAACGAAAAATTACAGAAGAGAGAATTCTAAAATACTTGGTTGGTGGGGAAAGGAAGTAAGTAGGTATGCACACATTCACACACACACAATCAGTACTCACTTACATTTCAAAGCTGTAGTTGATAAAAAAATCAGACAGATTTCTGTCCTGAGGTTTTAAGTCAGCCTACTCCAGAGTTAGGGGCTCTTTGCCAAGTCAGATCTGAGTTTGGATTTCTGATATACACAAAAGCTCAGGAGCTGGGCTCATCAGCAGAAGAAGCTAGTGTCTGCAACATGCACATGTTCTGTCTGCATATTCACCGCGTCAGACTCCCTACCTCTTTAGACAAATTCCCAAAAGCCTCCAATGTAAATGCTATCCCTGCATGTCATGTAGCAATAAAAGGAGAAGTAATAAAAGCAAAATAATTAATTAATAAAAGTAACATAGATGAGAAAGAAAAGAGAGCTAGAAGAAAGTGCAGGGGGGAGATGATGTACAGTTCCTTTTCACCTCTCAGCACCGCTCAACCACATATGCACACCAAAAAAATAGCAAGGAGGGCACTTGCAGACCACTGATCACAAAAGAAATCTAACAGGGAGAGGGAAAAAAGAATTAAGAACAGTTAATTCAGCCTATGCTCCTATCTCCCACCACTGATGAGCTAGAAGTATATCAGCCCTGGCAAGACTATGGCTGGTACATGCTAGTACAGCTAACCTTGCTGGACTTTCATTTGGAAAAAAAGGATTAGATTGGATTTTACCATTGTAGCTTAAACTCCCACACATGAAACCACCAAAATTATGTTCATCCATCAATCTCTAGAAGTCACCTATGTATTGCACTAGGCAAGAAGCAGCCAAGTATTCAAGAAAACCAGTTATTCATGTCATTCTTGTCTGCTTTGCATTTATGTATTGATCTTCTGTGGGAAGTGACCACATGGCTTTAGCATGCTCCAGTCACCAATGATCTGTGTTAAATCATTTATAAAAATGCAATGATTAAAAGTGTTATTGAACTTTTTCCCCACACTGAAGGCAAATTCTTGTCTTTTCTTTACCAAACTCCCTCACCTCCTGCTAACTTTCCCTTTAGGCTCCTGACTCCCAGGGTTTGTCAGGAACAGAAAGAATACACTTAGATATAAGATGCCCAGAGAAAGCTGAACAATGTCTTATTTAAAATGCTGAAAAGTGTTCCTCCATCACACCAAATGCAAAATGTATGTAACCTCATACTGATACTAATAAATGAAGTAGGACAAATTAGAAGTGCACAGAAGGCAAGCAAAAGCTTACCCATACTGCCCCACTGGAAAGTCCTTCACCTTTGTGTTGGTCTATGAGCAATTTCAAACCTCTCCTGAGTCCTATGTGTGTAACAAAGATTTTGACAATGGTGTCTGCCACCCCCTGATGCTGCTCTGAGCTCAATTTCACTGCCCAGTGGCAATCCAGCAGACCTCAGAAGTATAACTCCCTTCTGACCTAGGCTAAACCAAAACCTCTTGACTTGAGTTCCTTATTCCACCACAAGCCCCAGGAGCCGTGACTTTCAGTGAACTCCCCAGCAACATCCATATGCAAAGTTAATATTAATGGACAGTTAATACTGTTTCATTAACTTTTGACCTATCTGCAGTTTAGGCTGCACCCAAAGTGGCAAAGCCAAGAAATACATATGGTTAAGTTCCACAAATCAAGTTAGAACCTGTTATCTGAAATATTTTGATACTACAGAGATATTAATGACAAAAATACATCAGCCTTCAAGATCAAAATAACTCAAGTAAGAAACTAAGATAAGGCTTGCACAGCTCTAGGTTTTTTGTCACCAGTTTGTTCCACACGCATGCAAGCTGTATCCAAGTTAATTAAATAGAAGGTATTTGTCACTTTTGATATGTCATATCCATATTTTTTGCATTTCAAAAAGCTTTTTTTGGTCAGAATAGTTGGATTTGTTGTCATCCAAAATATAAAGCTATGTAGTCCTAAATAGTTATAGCAGCAGCAGATACCCTCTGGGTGATTCCTGCAGAAAATCTCTATCTTTATTTCAGCCATATTGAATTTAACTATTTTAATGATAACCACCCTCACTAGGAGGTCATGCAATAACATTTCTCAGTCTGTAAGGAGAGACTGCAGCTGAGCTGAGTCAACAGCACCAATTTTCTGCTTCTCTGCTTCACACTTTAAGGAAGCATCTTCTTTCACATAGTTTACCTGTTAAATATCATCTGAAGATGCCACTCATTTGACTGGAAAAAACACACAGCATAAGGCAGGCCTACACTACAAATTTAGCTAATTTTAATTTAAGCTATTGAAGACCTCTTCAGAGGTTTGGTTGTTTTAATTCAGCCACTGGTTTTTACTTCCTCATAAAACAGAACCTAAATCAAGCACAAAGCTACTACATTAACACACTGTATTTGGCATGTATAATTAATCTGAAAATTAAAGTGAGTTCAATAAAAAGACTGTAGCAATCAAACTGACCGATATCTCACGAAACCTGGAAGACCACCACTGAAGTAAGTACCCTTTCTTCTTCACAAGTTTTGTACACAAGTGTAATGTCATCGATCCAGTAGAAAGAATCATAGAATGGTTTGGGTTGGAAGGGATCTTTAAGATCATCCAGTTCCACCCCCCCTGCCATGAGCAGGGACACCTTCCACTAGACCAGGTTGCTCAAAGCCTCATCCAACCTGGCCTTAAACACTTCCAGGGAGGAGCAGCCACAGCTTCTCTGGGCAACCTGTGCCAGTGTCTCACCACTCTCACAGGAAAGGATTTCTTCCTAATAGCTAATCTAAACCTACCCTCTTCCACTTTAAAGCCATTGAGATGCTAGGTTTACAGTTGGACTCAATCTTAAAGGTCTTTACCAACAACAATGATTCTATGATGCTATGAGCATGAGCTTAAGAGAGACATGAGGCAGTGATTGAACCACTGCAAGCAGATGACAATTGGGTTCATGGTCCCATTCTATACACATTTTTAGTTTCTTATTTTGACAACTATCCCATCTTACCAATAAAGCAAGAATCTCTCTCCTGAAATTTAAAACAAACAAGTGTGCTTTTGCAATCATTCTGTGTACCACAATATAATTAAATAAACATTAAAAAAAACCCTCCCAGCACATTACTTACTGCCAAACTGAACAAACACAGAAACAATGACAGATATGCAATAATGGTTATTTTCTACTTAGACCCTTCATACTAGACTTCTGCCAAAATTTAATTTTCAAAGCTTGAAATTCTTGAAAAGCCAGAAGCACTTTGGCGAGTCTTCCCACTCCTCTGAATATTGGATTATGCTATATGCATGCAACTGACCCTGACAACTGAAAGAAAAAAAAAAAAAAAAGAAAAAAAAAACCATTATATATGCTTGAATAAGACCAAAAGTGTATACAGTAAACACTTCTGACAAGATCAAGACAATTCCTGAATAAGCATCCCATGAAATTGGAGTGGAAAGGGAGAGCTCATCTGCTGCTGCTGTACAGAGACTAGTAACTATCCCTAATCCTTCCCAGAGCAGAGGTAAGCATGAGGACTGGAAAGATCTGGAGTCAAATCCTGGCCCCGATGACTTCAGATGAGTCAACATTCCAACCAATGCTGAATATAGGAGATTTATTTTTTAAGCAAACATGAAGAAGTACAAGTAAAGAAATGCAGCTTCAGAGTGTGATTGCTGACAATGAACCTCCCGAGTCTGCAGGACTCTCCAGAGGTGTTTTATTAGCCTTGATCATCCAATTCCTAATACCTAGAGGGGACCTAGACTGTCCTACACACAGCACTGGTGTAACACAGGCCCCTTCTCACTGATAAACAGCCCAGCAAATTGCCAGAAGCACTAATGAGAGTAAACATTGCTATAAACGCAACGGTTAGTAAACATTGCTATAAACGCAACGGTTAGAGCCACCAAAAAGGGTTTTATCTAAACTGGGCATCATCAGCCAGCAGAGTTAAGGCTGTTACCAGGTTAAGAAGATTTTTTAACTCTTTCCTTCCAGCAGCTACAGAGGAATAACCAACCTGCTGCAGGATGCACAGGCAGAGACACTGGCAGCAGAAAAATGGCACGGATGTTACAGGCTGGCTCCTGCTTCCTATGCAGGAAGTGTTTCGGTTTCTAATACTCATTAATGCTATCCTCATTTAAAATCCCTCTAGGGAAAAAAAAAAATAGTAGACTTCTCTTTAGGTCTCTACTTTCTGCATTGTGATTAGAAGCATATAAAAAGTTATACCTTTAATTTCTAATGGTCCTGCCTTACTATTTTTATGTCAGTCTTAGAAAAAGATATTGTGCAATCAGCATCAACATTCCAAGGCTCTGCCCATCTCAGCACACCACAGATCCCTCCAAGACATAATTAGTCCATGCAGCAATAACATGTTAAGGGACCACCTTTGCTTGTTGGTCTTCAGAACTCTTACCTATGATCTACTCATTCCTGGTGAATTAATCTTACACTGAGTAACCACATACCTGGTTCTTTCTCCAGGCACACGCAAGGTAGGGATGCTAAACCGGGACTTCAACAGCAGATTTAATTTCCTTAGCATCCACACTGTGCACAGCTAGATTTGAAGAGAGGAATGAGATGGCACAAACAAGGTCAATCACTGGAAAATTATTCCAAGTGAGGATATTTTGAGTTAGGTGCGAGTGCGAAGTTCAGACCTCACACTACCACAAGCCCTGGGTCAACACTTTGCCTCACTATGGGCTGATGTAGCAAATAGCTTTAATTGCATGTAAGAGGACACACTGTTGTGTAAATCTGCACCCTCTGGGCACACAGTGCTTACAGCAGTAAATACCTGGAATAAAACAGAGGTGCCCAAAGCACACATGAAGAATGTGCTATACTCTTGTTTGACTTGAAACACTATTCAGTGCAACCAAAGATTACACTTTTACCAAGCAGGGAACACATTTGACTTGGAGAACATTACTCAGCATGTTGTGGTAGTCATTAAGTGTAAATCTACAGCAATTCTATTAGAGACACTGGAATAACACCTTTAAAAAAGGTGAGATTTAGAAGAGAGTTAGGCAAACAATCTCCTTGCTTTGTTTTGCATGGACTAATTAACAATAACTGCAAACTGCACTAATGAGGTAGGCTTTATCAGCTTTATCTAAGTGTAAGCTGCAAAAAACAACCTCTTAAGCAATTCCCTCTCTAAACATTAGGTCTTCCTCAAACTTAAAAATGCATTCCATACCAATTTATTTTAATTACCCAATAGCAACAGGGGGCAAAACCATTCACATCTTAGTCATTTAAGCCCAAATTTCACTAGTACACAGATGAGTTACAAAGACCTTCACAACAGGGCTCAGGATGGAAACACTGACAAGCTGTTGTATCTAACGATGCAACAGAGGGATTAAATTTACCTCACAAACCATTCAAATCTGGACAGAGACAGATGGAGAAAATATATCAAATGTCAGTATTTCAAGGGGAAAATTTGAAATAGTGAAAACATAATTACAAAATCAATTTAGGAAACATAAAATCTACTAAAGGTCCAAATCCTCTAGTCCACAGAGGTCTCATGCAATTGCTGAAGGATCAATGCTACAATTTAATTGTGCAGATATTCTGAATATGTATATCACAAATAATAGATATTCCTATCCAGCTGCTCTATACCCCATGAAAAGAAAGCTGAGCCTCATTGTCCAACTGCAGGACCTGGCTTCAAACACTGGCTTCAAATCCTGGCTCTGATTCCACTCCTTTCTGAGACTCTGAGATGATAAATTAACTCCTAATGGCCCAGTACTAATGCTGACTAATGCTGCAAAACCCCTCTGCTGTAACAAGATTTAACTAATTATTTTGGAGCATGCAACTTAACCTGATGTTACTTTCCTCTTGTTCACTGGGATAGCAAAAATTCAGCCACTAAAAGGTCTCCCTTCTTCTCCCAAGACATGCCTGTCTTGAGCAGGCATGAAGTCACCATCTCAGCTCTACCCAAATCCCCTTCCCCTGTCCTTGGGAAGACTTGGACCCTGGAAGACAGCATGTTACCCTGGCTGCTCCATCACATAGGTCCAGCTTTGGGCAAATCAGGAGCTGGAGCCACTTGCAGCTGACCCTAGCATAAGACAGGCTCCTCTCTTGGTCAAATATTGTACTGAGAAAGACTCAGATAAATTTCAGTTGTTTCAATCTTCCCCCTCTACAGTGTGAATGCAAAATTACTTTTCTTTATCTGCTGGACAACTGTGAAGCCATGTTATTTAATGAATGGGAACTGCATACCCTAGGCCACAAATCTGTAATACTATCCTGGCTCTTGTCATTGCATTCAAAGTGATAGAGAACCATGAACAAATGAACAAAATTCTTCTCCCATTTGCACCTCTTCAGCCACTATGAATATTAGCCCTGCATAAACTTAAATCACTTTTTCAACTCTTCAGTCATCTTCATATGATTAAAGTAAAACCTTCCTGTTCACATGCAACAGCCTCTCTCACTCAGAGGATGTCAACCCTCTGCTCAATATCTTTATTTTCATACTGCTAACAACTCATTAACTAATGATGGCAGCTACATCTCTTCCACCTATTCTGTGCCTGAAATTACAGGATGTGACCTCCACACTACATTTCTGTAGGGACAGAAGTGTAACACCACTTCTAACTCCACACAACATTAAAACCAGGTGAAAAATGTACCTCCTCCAGCAGAGACCTTGGCTCTCAGCAGGCCACCCTTTGCTCATCAGTAAAGAGCTGCTCATCTCACAGAAATGACGCTCCTCCTCTGCCTGGCTTTGCAATGAGCATCCTTGGTAAAAGCTACAGAAGACAGCAGGTACTGCTGGGCTCAAATATTCTTTTTCCCAAACGAAGGTTTCTTCAAGAAGTGGGTTCCAGCAATATAAGCAACACATGCTTCAGGTGACAGAGGAGACATCAAGACACTGCTGCATGTTTACCAGCTGGCTGGGGATGAGGTGGGAATTAGAATAGCAAAGAGAGGAGCACATGCAGAGGAGCAATGAGGGTGTCCCAGCTTTATGCATTTACAAGCCAACACACAGAGCTGTCAGAAGATGACATGGCAGCTCTGACTACACCACATGCAGTACTGGATTATGCAGGTCTTCTGAACCATCCTCTTGAAATGGTCAGATAAGCCTTTCTCTGCAACACTTCTGGTTCCTCTGGCTCAGCATGCAGGATGAATCTCACAGCCGCAAAGGAGACAATCACAAAGCTGCGAGAAAATGTTTCATAGATTCTGATTTTAAGACCAGAAGGACTGCTGTGATATTTCATCTGACTTCACCTCTGACAGAATGGAGTGTATAAATCACAGAAATCCTCCAGTTCCTCACAGTGTATCTTTTAGAAAGCCACCCTACCAAGGTGAGACATCAAGTGATGGAGATAAAGCAGGACTCCTTGATGAAAAGTTCCTATGGATAACACCCCTACATAAACCTCTGTTAAAAACTTGTGCTTTTACCTTCTGCTTGAATTTGTCTAGGTTCCATTTCCAGCCACTTGATCTTGCTAAGTCTTTGACATCTGGATTGAAGATCCCTCTATTCTCAAAAATTATTCCCTGTGTGGGTAATTATAGTTGTCACACCATTCAGAAAGATGCTAGATGTTCTCACTTCTACCGCAATACTTTAACAAGTAGAACTAGTCACTCTGTTTCTCAGAGGTGCTTGTAGGTGCTTGTAGACAAAAATGGACTTCTCTGTAATTAAAAATATGGAGGAAAAAAACATTTTGGAAGTGAGGTTTGAAGATTTTCTTTAATTACTTGGCAAAACTTACATGTCTCCTTTTTATTTCCTCCACATTTTTTCTTCTTTTTTTCCCCCAAAGGTTTCAACAACCTTTCATTCCTCAGTAATGAAATTAAAAAAGGAGGGAGGCAGCTAGGTGGAAATAGCCTTTAAAATTCAAACACTTAATTATAAACCCAGAAAATTTAAAACTTTTTTTTGTTTGAAAGTTTCAAACAAAATAATGAAAAAACTGGAAGCACAGTTTCCTTTCTCCTTTGTTTAGGCAACTTTGTATCTTGGCAGGTTACAGTCTCCAATTAAAATTCCACTCTTCAAATGGAAATATATAAAAATGTATTTTTGAAGGAAAATTCTCCTCTGCTACCCATCCTCTGCAATGCTCTTTTTTTCCTCTCTTTTCTTAGTTTCCATTCTATTATTTTCATTGTTTCTGAGCTTTTACAGTAAATTTGTTTGTTGTTTTAAGACACAAATAAAGAAATTCAAATGCCACTGAAGGATAAATGTATATAGAAAAACAATCATGAGCATTATAAATTTATTACTTCTAGCTGTATAACAAGATGACCTTATTTGCAATATATCATATTCAATGGCTGTTACATAGTGTCTTTTTGAAATCTGTTAATTCCACAATAATGTCTTAATAATATCAAACTGTGTGTATTACATAGCATTTATATTATCTCACATATTGAAATAACTTCTCATTACAGTATTTCCCTCCTCATACATCCCCATTTGACAAACATTTAAACAATTTTTACCTCATATTTTAAAGTAAGGTTGACAAATGCAGAAGATGAATACTTGGAGGAAAATAGGGGAATACTAATGAGTGTACTTTTTATCTCTGACATTGCATTTTTCTGTTTTCATTGTTCACAGTGCTAATACAGCTCAGGAAAGACAGTGCTGCTTCAAAATGCAGCTACTGATAGAAGCAAATCATTATTAATAGCACATTCTTTTTTCAAAGTATCTACTCCCTTAAATCTGCATATTTTTAAAACTAAATTATATTTTAAATATAAGTAGTACCAGAAAGCCAATCAAAAGAAGAAAGCTAGGCCTTATTTTTTCCTGTTACCTCACTCAGAAAAATTGCCATTTGGTCCCTCTCGGGGAAAAAAAAAAAACAAACAAAAAACCAACCAACCAAACAAACAAAACCAACCACCCACCTTCCTGCTTACAGTAACAGGAAGAAAAGATCTTGATTTTCCAATGCAAAATTAAATTTTAGGACCAGAAAGTAGAGTGAGGGAATAAATATGAAGCCCCACAAGTCATTTTTGCAGTCACTTTCTGAACCACACACCCATTTTTCTGACAACAAACCTATCCTAATCTACAGTAGAGCCTGATAATATGTTCCTCTGGTCACAACACTCCATTACATCAAGCAAATAAGTATTTCTTTTATTCATAATGTCCTTGTGTTTTGCTGTCCAAATTCACTCAGGTGAATTTACTGATTTATTTTCACAACAGTAGATCAGTTGGAAAGGCTTAAGAACACATAACTATTCCGTATAATTGTATTTCACTGCTGTGACGGGATAAAGTTAACCAATGGAGGAAGGGGGGGAGATTCATTCCAGAGCACAGAGGGTTTATTTCTTTCTATTTCTCTCCCCCCTACCCCACCCCAAATTCCTCTAGCTCTTATACTTTCAGAAGCAAAATGATTCACTGCAGGAAATGAAGCGTTAATGCAGTTTCACGACATTTTGAAGCTACAGCTGTTTCAATAGACAAGATTTTTAGCCCTGAATGTACTAGCAGCACTTGGAGCTGAAAGCATCTATTGAGTGAAGAAGGGCTTGACCCTTTGCTCAGTGACTTCAAAGTTGTGAGTCATACAGCCCGGAAAGAATCCTTGAAGTCTTCAAAAATAAAAGTGCAACACAACCACTGTGCTACAAATGCCTTCTGTAAAAAAAGCATATTTATCATTATGCACCAAACTACCTAAGTGAGTCTGAAAATTTTAAACACACGTTTCAAAGGATAAATGCAAAGAAATAGGAAGGTGCAGGCCTGGACAGCTAGGTGTCACTGATCCGAGAGGAGCTGCTTCAGCTCCCACTGCCATCTGCAGCACAGTTTGCCTCTGGGCTGTGCTCTCCTCACCTCCCACAAGCAATTCCAAGCCAGGAGCAGACAGTACAGGCATGGGAGATCTCCATCACTCCAAGAAGGCCAGTGTACCTAGAATGCCATTTGATATTATCTACATAAATTGCTTTGCCAAAGAAGAGTGAGTAGGAATCACAACTGCCAACAACTCTACTGTCTTCAATCTTATTCAGCAAAGATTGCTTCATTTACCAATTGCAGAGCACTTCATCTCTTAACAAACCTTTTTTAATAGCTTCAGTGAGAGGTCCCATCTCTCAGAGCCTCAGCCAGAGCCAATAGGCAATGAATGAGTCTCTAAAAAGGAAGGAAATGCCTGCAGGTATTGCTGAACTGTACAAGAGGTAACAGCTACTACAAGCATCACCTCATGTCAAGGTAGAACAGGGAAATATATTTGAACTACCTATATAAAAGTGAACTCAGATGGAAGAAAGAACCTCTCAATAAACAAAAGAGAGAGAGAACATTAAAAAAAAGGGGGGACTAGGAAAAAAGATAAGGAAATTAACTATCTAGGAAAAACTGAGCAATTACTGGTTCCAATGAAGTAAGGAGGAAATAACTGGAAAGGAGAAAAAACAAAGCAAAATAAATACTGCATGAAGTAACAGGAAAGAAGACAGGAAAACTGATAGGAAACAAGATAAAGGAGAGCCTGGGGAAGAAGGGATGGGAATAAATGCTTATTCACTCAAGAGCTGTGAACACTAGGAATTGGTCCAAACAGACAGTGCTGATGTTTAGAAAAGCATTTATATAAGATAGATATATATATAAAGCATTTATATAAGAAAATAATCAATAGACATGATTCCATGTTCTTAGTAATTTTTGGTTTACTTAGCATCTTCATTAGAAATCTAAATAGTTAAAAGAGATGCCTATGGGTGTGGGTGTCACAGTATCATTTAGGCTGGACTCTGGAACTACCTGAGGAAAACTACTAAAACCAAGCAAAGTGTTCCAGCAATATGACAAAGGAAAGCCACCGTAATGAAACGCACTTTGGGAAGATTCAATTAATTCAAAATCAGTCTTGACTCCCGAGGAAGAGATCACCTCTTTATGGTCATACAAGCAGCTCAATTAAAATCTTTTTCTCACTATTATGGGAAAGATGTACTTTTTTCTGTCAACTAATGTCCTTTCCAGTGAAGAGGCACTGGTTAAGTGTCTCACAAAATACTTTAGTTCCAACAGACCCCAAGTAATTCATGATTCTTCTAACACATACAAGAACAATGAATACTAATGGATACAACAAAAACTTTGTCTTCCTTTAAATGGGTCTTTTAATTCAACAAATCCACACAAAAAAAGTGATAAAGCTGAATCTGACATGAAGAGAACTATTTTGCACATAGGCCAGGAATAAAAAAACATTCCCCAAAAGGACTGGCTTGCCAGATATGCAAGGGCCAGATGAACTTATTTGGTGACAGGCCATCCTTAATTTTCCCACCTACAGCTGGTGTGACACTTCCTCATGTCTTCAGACTCTAAAGAGTTAACTACATGAGGGTTTTTTTCCTATTCAAAACTCCGTGCAACCTACTTCCTTACCCAGAACATCTCACACATTGTGCTAGCACACAATGAAACTATTCAGAAATTCTTATGATTCAATCTTTTTCTCTCATTGGTTTTAAGCTTCTGACTAGGGAAGTGTTACTGTGGAATAACACAAATGCACTGCTTAAAATTACTTTAAGTTTTTAATTCATCTCTTGCAGAATTAGAGTAGCACAAGCTGAAGCAGAATCTGGCCCATTCTGTTTCTCATGTCCTTAAAACAAATCCATGAAACGTGACTTCATTACTCTCTTCCTCAGATACAGGAACAATACTGGGTTAGATCATTAATGTCAGAGGGTCGCTAAAGCCCAAAGCAATACAAGGATTTTGGCCAGCTGAGGGAGTAGGTCTATTGTTCCTTAATGATTCAATAGGTAATAAATCTTTTCATTCTAGAAGGATGCTGCTATCAAATGTGCATCAGCTTCTTCCAATCTAAATGTCCATTATTTGCATCTGAAAATATACTCTCCCTAAATTCTACGTGTGCTCCACATGTAACACTTCACAGTAATCAAATAACAGGGCTAAGAATGACATGGATGTTTGAATGCTACACATCAGTGCTTACAGGTACCGATATCCCAAAGTTCACCCACCTGTAATTAAAGATGATAAAGAAAACCAGTGCAAGCCCCTATGCCTCCAGAAAAGCTCAGAGAATAAGCTAGTACAACAGCCTGGGCAGGGAGGTGTCTCATGGAAAGGCAGTTTGTGGCTCTATGTCAGCTTGCCAGCCCTCTCATTACCACCTACATGATCTTGCTCCTGGGTCAGGTATCCACACTAAAGAATAATCTCAATTGTAAGGGTCTGGTTTGTTTTATTTAGAATATGCCAGGAAAAAAAAAAAAGAAAGTCTTTATGAAAACAAAACTACAGAGGGTGGAGTTAATTCCTTCCAGGTTTGGATCCAGGCTGATCCGACAAGCCTAGCTTTGTCCCACATCTGTTGGAAAGACAGAAAATTTGCTTACACTTGCCCTCAGGAAGGGGAAATTGGGTAGCAAAATTTTGGTGGATGAGCAAAATAAGGGGCTTGTGTACAACTTGTTTCTCAGACTGCAGAAGCCAAAGCCCTACAAGATTATGGTATCTCCTTGCTGGGAGACAAAAACAATGTTTATTAACGATGCTGTATCACAGAGGATTTGCTGCCACATACACACATCCTTCCAATTTTGATTAAAGTCTCATAAATAAAATTAACAAAACTGTCTCTCTTCCTGGCAGGTCATTTTTATTGTAGCCAAATTTCTTAACAAGTAGCAATTACCAAGCCACGTTGCCTGTAAGTACACCAAACAGTCACAGGCTACAGGGTGACATATTATAACCATGAATACCTCACAATTGAAATACATTTTCCCTACGGGACTACATCACTGCTTGATTTAATTTTTCCTGACATTTGGCCTGGAGCTTCTTTAAAGAAATGAACTTAGGATGCCTTTGCTGACAGCAAAGGACAAACCATGGCTATATACTCAAATCCTACTTAAAACATACACACTACCCTTTTAAAATACTAATCCTGCATAAATTGCAGGATAGTCACTGAGATCTATTAGTCTGAGTTCATCTTATACTGTTGGAGGATGAGCTATAGGTCCACGTATAGCTCATAGGTCCAGTACGAAAAGGTCCAATATAAATCATACAACTGCTAAGGAATAAACATTTTCACCAGTGACAAATTTATTGATGTGGAAGGAGATATGCCAACTCGTCAGAATCCCCACTAGGGTTTTTTTATAACCTCCATAGTTCATACTATGAATCAGCCATATTCTGATTTGGATTGGGTTTTTTCCTTTTCTTCCATAATGTTCTCCTAAAAACCATAAAAACAACATAAAACGATGCCATTTCAAGAGTGCTCCTAAGAGAGAGGGGCAAATGGAGTAACTTACTGTAAACTGGGGGAGAGGAGATGGATGAGGAATTAAGAGTACTACAGTGCTTTTAATAAATCTCCTGCCTGAAAAGCAGCCAAAAAAGTCTACATTCATTCTCCAATTAGGTTATATGTTTCTCTTTAACATTATGAAGCTGTTATTAATATTATGAAGTTGTGTGTCTCTCCAAATATTAAATTTAATGCCCATTATAAGTGACACATTGACAAGTTCAGGGAGGGAAGTGCTCTGGCTGTGATACAGGCATAACACCACCTGTGAAGTATTTCCAATGGTTCCTGAGAGTGTATCTCAGCCCTGTGCCTGAGGACCACCCTATAGCTGTATGATCTTCAGTTCTGTCTGAATCCTTGGTTTCAGTATTGAGGGGAGCTGAATATGTCATAAGGAGGGGAACTACATAGTTTTAACTGTGTAAAGCTCTAACAAATTACTTGAAATTTCATTAACTCATTTTGACAAAAACAGATAGAAATGGTACCCAAATGTTTTAGAAAATGAAAATTATGGAAAACTTAAAGTTTAGAGCAAATTAGGCCTGGGGCCAGTCTTGCTTCTCTGAGGACAGCCCTCTGAGCTCTGCATCTTCATATGTCTGAGCGGTCTAACAGTAAATGTTCCTCAACACAAACTGATCCTCGTCCACAAGAAGATTGGTCACCCAGGAACCAGCAAAACACTGAGACAAGTCAAAGCAGGACAAACATCAACTGTCTGCAGTTACCATTACACTACATGCACCCTAGATTTTGTGACCCTCCTCTGACATTTTGAAGCACCTCATCCAAACATAAAAGTTTTTCAGGCGTTGCATAACCTGTTCCATACAAGTAGCTCTAAATTAATTTTTTTCTCATGCTCTTTTATTGTTCTCCTAGTCCTCTTTTCTTCCTGCCTTCTAGATCAACTTGACCATCCTCAACACGTAAGAACACATGCATGGAATAACCCATTTTGGGGTTCAAACTGGTTAGTTCATGATTAAAATCAGTCACGTTGACCAGTCTTTGAAGACATGAATCTCTGAATACATGGCAGAATGATTAAAAGCAGCTTAGATCTGCCCCATGAATAGCAAAACAGAGAAATCAGGCCTAGGTTTATCACACTTTTAAATGCCCAGGATTCACATTTCTCGCTCTCTCAAATGTGTAGCCTGCTTGTTTGCAGAAACCACAGGATAATACGGCCCAGGTTTATGCCTTAAGAATCATCTCCTTCCTTTTCATGCTTCTACACGATTACTTTTGTACCTGTTATCAGGGTACTTTTTGTGCCCTGAGCAATCTTGAAGTATGTGAAGGCTGTGCTGCCATTCAGCAAGACTTAGTCGGGCTGGAGAGTTGGGCTGGGAGAAATGGAATGAAATACAGCAAGGGCGAGTGTAGAGTCTTGCATCTGGGAAAGAACAACCCCATGTACCAACATCAGCTGGGGACAGACCTGTTGGGGAGCAGTGTAGGGGAAGTGGATCTGTAGGTCCTGGTAGACAGCAGAATGACCATGAGCCAGCACTGTGCCCTTGTGGCCAGGAAGGCCAATGGCTTCCTGGGGTGTATTAGAAGGGGTGTGGTTAGTAGGTCAAGAGAGGCTCTCCTCCTCCTCTACTCTGCCCTGGTGAGGCCGCATCTGGAATATTGTGTCCAGTTCTGGGCCCCACAGTTCAAGAAGGACAGGGAACTGCTTAAGAGAGTCCAACACAGAGCCACCAAGATGATTAAGGGAGTGGAGCATCTCCCTTATGAGGAAAGGCTGAGGGAGCTTGGCCTCTTTATCTCGGAGAAGAGGAAACTGAGGGCTGACCTCATTAATGTTTATAAATATGTAAAGGGAAAATGTCAGGAGAAGGATGGAGCCAGGCTCTTCACAGTGGTGTCCAATGATAGGACAAGGGGCAGTGGGTGTAAGCTGGAACACAGGAGGTTCCTCTTAAACTTCAGAAGAAACTTCTTTACTGTGAGGGTAACAGAGCACTGGAACAGGCTGCCCAGGGAGGTTGTGGAGTCTCCTTCTCTGGAGACATTCAAAACCTGCCTGGACGCCTTCCTATGTGATCTTATCTAGGTGTTCCTGCTCTGGCAGGGGGATTGGACTAGATGATCTTTCGAGGTCCCTTCCAAACCCTGACATTCTGTGATTCTGTAACCAATCAAATGTTCTCACTGAAAACATGAAGGGAAATGTACTTCAACTACCACAAAATAAAGAAATACAAAGGTTTCCTAGATAGAAGGATTGCATACACCAGCCATGTTTCATACAGTGTTGGTGAAATGTGTATGTTTTGGGAAAAAAAAGTTATCCTAATCTTCAAAACTAAGTCAAAAATTCTCAATTCAATCTTTGAAAATACATCATTTTGGAAAGGCCAAAAATGCCTCTTAAGCCTTTGGGTTTGCACAAAGAGACTAGTCTGAATCATATCTCTCAAGAACTAACAACAGCTCCTTCCAGTTCAAATGAACTGAAACCTTTTTCCAAAAAATCAATTATTTTTGCTGAGACCTTACTCTCTGTTCTGTCCCTCTAGCACACCTCTTCCACATCTCCCTTTGTCAATGTTACTCTCAATGATTTTCACTCTCCAATACTGTAACTCAAGCTCCTAGTCTTGTTCTACGTTTCTTTCATTTGAGGCAGTCAGAACTAAAAGACAGATCATCGGTTTTAAGACCCACATTTTTTCCTAGAGTTACAGCAGGCCCTTGGTGTTCCCAAAGTAATTTAGCTCTCTGCTTTCATCGCACATATTTAGAGGAGAACATCAGGCAGGGAAAGTCCCTGCATCACAACTCTTCATGCCTGGTGGGACCATGACTTCCTTAAGGGACCCAAACAGTCATATTTCCTTGTCAGATTTTAAATTCAAACATGTCTCCGTTTGCAAAATGGTAAGTAAGTTTGTTTCTCAACAACATGGTAAACCTTTTAAATCATGTACAAGCAGCAGAACAAAACCTCTATATTGCTAGGGCAGAAAAAGATATTTTAGTGCCAACTCTGGTCCATTAGATTTTAATTGGCTCCAGCTGGCAGTCCCATAAACTGTAACAATTTTTTACCTGAAGCTGAGCAGCTGTCCACAGAAAAAGAAGGAAAAAAATTCCTACCCAGGAAAAAGAAGAAAATATGTTGCATGTAACTTCTTCCTTACAGTCTAATACAGAACCAAGTACAGTCAGTGTACCAGATTAAACAGCTCTTTCAGATTTTATCCAAAATCCAAATAATCTCAAAACTTTATATTCTGTGATATATTTACACAAGGGCAAATTCAAACACTGTTCTCCAAGGAATCTGTGAAATGCTCTACTACTGAGAGAGTTAAATTTAAATGTTATAAACTCAGAAATATCAAAGATCGGGAGTTTTCCAAATCTCCGCCTCTGCTTTACCCACCCGGCTGGATGCACTATGAGACAGAGCACCTCACTACTTCTCGCTGGCAAACGCAACAGGTGCTATGGCTCAGACTAGACAATTCCTTAACCTTTTCCCACACGGGTAAAAAGGATTTAGTTGCAGGAACTGTGGAATTGAATTAGTTCTGCCACTACTACAATCAAATATAATTTTAATCAAGAATAGGCAACTGTCTACATATCACCTATGTATGTATAGACAGAGAGATATCAATTAAAAACAGTTCACAAAAATTATAGCAGCTTGATCAAATTCAAATGTCACTGTAGTAAACCCAGAGTAACTGGCAAACCAAAGAGATTCCAGGTTTTCACTGGAAGACAAAGATCAAAACTTGGTCTGCTATTTATTGCAGTATTACTTTTCCTTGCATTTATTCCCCTTTGAGAATAAAAAACCCCAGAATTTCAGTCTCACCTGCAGATCAGTATTTTCAACTAAATAGTGTCACCTGTATTACTGCTAGCATTAATAGTAACAAACATGATACTGTATCCTGCAGTGACATAGAGACCCACCTTCTATCCCTGAGAAGAGAGGGTGCTTCAGAGGAGCTGGACAAATCTTTCATAAACACCATAGCAATGCCAGCGCTGAGCTTCCTCTCTACCACGAGCAGCGCAAGGACAGCCCCACTGAATTCCACAGGCACTGCCAAGTGATCAGCACACAGAGAGCTGAAAAATCCCCCCTTTGCTAATTAGTTACGTGCAACACCTGTAAGAAGAGGAACAGCACAGATTCCCCTTTAAAACCTTGAAATGGGTGTCTTGTTGTCTTCCTGCTGAGCGTACAAGCCCAGTTCTCCCAGCTCTTCTGCTGTCACAAAGGACTTCTGAGGAACCAGAAAACACCTACATCAGCAGTGTTGTGCAGGCCTTCAGAGCTTGAAGCCTCAAGGATTTTCACTGCTCAGGGAGCACCTGGGAGAACACAAGGCTCAGCTCTGCAGTCCACTCAGAAATGTGCAGCGCTCGCGCTCTGGCACCCCTCCTCCCAACACTCACACAAGTAATAAAGCAAACAGACAGGGCTATTTAAAAAATGACCCTAATGATGCAAATTAGACAAACATTAATAAACTCAGCAGGTTATTTCCCTACTGGAAAAACCACCACAGATCAGAACAGCTCTCATGTCAGTGATTCATATTGTTATACAAGGCCTGTGTCTGAAAATAAAGGTTCCACATGAGACTTGCATTGAAAACACCTTACCCGCCAGGAACACCTTTATTATTTCTGATCTACAAAGAGGCCAATAAAAGAGCTGTATTAAAACAGGCCCCCTGTTACCAGAATGTTGTGATTGAATGTTTGACTTACAGTTTGCTTTATTAAGCAAAGCAAACACCGGCAGATTTCCAGATTTCTGAACTCTCAGTCATTTTGTAGTATTAGGGCTGACCCAAACCTGCTCTCATCCTACGAGCCTGGAAGCTACACATAATACAAACTTGGAGGTTATATTTTATCCTCCTGTAAAATGTGAGATGCTTGACTATATAAGAGTAAATTTTCCATCACAGGGATCACTTAAAGCTACACAACAGAGAGATTAAAGAATCACATTTTTAAACAGCAAAGTTAGAGTTAGCATTCTTTTCCTACCTCCATACTGGAGAAAAATTTCAACATGAACAGGAGCTCCTTAAACTCCTGTAACAGAACTCAGATCAATGGGACTATCAGCATGACAGTGGTGAGTAAGGTACCTAAGCACTTACCAGCCAAGCTCCACCCTTCCAAGGCCTTCTCCAAGTATACTGGAACAGCTGATCCTGACTTTGGAGATATGATGGCCATTTCAGAACTTGAGTTCTCTCCCAGCACTGCCTTCCGCAATATCCTCGTATGGATGATTAATATTGTACAACACAACTATTTAGTTCTATGCTAGTAATAAAAAATATGGAAGCAGATCAAACTATCACTTCAAACACTGTTCTTAAATATGATGTCAGCAACAAGTGCACAACGCCAAGGCCCAAATCCTCAAAGATATTTAGATATTAACTTGTTTGGGTACCTACAGTTATTTTTGAGATCCTATGACAGTCTCAAAGTCCTACAGCTTAGCTGTTCCTTCAGTGCCTCAGATGTTAAAGCCTGCACAAGTCTGTACACAGAAAACAACCCACCTATGACCCTAGGTTTGCCCAACCCTCTATCTCAACAAGCCAAACCTTCCTCATCTGTTGCGCTGCTGTGTTCCAGTTCATTCCATGGATTGCAAGATGGCATATTCACCTCACTGTAAACTGCACAAAGAGGGGCTTGGATCTAGCTCACAGATGAACACCTAAATGTAGGTGCCACATACAGGCCTTCATATGTGAGGAAGTCACCTGAGCATTCATTACACTTAACAGAGTCCAATGCAGCTGCTCAGCCCATCCTAAACTAGGCACTTATATTTGGTTACCTGAACAGCCCTAAACTACATTGCTTTAGAAGCTGAATAACTTTAGACTCTTATAATGAGATCTTTACTGACTTTGTAAGTTTAGACTCCTGCTTCACACGCAGACAACTCTATTCAGATATTTAAATTCACAAACAGAATCTTACCCCAAAGTCTAAAAAAAATGATGTAGGTTCAGTGCTTGTCATGTGCTTGTCACCTGGTATTTTCCACCCCAGAGGAATGAGTGCTTTCACGAGGAGTGTGGGAGAGCTTACAGCGAGACAGATTTTACAATATATCAGTTTGTTAGTTACAAATGAAAATAGTGCATGCTGTTCCTTCTGCTTGCAACTTGTAAGTATAAAGTAAATTTTAGATACTTAACTTAGCCATTGTTCCCCACTTAAGGTATAGCTGTTCTGTTCCACTGCATCACGCAATACCATCAAACTTGTAAGGCCAGAAAGGATTTAAGCATGTCATTTAATCATTCTCCAAAAGGCGAGCTGCACAATGTCACATCTTTATCATTGCATATGGCATCACTTGCCCTGATAGCTGTAAAAGCAAGAATCACTGTTAAGCATTTAATCCTGTCAGACAGGGATATTAACCTGCTATTTTAGAAGCCACTGCCACCTGATCTGTGCAGTACTGACAATGATGGCTTCCCAAGTAACAATTCTTTCTGCCAAAAGAAAGAACAGTACAAATAGCTTGACAAAGATGGAACTGCAGGCGTGGTGGAGAAAACTTTTGATGGAAAGTAAAGACAGGGTTTGGGGAAAAAAAATGAGTTCTTTAAAATATTAACTGTTGTAATATGTAAGAAATTTATCTCTCTCCATCATTTATAGGTATACAGGCATACATTATTTACTTGCCTGTGCCTACAAAGATAAAAATCAAAGAAGGATGTCATGCCACAGTTAATGTCCTAGCAAGGATCTCAACTCTGAAGTACAATTTAAGGGGAGAAAGTGAATAAACAGAATTTTGAATCACAGATTAGACATTTGCTCAAACAAGTACTGCACTGAGACTGAGCACAACAACTGAAGGAAGCAACTGGACTCTGGATTCTGGGCAGAATACAGCCATACCAGCTGGACTCAGTTGACAATGACTCTTTCAGACATGAGATGTTTCATTCATATTTCACACAATGGCTACATGAGTAATGAACAGATGGTTTTGCTATTCGCACCACTTAGTGGAGCATGAAATGATGCACTGACAGGTAGAAGAGAGAAGAATTCGAAGCAGGTGTTGTAGTAACACTATGGCAGCGTACAGTATGTAAAAATCCAGTATGTAAAAAACCAAAATGTATTCAGAGGCTCCAAAATCTGAGGTATTAATAGCTAATTTTTAATTTTATTTTTTTTTCTTAATCTCAGAGGGTAAAAATAATAAGGACACTTTTGAGTGAACTCAACAACTAATCCATTGAGGCCTGTATGTTCTTCTGCGCTAATGGAAGAGAGACAAGGATCATCCATATACATATGAGCTCCAAGCCTGACTACTGCAGTGCACAGTGTGTGAGACTGAAAGCTAAAGGTCTAAACTAACTCCAGCTGGCCCAACAGGCAGCTGCCCAATTAGTAATGCATTCACTGTCTCACAGACACATTGATGCTCTGGTCACTGTACTGGCTGATGAGAATGAAGTTAAATAAATAAATAAACAAACCCCCAAAGTTTTGATCTTTAAATCTAGTCTACTATTTGACCCTGAACTGGAAACTCCAGCATTGAGTTTCCACCATCATGTGATGGTGTCTGGGGCTGGATGTTGACTTGCCTCCTCAAGCTAACATGCAGACAATCCAAAGTGGTGTTCAAAAGCACCCCTGGTTTCTCTTGGAGTAAGTCAAACTATGCAGAACCTCACTCAGAAGCTAAAAAAACCCAACTTCAAAACACATTTTGGATTATTTTTAAGTCTCATGAATGACTTTTTAAGTCTAATTCATTAATTTGGGACTGAAAGATTTCAATATTTTAACAAGAAATATAGCAATGCATACCAAATTTCATTTCTTCCAAACATACTGTAATAAAATATTAACCATTAAATTAAATATTAGTAACAAAATACAAAGTATTTTGGTGTTATACTAAATACAGCGCAGGTTTTTGCTGCAACTAAGGCAATATGATAAAACAAAAAATAAGCTTCTGTTCCATGAGGACATCTGTTTCTGTGTGAGAAGCTGCACTCGGGAGCAACACACCTACTCATGTGTTATTTGCCATTAGAGTTTTACCCGCATTACATCCATGGGCCTTTTCTCTTACTTTTTGGACAAACACTTTGCTAAAGACAACATATTGGTATTGACTCTCCTTCCACTTCCATATATGAATAATGAGCAGCTCCACTGCTCAACAGTCACGTAAAGCTACCTTTAGAGAGACACAGCTTGGACCTCATGGCTGTATTGTTTCCAAACTTTATGGTATAATAAAAATAGCAACTGTTAACTTGGAAAAAAGAGATGTAATTATGAGAGTTACAGCCTACTGGGGAAGAACACACCTACTTTCACAAAATCTGTGCAGCAATCCTGACTGACCCATTGACCAGGGAGTGGGCTTTGTATCTTCTCCAAAAGAGGACATCTGCAGAACTACCTCACAGCTCCAGCTCACTGTCTCTCTGTGCTGACTCGGAGGAAAGAGACTGCCATCTACTGAGTTAACCCCTCTATTAGAAAAAAAGGAGCTAAAGCAATGAAGAGGAGGTTCACAGTTAAGGCAAAGAGGTTAGAGAGTTTCCACAGACATTAGCTGTTCACACTAACAAGGATTCAACAGGGAACAATTTTAAGTAAGCCTTTTTCTTCTCTTCCCTTCCTCTCCAGCTACTTTCCTTTAGTCAAAATCTGATTTTCTAAAGGGAATTATTCAGTCAATGTATACTTTCACAACAGCTAACCCCTGTAATCCTTTTGCTCTGAAGGACAGAGATTGCTCTGCCTGCTGTTTTGCCACACTGAAGAAGCAAAGCAAAAAGCAAATCAGAAAAAGAAAACAGAGAGAGTTGCAACAAGGGAGGCTTTTGAGCACGCACCACGTTCAGCAAAACATTTATATGAAGCAGTCAGTGGAAAAGACCAGAGGAAAAACGGTAAAACATCACAAATAAAAGAGCATTGCCACAAAGAGGTAGTCCCCACTGACAATGCAGTGGGTTCCTAGCATTAAGATAGAGCTTAATAGGCCTTAGCACTTGAATATCATCTCAATGCAATCACAAATATTAAGATCCCTGCTTGAACCAGGTGCTCTGCATGCTCATTTATCAATATTCATCACAGCTGACGATGTTCAATATCTTGCAGTACCCAACTCTAATTGATTAAAAGCCTCAAAACAACTTGATGAGATATGAATTATTGCCTTCAATTTAACCAGGAAGAAACCAAGAAATAAAATAAATTATTTCAGGAGATGCTGCATGCCTAGAGGTTCCACTAATTTTCCTTGCAACACAGAGAGTTCCTACAGCAAAAATAAAGCCGAAACATTCGGTCCCGAATGCCTTTATCAATACGCAGTTAGTTACCCAAACAGCAAGTGCTGGGAACGTTGGGTGCCCAGAATGAAAAGCGGAGTTGTAAGTTTACCATAAGAAACTAGGTGGCTTATATAAGCACTTGATTGTTGAACAAGCAAACTCAAATTTTTGTCCATGAGATTTTTCATATGTCATGCAACAAGCTGATATCAAGGCTGGGATGAGAATATATGACTTTGTATACCTAGCCAAAAATGCCATCCCATTTCTCTCACAATGGAAAGCAAACCAAAACCGAGAGTAATCATTTTATCCCAGGATATCTTAATTCCATTTAGCCAACTCTGCCTTGAAGGAAATAAAACTTTTCCACTGTACTTCTTCCCAGTGCTGTTACAACAAGCATTACCACATAATTTCAGCTGGCTGCACCTGTTCTTGACAATGTCACTTTCCAACTGTGCAGAGATTTGGAAATGGTTATTAAACACTCATCAAAGAATAAAAACCAAATTGAATTTAAATGGACTGTGCTACTCTCCATGGAAGAGAGACAGCTGGCAGAGCTACCCTGCACCAAGGCATCCTCTCAGGCTCCACAAGGAATGCCACCCGGCTCCACTGGTGGCACCACGGCTGCAGTGGCAGACGCCCACATTCCAGGCTATCGGCTCAAATCAATTCTCCATACATAGTAAGAGATGTCTTGCTTGGTTTCCTTCTAATAGGCTGATGAATATGGCCATACTTAGGAGCACCTGAACAGAACTAATTCAGCTGATTCGTTAAAAAAAATACATATCAATATCACTGTTCATTTTTTATCTTACGCTCTTTCAAGTAGAATCACCCATTCTCACTCATCATTCAAGGCAGAAATGCCTGGAATAAAAGTAATTTCCTATACCATAAACCCTCCAGGGAAAAAGAATTAGGCTCATGGGAAAGTCCACTATTTGCTTATTACAGCCAACGTTATTTTTATTGGAACAAATTATCTCTTGCATGGACTCAGGGATGCCGTACTCTCCCATCTCCTGGGGAGGTCATGTCACTGGCTAGGTCCTTCAAAGAGCAATCTGTGAAGTGGTTACAAACACAGTGCACCCTGTTCCAACCTGAAAACTGCCTCGCAGGCAAGTTAGAGCAGGCTCCAGCACCCATCAGGTTCAGGAAGATGTACTCTGATGAGACCAGTGCTTCCATGTGTTAGCTTGCTGTTGGTACTGCCTACAAGTCTGGTCTGAAAGACAGCTTCTGGGATGCCTTTAGTGACACAATGGAACTATAACCACTGTCTCAGAGCAGAAAATACTAAGAGAATTACTCCACTTCTTTTAATTAGATTTCCAGCTGTTAGAGCCAGTTCAGAAGTTAGTCCTACTCAACTCTGCACTTACAAACCTTGGCAGCACCTGATAGTAATAAAAAGGGTTACACAACTAGCGCTTGTAAAACTGAGAACCGCAAAGGATAGACCCAAGCAGCCAAATTTTCTTCCTCACATTAATAAAACCTACAAGAAGAATCCGACCTACAAGTAGCAAAAAGATTGCTCTCAAAATAGAAGTGCAAATATTAGGAAATATTCACATATAGTAATCTTGACTTGATTGCAAAGCTGTCGGCTACAATTTTTCTGCTTGCCGCAGTCATGCACATTTCCAGCCATTTCAAAGCAGTGTGTTGTATGATTTGGAGCTAAAGACTGTATTAGAGAGATTTTGTGACATTTTTCTGCTCAACTACTGCAAAATGTTAGTAAATAACTGATTTCTTCACTACCCAAACTGTCGAGCTACAAGTGGAGGGTGAGGGACGAAACCTTGGGGGAATGGCCTGATCTCACTTTTTATCAATGGTTCACTTCTGCCAAATGCAGCCAACAGAAAATGCAGAAATTCTTAAACAGTTTAAATTGGAAAGACTGAGCATCCCCAGAGAAGAGCTAATGGGATACAGAGCTTTTCACCTCTGGGTCACTGGCTCAAATCTGGCTTCTCTCAGGAGCCATGAGACTGCCAGGCAAGCTCCTCAGCTTGGGTAGAAGGAGGCTCTTAAACCAGCCAAGGGCTCCTGCTAGTCAGCAAGTTTTGAGAAATAATCCATTGCACACGAGTCCTACTCTTAGAACAGGCTGTAACTTCTGCACATAGAATGTCTTCCTATCCCAACCGAGGCATATTAGTGTTGAGGATGAGGTAGAAATACACTGCCCAGAATGCTTATTTAAATTTCAACACTTTCATTTTCTGTCACGTTTGACAGCTCCAAATCCAGTGTTATGTACTAAGCTCTTTTATTCAAGACCTTTTTCTTACTGTTTCTGCTTCATATAAATGGTCTGACAAACTCATATCAAACTGCAGAGGGAAGGCAATGGGAACAAATGCAAATTAAAAAATAGATAAATTTTTAGGCTACAGAATAGTGGGGGTTTTTTTAATAAGTGATACTGTGGAACTACCTCCTACATACTGTTATAAATGTCACATGTAAAAATGGATTAAAGAAATTAGAGAAATGAATTAGAGTTATAAAAGGTCTGATTTAATGGGCACTGGAACAGGACTACAGAGACTCAGAACTTGTACTAATTCCAACTGAAGTCAAAATTAACATCTCCACCTGCTGTAATGGCATGCAGACAGATCTTTTAGATAGAATTTAGTGAAGTTAGTGGAGTAACAAGTGATAAATTAATTTCCAAATATCTAGATGTGTGTTTAGAAGCACAAAATAAAAGGGAAATGATCTCTGGAGGACATCTGCTCCAACGCCCTGCTGGAAGCAGAGTCAACTTGCAAGTTAGAGCAGGCTGCTGAGGGTTGTACCTAGCCGAACAGTGGGGATCCCACAACTTGTCTGGGCACCTGTTCTAATGCTTAACCACCAATGGTTTTCATGGTGAAAATGTTTTTACTAATACCCAAAAAAATTTTTATGTTCTTGGTAGCAGCAAAGGATCAAGGCTGTCCCTGAAGTGTTGCTAGTCCCATCTCAACAGCACAAAGGTCAGATCTGATGATCTCCTCTTTTATTTTTTTCCTCTTTAACAGGAAAAAATACAGCTAAAAAAGGGAGAAAAAAAAATCTGCTTATTTGGCATCTCAGAATCCATGAGATTCACTGCTGCAATTCTTCCCAACAGCAGAAAGCAAAGTCTGTGTAAACAGTCAACACCACCAGCATCAGATTATCAGATTTACAGATGGTGAAGTCATCTCTAGGCATCCTCTTCTCAGAGGCATGATATATTTATCTAATCCCATTAATACTTATCCTATGTCTTGGAAAATTTTCATTCTGGAGTTCCACTCCTGTTATTCAAGAAACCACAGAAATTATGCCTGAGGAGGTTACTTCCACAATGGCAGCGTGGCTTTGGTGACAACACAGTTTGCCGCAGGTGATGTTGTAAGACACAAAATCTCTGCTATATTAACTTCATCATGGTAGTCCCTTGGGATGCACTACTGGAGTTTCATCTTACTGTAAAACTCCATCTTTAAAAGAAAAATGACCAGAGCTATATTTAGTCCTCCATTCTAGCTGAGCAGCTTAAGATGCTGTTAGAACCACGTCTCCATTGTCTTCCAGAATTTGGTTCTTAGCAGTAACACACAGCAGAGCGCACACAGCACTAAACACAGTTCTCTTTTGATGGAATAAAAAGTAGCAGCATTTTCCTCAAACTAGAATCTGTTACAGTATTAATGATTTAGATATTCAAAAGCTTTCAACACTCAGGCAACACAGTGGAACATAATGTCAATATTTATAAATATATTAATACATTAAGATAATAGCAATGAGAATTCTCTGCTACTGATTACCTCCTTTCCAATAAAGACTTAGCCTGAACTGCAGATCTCCCTGATTCTTCTCTGACAGAAGATACAGGCATTCTCAGGCAAATTCAGCACTACTGGGGGGAGGATGGGGTATTTTGTCAAAAAGAGAGTCTTTTTTTTTTTTTTTTTTTTTGGTAAATGCATTGAAATTTACCATTGAACAAGAAATTGTTGAATTTCTGCTGAAAATAAATTTTTGAAAATAACTGGTGATTTCACATGCTTAATTTAATAAGAAATACTGAAAGGACTTGATTTTCAGTAAGTGTTGAGGATGTGCTCTCTCAAAATTGGATGTTTTTATGATGTGTACAAGACAGACATGTAAAATCAGTAGCAAATTTTCAAAGGGTAAATCAGCAATCAGTTCCTAGAATCACAGGCCCAGGAGACTGAGCATCTAATATTACACACTCATGTAGGAAAAGACTTGAATACAATACCTTATCCAGCGGAAGCCGCTGACAGAATTCAGTGAGACAGCACATAATTACCCAAGCTGGAATTTTGCCCAGATACCCCAGTTAACAACCCAGAACATACTCACCATGGATCTTTAATTACCACCAGTGTTCATGACCTAAATTTTATGCATTATCTGAAGTCTGCCCTGGGTAATAAGCAAAGCCTCCAGTATGTATGATTCAGTAAAAAATAGTTAAGACTTTGGTGACTCCTAGGTGTGGTGGTATAACCCACAGCAGGACCTTGTGGTCCTGCACTCACTCCCCCAACTCGGTGAGACTGGAAGGGAATCACAACAAAGGGGACGCGGATTAGAATGACAACAGGGACGGCTCACTCAACAGTTATGGTCACAGGCAAAACAGACTCAACTTGGGGAAGAAAAATCAATTTAATTCATAGAATCACAAAATTTGTAGGGGTCGGAAAGGACCTCGGGAGATCGTCTAGTCCAAACCCCCCGCCAGAGTACGTTCCCTACAACAGGTTGCACAGGAAAGTGTCCAGGTGAGTTTTGAACATCTCCAGAGATGGAGACTCCAAAACCTCTCTGGGCAGCCTGTCCCAGCGCTCTGGTACCCTCACAGTAAATAATTTTTTCCTTAGGTTTGTGTGGAACTTCTGGTGTTCCAGTTTGTTCCCATTGCCCCTTGTCCTGTCACTGGGTACTACTGAAAAGAGCCCGGCCCCATCCATTTGGCCCCCACACTTCAGGTATTTACAGACATTGATAAGATCCCCTCTTAGTCTTCTCCAGGCTGAAGAGTCCCAGCTCTCTCAGCCTCTCCTCACACAGGAGATGCTCCAGGCCCCTCATCATCTTTGAGGTTCTCCACTGGACTCTTTCCAGAAGATCCCTGTCCCTCTTGAACTGAGGAGCCCAGAACTGGACACAATATTCCAGATGTGGCCTCACCAGGGCAGAGCAGAGGGAGAGAAGAACTTCCCTCGACCTGCTGGCCACGCTCTTTTTAATGCACCTCAGGATACTCTTGGCCTTCCTGGCCACAAAGACACGCTGCTGGCTCATGGCCAGCCTGCTGCCCACCAGGACACCCAGGTCCTTTTCTACAGAGCTTCTCTCCAGCAGGTCAGCCCCAACCTGTACTGGTGCATGTGGTTATTCCTCCCCAGGTGAAGGACTCTGCACTTGCTCTTGTTGAACCTCATCAGGTTCCTTTCTGCCCAGCTCTCCAGTGTGTCCAGGTCTCACTGAATGGCAGCACAGCCTTCTGGTGTGTCATTTCATAGACCCTTCCTTTCTCTTCGAGTTTTTCCATGAACTCCTTCTACATCCATGTGAGTTTCCTGCCACTCTTGCCTGATTTCTTTCTCTTAAGGGATGCACAGGACTTGGGCTTGGAGGAAATGGTACTTGATTGCTAACCAGTCTCCTGGGCCCCCTTACTTTCCAACACTCTAGTCCATGGGATACCCCCAAGTAGGTCCTTGAAGAGGTCAAAGTTGGCTCTCCTAAAGTACAAGGTTGCAACCCTACTTATTGGCTTGCATCTTCCACGTGAGATCCTGAACTCCACCATCTCATGGTTGCTACAACCCAGGCCACCCCCAACCTTCACATCCCCAATGAGCCCTTCATTAGTAAGAACAAGGTCCAGAATCACACCTCTCTTCATCGGTTCATCCACCACCTGCATCAGAAAGTTATCCTCTACGCATTGAAGGAACCTCTTGGACTGTGTGTGCCTGGCGGTGTTACTGTTCCAACAAATATCAGGGTGATCGAAGACCCCCATGAGAACCAGGGCTTGTGATCTTGAGGCTACTCTCAGCTGCCTGTAGAAGGCCTCATCCACCTTCTTATCCTGATCAGGCAGCTTATAGTAAACACCCACAACAGTGTCCCCTATGTTAGCCCACCCCTTAATTTTCACCCATAAGCTCTCCACTCCTTCATCATCCATCTCTAGGTGGAGCTGGATACATTCTAGTTGCTCTCTCACACAAAGGGCAACCCCACCACCCTGCCTTGCTGGCCTGTTTTTCCCTAAAGAGAACATACCCATCCATGACTATTCCAGTCACATGAGCTGTCCCACCATGTCTCCATGATCGCAATGAGGTCGTGGCACTGCGACCACACGCAGGTCTCTAGTTCTTCCTGTTTATTCTCCATGCATTTGTATACAAACACTTCAGAGAGGAGAAGGAAGTAGAGCATCCCCAGGTATCCCCTGCAAGAGGACCTCCTGTAGTTGTGCACACCCTTGAGGTGACTGACCCTCTGGCTCCAGTCATGGGAGGCAGCTAAGGCAGACTCTGACAGCTGGCCTGTCCCATTCCCCATTCTACTGCAATGGCTTGAGCATTGCTACTTTGGACCCCACCCCCCAAGCCATTCAGTTTAAAGCCCGCCTTACTAGGTCAGCCAACTTGCTGCCAAAGATTGCTCTGCCTCTTCTAGACAGGTGGATCCCAACCCTCTCTAATAGATTATAATCTATACAGGAAGTCCAATTATCATAAAAAACAAAACCCTTGCGTCAACACCAGCCACGTAGCCAGGAGTTCATGTGCATTTTGCATTTATTTCAGGCTTCCCACCTTCCTCCAACAGGCAGAATGGAGGAGAAAATAACTTGGGCACCAATGTTTTTCACTTGCCTACCCAGGGCTTTATAATCTTCCTTGATTCTGCCCATGTTGTGCCTTGCAGCATCACTGGTGCCCACCAGTGATGAATTCATTGCCATTCATCTGAGTAGCGCAGTGAGACACAACAAACACATCTTACAGCACCTTCCTCCCCACCCCTCCCTTCTTCCCGGGCTCAAATCTCTTTGCTCCTGATTTCTCTACCTTTCCCCCTGCCCAGTGGCACAGGGGACAGGGAATGGGGGTTCAGTCAGTTCACCTCTGCCGCTCCCAGCATGAAAGTCCAAGAAAAAGATGTTCCAACGCAAGCTTCCCATGGAGTCACAGACCTCTTCGGGCTCAGCTCCCAGCTCCAGCATGGGGACATCCATGGGCTGCAGATGGGCCTCTAGTCCAGTGCACCTTCTCATCCCCGGCTCTGGGGGTCCACCCCTACTCTGGCATTGAGCGACTCTCAGGGTCTCAATTTCAGTCACACTTTTCCTTGGTCTTGGCTTTTCTGCTCCAGCGTGAAGTACTCCATAGCCTACATGTGGGTATCTGCTCTGCCACTGAACTTCCATGGGCTGCAGGAGACCCCCTCTGCCTTCTCCTACTTGAGCTAAGTGTCTGAGATTCTCTGTCCTCCCCCTTCTCCTCCTTCCTCCTAGCAACAAAGCTCTCTCCCTTTGTTTAGGCTGATGGTTGTATTTTGTTCAGGTCAATGGCCTCTCCTCCAGGTTCTCTCCACCTTCTTCTTTTTTATGATAGTTCTTCCCCTCACAAATATGGATTTTCAGAGGCATTTCTCTATTGCTAATTGGCTCAGCCTGGGCTGGGAAGGTACACCTTGGATCCAGGGGAGCTTTTGTGACGCTTCTCACAAGGTGGCCCCTTCCTCTACTACCCAAAACAGCCCCCCCCCACACACAAACCCAACACACTAGAGAAAAAAGAAAGCACTGCTCAGATCTACAAAGGTCACTCTAGGAAGGTAATACGAATGCAGAACCTGATATTTGTTTCAAATGTTTGCAGTTAGCAAGCCCTCTTGGAGAAAATAAGGATTGAGCTTAGACAACTACCCCTTTTCTTTCATCAGTCAAAGCAAGTTTGATGATGCTGTCTCTTGATTTAATGTTGCTCTACCCAGTATGAAAGGGAATTTCAAAGCTACACCACTATTTAAAGAAACTTTTACTACCTTAAACCTTTTAGAGACTATATTGATTGCATTATCAAGAGACAAGAAACACCAGCTTTTAAAGAACTTCTGTTGTTACCATCTTCATCTGACTTTGATTTTCTTCTGTTTTTCATTTTCTTGTGTGTTGTGATGCTTAAGAACAGTGTTAGATGTACTTCCCATGGTTGAAAAAGGTTTTATTTGTTCATCTCTTAAAAAACATGTTGAGACACTCTTTTTAACATGAGTTAAACTGTTCTATGTAAAACTGTTTAGAAAAGAGGTCTACCAGAGAGATTATGAAAGACAGAATGGAAACACATTTTTCATAAGCATCTACTGTAATTCTTCCATGAGCTGGATACTTTTTAATCAGATAGGACTATCTTGTCACTGCCTGTCTGTTCACACCATCCCACTGCAACAGTACCCACACATCACTGAATTTACTCTCACATGAACGTAGAGACCAAGGGGCAGGAAAAAAAATCAATGGCTTTAACCTGGTTTAAAACATTTTATTTTGTCCCAATTTTTTAAAATTCATTTTAACCAGGAACTTGTAAAAATGATTATTATTCATTCAGTTTTAGTCATAAGACTTAGGCGAGGTCTTTGCCCACAAGACCATCCATGTTATGCATGCTTCAGTTAAGGAGGCAGCAAACCAGGCACTGGTACAACCACATGCACCCATGTCAGAGTCCGACCCTGTTCTCTGACACTGTGCTAAATTACACAGGCTACAAGTTAAAATTATGTGTTCATTTCCTTACCTTTTCCTTGTTAATGTGTCATTCTCAAGTTATTTTTCTTGGTATATTTTGGCTGCAGTACAGATGACCCATTGTAATTTGCCTGCAGAGTCTCACTTTGAAGGTCACAGATGTTTAGTTTTACTCAGAAATGTGACTGCATAAAGATTTCACATTTTTATTGCTAGTTTTCTTTTACTCTACTACCCATGTAGAGTCTGAGTGAAACCTGCTCAACGGATGAAATCTGTTCAGTGGAATAATCCAAGCAGGGCATGCTGCTTTCTGCTTCTGCTTGTCCTGCAAATCTAACACGGTGAACAGAGGAGGAGCTGGATTTTATTCTGTTTCACACTTCATCAGCAGGACTGCTAATGAAGTCACAGCATTTTCACCTGCACCACCACATTAACAGATATTTGTTTAGCACTGTAGCAACAAAGAGCAAAAAGTTCAGTAGAAACCTGCAGTGTTGCTCTGGCATTCACGTTATCCTCCAGTTCTCTTTGAAGGAAGGATTAAATCCACAGATGAAATAAACAACTCTCTTGGGGGGAAAAAAAAAAAAAAAAAAAAAAAAGAGAGAGAGAGAGAGAGAGAAAGAAAAAAAAAGGCAAAAAAACCCCAACACAAAATCCCTCTTAACTGTCTGTGTTAAATCCGGCTTTGCAATAGCATTACTCTCTGCTGTAAAATCAAATAGGATCTGCAAATCGCAGTAATTCCTCAAAAAAGGGGATTTGTTATTTGTTAGTTGTTTATGATTTGCATTACTATTCAGAAATACACACTGTCAAAATAAGTTGACAGTTTTGAAAAACAGAAAATAAATCACAATGTGACAAATACTCTGACTATTTTCAGGCAACAGATATTTTAGTAGGGTCTTGAGGAGTTTTTTTTTGGTTTTGCGGGGTTTTGTTTTGTTGTTGGGTGGGGTTTTTTAGGATTTTCTGTAGTAAACCATGGTAGCCACAACCAACCTATTTTGATACTTCGGGGAAAAAAAAAAGGTCAAATTATGATCTTAATTAAGATGCAAGAACATCACTAATGTCAAAGAAGATATTCAGGATTTAAAAGCTGAATGCAGGTCTAAAAGCAAGCAGATTGACAAAGTCCTCTTATGGACAAAAGGACAGGAAAAAAAATCTGGGAACTATAAAATTAAGTCACCTATCACTAAATGCATTTAAGTGCTTGTTCAGGCAATTAGAGATCTAGCAAGCAACCAATAGCAATTGAATTAGTACTGTAATTCTGATACACTCGTTGGCTTTTAGGCACACATTAGAAGCTTAAAGTTTTTGTGAGGGTTTCTCCTATAATAAGCCTTAACATCTGCAAGCTGTGTTCAAAATCCTATTCATTACCATTGCCAAGAATATGAAAGGACATTACCCAGCACACACAGGCAGGAGCCAATTCATCTAAACTCAGCATGAAAATGTGCCGTTACTATTCAAACCAGAGGGCACAACAGGCAATGAGACACTGGCTACCCTTTGTTCCTGTAGCATTGATCAAATTATTAAGTAATATACATTCTGATTTAAAAAAAAAAAAAACCAAAACAGTAAACGGAACATTCAGATGAACAAAACCCAAGCTTCTTCCAGGACGAGCAACTGATTTAAAAGTTCAAGCATATTTCTGACTTTGGATTGCTAATACATCATTGAAAAACAGAGCACAGATAGCAAGCTAGTGCAGCCAGTCAAATCACTGAGATCTGACTAAGATCTGCTAAGGACGGAGACTCACGACCAAGCACTCAGCTGATCTGCAGCAACTGGTTAAGCAACGATACCGATGGTGAGTTTGAGTCCTCTGAAGAACTACAGTGCATAGGAAAATGAGACTCAGTTCCCAGCAAGCCCAAATCTGGAAAGTCTTAAATAACAATAAAAGAGCCTGGTATAGCTACAGCAGGTACCTACTCACCTTGAAGCAAGACTCCTGGGGAGACATTCACAAAGAAAATTACGGCCTCAGGAGACAAGCCAACTTTGAACACATTCACAGATGGTAAAGTCTCCAGAGGAGAAAAGAAGCCTCCAGAAGGTAATTCAGAATCACAGCTTTTTTGAAAGAGGTGGACAAGTATGAAATTTAGCTCCTCAGGATCCAGTTAGCTTATGAATACCTTTTTAACACCATTTGCTGACTGCTATCTAACCACAGGGCCACAAACATGCGGGGACACATCACAGCACCAGTGTCACTCCCCATCAGGAGGCCAGAGAAAGTCCTCCCTTCAGGCAACCCACACTCCAGATACATGCCAGAACAACTGAAACAGAAAAGAGTGAAAAAATCTTCAGCAATCAGGAAGTTATTGCCAACCTTAACTGACGAGAACATTGTATGCAACCTGTAATTTTATCCTGATAAAAGTTGCATGTGGGGACCCTCCGTTCCCAGCTCTGCTGTCGGCACAGCCGGACATCGCAGTCCCTTGCTCTGAGGTTACTGAATGTTAAGCCCAGCTCCATGGCTGGCCCAGTAGCCACAGCACATCATTTAACCTTCCTGCGATTCTGATAATTCCCCTCTGTATTATTTATAATAGCAAAATGTATCTTGTATATAATCTTTAACTAATGTATCTAAAGCACTGTTACCTCCTTAGACATAGGATGATACTCATATAATTTACAGTGCACTTACACACATCACACATACTCCTCTCATTGCACTTTCATTAGATAATCCAAGTATCAACCTACAGTGTAGCTGAGCACTGATTTTAACCTCTCCTTTTAGCATTTTCTTCCCTCCTGTAATAGTATTTTACCTTGCAGTTTCCTAGGGGGGCAGTTCTTCTTTTTTTCCTTTTTTTTCTACTCCTCATTACCTTGGCAGCCCAAGGGAAGCAGGGCTTGGATTAACTTTCAGAGATGCCATGGAGGAAGTACAAAATATTAGAACTCATCCAGACCAATACCTATTTCATTTAATGTTCACTGGAATATTTATAGGTCACGGCATTTTGCTAAATGTGAGACTGTATGCAAAGGCACTTTATCTTACAAATAAATCTGTTCAGGAGAAGGACAAGAGTTTGGACACACTGAACTTATAGGGTGATTTTTTTCATATCATTAACATATTTGTCTCCTACAGGCAATTACTTCAATATCCAAAGAATACAGGAAAGTAGAGAGAGGACTTACAAATGCAAATCTCATTTTGTTTTGCAAATCATTATTAAAAAGTCACTCCTGAAAAATAAAAGAAAGAGCAGGAAAGAGGTCAGGTGTAATGTAACCTAAGGGCTCAAGAGGAAAATTCCCACGTTGAGTGCAATGTTAAATCAATGAAGCTTAGCAAATCTGAAAGAGGAACGTTTACAGTTACTTCTCCATAAAGTAATTGAAACATGTTTTTGCAGCACCCTCTTCTCTTGCCCTCACTTTCTCTTTGTTCCTCTCAGGGAGAGCTATGGAAGATGATTTGGTATAAACAGGGGATTAGTTTTCTCTCTCATTGCTCACTCCCCATTTGCTCTGTTTTGACAGCGCAGCCCATTACTAAAGCAGTAACACAAACACAATTCGGTTTGCTTCTCAGTACACAGGGGCCACAGGTACTTTTACTTACAGAAATGGAAGTAAAAAGGGATGATCAGCAAGCCAGGCTATTCCCAGCTTCTATGCGGATCCTCAAAAGCCAGAAGAGGGTATGAAGACAACAAACCTTTCTATGCACTGATTTCCTCTTCTACACAGTGGGACTGAGCTGATCAACATCGCTCACTGCGCCAAAGGCCCAGGGACAGGAAGGAAAGGAAAGGGTTGTGGCACTACTCTCCTTTCTGGGGACCCATGCACAGGGAATGCAACAATCACATGCCCGTTCTTGGAAGCAGTCTGCCTGTTAATGCTGCCTTTGAAATTTTCTAACTTCATGTTACAGCTCCAGCTGAGCTGTAATGCTACTGCTAAGCCCTAGGAATTCAGAAAATTAATACATTTTCATAAATCACGTCAAGTTTTCAAATTCTCTCTCCTGCACTCCGCCTGGTCTTGAAAACAATGATCAGTTCCATTTCCTAGGTTGGGCACAGTTGTTTATGACAGCTACATAAATCTGGAAGATGTCCACGTCGCTCTAGATTTACACCGCTAGAAACGAGAGCAGAATCCAGTCCTACAGTTTCACCCTTTGAAGTGTTTTCTGGCATGTTGCATTTTGCTGAACTGCTTGTGACTTTGATTTCCAGTGCCACAAAGACCCAAACAAACAAACAAAAAAAAGCATTTAGCAAAATTTCTAATTATCTTCGCTTTCATATCACCTTTTTTGCCTTTCACTCCTTCTTGCTGAACAATGCCTAGCTGTAGGACACAGGCTGCACAGTCTAAAGATACAAGCAAAGAATCCTCCTGATATCAAAAACTATTTTCACATGAGCAAGGTGAACAAGATTTGGCCCAGAATCCCTAATGGGGGGAGTGGCTGAAGGCAAAGAACCTGAAAAAGAGAAACTGAATTCCCCACGGCTCGATGTCACCATGTCAGCATCAATGTGGACACTGCTCCATTTTATTTTACACAGAGATGTGAACTTTAGCTACATTAAAAGTCAGCTCTACCTACAGCTGTTCTTTGATGTCTAAGGCCAGATGGTTTCCAAAAAAGACTTACTTAAGCCATTGTAATCCACACCAAAATGGAAGCCGGTAATGCTAACAGTAGGATAATGTGAGAGAATGTGCAGTGAGAAATGGGAAAGAAAAAGCAAAGCTGACCAGAATCAGTTGCTCTGTTCCATTTATTTGATTTTCAGCTGCTGCTCAGCCATCACACATTCTGTTATAACATGTTCCTTCAGTGTAATTCTTTTTTTTTTCCCTTTCTTTTTTTAAAATCATTTAGGCTGTGAAGGCCCAACTTAATTGTTTCTCTGCAGTAAGAGCGATTTTGTCTGATTATCACTGACGTTCTGACAACAAAAAAGAAAAAGACATTAACTCCTGACAGCATCGCACTTACAGAGGTAGCCTCAGTATTTGTTTTCAGCTTCCCTCTTGTCCTTCCCATTTCCATTTTTATTCTCTTGCATATTCAGCAACATGCTTTACAATGTGTTGTGTGCATCCCTCCCTGCTTTCTAACCAAGCTTTGACAGTGTTCATTGCTAATCCAACAGTTTGCACAAGTCCATAGCACAAGGTCAAGTCTAATTATCTTCTCCAATTTTCCCCCACTCCCTTAAGGCAATAATAGCTTCAGGGAATTAAATACAGGATCAAAAATGAGAACTCTGCTCCTGTTAATTGACCTGCATTTTCAGCAGCACTAGAAGGGGAATGTCAGGGTCTCAGGTGCAGCAGAATAAAGATATTAGCACCTGCTGTCACATGTTAGACCTCCTTACTCCATTTGTAATGTCTGGAGCCCAGACAGTATTTTTCTACAGTCTTGTAGCAGAGGCTGCAAGAAGTTTAGGCTCTATAGCAGATGCAGAGTTATGCTTAAGTGAGCTTGCACTTGATAAGAATTTTTCAGTCCAACTTTGTTCCAGATACTCTGTTCCATCTTTCTCTGCATACATGCAATTCTTCATTTTCCTTGCCCAAACCTTTTTTACACAGACAATTACAAGGCATCCAAAGTTCACTGAGTACCTTAAAGAAAGCAGACAGACAAAGCTAACATTCTTACTGTCTCATGGTTTAAATAAAGAAAAGACTTTGGGAGAAAGACATACTGAGAACAAGTAAGAAGAAATTAAGCAAAGGTCAGATTTTCAAGATTATGAGTTTCCTTGTTTGTTCTGGAGGCAAGCCATGTTCTGGTAAAAGCATGCTTTAATCTACTTCACAGTGTTAGGATTAGAATTTATGTTTAAAGAGTAGTAGCATATATTAAAGGCAGCAAGTAGTTCTTTTTATTAAAAATTAAGAGACACAAAACCCCCTAAAACCAGCCAGCAAGCTAAAATTTAGAAAAGTATCCCCTATCTTTTCCACAACCACGGAACAAGGTCACTAGGATATGTCCTCATAGATGTGAGCAAACAATTTAAACTCAACACATTTTCTCCAGATCTTCTGTTGCCATATTCTGCCACAGACTGCATCCTCCTCCTCACGAAGGAGGACTGTGCTCCCAGCATGCATACCTGACATTTTCATAACACCCAGCTTATCTCCATGAGGACCATCATAAAGCCCTGACACATTGTTCTTATTGTTGAAGTCTCTCCATTGGCTCTCATTCAAGGACACCTTCTTTGTCCCCTGCAGTAAGCATTTCCACAGCCTACATTTCCACTACTTGTCTCACTCCAGTGTGCTCCAACACACCAGTAAGGGCAACCTCAAACAGCCATTTGTCCTCCGGCACCTCAAACGCTCTCTCAGACGCATCTAGCCTTAGGAATTCTCTCTCAGGACCAGCTGAAAAGGTTCCTCTCTAAAATCTATTTCTCTTACAGGTTAACAATTAAGTGTGGCCAGACACCATCTCCTTCTGCTTACCCTTGTAAGGAACCAATTTTTACCTAGCTAGCCGTGAGCCATATCACGTTTGCTCTCACTACTTTTCATCCCTTCATACACTTTGAAACCACCTTATTTTGATCAAGACCCCAAACTCCCTGGAACATAATTTCTCATTTACTATGTGTTTGCACAGTTCTCAGAACACCATTGACCAGATCTGACTAAGAGTGCCCAGTGCAACTAGAATACAAATACAATAACAGCAACAACAGTTTTCAATTCCTGTTTTTATTTAAAGTACCAAAGAACAAAAATGTCATACAACACCTTCTTTTTAATCAGCAAATGAACATGTTTTTTCTATTATCCTCAAATCTTCTGCAAGCACTCTGAATGACTCTGTCCATTTTGAAGACAGAATTCCTGCTATCTTACTCTCTTCTGTTTTGGCAGGTTTGTCTCATGTTGGTTTAGGATGAGCAGCACTTCTCTCTCTGTTCCATAAATAAAAAGAGACCCGCCACTGCCCTCTCTGATCTCTTGGTAGAGCCTCCACCCAAGTGTCAGGGAGGAAAGAGACAACACTAAAATCTGTGTTGACAGAGCAGACACAAAGAGCTGCTGCAGAGGGAATGGCACCGCAGAGGGCTGGGATACAGGAGGGAGTGGGAGGTTAATGCTATTCTCCCACCAACACTAGGAAAACCACAGCACAACAGAGGACAGTTTTCTTCTGTGGATGCAGACCCAGCTGATGCCTCTGTCCCCAAACTATTCATCTGCAAGACAGAGAAATTGCTGGAGCAAGCCTGCAACAACCCGCACAGCTGGGAACCCAGAGAAGTGGCTGCAGAGGGAAGCCTGGACATTAGTGTTGTCACTGGCATCTGTTTTGCACAGCTTTCACTCACAACAGGCTTTGCCTGGGATGGACTGTTAGCCCCTTCGTTCTGCAGTCCCCAGAGGCCACCCAAGGCACTGGTGTGGAAGGAGTTAAGATAAGGAAAGCCATCAAAGCTACAGGGGACTCCTTCAAATTGCTTCTTGTGGGGCAAAACACAAATGTTAAAATACACATTAATTTTCTTCCCCATAGCAGGAGCTTTGCAGATATTGACAACTCTCTCAGGATGAAGCTTATGGCAGCTGCATTAATTTATACTATTGAGCTATAATGCTTTTAATTTATTTTCTAATTTGCTTCACATCCCCAAATTCCCTAAACTGCTTCTGTCTGTTTAAAATGAAGGTTAGCCAAGGCTCTGCCAGATAAATCCACCTTAAGGCTATCAGAAACCTTTTGTGAAGCAAGACCATTCTCCTTCCAAAGAGGCCTTTCTTCTGTTCATGAAAAGACTATTAATAACACAATTATTCCCGTTGAAAGAAAAGGCCATAATTAATAGACTCAAGAGCAAAACATCCATCCTACAGGAAAACAGACTTTCTGCTCCTGGAGGCAATATTTTAAATCCAGAGTATTGCTTTGGATTTAGAAGTAACTAAATCTAGAGAATAATGGAAAATAATAGAGACCAAAAAGAAAAAAAAAAGTTGCAGATTCCCTGAATAGCTCAGCACTGAAAGCAGAAAATGAGCGGCTACACTTCCTGTTTCCCAGCAGTCAGTGAGAATTACCTTTCACACCATGGCTTGAGCTAAATGATCTGCAAATATATTTTACACATTATAGCAAGGCTCAGCATTTTAAGTGGAGAGGTATATATTTTAAAGGATATAGGTACTTCAGGGGAAGTATTTCCCTTATTTGCAACCTCATTCTGTTAGCTGGTAGCTGAACAAAATATTAACAAGCTTTCTGCACTGGGCTAGAGGAAAAAGAGCATGGAAAACAAGGGTGAGACAAATGAAGAGCAGAAAGCTGCAGTGAGATACCAGATTTTTTTGAAAGCTAGTGGTCTCCAAACTTTCATAGCTATTAGCTGATCAGCATCTCACTTGTACCAGTGATAACCTGCCCAATGCCGGCTGTGCTTGAGGAGAAGAGTTCGAGTCTGCTCCATACCTCACCACCTTATAAAATACAGGTTTGCAGAAACTGAGCCTCATTTAGATTTAAAGTGAACCCAATTAAATAGGATGCATGCAGGGAGATAGAGAGACTCATTGACTACATAAAGAGTAAGAGCCTGGAGCAGCAGTGATAAAAGTGAAGTACAAGGGGTGGCACCCCAACCAGCTGTAAGTTCATTTCAATTCCGTAATATTTCATTGGCATGACAGCTGCTCATCTGTGGTGCTTCTAATCAGCTGCAAATGTCTGGGGGGCCGTCACATGTCCATTTGTCACCACTGTCTTCTCCTGATACATGAATGCCAGCATCTTTGCTTTTTTGCCATGTTAATCAGTGTGGATTTTTGCTGGGTTTTTTGTTTTGTTTTGTTTTCCTCATGCTCCCTTATAGCTTTGGTACTGGAGAAAAGCTCTCTGTTTCATTTTCTCTCCTATCATGATTTACCATTATTATCTTGCCCTGTGCAGTGTTTTGGCTATCCCACTTTCCACCATGACTGCATGCTTATGCTAACAGACAGTAAAATAAACAAAACAAAAAAACCTGAACATCTGAGAACTTACTGACATTTAATCTTACTGTGTTGCTGGAGGAGATTTCTTCAGGGCAGACAGTGATTCAGCGTCTTTCTCTATCAAAATCATGCCAGGGTGTTTTGCGCCTCTCTGCCTGAGCCCCACTGGCTGCAGCGTATGTCACCCAACACTTCCCAAATTGAAACGGCGCAAAGTCACATCACGAGCACCACAACCAACTCCTCAGAGTAAAATGCATAAACTGGGACAAAACACTTGTGTTGCAAAAGGAAAGCTGCTGTTCTTGACAAGCATGACCTTTAAGTGTTCAATGTACAAAGCAGAAAAAGGATATTTTGCCACCACCTTTACAGGAGAAGATTCCTATTATGTTCTACAGAGTGTCTAAAACCAGAGCTTTCAGCAGTGAAACTGCTGTGTCAGTGTTGTTAATTGTATAAAGAGACACATGCCCACATACAGACTTACACACAAATATACTGAAGGATGCTGCAGCATATAGTTCGTTAAAATAAATTAGGTAGTTACCTATTTCATTCCTATACTACAATTTTGTCAGGCACTCTACCATCAAACACAAATCAACACAGAACACTGCATGAATTACATTGGGATGATAGAAACTAAGAAACAATTTCAAAGGTGAGGAGAGGCCTTGGGATAAGTTTGGCTTTGAGTATATATTTTGTGAGGAGTAGTTATTTAATATTTATAAAGTCTTTTGCATATAAAAACACATAACTGCAGATATTATTAATATTTTTCCGCAGCAAGAAGTCAAAAAGCAGTGACAGTATTGCTGGGTCTGCTTGTGGTTTGGTTGCACCAAAAACACATGCTTCACGTGCAAAATCTCATACGACAACAGCTATCATTAAAATCTGCTTATTCTTTATAAGGAAGTGTTGTTTCAGTCTTAGTGCATAGCCTCTGAAGTGACAGGCTACACAGGCACCCTTCAGGGAAAAATCTGCAGAGCATTATTACGTTTGGATCACCAGGCTTAAGGACAAAACACTCATCAGTATGAGCTTGTTAGCTTATAAATCTGCTACTGTTCGCAACCTGGCTAAAACAACTCCTCAGAGGAGTTCAAAAGATGTATGCTGAACTTGGAGGACAGCTTCTATCACAGGAAAAGACAGGTGAAACACATTTTGCACTAATTCAGCACACCGTTCCCACAGACTTCCCCAGCAGGAGCTATTCTGCCATCACCCCATGGGGCAAAATGGCAAAACAAGCCTCCTAGGCTTGCCCTGTGCCCTCCATCTCTTGTGCGCAGACACGCATCTGCCATTAACCTCACCATGCAACTCGGTGCCCAGTTGCTGCAACACAAATCTGTGAGACATGGCAGCAAACCAGAGTTAAGGAAACACGTGGAGGGTGTCCATGCCTTACCTCTGGCATTTCCATCCTTTGCATTTCCAAACACAAACCTTTTAGCCCTCTCCCTATAGCTCCTGGCTGTCCTCTGAGGGATATGACATCCGCATTTTCCACATGCAAGTACATGCAAGCCAAGCTTTTGCAGTTCATGAGCTTCCTCTCACAAGTCTTTTCAGAACGCTATCTTTTATTAGACGTCTGTGAAATACTTTATTTGCTACCAGGAGGAAAATGAAAAAAAAACCAACCCTATCTGTCCCTGCTAGATTAACTGCTGTAGATTTCTCCTTTCATGGACCTTTAGTGAATTTATATACATACAAATCAAGAAACCACTGTTGTTAACCTTCTATAAAAGACTGAGCCTCTTTTATCTTTCACCCATGGATTGGCAAGACATTCTGATGTTGCAACTTTTCCCACTTCCAATTTCAGTGCAACCGACTGCATGGAGGTCAGAGCTTAGCTCACCTCAGCTACATCTAAGACAAGAGCGCTTCGTTGACTGGCAAAAAAAGATGGAAAGCAGACCCAGGAGAACAAAAAAAATCTTTCATTTTGTATTCTAATTTTTGGTCATTGGAAGCTGCTTCTCTATGGTGATGCTAATTTGTTTTTTTAAAAATGAGACTCCCCCCTGGGATGAAAATCTCCTCAGAGGGCTCTGGCCTTTTGTTTCAAATTCCTTGTGAAGTCCTTAGGGTTGAAAATGCAGCTTGCACTTAATACATTCAATTTTCCATGCATTAGGGTCAGTAATCCAGTCCCGTGCAGAGCAGGATCTCCCAGTCGGCTCTGAGCTTCCATGACGACAGTAAGCAGGGAGATAAACATGATGGAGACGCACAGAGCCCCCATCAGCAGTACCTTACAAAAACACTACCCTGCCCGCCTTTTCTTTATTCTTTAAATAAACCATCAATGTTTATCTGGTTTGTGATTATGTTCCTATGAGAAGTCATCTGACAAACCATAATTAAAAACCATGTGAAAAATCATTCACTACATTTTTAACAACTGCTTATAAATCCCCTTTTAGACTTTCCTACCTATTTTGGGTGCACAGTGCATGTAAAACCTGGCACGCTAAGGGCGAAGTGTTCATCTCACACCACTTTATCTTTGAAGTGCTGATAAGAGAACCTAAAAATGCTAATATATTTGGAAATTCCCCACAGAGCCATAATGAAATGATTTATATAAACAGTATTCTGTCAGTGTCTCGGGTGTGAGTATTCTTCACTAAAAGCAGGTTTTTTCTTCCTCATCTATGCTGCAAGCCTCAGACAACGTGCAAGTAGAAGAGCAACGTTTTACAAAATCTACATTTACTTTCCCTTTCTGCATGTCTGTATTAAAAGGTTATACATTTAAATTCATGCAGCCCACCTTGAATGGTCCAGTTGCCATACTACTGGGAGGGGGAAGAAAAAAGCAAGAGCTAAATCAACTTGAGCTCAGCACAGAACAGTAGTCTAAACAAGTAGCAATGTGAGAGAAAGTGGATCAGCCTAACCTGAGGGCAGCATGCGACTCCCTAGCAACCACAAGCAGCAGATGGCTTTTTCATCCCCCTCTCTCATACAAAAGGTAGCAAAGTTGTCTAGCGACTAAAGCTGCTGGGAGAAAGGAACCTGGACCACTGAGCAAGATCTATAATCTCCAAGAAGGATATTACTCTTTATAGATTCTCTTTTGCTACATCTGTAGAACGGAGATAATATTATCCCTCGATCTTTATAAAATGCTAGAATGTTCCTGGACATAAGGTATATACATAATTTTTTTGGATGAAAAAAAGGAGAACAGGTTGGAGAAGGACGTAATGTTCTCAAGGAAACAGTATACTAATGATCACATTTGGATGATAACAAATACTTGGAAATGGCACAGCATTTTTCATCAAGAGATGCCAAAGCATTGTGCAGTGGATCTCTTCCTCCTTATCTTTATCTTACAAATGAGGACAAGACACAGAAAAGATTTTCCAAGGTCATCCAGTAAGTCAAGACTAGAGAACCAGACTCTATTATTAGATACCAACCATCCTAAGAGAAATAACTTTCTCCAAGAGAACAAACCTCACTTGCCTTCCTAAAATTCTGGTGGGCACTATTTCAGAGTGGAGTGGAAGCTGAATTTAGTACAGTAAAATAGTTTTAAATGCACACATCTTTTTGTCCCAAAGCACTTCCTATGCCTTACCTGCAACATCAAGAAAATGAGGTGACGGAGGGATATAGCACCAATGTAACTCCTGCAAAAATGTTTGAAAGTGATGGAAAACATGTGGCCAAGATGTCTAAGACAAACTTTCATTATTACAGAATCGTGTGATTTTAATAATGGCTCAGCAAACACAGGAACTGTGTTACATAAAACAATCCATTCACATGACCCGCTCCATTCCTCCTACATATGCTAGCATTACATATATATAGGCACAGTGCATACACAGCCAGATACAGTAAAGTTGTGTTGATTCTATGTGGGGTCTTTGAACCACAAGGCCTTTAAGCTCAACAGACCCTAACAGATGCAGAAAGTTTTACTTGTTGTATTTAATGACATGTTTCTGTGCATATCGTGTATTACATGTATGCTTTTGTGTGTTTTCTGCCCAAACATTTCAGCTCCAACTGAATTTTGTATACATCTGAGTTTATTTAATTATTTTTCCAAACACATGAAATGGAGAAATCAGTATTAAGCGTAAAATCCAACATATGTACATGTGACTATTTTCCACAAACACTGAAGCACTGAGAGACAGAAACAAGGACTTTCAGTTTTAACCTCTGAGCCAGGCATCACCTCTGTATTTAGCATGGAGTTGAACAGCCTTTCCTACAGAATTGCTTGGATCAGAATTCCCTAAGCACCACTTTATTTGGAGATGCAGAATAAGGTGTAAGGAGAAGAAAATAAGATTTAAATGCTAAAATTTAAGTGCTGACTATGACAACATTGCCTACCTCCTACTCATGGATGTTCCAAAGCACAATATACCGATCATTCTTGCTATGACAGAAACAGCATTTCAGTAGCAAGAAGATCCGGGCATGCTTGGCAGTTATGAAAATACCAAACCCTAAATTCCTGTCCTTCTGGTGCTGGTCACTGACAGGGATAGGTACAGCAAGGATCTATCTAGAAGTCATTCAGATGCATAAAAGAAAATAATAGCTCCTAAAAAGGTAGAATAAACAAATCTGTTCGTTTAAACGTCTCTTAATTCATTTTAGGGTTATTCTCAGACGATACAGTTATAAATGTCTTAGCAAGGAGATAGATGCATGGGCTGTCTGCTGATTCAGGCTTCTGAAGAGCAAAACTGCATTATCTCTACTGCATTAAGGCCTTACACAACTGCCTAAGTGGCCTTGGGATTAGGTCCTATGGGAAGTGAAAACAAAAGTAAAATACTTGAGTGCAAAACTAAATCAATAATCCTGAAGCTTTTTATTCCTCCCAGTCAAGAGTCAAATGAAAGACAATCAATACAATTATTGTAACTTCTTCCTGAAAAAGCAACAGATCATCTATTCTGTGGAGCTGGAGGAACCCAAAGCTCCATACAAAAGATCTCTCCTCTTCATCATAAGGATAGCAAAGGATGCTCAGAGCTCTTCTAGCCCATTCTGCCAAACTCACAGGAAACAGAGACTAGTTGTCAATGGCTGCTTTCTAAGAGAGGCTGTATTTCTCAACATCATTTAAATCTGCATGCCAAATGGAAAAGCTCGTGTGCACCAAGCTCAAAACAGATTTTCTGCAGAGTAAACCTTTCATCAATAATTATTTTATGCTGCAGGACAAGAAATGTTCAACAATCCAATTTCTTTGTTCACATTCACATCATCTTCGATTTCTTCACCACTTCCCCATTTTTTTCAATTCGCACCTACAGCCACCCATGCAGAATTCCCTTCCTACAGACAGCAGCTGCACAAACAAGAACTGAGCATCTCACATTATTAGACCTTTTTTTGCCACAGGTCCTTTATAGAGACTAAATAGCCTACAAGCAATACACAGCAATGAAATGTAAACAACCCTGGCAGTGAACGGGGAAAAAACAAAGCACCAAAAAGGGAACTGAAGAGGAAATCTGGGAGTTGTGAGCTGAGTCTTTACAAGTGGTGACAAGCACACTAGCTTTGTAGCAGGGATGCCTCTTATTTGAAAGCAGTTTTCATAGCAGTAGTTGCCCAAGCAGCAGTCCCCACCAGGAGTACTGCGTCCAGTTGTAGGGCCCCCAACATAAGAAGGACATGGACCGAATGGAGTGAGTCCAGAGGAGGCCACGAGGATGATCCAAGGGCTGGAGCACCTCTCCTATGAAGACAGGCTGAGAGAGTTGGGGCTGTTCAGCCTGGAGAAGAGAAGGCTCCAGGAAGACCTTCTAGCAGCCTTTTAGTATCTGAAGGGGCTACAGGGAGGCTCAGGAGGGGCTTTTTCCAAGGGCAGGTAGTGATGGAACATGGGGTAATGGCTTTAAACTAGAAGAGGGTAGGTTTGGATTAGACATTAGGAAGAAATTATTTACTGTGAGGACGGTGAGACACTGGAACAGGCTGCCCAGAGAAGCTATGGATGCCCCCTCCCTGGAAGTGTTCAAGGCCAGGCTGGATGAGGCTTTGAGCAACATGGTCTAGTGAAAGGTGTCCCTGCTCATGGCACAGGGGTTGGAACTAGATGATCTTTAAGGTCCCTTCCAACCCAAACCATTCTATGATTTTATGATAAAAAACACACATATTTCCCCTACAAAGATATGTCCAGCCAGTTCTGGCTCAGCCAACCTACCCAACAGCTCTGCAGTATTCAGAGCTGACAAACATAAGAGGCCCAGACGCATGCACACACCTGCTAACTGGCGAAGTGCTCCAAGCTGCACCTCCATTGCAGCTGAGAATTAGTCTAAAACCTGGAGACTCGGCTTCTCTTCACATCTGGCTCTTGCAACAGCCTGGGTGGAGAGCATAACTGGAGTGTTTCTCAGACACATCTCTACTCTGCCACTACAAAGCAGTGGGACTCCAATGCCATATATACTGAGCCTCCTCTCACCTTATATAGCTACAATATTGGCTTAGCATCTAAATTTAGAAGTATCAACTATGATGTCTCTGACAGATTTGTGCCTTTTTGCCTTCCTCACAGCTGACTCAGTTTTAGTCTTTCATCTCTCTGTCTAGTACCTACGATCATCATGGCAGCAAGAGAACAATTCTGCTGACAGGTTGCCCCATTATCTTGCACTTCAGACTGCATTACCTTCCACAAATGTCTTTCTGTTTGCTTCCAACATTACTGCTGTTGTTATGACCCCTTTATACTTTCTTTTTGGCTGCATCAACAGGCAGATTTCCCAAAGGCACTTTCTGAAGGACTCCAAAGAGAGCACTCCATCCCAATGGCAAAGGCTTCCATTAAAACCAGTTCCTCTTCCTCTTTTCGCTAGAAGTTGTATGGAGCAAGTTTTGTTTGGTAGATGTAAATCCCTGAAAGAACAAGGAAAATGCAAAGCTTCCTGGCAGAACAGTTAATTCTTCATTCTGTTATGCAGTTATATTCATTATTCTCAACTTTTTTCCTTGCCATTCACTCCTCTCAATTATTCACAATTCTGTGTATTAATACAACAGAGAAAATATTTATCCAGTAGATACTGGTCTTAACTGTCAAATCTGCATCTCTTGCTTCAGTAGAAGGTCCTTTAACCACCAGGTCATTAATAAGATTGGAACAGAGATATTCTCCAACACTTCTACTGCCCATGTAAGGGACAACTTAGGTATCTTACAATTTGAAAAAAAAAATACTGAAGAAAACAGGAGAAATAAATGACACAAGAAGCAAGTACTAGGACCCTAGTCCTTTTGTGAGCCAAAAAGATTTGCCCATAGTTGCAAAGAAAATTCGTGGAAGATAAAGAAATTCTCAACCTCTCAAGTTTCACAGGCACAAGGTAGTCTTCCTTTCTATGAACCACACAGCTTAGAATCATAGAACAGTTTAGGTTTTAGTTTCTGCAGGAGAATGCTGTAGGAAACAGGGTCAAAGGCTTTACTGAAGTCTAGGTAGACAATATCCACAGCCTTTCCTTCATCCACTAAGCGGGTCACCTTGTCATAGAAGGAGATCAGGTTAGTCAAACAGGACTTGCCTTTCATAAATCCATGCTGCCTGGGCCTGATGACCTGGTTGTCCTGTACATGCTATGTGATGGCCCTCAAGATGATCTACTCCATAACCTTCCTGGCACCAAGGTCAGGCTGATAGGCCCATAGGTCCCCGGACCCTCCTTCCAGCCATTCTTACAGATGGGTGTCACATTTGCCACCCTCCAGCCAAGTGCAACCTCCCCAGTTAGCCAGGACTGCTGATACATGATGGAACATGGCTTGGTGAGCACTTCTGCCAGCTCCCTCAGCACCCTTGGGTGGATGCCATCCAGCCCCGTAGAACTGTGCGTGTTGCAAGTCACTAACCATTTCTCCTTAGATTATGAGGGCTTCATTCTGCTCCTTGTCCCTGTCTTCCACCTCAGGGGGGAGTGGATACCCAGAGAACAACTGGTCTTACTGTTAAAGACTGAGGCAAATAAGGTATTAAGTACCTCAGTCATTTCCTCATCCTTTGTCACTGTTCCCCCTGCATCCAGTAAAGGATGTAGATTCTCCCTAGCTCTCCTTTTGCTGCTAATTTATTTATAGAAACATTTTTTGTTGTCTTTTATCGCAGCAGCCATTTAAGTTCTAGTTGGCCTTTGGCTCTCCTAATTCTCTCTCTGCATAACCTCATGGTATCTTTGTAGTCCTCCTGAGTTGCCTGACTCTTCTTCCAAAGTTGTCTTTTGTTTCCTGAGTTCCAGCCAAAGCTCTTTGTTCAGCCAGGCTGGCTGTACAGCTCTGCTGGCTGATCCTTCGGCACATGAGGACGGCCTGCTCCTATGCCTTTAAGATTTCCTTCTCAAAGAATGCCTAGCTTTGTTGGACCCTTTTGCCCTTCAGGACAACCTCCCAAGAGACTCTATCAACCAAGCCCCTAAACAGGCTAAAGTCTGCCCTCTGCTTCTGCATTTTCAGCAACAAACAGCTATTGTGACTGATATTCTGTGTTAATACATTAAGCCATGACCTCTAAAAACAGCCTGGAGATCTACATTGGTGTGAAGAGCAATGTAATCAGAAATTATTGTATTATGTTGGACAGGAGTTAAAACACAATGGTATAGACCCAAATGTAACAAAACAACGAGAAAGCGTGCAAGGAGAGTATTCAGGAAGACTTCACTGCCTTCTTGATACACTGACAATTTCCATTTGCTCACTATTTTCACACAAAGATCAGAAGCTTTTAGTATCTCTAATGCTCTAGGGTATGATTATCAGAGATAGTCCAGGCTTTGTCTTCATCCTTGTATTATTTTTAAAAGAATATTGTTAATGAGGAATGACGTGTAATTTTGTGCTTGGAAGCAGATGAAATCAGAAGTGTGTTCCTGTGCTTTAACGTGCAATTGGAACAGACCTATGAGTTAGTCACACACAGTCACAGTGGAGCATCAGCTGTTACATTTATCCCAGGAATTTAACTGGCTATTTGCTTATGGATCTGTAACTAAATGGGGTTTATCATGGCCCAAAATCTTGACTTTGAGAACTGCACTTCAAAGCTTCCTCTTCTCCAGCGCCAGAAGGTTTATTTCTGACATACTGACAGCTTTTTTTTAAAAAAAAAAAGTTAATCCCAGAGGACTTACTTGTAGGAACACTTTAGTAATAATTAATAAAATATAAGAAAAAATAGGCTGCAGGCTCACTAAGTATAGGCATAGAATCATGTGTGGAATTTTATCATTGAATCAAAGACAAATTCTAATTTTTCCTTGCTGTACAGTTTCATGGTCTATACCAAAACATCTGAACTTCCCTGAAATATAAGAGAGGGATTACAAGGAGAATGTAGATATCAATCTCAGGTCCATACTTCAGACTCACATGTTTTTCTTTGTTTTAAACCAGAAATGAGTTATGCCTTATGCTATCTTGCTTAATTAATGAAAACACATTTTGAGACAATTAAAAGACCCACAGTACCTGTTTCTATTCAAAAATTAATGCAATAAAGTAATTAATGCAATTATGATTCTCATCAGAAACCAATGCATTGCTCTTTCCCATAAAACTTCACTATCTGTGAAGGTCTCAACATAGATCAGGCCTTCTCTACCATAAAGTCCTTCAATGCTTTTTTGAAACAGATGTAAGAATTCATCCAGAATGGCAGAGGTAAATAGCACTCCCTTAAAGTCACAGTTGAAATGGGAAGAGAATATACAAATGTTTGTGTAATACAAAAATGTATTTGCCGATATACTACTGGCCAAATTTACCTGTATTAACATAGTAACACAACTAAAAATATTTAAATCACTTACTAACAGGCAATATTAACACAGATCTATTTGGTTAACCAGCACTTCTATGCATAGCAGCATTTGAAAGACGTAGATTAACTGGAGAGCTCTCACAGAGAGTTATACAAAACATGATCAGAGCTGGAGAGACTTGACTACAATGAAATAATAAAGCAAGCTAAACCTATGAGGGTTGAGCTGAAGAAAACAGAAGGAAACATTAATGTAGTTGATTATTAACTACAAGAAAAGTAAAAAGGATATAAGAGAAGGATTTAGTTCACCTAAAATTGAGTGCAAAAGGAGAAAGTGTATGAAGAGCTAGCAAGTGTACAAAGATCTTCCTATATAGATGACAGCAGACATGACTTTTTAGATACTCAGAAGTATTGCTCTCTTCTGAAGAGCTTCAAAATAAAATTACACCTTCTTTTCCATGCCATTTGCTCCTTGCAGAGACATACCTGAACAAAACGAAATATTACTGCTTTCATTCCTCATAGCCTTGTTCTCACTGCACAGTCCCACTGTCTTCAGTGGGATCAGGTCACCAAAGGCATAATCTGAAAAAAGGTTTGTTTGTTTTTTTTCTGATGACAGTCAATGAACCTTCTGCCTGAAGCAGCTTATCTCCTACTGGAGATAGATTTATGCACAGACACATGCACACAGAAAAAGGAGTAACATAACTTAATTCTCACATTTTAAATTGAGTTTATGAGTCTGGCAGAAAAAAAACACTCAGGGTTTTTCACTAGTAAATTTGATACTTAAAACATTGAGAAGCTGCAAGTATAGAACCCCAGGACGTACTGACAAAGGCATTATTTGAGAGAGGAATTTAGAATTAAAAACTCAAAGTAACTCAAAAGTAACACACCACATTAGAGCAAGCATTCACAAGAAATCCCAGTGCTCGGATGATATTCTCAATGGTATGAAAGCAGTTACAGCAAGGAGCATACGATAAACCAAAAGAGGTCCGCATTCACGACAACAGCTCCTTCCAGTGCAGTAACAGCAACTCACAGGCATGCTATAACTATACATAGATAAGATGACAGTATTATTATATAACTTAAAAAAAAAATCAAAACCCATTTGCTTAGGTAGCATTAAGATACTTGTTTGTGCCTGAAACCAAAAATACCAATGTATCAAATAATTTTTAGAATAACATTTTAAGCACAGTGCAATTTTATAAAACAGATTTATGGCCAGATAATCATAGAACAATTTTTTCTCATATTAAGAGTTTGCAGTAGAGTTTGTGCAGATGTAAATTTACAAGGTTCAGGAAATGAGTAAAATCCAAATTTCTTTTAATTGGGACTCCTACTCAAGGAAGTTTATTAACATCAATTTAATAGTTGGGATTTGTATCAAGTAGGTATCAGACCACAACTAATTTCACAACTAATTCTCTATTCAAAAAGGCCAGTTAGACTCTTATTTTCTGAACTGGAGAGTCTCCATTTTGAGTGCCATAAAAATCAATTTAAAAAACTAAGGAAAACCAAACCAAACCAAAACAAAACGAAAAAACAACATCACAGAAATGTTGGGACCCTAACCCCTCACAGTATTGATTCTCTTGCTATATTTTAAAAGACATTTAAAGGGAGAAGATATTGGTGACGATGTTGACACACTTGAAAATCTAGTCTCAATGCCACTAACAGCAAAAATATCAATATAAAGCAAAGTCTGCATTTTTACTAAGTTAATATAAAGTGAAGTCAGGGCTTTCCCAAAGATTCTTCTGATATTACAGTGGAATATGGGAATTCATAAATGAAATATAAAGTTACTGCTATTTGGTTTTGTAACTAAAATTGATGGGGGATAATTTCTATGTATTTTCTTTTTTTATTCTTGCTGCTTGTGATTATTTGCACTGATTATTTCATCCCAAAAGAGGAAGCATGTAGAGAGGAGAATGAAAAGAAATGAATGGATAGACAATTATACTTCATCAGAGGTACTTGAAATCAATCACGATGCAGTTTCCTAAGGCTGTTTTCCTGAGCTTGCTGTCTCGATGAACTGTTCAAGGGAAAACCTCAGTAACGATCTGGCTTTCTGCACATTGATTTTTAACAGTGTTGTCATTTTACCAATAGAACTCAGGTAAAGACTAAGTGAAAACGTTTTCTTTTATTGGGGAACTAACAACTGCATGTAGGAATTTCCCCAGAAAACACAAAAGGGAAAGAAAACAAAAAGGGTCTCTACTCGCAAAATTAATGGGCAGCACTGCAATGTAAAAATAAGCAAAGGGAGACTATCAGAGAAAAGCAAAAAGGAGTATTTCTTTTTTTATTAATGAGACTTATATGTTGCAAATTTTGCTTGTATTTTTTGTATATATGAAACATTCTCCAGACATTAATTAAAAATGTCATCAATCGGATTATTTTCATGTCTGTTCACCAGCTGCATAAAGTTCATCCACTGGGTTCCAATGGGGGAGTATTGTATGGTTCAGTTTATGGCTCATCTACACATTAAAACTTGGTGACATTGTGGAAGTTTTACTAAATTTAAACTGAGGAGAAAATAATTTAGTATTTTTTTTTCATTAAATAAATACTTTTTAGAAAATTCTCTGATTTATATTTGATATTCACTAGCCATTGGGACAACAGAATCATACAAGGGTGAAAAATTTGTGTAATAGACCCACATTTTGCTGTTTATATAAAAGAAATTCTAGTATAAACTATGTACAGTAGTACGCAAACCTAATTTTTTAAACATTTTCCAGTTTGATAACATAAGTTATAGACTTAAAACCAAAAGAAAATGCTATTTTTAAACCACCTAGTATCTGTTTAACACCAAAAGCAATCACTTTAATAAAATGAAGGGTTAAGAATGGGAGAGGAAGGTGTCCACTTTGGCAACTGATTTCATTTTACTATTTTAATAACCAGTAAACTCAAATTGCCTTAACTCGCCAATCCGGCACATAAAACTGTTCAGGAAGCTGCATGCTCCAGTGAGAGTTTTGCCAGTGCAATGGGTGATACTCTCCCGGCTGGTTCTGAGTCTGAAGTTCCACTAATTACAAAATAGATTCTGTACCCAGAAGGCCTTCGGGATTGGATCTTCACTTCCAAGTGCAAACATTCATAAACTCTGCACATTTCACTTGTAAAGATTATTGAATTCAACAGTAATATAATCACTAGAGAATGTTTGTTATATTGGAAGGGCATGAGACTGACTTTATAGCTGGTCAAATATCAGGGGTCAAATATCAGGATGATTGGTGTAATGTAGATAATCTAAATCTAAACAATACATTTACTTTGAGTGCGCAAAATAAATTCATTTTGTTGTTACACAGCACTGCTAGCATCTAGGCACTTCACGTTCTAATCCGGTGATTCTTCTTCCATCTCAGTTTTCCCATCTGTAAAACAGGGATAAAGCTTACCTTCCCCACTCAGCGGATGTGTGGATTAGCTAGAGAGGCTGAAAACCCTTTGAAGATGAGAAGTGCTCATCATTATTATCCAACAGCAGCATTCCAATTACAGTCTCTCGTCCTTCTTCCTTTAGAAGCTGTCAAACATAATATACCGCTCCATGCGTCACAAAGATTAAATATGTCTAATATGACAGGTTTAAGATGGACAGGATATTATCTTAACAAGGTTACATGCAAGTATAATTACTTGTTTGCTAATTCATTTCATTTAACTTACAAATGCTGTCAGTCTGCTTTCTGCAAAGAAAGACCCCAGAGTTCTGCCATTAATGGGACGCTGTGTCTTTAGAGGGTGTGTGGAACAACCTCTGCTGTGTTACTACTTCCACCATGTCAGACCTATGGATTTCATATAATCTTACAAAGGCATTATGAGAATTTCACATTTCTTGGATTTCTTGGATTCTTAAAAGTTACTTTTTGTCTTCAGCAGACTGTCCAACTGCCGCACATTTTCCATTAGTGAATTAAACTTGATTATCTTTTCATTTTACTGGAGGAATATCTAGAGTAGAGAAGCCACAGTGCAGATATCAAAGGCATTTAGGCACCTGTAGTAACTGCAAGATAAGAAGAGATTGTTTTTCAAAATTTCACCATGTCTCTGCCTGAATATTTAAGTACCTACACGCTCTTTAAAGAACATTTTTTCTTGAAGACAGAAAAAAACCATCTAAACAAGAACTAGAATCCATGTGTTCTGTTATCAGCAGGATGCATCTTCTGAAGAACCCTACAGACAGCTGATTCATTAAACTGACTTCTAGAGCAACAAGTATCACTTCATTACAGCAAAAAAGGTGCTGTCACCAGCAAAGTGGATGTGCTCCCAAAGAGTCCTTCTGCACAAACGTGCTCCCTTCAGGGGTACAGGTTTTCTGTCCTAACAACTCCTGCAAAGCCACTCTACCCAGGGCTCAGCTCCATGGAGTTAGCATCACTTCTGGCCTTGCCACTTCACTCCCTCCCTTGTTACCGGCAGCTCCTGCTCTGCTGGACGCTCCCAACACGGGCAACGCAGCATTAGCCACACTCTCGTCAGCACGGTAATCAATACCCTCATTAGCAGCAGAATGAGGCCACACAGCCAGGTGCCCTGCACTGCTAAATGACAGACAGTTAAGCTCGATTTTGCAATGTAATGAAGGAAGTGAAGTAAATGAGCTCAGAAAACATGTGAATAGGATAAAGAGAATAAAGAATTTTTTTCTTTGGGATTTCTCAAAATTTTCATGTCAGCGTAAGTCAAGATGAAGGCACCAGCTGACAATTCTCAGTTAACCTGCTGGAAGTTGAGTTTTACAGGTTAAATTCAATGAGTGTTTTAGAAACCCACTGGATTCCTTATAGCAATCCAACTTTTATAAAAGAGTTTCCAAACATACTATACTTTCAAAAAAAAAAACAGGTGACAGCACCTGTAGCTTCTGACCTAGATACCTATCTTTACAGAACTGGATTTACAAAAAGCCCTGCAAAAGGTGCTGGTATTCTAATCAGTTTAAGCAATAAAGAATGGGATTTTTAAGGCTTACTTTGCCGTAAAACTACAATCAAGCCTTTTTATGTGGCTCTGTACATCAATCCTACAGTAAGTCAAGACCCTCACACTCAAGACACTTGTTTGCTGCAGCAAGACACAAAATCCCAAAAGAGACTGTTGCACATTCAAAAAATGGCGAGCAATACTGTATTTTCACCTATTTTGGACACCCCTGATACACCGTCAAGCAAATGAATTCCACAGAAATTTTCTTCCCATTGATAAGGACAACTTACTAGAGAAACCTGGGCAATGAAGAGGCTTGCAGTCTTAGTGGGGTGGTTCCATTTCACAGAATCACAGGGTTTGTAAGGGACCTCAGGAAATCATCTAGTCCAAACCCCCTGCCTAAGCAGGTTCCCTACAACAGGTTGCACAGGAAAGCGTCCAGGTGGGTTTTGAACATCTCCAGAGATGGAGACTCCACAACCTCTCTGGGCAGCCTGTCCCAGTGCTCCGTCACCCTCACAGTAAAGAAGTTTTTCCTTAGGTTTGTGTGGAACTTTCCATGTTCCAGTTTTTGCCCATTGCCCCTTGTCCTGTCACTGGGTACTACTGAAAAGAGCCCAGCCCCATCCATTTGGTCCCCACACTTCAGGTATTTACAGACATTGATAAGATCCCCTCTCAGTCTTCTCTTCTCCAGGCTGAAGAGTTCCAGCTCTCTCAGCCTTTCCTCATACGGGAGATGCTCCAGGCCCCTCATCATCTCTGTGGCCCTCCACTGGACTCTCTCCAGAAGATTCCTGTCCCTCTTGAACTGAGGAGCCCAGGAGTGGACACAATATTCCAGATGTAGCCTCACCAGGGCAGAGCAGAGGGGGAGGAGAACCTTCCTTGACCTGCTGGCCACGCTCTTTTTAATGCACCCCAGAATACTGTTGGCCTTCCTGGCCCCAAGGGCACACTGCTGGCTCATGGCCAGCCTGCTGTCCACCAGCACACCCAGGTCCTTCTCCTCAGAGCTCCTCTCCAGCAGGTCAGCCCCTAACCTGTACTGGTGCATGCGGTTATTCCTCCCCAGGTGAAGGACTCTGCACTTGCTCTTGTTGAACCTCATAATTTAGTGTACAGAAGCTCATCCTTTGGCTCATTAACAGCCATCCTTCTCTGTTAACAATTGCTAATTTTTAAAAACTAATTTTACAACCAGATTTAATTCTTGTTCATGACTTTATAAAGACACAAAGTGTCAGGGGTGAAGGAGAATACTCACTAGAAGCACAATTTCCAAGCCATTTGAAATCTATTTTTGCAGAGAAGCACACACATGCACTTAAAAAGTTTGATGTACAGACCTATAATTAATTTGCTATTATCTCATGACAGCAAAGAAAGAGGCTGAAAAATTATTGATAGATTACACTTCAGAGAAATAGAGAGATGTCTGTTTGAGTACGTTGTCTTTGTCAACGGTTACTTTGCAAGAGATTGAACTTTTTAATTCTCACATGCATCTGAAGCTAACTTAGAGCAGAAAAGACCTGCTACACACACTGCACTGACAGACAGAAACTAATTTTTCTTTTCTTCAGAACAGAATATACATTCCTTTATCTTAATTCTTCAAGGGCAGGGCAGTTAGGCTTCAGCCACAAGAGAGACCACTGGGATGGTGGCAGCAGCCCCGGGGCTACACTGGAGTGGTGCAGCCAAACCAGAGCATAATTCTTCTGCCCGCACCCTTCACACTCCAGTGTGGTCAGTGAGGCTGGAGATCCAGCTTCACAGCCATCCACCTTGATCTGGTTGATGGAGGTAGAGTACCCTACGACTGCAAGCCTCAACAGGCATATTGCGTTCTGATTTAACAAACTTCCAGCTCTGACCAAGTGTCTCACTGACCACATCTCTATATTGAAGACAGCAGAAAATTACAACTCCAAGGGCTGTATCTGGCAGAAGACCAAATACAATAATGACATGTCTATATGGGCTTATTTCTACCATTATGTTTTCATTTCCTTAATGACTTAAATATCTTCTTTATCTCAGGTAAATGTGCAAGCTAGACTGCTTGTCTGCATAAACTACAAGTTTCTTTATTGTTTTGCACACATCCAAAGTAATCTTTGCAAATGTCTACAACAAAAAAGGCAACAAAGGCAGCACAATGTAATCTGAAATCTTTGCTGTTCCTCTGAAATATGGAGTGGCTAATTTTCTCTAACCATCTGTTCTGTCCACCTTAAACTAATCCTAATCCCCTACCTCATCTGAAGACAACCTTTTGTGGTATCCAAAGCTCTGCTACACCAAGCAATAGGTGTTATATATTTTCATTACCACGTTAGCTGCCACCATTAAGACCCATTTGCTTGGACTGCTCTAATAGAGCAGCTGTCTTGATTTAAAATTTCTGCTCCAGCTCAGCCCTGATCAGAGAAACCCCAGAAAACTGGTAGTATGTTTAAAGTTATTCACTGTAATGAAGCCATACCACACACTTCAGAAGTCTATTGTCAAAGCATAATTGCCACTGCTGCTACACCTTCAGACCTCTGGACTGGATTACTGTATTGATTTTTACACAGAGCAGCTGTAGATTACTCAAGAGTTGCAAGCAATGGAGAAAGCAGCCACCCACATGGACCACAATTTTTCAGACCCTATACCTGCCCTGTTAACCCTAATACAGTTCAAGATGTTGATGCTGAGCTATGCAAGTCTCTATATGGGTTAGGTCCAAGCTATTTTTAAAATCACCTTTCTTCTGCTGAGTGCCATAACTGTTAAGGAAAGCCTCCTAGTTTTAATTAATAATGCCAACAGCAGGACATTTTTACTGAAGCAAATTTGACAGTGGACTATTGTTCCTGTACAGATCTGATACAGCTGTATCTGTCTACATTTAGCACAAGGTATGTGACTATGAAGCCACACATGGCAAACAGGAGTCTACACAAACACATCTCACCAGTACATGAATGCTTCTTACTAATTTCAGAAATATTCTAAAGCCTTGTCTTAAATTTGCAAAACCTTCAACAAAGCTGCTTCTACAATCCCCTCATTTCCCATGATCTTGCACGATAGCTCTGCTCTTGAGGAACAATGCAGCTTTGAGCAAAGCAGCACGGATTGTGTTATTTTCAATGGCTGGATGCCAAATATTGAAGTCTTTGTCAAAAGAAATTTGCTGGAGCCTGCTGTTTAACTCCAAATGCAAACTATATTTTGGGGTAAACTTTTTCTAGGTGAAGCATCAATAAAATCATCACCACAAGTGGAAAAAGGAATGTTTCATTCACATGCTTGTGAAGGCAAAGAAATAATGATCTTGATAGGAATATACACTGATATTCTTACTTATTTTAAAATAAAGCCTAGTAAACATCTTAAGCTTCATATTTTGCTGGAAACTAAATTGGATTTCTAAATCTCTACCTATAAATCTTTGAAAGTACTCAGTGTTTGATGTCAGGAGATCCACTATTCAGTGCCTTTGAAAATGAAACTACGTGTATTTCAAAGCCCTGAGAGGATTTAAGAAGGTAAGATTAAAAAAAAAAAAAATACCCACCCTAAAAACCAAGCAAACTTGAAAATCTACCCTTCAAAACATATACACCCAAAGAGAGGAGGCATTGCATGGTGTCTGTATGTCTTAACCCTGGCATGAGTATATTTATTTCTACTGCCTTTGACCAATAAGCAGTAGAAATCCATGCACCTGGGAAGTTAAAACAGAAATCACAACCCAACTCTTCAGGTTCTCCCCCACATAAAGTTGTACTTCCAAAGAGTCCTGCTGAGCCCGGATGACGTGCAAGGAAGGACTGTTCAACACCAGAGAAGGCTACATGATGAGGACCAATATATCACTGGAGAAAGCTGAAGGCAAACAGTAGCATCCACTACAGCATGGGAGGCACGTAGTTTATGTGTGTTTCCATGGGTGGCTCTGATTAACTACTTACAGCATAGTAAAAAAATATGAACCATGAAAACTATAATAGACTGGTATCATTTCTGGCCACTTAGTGGCTTTACACTTTCAGCCTTTTCCTCACACGCTGGAAAACAAACAAGTACCGGGGCGAGCTCCTTGTAAACGGGAACAAGCAAAGCTTCCATAACAGCTGCTTTATCTGCTGCCTCTGAGATAATATTGCAAGCTGAAGCCCTAACTAATCCAACTGCTGTAATAAAAAGGCTGATGCCATCATTTTTCTAATCACTTTAACAAGCTACATATACACAAAGTGATTATTACATACACTATGCTCCCTTTGCTTGCAGAAAACTGATCATCCTATTGATTGCAGCTTTATATTTAGATTCCAGCAATGAAAGTATCTTAAGCTTAGAAAGCAGCAGCCTGGCCTTCTGGTTGGGTAGTTCTCTATCAGATAATTAGTAGAGACAGACAGGAAAAAAAAAAAAAAGATCAGTATCTACATTAATATCTATGACTCACTAGAAAATTCCCCCTTTTAAATTTTCCATTCTGGACAGCTATGTAGTACCTCCACCAAGAAGCTGCCCAACACAGAAGCAGGTGCATTTCCAACCATAGCCCTTACAAATACACCAGCACCCCAACAGCAAACCCAGCAGGAGCACTATGGCAGTTGAGTAATTCTGTTCCTTAAAGAAGAAAATGGTTACTTTGAATGAACAGGAGCCACTGAAAGACCTCAATGTCACTGAAGAAAAATAAAAGAGACAACTCATGCTCATGCTCTGAAACTGGTATTTTAAATATTGTTTCACCCCGGTCCACATGCCTTTGCATCTGGATGGTACCAGATCCCGAATGACAGAAACCACAGACCTGAAACAGTGTGGAAAACAGCTGCAGGCATGCCTCAAGTGCAGCTAGCACTCCCAACATGAGACCAAGCAATAGGAGATGTCCCCGATTGCTGTTTTAATAGAAATCAATCATTTACTGTTCCAAAATGTTATGATGTTTATTTGGGAGTGTTGACAAAATGCATGACAGAAATGTATTAGAGAACAAGTACACTGTAAAACTCTTGGTGTAACCACCAGGTGAAACCAGCAAGTCTATATTCTACTCTTCTTTTATTCTACTATTTTGTATTATGTTCCTCCCAAATAGCAGCTATTTCATGATGCTGACATTGCAGGTGTGCAGCACAGGCCTCTGCATTATCAAGGCATTATGGAATTACATAAACCAAATAATTTAATTAACAAAAATTACCAGAATTGAAGCCAAATACAAGCAAAGCTTGGCTTTCCTCCAATACGTGCAAGCAACAATATCCCAACCTTGTTAACGTACTGCAAGTTTTAATATAGATCACAAGACAAATCAGTTCTTCTCTTTCTGCAGTACATAAATAATGTACTCATTCAAGACATACCAAACCCTTTACAGATATCTTGAAGTTTACTTTTTAAGAATACACCAAACTGCCTAAAAAATTAAAAGTGTGTTCCATGAATGAACCAAATTCCCAGTGAGGCCTATAGAGTTCAGGTACAGCACAAAGCAGGTCCTCTGAATGAATTAAGTGAAGCTACAGAAAACTATCAATACCCAGTGAAAGAAATTCAACTGTTTGTTTTGCAAAATTCACATAGAATTTGATTAATATATTTGAAATCTTCCTTTTTGGGTAATGAGCATAAAAGAGTTAGTCCTCTAAATTATTTTTTCAAATAATTAACATTTTCTGTTAATTCAATTTTTTCAACTTATCTTGTCACCTTGCATATCAACATATAAAAAGGCAAGGAAGTAGACAATATTTAGCATTAGCACATAGAAAGAACACATGAAACATATGAAACATGATAAACCTCAGAGGCTACAGGTGTGTAGCACCAATATAGGTCAGGTCACTTGGTTATTTAAGAGGGAGTGATAAAACCTCATATGTAAGAGGGACTACATATCTCAGATTTTGGGGCCTTCTCATAAGCCAGGCTGATGCAGGAATAACACACCTGAGTGTCTTTCCATGTACAGGAGGAGCTAATCCCCATTTCCTCTGATTTCTCTCCAGGTAAGAAAGCAGCAGACATAGTCCTATGCTGATTTAGGGATGAACTTTTAGATGTGCCTGGGATTTGAAAATTCTGTTTGCTGTTACTTTATGCATGAGCAAAAGCACTCCTCTTTCCAGCCCCTCAGGATAGAATAAAAAAACTGAGTAAATCAATAGCTTCCATTAAATATGAAACTATTTCTGAATCCTCACGGTAAATAAAGAACCCATGTCTTATCTAGCCCTCAATATAAAAGGATATCAAATTCCTGAGGTCATATTTTACACTTCCCTGATAGCACACAGTACAATTTATTAGCTTGTGGACAGCAAAGAACATCTTATGATATATTAGTGTAGGCAGAGAATAACCCACCACTGCTGATCAGACTCAGAAGACAATCAGAAGTTTATTTTCCTCTAGTGTCTTCCATTCTGAAGACCTGAGAAACTGTGAATCCAACTGATTCCACTGACTCGTCTTCTCCATGTAAATAGCAATTTAGAAGACAGAAATGTTAAAAGGCTGCTGTCTGTTGAGCTCAATATATTACCTCTGAGAGAAGGCTATTATTGACCTGATAAATTGAAACTGATAAATCTTGAGTTGTATCCGTATCATGAGAAAAAATTAATCATGTGGACTGAAAAGAAACCCATAATGTTATATCACATTTGCCACAACTCCAGGAATGCACCTAGAAATGTACATTTCAGGAATTAAATGTTGTGACTGGAAAGGAATACTCTACTTCAAAAAAATTACTATAATGTGTACATCAGAAGGGAAAATGAAAGCTCTGAGAATTTATGCAGTATTTAAATATTGCTGAACTACAAATGTAATGGTTAATTCAAGACAAAAAGTCATCTATTTCTTCAAGACCCAGCAGTCATAAGGGTCCTCACTGGTTCAAATGATCAAAAACTACATTGGAAGTGTTTCTCTTGCGCTGTATAGTTAACGCATCATATGCTTTGTGGAGTAACAAGCTACAGGCTGTATTACCTGGGGAAAATGTTCTCTTTTATGTTCTCTAAATCTCCTGTGCATTTTTGTACTAACAGATTTGTACCATATAGATTTTTCCACCCTTTATATCACATCCATTAACAGAGAAGAGAATGTTCTCAGGAATTAAAGTGATGAAAGTGTTCCTTTTTTCACTGGTTAAAAAAATAGCTATGATAGATACCAAATTTTACAAATATTTAGTCATAGAGGGCAACCACACTGTGTAACACATCCAACACATAAAAATTCAAAATATCAACTATAAATATAGTCAGTAAGCAAACCCTACGAATTTGCAAGTTGGATAAGATCTTATTCCCAGAACTAAAATGCAGACCTGATGTGCTTAGCACTTACATTGCAGAAGTACTGCCAGGCCAGAGCCAGCTGAAGCCCGTTAAGTCTGTAAACCCCAAAGACTGTATCATGTTAAAAACACAGTATGTTTGGAAGTGCTGGGCAGAGCATTTGGAAAGGCTTCTCAGCACTAGCTGGCACTCTTCTGGCAGGAAAACTTAGTGCAAGTTTAACAGAGACTGATGTAAACATAAACCACTAAACTGAACGATTTTCATCTGGGAAGGAAGCTCCCTATTCTTGATGGGGACACCCACAGAATAGCACTTACTTCCTGCAAGATGGATAGAAGGTCACAACTTCTGGATAGCACTGGCTCTGTTCACCTCAAACTGTCTCAAGTAATTTAATTAAGAGAGCACAGAATCAGAACTGGAATCACTCAACCACATTAACTTCCGATTATAGATGGATATAAATTTTGGAAAATGAGCCTAGTCAGATCCACAGGATAACTGCCAGGACAAAGAGTGTCATTAAGCAAAGATAAAGATGAGCTGGCCAGACATTTGTCTTCTGTTTCCCCCCATTCAACAACAAAGTAATTCAGCTTGGGTTCTTTTTTTTTTTTTTTTTCTCTAATTTAGCATTGTCTCCACTGCATCCAGATAAACTTGGTGAGGTAGACAGCAGAAGGCATGCAGTTCCAAGAGCCAGCAACTGAGGTATCATCATTGTGGTCCCTTCTCAGTATAGTTTTTAATATTCTCTTCTTCCTGCTGTTTTTCAGAAACAGAAAAAAACTCAAACCATAATTATCACAATAAACAAAAGAATATTGGCCAATTCTTCATACAGACACCAAACCTTGCTATGCCTGCAAGGCCTCCCTGCTTGCAAGGAGCCATGAATCTCTCCTCTGCCATCATCAAGAGCTCTATAATCAAAATAAATACTAAAGGGGGAAAAAGGACTCCCATGATGGTCATCTCATTGAAACCCCTCTTCTGACCCTTGCTCTGGGTTCAACTTCAAGTGCTTTCATCCATACCAAGAAAAGTATTTGCAAGCCAAAAAAGCCTCATAAAACATTTGACTCATCATGGTTATTAAATTGGTTTAAAGCACCAAGTTGAAAACAGAATCCTATGCCTTTTTTGAGAATTCAACAAAGCAGAGAATATAACATGACTGACAGGTGTTTGACAAACTATATGCCATGAGGAATCTCAGACTGACTACAGATCACTATGCAAAGAACCAAAAAGTATATTTTCTTTGTAGAGTCCTCACAGAAACATTTGTGTGCATGCTAGTGAGGAGAACAGGACAACACAAAATTAATTCTAGAAAGTTCATCACCCTGCTGAAGACTGGCAGGGATACAAGCCTCTGCTTGGATCGTTCAAATTCCAAAACAGGTAAAAAACAGTTCATTCTGAACATTTGCATTCTCTCAAAATAATCATTTTTTGTTGCTATTAAAAAAAAAAGTACTTCAGATGTCTGCATCAGTGAGCAAACTCTCTGAATGGAAAACACCCATGAGAAGATAGGTCCTCCTCTTGGCTGGTTTACATTTTTGTAACTAATTCAGGTACTGAATCTCAGCAGTTGAGAATGTGGTATATCAAATAATTGAATTTCAAGGATGGCCCTACATGGTGCAGTTAGCTATAGCTGCTGCTAATACACAAACGTTTGTGGGTGTAACCACGTCTGCTCCTTTCTGGATTGCAGACAGGTGCCAGGGGGCAGCACTTTACTCAGTGCCTCTCTCCTCGCACGTCCATCAGTGCAGGGATGGCCACAGCTTTCAGCAGGTGCATGGGAGCATCAGGGCTGCATCTGGGAGGCAGCTAGAGCTGAAGTCCAAACTGAGATCTCCTGTGCAAAGCAAAGCAGGATTACTGGTTGAACTTCAACACGTCCAAGCCTCCCTGCTCAGTTCATTCCAATAAAAAACTCCTTACCACTCTACCAAGGTCACATTCTGTCTCGCAAGAGACAAAGGTTTGGAGTGTTAGGAAATTTGTTGCTGTGGTGATGCTGATTCACCCTTAGTCTGTGGCTTTATACCTTAGCTACCATGGCACAAGCGTCACACACCGCTATCAGACTCCTGCACTTACGTATGGAAAAGACTCCAAGTCAGCAAAGCTCATACGCCCACTGTCACCTCTCATGGTAATACAGTGGGACACAGTCATGTGCTTAAGTGATTTTTTGACTAAAAATGGATTAAACCCACGTCTGTAGTCAAATGCATGCTGAAGTGTTTGGCTGAAGAGGGACATAGATCTGCCTTGAGTTTAACTTGCTTTGCTTCCTTCCTCTGGGTAGACTTGTGGTGATAGTAGTTTTCACAGGCTCATAGACAGAGGGATAAAGACTCTTCTACTGCTAGAACATCTCCCAGGACTAGCTGGGAGATTTCAAGCTGGAAGGTGGTGTTCCAGTAATGTAAACCATAGATCATAAGCAGAGTTTTGCAAAATGCATTAAAATTAGCTTGCACAATTTTATTTTCAAACTAAAACTGTTCAAAGACAGGAAAGACTCCCAAACCACCAAGCAATACTTACTTTGGCTCCCTTGAAATTTTTCAAGCAGATGGATATCATTAGATGTATTCTACTAATGAAAAAAGAAAAAAATAGGGCTCCAAACACCAATGACCTGACTCTGATCTCAGTTATTCAGGTGTAAATGGAAAGGAACTCCACTGAAGCCACAAGAATAAGAGCACTGTCATCTCCTTAATCTCAGTGCACTACGTATACCACATTCAATATTTGTCAAAGACTGAAGGTCTGAGACTTACTGAGAAAAGTGTAGAACTTGGCCTGGAGAATCCAAATTGAAGATGACTAAGCAAATACGCAAACAAAATCACAATAATGACATTACTGCCCAGCACATTCATTATTTTGTAGACAGCTTGAACAGCAAGCAATGCTATGATGCTCGCATATCTAGAATCCAAATGGAGCAACATTAAGAAAGTTGATGCCAAGGCGACAGGGTCATTATATTCTATTGCCCGCATCCCAAAATAGATATATGTTGTTATTCTTACCATGCAGTACATAGTAAGACACAACCCATTACATCAACAGGAACATTTTTGACACGCCTCCCAAAATAAAGTAAGCAAAGTGTTCAGCAATCACTCTGCACATAAATTCCCAGCGAAAAAGCTTGTTTTGTTTTGTGTGGCCTCTAGTATGTCCACTGCAAAAAGAGTTTGGCAGCAGCCTCTACAAACTATCTGGAAAAGCCTGCTCTCAAGCAAAGATTGTAAGGATCTTTAAGAAGAAGGAAACAGGCAGATACATACAAACCAGGACAGTTTTGATTCTAGACTGTTGCCAGGGTTCAGAACCGCTTTAATGTTAAGATACACAAAATTTTTCTGCATGTAGATTTCATAATGTGTTTCTTACCGTATCCATGTATCTCAGACATATATAATACAAACAAACATGCATGAAACTTTCTTCCCAGGAAAGAAATGCAAAGTGCATTTCAAACATAACAAATTCCTTCATTATGGACAGATCTATTGCACAGGACATTCCTGTTTCAGTCACATCATCTGAAAACATTTAGAGGAGAAAGGGATTTGCATATGTGTACTTTCATTTGCTTCCAAGCAGCTATTTCACTGCTGAGAAATGCTGATGAAATAGATATTTATTGATCAGCTTCATGCTTCATCTAACATACTAGGATGTTTGGTGCCTAATCCACAGTAATTGAATAATCAGTTTCTTGCTTCCCTAATAAATTAATTTATTAAATGTAAAATACATACAGCTGGTATTTCAAGGAGCGAATTTGCAAACTAAGGCAATGGTGGGATTCTTTAAGATGAACTCTGTGTTTCAAAAGTCTGGGGAAATATAGTTAAAAAAGGGAGTAGCCAACAAAGTAATAAAATATTTTAAATATAGTTGTTTGAATTTAGATAATATAATTTTATTATCTGCCTTAGAAAAATCAGACTGAAAGAAACATACTCACTAGTAAAGAGTGTATTTTTTTTTCATCTATTTATTTTTTTATTTCAATATATATGTTAGCCAAGCCTCCCCTGCATTCTCAGAACTGTCGGCAGTTTTATTTTTAACCATAAATCACAGAACAAAAAGATAATACAACACTCACTACATAACAAAAGTAAATCCATCAACTGTTATCATCATCACCTCTGATTAGTGCTCATCCTTCTGAAAATGGAAGAAAAAATGTCAACATATAAGTTGTTTTAAACTGGGGAGGAGAAGCAAGGTTAGGACAATTGTCTGTTTTTCTTTTTTAAACTCTTGCCAAGAGATTCCACCTACAGCTCTCCACCAGGGATCTCAAAAGCACTGTCATGTCTAACACTTTCTGGAATTATGCCAGCAGGTTACACGGCCCCAAAAAAACCCCCATCGGTAGAGAATCTTGTGCAGAAATGGGCTGACTGGAGGGTAGGGGAGAAGGAAGAGTTTAGAGCTCCTCTCCCTCTCCTCCATGCCCCCCCAGCTGCAGAGCAGGTACTCCCAAGCCAGCGGATGCAGTGAGGGGCCACCAGCCGTGCAGGCACCAACCAGCCTCACTGCAGCTGCGACAGGGTCTGCTGGAGTTAGCCCAGCCTCATTGCTCCCAGCACACATCCGCCAGCTTCCGCGGGTACTGCAGCCTTTTAAAGGCTTAGATACAAAGCCTGTATCTGAAAGAAAAAGTTCTTATGGCACTACTTGCCACAGGCACTAAGATGTCATTGCAAATTCAGCTATTAGAGAACAGATAAATATCTTCAGGGCAAGCAGTGGTTTTATTCTCTGCAATAACTTGCTGGTAATCTTCTATTTAAATGGTCTCTGCTTCTCATGTGTGTTAGGCCATAAATCCCTAGCCCCCATCTGAACTCCAGCATCAACCCATTCTGAAGAAGAAATGTGGTCACATCAGCTATGTTAGAAGAGTCACACATCTCTATGCCAAAGGTGCTCAAATCAGACCAAAACATGAGGGAAAGCTGCCGCATCAGCAAGAAGAGTACCAGTCCCACCAGAGGGACACTCAGAAGATGCTGCCTTGCTTTCAGCAGAGCAACTATCAAGTAGCTTTCCCCCATCTTCTGTGTCAGCCCCAACCCTCAACATAATGATGATAACTGCAGTCTGCACTTCTTACAAACAACCATGCAGTCAAGCATCAGGAGGGATGAGATTGAAACTTGAGGAATGCCATCTGCAAAAAAATACCTTTGCTGTTTGCAAGGTCTCTGAAAAGAAGTGACACGAAAATCTGTTTCTGCTGTCTGCTCTTGCTCTCACAGAGACTCCTGGACAAACCTTCAGCACAGCATGAACAGGTAGCAGTGACAAAGACAAACAGGAGACGTACTGCCATACAACTGGTGCTTAATCTACCATCTGTACCTGCCAACAGAAACAGTGTGTCTTCACACTGCATCAGACTAACAAGCATGACAGGAAACCTAAAGCACCTAAATACCCTGAGCTGCTGCAAACACCTAAACAATCTTAGCTGAAGGCAGAGTATGAGTGGTTGAATGGAGAGTGGACATTTTTAATGATCACATCTGACTGACTTGGCACTCGCAGTTGACCACGGCAGCTGACAATGTACACTCCAAGTCCTTTGCAATGCAGAATAAACAAGGGCATTTAAAGCACTTTCACAGAAAGTTTTTAAAATATGGCCACTGGATTGCTTGCAAATAGCTCTTCATGCAGGGGTGTTTACTCTGGAATCAAGAGGAGAATATTTCAAATTAGTCAAAAATTGGATTTGCCAGTCTGGGAAAAAAGGAAAAAAAAATAATCATTGTAGAATAAGGATATCCCTATAGGGACATACACCAGTAACACAGTAACACTGCAATTGTTTAAAATCACATTTTAATTTTTCCAATAAAGCTTTTTACAAACTATATCATTAGCTAGCCATGTACAATACACTGACTGTCCAGACTGTGAGAAACAGATTATACGACCTTGAAATATGGTCATAATAAATTAATACAGTGGCTGCTCTATCAACCATGATTCACATTTTCTTATAGAATGAGAATAATTTGAAAAAAACATGAGGAAACACTGACAATCACAAGAGCTGTGAGCTCTCCCAAGGCATTAACCAGCCAGGAAAAACAAAAGTTTGGAAGAAAATTCTTCCAACATTCCTGGTGTATATTTGTGCAGCAAAACTGGAGTTCATGGAGATACTCCTTATTTACATGTTCCAGTAAAATATCATCCTTATCATAGAACCAGAGTAATTTTGATCAAACTCAAAGAAAAATGAAGTCAGGTTTTCTTAGGATGGGAAAAACATTAATTACCTGTGCAAGGCAGACAAATTAGATCAATCAGTTGGTATGGCACCCAAATAAATCTGCTGAGCAAAAGTTTGCAGGAGGTTTTCTACAGGCAAACAAATTGTTTCCAATCCCACCCTTCTTCCTTCTTGTTCATTTTTATCGAGAACTCTACTATTACATTCTATTTAGTAGGGGAAAAAAATGTCAAATTATTTTTAAAAATGCTGAAACAGGACTTTGCAGGTGTATTTAGGAATAAATCTCAGAAGGCTTGCACGATCTAGGCATTTTTATGTCAATTTTATTATATTTGTACTGATATCATTAAGCATTCTCCCTGGCAGAATTTAAAAGTAAGCAATTCATAACAGAAATTTTGAAATAATGTAACACATTAACTAGAACTTTCAGTTACACTGTACAATTTGTCAAATTGCCAACAGAACAACTCATTTGAAAAGACAGATTGTTGCTTATTCTTTAGCTGTCACTTGTGTTACTTCACTTCAGCTACTTTTGCCTGACACTTGGCATGGAGTTAGTCGATCATAGTGACGGCTGCCTGATGATCTCTGATAAAACGCATAAACAAAACAGAGATTCTAATGACTCATCCATCAGTCCAGAGAGTAACCTGATACCCCAGACAGTGGCTCCAGGGAAGAAACCCCTGCCAGCCACACATGCCAGTAGATATTACTGACATGATCTAGTCATAGCATCCTTCCCAAGCCTGAGAAATTATTGGGCTAAATTACTTGGACTTACTGGATTAAAAAATACCTTGAGATTCTGCATCTGTAGATCTTCTGAGTATTTTTGGAAACTCTGCCTGTTAAGGGCTTCCTTTGAAGATAAAGCATGTAAAACAGCTGTCTAATATGAAGGGGAAAAAAAACCAAAACAACAACAAACAAACCCACAACCACAAAACTTTTCAGAGTGTGTAGAGATTCTCTGGGCTTGGTCCAAACACTCTGGAGACCCAACCAGACATCATCCAACAGGGACTCCACTGAGACCATCACCAACTTTTGTATTAGCTACCCAACAGTTACGATGCAACACGAGCATCCTGCCACTCTCCCTTCTTAGAGGCTCAATTTTCCTTTTATGTGTTTAACTCATCCATGCATTTTTATATCCTGCCTGGCATTCCACGGGTAGAGCACAAATAAGACCTTCTAGGATGATGCCACTCCAGAAATAGTAAGGGTATGTCCACTGTCTGCCACTTTCCCTCTCCCTTTCATATGCACATACACAGCGATAACCTTCATGCATCTTAATGCTGCAACCGCTCACTCGTGTGTGAAAATAAACCTCAGACTTCTACCAGTGATGAGGACAGAAGCCTAATGGTTTCGTCCAAATTAGCTCTTGAATTGGGTCATATATATTTTAATGAAGTAGAAGCTAATGTGGGGGCTGGAATCAGGAAGCGGGATGCTAGATGAGTGCCTGTGATTGCTTTTGTCCTTTGTTTGATTAGTTTGGCAATCACAATCATTTACATAAGTTGTGAGTATCTTACAAAGGGGGAATCACATCCCAAGGGGGCGGGAGAAAGGAATGTACAGCCTATTCATAAAAAGATTTTAATGTACAAATAAATACCAGGTAATTGTATTCTCTGCCCTTGCAACTCAGGTGTCTCAGGCAGCGCCGCACCGACCAGGACTGCCTTGCAGGCCTAAGCACAGATTACCATGGGAAACATGATGAACATCAGGTGGAAAGAGATGTAGAGTTTTCCCTCTCATCCCACTAAATGGGTCTGTACATTCTAGCAACAGTTATAACCTCCATCAAACACACCACTAAACAAACATTTAACATTTGCCCTAGTTTGTCAACACAGCCTTGTCTCAGTGGATTTACCCTTCTTGGGCAGCACAGCAATTCATTGACTTGGTCACAAAGCACAGATGTGCACAGAAAATGATGGTATCCAGAGTTACTCAGTTTATAACAGAGCATGAACCCCAAGGGAGTTAGACAACCATTAGGATGTAAAAAATTTTCATTTGTCCACAAAACTGATGCAGGCTGCAAGCTTTTCAGCTGGCTGGTGTGCTTTCAGATATGATATGGACTCAACCCATCCACCTCAAAGAACATATAATGTGCATCCCAATGCTCCTTCCCGATCATTTCAGCTGAGCACACCAACTGAGAACCTAAGTGACCTTTCACTGGCTTATGGAAAGGGTCCTTTCACATCTTTCTTTCACATACTGGACAATCAAAACAAAATAATCTTCGCTGAGCAGTAGCTAGCAGGTGTTACCAACTTCATGATATTTCCAATTCTTCAGGGAAGCTTTTCCTCCAATATTTTTATCTGTTGCATAGGTGAGTCAACATTATGTAAAAATAAATATTAATAAAAATAATGACAATAAATCACAGATGACTGGACTGGGCATTAAACCAAACTCAATGGAATTATCCATTTAAGCATACTAGATAAGCACTATCATCTTCTCTAGGAAATTATCATCTTCCTGAAACCCTTAGAGGTTAGAAATGCTGATCTAGGAATATCCCAGTTATATTAGTCCACACACATTTCACTGAAGGCATCATGGCTACACCTCCTTCTGTAAATTAAAGAGTGACAGGGAACACCTCTGAGCACTGGAACTGGAACTCACATGCCTGTGCTGGGAGCCGTTGAGGGGCCTCACACTTACTTTGCTCATGCCAACACGGCCAATAATCCCTAGACATGGCCTGAGAGCCACAGTGAGCCAGGGACCAGTTCCAGCAGGAGGAGCAGTTGAAGGCACTCTGGCTTGGAGGGCACACTCATTGAGCATAGGTGTGTCAGTCCTAGGCCGTTCCCACAACCTTCCAGTGCAGTCCCAATCCCATTCATGTTGGTACTATAGGTCTGTCCTGCCTTATGGACTTCATGTTTATCCCAAGTAGGAAAACTGTGGGACTCCTTGCCAAAAGATGTCATGAACACCATGATTTTACATGGCCTCCAGGGGCCTTTTCCTTTGACTTGGAAAAGTACTTAAGAGATCCATTGAGACTTACTGTGTAAATGAACCATATCAGGTTCAAGAGTTCCCCTGAGCTAAACATTGTTCGAGGCTGAGAGAACACTCATGAAAGTATCAGACATGCTTGTCCCCTTCTTACCCCCTGGGTCTGCTTATTATGGCCACTGTTGGAGACAGGATATTGGGCTAGATGAAGTCTTTGTCTGAACTAGTACAGCTGTTATGTGATTATGCAGAAGTGGCAACATCCATAAGAGTTTACTGTGACAGAGCAGATGTGAGGAAATGTTCAAGAAAACAGAGGAGCTGAGAAGTAATTTGGCAAGTAACATTTTGGCAGCAGCGCTAGCTTCAATAGCCTCCCTTCTCCCCGACCTCACCCACTTACTCCCACCACTCCCTTCTTTGTGCTTTTACAGCTGTTTGGGTAGCCACATAGTGAACCAGGCTAAAAAACCAATTTGGATGAGACACCTCTTTTCTTTTTTCCTCCCTTTCTCTGGGTTATTTTTCAGCCCGATCAGTATCCAGATTTAGCTGCTGCACAGCTGAACAAATAGTTTGCCAGGACAACACAAGAAGCAGCACAAATCAGGAACACGTGTCCAGGGCCAGGAGGTGTTTATGCTCAGCATAAGTAAAGCTTAAGTGGGACCATCACCATCATCACCACCACCCCACAGCCTGAGAATCCTCAAGGTAATGGAAGAAGCGGCTCTACCTGGAACAGGAGCAGGGCTTGCTACACAGCCAAAGCAATGACTGGGAGGACACTCTGCCTACCTGCTCTAGAAAAGATAGAGCTTCAATATGGCTCAGGTAGTGACAGAAATTGTTTGCACAGACATTCGCTGTATCGTAACTCAGACAAAAGTAAGCGCTCTCCTAGGAGAAACCAGGCCACATTCAGTTTAAAAATGGGACGTGGCCCAGGTACCTGTAAATCACCTGAGGATGTTACTGCTAAGCAGAATTACTGCATCTCTTAAACAGTAGTTATTGAGTACATTTGGTTTTAATTAGTACTCTGGGCAATTTTCCGATTAGGAACATCCTGATTAAGTGGAAAATGATACACTGCCTTTGCATTCTCTATAAACAACATATGGAAGTTTACTACCTAGGTGCACACAGAGGCTAAGCAGAACACAAAGCAGAGGAGGGACTTGGGGACCACTAATGGCTGCTTTCTGAACATCGGCAGTAAATGACAACTTGGCCTCCATCTCCTTGAACAATCCAGTCTGACACCTTTGTCTCACAGGAAGCAAGAAAAATGCATTAGGGAACAGCAAGATGCCATAAAAAGCACATGCTTTTTCTTTCTCAGGTATGCAGCACTTAAAGGCAGGCACCACTGTTCACTGTTGGTTTCCCAACAGGCTGCCAGAAGCAGGAACCAGCCCCTGACAGAGGTTGTGTTACTTTGATACAGGTGGACCAACAGAGCAAAATGCAGTATTCAACAGAATACCTTTACTGCCTTAAAATAACAGTAGCAGCCACTGAACAGTGGCATGAGGGCTGGCAGCGAGATTATGCAGCCTGACTGGAGGGCTCTGGCCGCATATACTAAACTCCCCCCAAACTACCTACTACCACACCTTCTGGGTTACTATTTCCCATGTCAGCTAGAGGAAACCAGCAGAGGCTACATGTGGATAAATTAACAAATGAACTAGGACACTACAGACAGCTTAAACTCTGGACTTCATTATGTTCAAAAGACAAACACAAGTCACACACATACCAAACAAGCATCAATCAAAGTATTGATGTTGTCACTCTAGATTGTCTCCTTCTGATAAAACTCTTTGAAGGTGAAGGAATTAGGTGAATTCCAACAGAAAGGTCATGTAATATGACTATACAAAACCACAAGAGAAGAAACAGAATTCAGACACAAAGGCTGATTTCTAAGAAGCCCCAAAACTAAATTAATTTCACCTCTCTCAACCCTTGAGATGCAACTGTCTCTGGTAGATTCTCCCAATACACACATACCAGCTAAAATTAGGCTCATGATTGTGACTCATCCAAGTGGCTGCCAATCTCTAAGTTAAAAAAAGAAACAATTCCAGCAGTTGTGTACCACACACAGCCCTGTGCTGCACAAGACACTTGAATCCAAATTGGAGGAAAGCAGCCTCATGGCTTCAGAGTGAAAAAACAACGCAGGCAGTGCATTCTGAAAAGTCAAGATCCTTTCTGATACATTATTTAAAACCACAGGAAACACAATTGCCTGTGCTGATTCTGCTCAACAGTTAATTTTTAAAGATTGATCAAGTATCCGATAAACCCATTTGCTTGAAGAACATTTTTCTGGTAGTCAAAATAATTCTGTGTCTGTACCAGTTCTCTACCTGATAAAGAAAAACTGCACCATGTTAATCAAACCAGACAACACTTCCAGTGTTAACCCAATTACGTGAAAAGCACTGTCACACCTCTGTATCAAAGCACACCAAACCAAACCTGACTTAAGACAGTCTCATCGGGAGCCAAGGGAAAAATTGTTTCTGAGCAATTATGTCTGTCTGTTTAAACTGGAATCTTCTGCAGCGAAGAACCCCACCTTCCAGGGGTGATAAGCAGCCAGTTCACATTTAAGTCACTGGAAGCAAGAGGCAGTCAGTACTTCTGGACATAAACTCATTAAAGAATAAATTATAACAGAAGGAATTCAGTGAGGCTGCCACTATATTTAACGACAAAATTCCCCTTGAATCCAGCAAGACAAAAGTAGGCTTTGATACATGTTCTACATAAAGTTGCAGCAGACTTTCAAAGAATCACAGAATCATAGAATGTTGTGAGTTGGAAGGGACCCACCAGAATCATGGAGTCCAACTCTTGCCCCAGCATAGAACAATCCCAAGATTCAGACCATGTGTCTGAGGGTGTTGTCCAAATGCTTTTCGAATGTTGTCAGGCTTGGTGCCATGACCACCTCCCTGTGGAGCCTGTTCCAGTGCTCCACCACCCTCTGGGTGAAGAACCTTTTCCTAATGTCCAACCTAAACTTGCCCTGGCACATCTTCCTGCCATTTCCCCTGGTCCTATCGTTGGTCATCAGAGAGAAGAGATCAGGACCCACCTTTCCTCTTCCTCCTGTGAGGAAGTTACAGACTGTGGTGAGATGTCCTCTCAGTCTCCTCTTCTCCAGGCTGCACAAACTAAGTGACTTCAGCCTCTCCTCATACAGCTTCTCCTCTAAACCCTTCACCAATCTTGTGGCCTCCTCTGGACACTCTCCAGTAGCTTTATGTCCTCTTTACACTGTGGTGCCCAAAACTGCACACAGAACTCAAGGTGAGGCTGCACCAGTGCAGAGTAGAGCGGGACGATCACCTCCCTCGACCAACTCGCAGTGCAGTGCTTGATGCACCCAAGGACACGGTTGGCCCTCCTGGCAGCCAGGGCACACTGTTGGCTCATGTTCAACTTGCCATTGACCAGAACCCCCAGGTCCCTCTCTGCAGGGCTCCTCTCCAGCCTCTCGGTCCCCAGTCTGTGTGTGTGTCCAGAGTTGCTGTCTCCCAGGTGCAAAATCCGGCACTTGCCCTTGTTAAACAATTCATACAGCTGGTGATTGCCCAGCTCTCTAACTTATCTACATCTCTCTGTGGGGCCTCTCCGCCCTCCAGAGTGTCCACAGGACCTCGCAGTTGGTGTCATCGGAGACCTTAGTTAGCAGTCCTTCAAGTCCTATATCCAAGTCACTAATGAAGACATTAAAGAGCACTGGCCCCAGGATGGATCCCTGCAGGACTTCACTAGTGACTTTGGCCTATCCCCAAAAGAAGCAGAGTTGTCACAGCACTCACAAAATGGAAAGGAGAGGGATACTACACTTGAAGACGTGTCTGCTTGCAAACAATATTACATTCATTGGGAACTTCCTTTTTAACACAGACATTCTGGAGCTTAACTCCTTACCAGCTAAAGGCTACAACTGCACTTCATACCATTATATCCAGCCCTTTAAAGTATCTCATGGAACTCACTCCCTTTATATTACGAAGCAAGATTAACGTGTCCTTGCCACTGTAAACATGGACCAGAGGAATTTAAAAAGAGAGTTCTACACTTTGGTCCTGACATGATGAAAAGGAAGTTAGCCCCCAGTGTAGCTGTAAGCAATTCTGTTCTCTATGCCAGAGATATGTGACGAAAAAGAGATTGGAATGTGGCCCCAAAACTTTACCAGAACAGTAGAATTTTTTTTATTTTTTATAAAATGCTCAAACATTCTGTCCCGGCACATAAAGCCAGAATGTTTATGAATCCAGAGCTCCACAAAGGAGCCCTTATCTCATCAGTATGATATTGCACATGTCTCTAAGAAGCTAACTGCTCGTTAAGAAACTGCAGTTCATCTGTTTTGGTGGAGGGTGAATAAAACCAGGCTGTGTTTAACAGCACAGTCTTGATATTCAAAAATGTATTAGATTGCTACATTTGCACATGACAACTGCACTGTTTGGGCAACACATCTGAAGAAATCTCCCTCCTTATATTGTAATAATAATTCTTTATTCATAAACTGGAAAATATCAGCTACTAGTTGATCAAAACACTCTCATAATGAGAAAACTCACTGTCCATCAGTCCTCCTGGCATCTTCTTCAGCCAGGTAAGCCTTATTAGGTTAGCTTAGCAGAGGGGCAAAAAATTAAGCTTGTGGAGGTCAAGGCTGACATTCTCAAACTTGGCTGTCTTACATTATGCTCCTAAATCCACATTTAGTTTTCAGTAATGCTGCAAACCCCCACACAATATAGCACATAAAGACACCGTGGGAGTCAGCGTCTATGAAAATCACAGCAGTCCTACTTACATGCTTAACTACAAATCTGGATGTCTCACGTCACACATCGATATTCAGAAAATGTTGGCCCAAGTGATCTATTTAAGGCTGCAAAGACAGTCAGGGTCAAGGACTGGACATAAAACCAGATAACCTCACTTACACTGCCTCTGCGTAACCAAAGCCGCCTCAGTGTGCAAATGCAGTTATCTGTGAGCTTCTAGCACAGAACTAGGAGTTAGAAAAGACAGACAGCTATGGAAAGAAGTTTTCAATCTGCATGAAAAGGATCACGTATGGAAAGCTCTCTTTCCTTCCATATGGATGCTTAATAAGCAGGGTCCTGAAATTAATATATGCACTTCTCAAAGGCAATCACATTCAGTTTCTCTGGCATTGAACTTCCATAGGATGCTTTACTCACTTTAAGCTCCCTCAATGTGCAACTTAAATTAGGAGATGCCCCTAACTCCAACACCCAAAAGAAAAAACAGTTACTGTTCTGTATATTTTTCACTCTGTATTTTACCAACATAGATTCATAGAATCCTGGAACGGTTTGGGCTGGAAGGGACCTTAAAGATCATCTAGTTCCAGCCCCACTGCCATGAGCAGGGACACCTTCCACTAGACCAGGTTGCTCAGAGCCTCATCCAGCCTGGCCTTGAACACTTCCAGGGCGGGGGCATCCACAGCTTCTCTGGGCAACCTGTTCCAGTGTCTGACTACCCTCACAAGAAATAATTTCTTCATAATGTCTAATCTGAACTACCCTCCTCCAGTTTAAAGCCATTTCCCCTTGTTCTATTACTACCTGCCCTTGTAAAAAGTCCCTCCCCTGCTTCTTGTAGGCCCCTTCAGGTACTGGAAGGCTGCTAGAAGGTCTCCACAAAATCTTATTTTCTCCAGGCTGAACAGCCCCAACTCTCTCATCCAGAAAGACACTTAATAACAACTAATAAATTTGCAATCTGGGTGCTCTGCATAAGAGGTGGCTGTGAATAGCTGCTGGAACATAAGCTTGCAAAGCACCGCTGCTTGCAAGCCCTGCCCTGCAGGAGGCTGGAGCTGCTGGAGCACTGAGGAAGGAAGCGCTGGTGCCTTTCCTCTCAGCACAGGTAATTCACACTGTTGTGGTTCTGCTAGGATAGAGTTAATTTTCTTCTTAGTAGCTAGAATAGCTGTGTTTTAGTGTCAGTGTAAGTCTTGTTATGAGAAGAATGTTGATAAAAGTACGAATGTTATTAGTTACTGCTGGAGCTCAAGGCCACCATGTTTGGCTGGTTCACAGCTGCATTAGGACTGGGAGGGAGAAGCGCAGTGAATAGCAAAACCCAAACCTGGCATGTGGATGTGCCAGTGAGATATTCCATGTCATGTCACGTCATGTCAGTACATTAACCAGGGCTGACCAGAAGACGGGGGTGTACTCTCGTGGATCACTCAGGCTCTCACTCTTCCTGGGTTTCGGTTTCAGTTCTGTCTCTGCTCCGGGATCGCTGGTTGGCACAGGCTGGGCATCACTCAGCAGGTGGTGAGCAATTGCACTGTGCATCACTCATTTGTATATTCTGTTATTACTATTTGTATATTCTATTATTACATTATCATTTTATTTTAATTAGTAAATAGTTTTTATCTCAACCCGTGAGTTTCCTTGCCCTTTTCTTTCCAGTTCTCTCCCTTACTCCCTGGGTGACGGGGGGAGGGTGAGAGAGCAGGCTGTGTTTGGCTGCAAGGTGCAAGCTAAAAGGGTGAATCCACTCAAACCACCACATGCACGTGTGAATAAGCACCAGCACAAAGCTATACTCCCTCTCTTGTAAAACTACCATGCTTAGCTGAGGTAGTGTGTGTTGGATGTCGTATTTGATCACTGTGCTCTCGAGGACATCAGCCAGTGCATGAGAAAATGGGTTAAAAGCTGTGCATTTCCAATATGCCACAGAATGTCCTTCACTTCTCAAACTTCAAATTGGATCCACATTGTTTCCCTAGCACCGTCTATTATTTCCCAGGCTTCAGAAGGTAGGGTGGGGCACAGCCCCCTGGCAAACTACCCGAAGCCCCCACCCTCTGAAGGACTCACAGCTTAACGTTATGATTCAACAGAGATTTGGGCAAATGAAGGAGGGGAGATCTGTGGATAAAAACAACAGCACGATGCTTGGTTTGGCTGAACAGTCTTTAACACCACCTATTTCTCCTAAGTATATGCATAATAGTTAAAGGTATTTCATAAACTGGTAATGTTTTGCTTGAATGACATCTGGCACTGTGATGTGCTTCAGTTTTTAGAGGACAAGGCAATGAAAAACATTGCAGGTATTGGGTTCAGTACAGAAAGGGACAGACAGAAAAACAGCCAAACAACATGGCTTAAAGACAGAAGATGGGAGGAATGTAGTAAGAAGAATCAAGTACTTTTCGTATTATTTTAAGGTGGTAACATGAGGTTTATTTCTTCAAGAAATGGGATTGTTTCTCAAGGAACTGAGCCAAATCCAACAAAAAGCTAACAAGACACAGACAATAAAGTACTGCCAGTGAGTATAGCAGCTGTTTTTCAGCTTACTTAGCTTAACCTGTCCTTGCCTTTGGCAGAAGACTTTTGATTTTAGCAAGACAACTAGGATTTCATAGCAGTGCTAAACAAACATTTTATAGAGAACATACATAAAGGGAAAATGTTTCTGCGTTCTCTGTGCACCGTCTATCCAAGATGGACACTGGGTGTTTCCCTCACCTTCCTCCATTTGAAGTGAACGGTAGAATTCACAGAGCAGAGTTAAGCCACTGCAAAGTGCTTCTGAAAATCTCACCCTTAGCATGTACCAGTGTGTCTCTTTACACTCCCCTGAGGTGGCAATTTATTTTATTAAACAGACAGTCTACACTGTCTCTAAAACAACTTATTGCAGGTAATTCTTAATCAGCTTCATCAAGCTCAAGTGAAAAAATATTTAGCTTGTTTTAAAGAGTTACAATATTTGCATTTAGAGGATTATTAAGTAGGAATTAAATCATGTTCCTGACATATCTGGGATTTGAGCAATAAGTAATAAAAATGTCTACATTACATCTTAACAAAATCCAGAGTTGCTGCCTTAATAAAATATTACCACACACTTTAAGCCTGCAGAATATTTTGCTGATTTTAAAATCCCATACCCAGTCCTCACGCTGCGCATACATTACAGCACAAGATATAGATTGCTCTTCTACAGAAAGGAAAATGATAGGGGCAGGTGGGCTAACATGAGAGTCACCTGGTCAGAGCAGCAGAAAAGCAGTATATCCTCCTGGAAGTCTGGAGTTCCTCCACTGCTAAATGTTTCTTCTGGTGCCAATAAAGGGAGGATGTGTCACAAGGGGACTATCTGCCACTTCAGTTGTAATTAAACTTGTTGCTGAGTGTGATCCACGTAAAAGTAATTCTTGATCCACTTCAGCTGGTGATTATTTCCCCATGGAAAAATGAAGGACTTTTAGCAGGCAGTGATGAAGGCATGGGGTTGAATACAAGCACAAAAGAGCCACTTGGATGGGAACAGGCATGATGGAGGTTTTAATCTTTGCAAGTGTTTTAAAGCAGGGTACAAAACCTGCCTTCTTGTAAGACTACTTGCAAAATCAGTCAACTGCACCTCCTTACCAGAGATCGAAATTGCATCTTTCCTATAGCTTCTTCCTAGTAACTGGTATTTACCACATTACTTACTACAGCAAAATCATTCTTTCATGTACAACTTTCTGCATTTAATCTCTAAATAAAGAGATTTATTTTATTTATTTATTTAATCTCTTAAATAAAAGGCTAGTCAGCTTGGTATCTTTCCTGGGCACAGGTGTGCAGCCAGGTGTGAGCTAACTGTCCATCGACTAAGCCAATGGAGTTCAGGCATTACAAGTGCAATTAATATAAGTATTTAGTGCAATTTCAGATGCTTTGGTGTACCCCACCTCACTGATCTAAAATGGCATTTATTTTTTCTCAGGTCCAGTATTCTGCCAGTTTCATGCATACTCATAGGATATTGGGCTTTCAGACAGCCAAAGTGGCACTAGGTGAGTGTGTTAAATACCTGAATGGCTCCCCAGTGTTTAGACACCACATTTATTTGTCTCCACCCTCATGCCAGGCTCTACCTCCCTCTGCCCCAGCCCTGACAGCAAGGAGGAGGCGAAAGGGAGGTGGGATGGGCGGGGGGTGATGAGGGGCTGTGGGACTGTCCTCACACAGACAGGAGCAGCAGTGGGCTGTCCATGTTGGCCATTTTCCTCATAGGCCTGAGTTACCCTCTGTCTCACTGCATTTGAGTAAATCTGAAGAGTAACTGCTCTTTTTGCCTGGGCAGCTGAGGGCTGTGTGTTTTATCAGCCCCTGCCACCACCCTCCCACCAGTTCCATAGTGGCTCTGTCACAGCAGGAAGAATGTGGGCAGGGGCCGTGTCACTGGGGGATCAGACACTGACATAAAGATAAGGAATCAGAGTAACACCTGGCTGGTGCCATTTTTGAGCTATCTGCTCTTGGCACCAGCCCTAGCAACGTCATGGCCATGTCACAGTGGGCAGCAGGCTGGTGGTGGGGTTGGTGATATGGCCACCCCAGGATGGGTGTTTCCAGGCTGCCAGGGAGATGTGGCATGGACAGTCTTGGCCTGAGGGTGGGAGAGTCCTGGGCAGGGGTTGCTCGTGGTAACTGAGGATGGCTGCTCCCATGTCACAGCCTCAGGCTCAGTCAGGGATACAACTAGAGCCTGGTGCACTCCTGTCCTCTGCGTCCTCAGCCACTTACCTGGAGGTTTCTGCAGCTTTCTGCAAAGCCCTTGACCCGAGAACAAGGAAACACACACAGCCCCAGTGTGCACCACACCGTGGTCTCACAGGCAGCTGGAAGCTCCCCACAACCATGGACAAGGGGAGCTCTGCAAACGCCCACCTTCTCTGTCTGAAACTTACCTTGAAATAAAGTTTCTGATTTATGTAAAAAAAAAAAAAAAACAACAACAAACAAACAAACAAAAAAACCCCAACACATTTGTAGAGAATGGGGCTACATCTGGCTGGCAACCAGTCACCAGTGGTGTTCCTCAGGGTTTAATTCTAGAGCCAGTTCTGTTTAATTTATTTATCAACTATCTGGATGTAGGAGTTGATGTACCATTAGCAAGTTTGCTGATGATACCAAACTGAGAGGTGCTGTTGGCTTTCTTGAGGGACAGGAGGCCTTGCAGAGGGATCAACACAGACCAGAGCATTTCGCTGTGATTAATGGGATGAAATTTAACAAGTCCAGATGCTGGATTCTGCACCTAGGATGGAGTAATGCTGGGCACAAGCATTGGGAATATAAAATTGAGAGTAGAGTGGCTGGCGAGCAGCTCTGCAGAAAGGAATCTGGAGCTGCTGGTTGACAGCAGGCATATGGTCTAACTGCAAGCCTAGTTTAAACAATCTCCTAACTAGTGTATCCCTGTCACATTTTTATTAATCCTCTCCTAGTTTAAAAAGAGAAGACTAGATACTTAGGGGAAAAGTGACTCTTTGATAATGGCATTAGTGTAGGACTTCAGCTCGAGCCCTTCCTCTGCAAAGTTCTTGTGGAACTCCCCACATCTTCCTGTTTATGAGTTAGGTCTATCAGTACTTCTGTAATGGCACAGTGAAAAATAACGTATGCTAAAAAGCAGAGATTATGGTAATTGGGGCCATGCAAATGCCCACAATACACAAATATGAGATGGTAAGAGATTATGCATATGAGAAATAGCTGACTTCTAATCAAATATTGCTTTTTCTGGTACAATAGCTGCTCAGATAGGCATTTGGGAAATGAAAAGGAGAAGGTGAATAAAACTTATATTTGGGATTGTTTTGACTGCTATTGCTTGTGTTAATTGCTTTAAAAAGGATTTTGTTTGATTGTTTAGATAGCACTTTAGGAGAACAAAATCCAGCAGTGAAACAGGTCTTTGAGCACTTAAACATTTCCAGAGGGATTTACGGACAAAATCTTTAGTGATCAAGAACAATCAAATACAATCCAAGTCCTGAATCAAAACGCTAGCCTACTTAGGCCTTTTCATCTCCCTTGAGAAACCATGGTCCCTTGAAAGACTTTGGCAGACCTGGCTGGATACTTTGGTACTTAATATGCAACAGCAAGAGCGAACAAGCTTGTGAACAGCCATTAAATCACAATCAAGGATAGAGTCTAATCAAGTCTAAAAAGAGCAACACTACATTTCAGCATGCAGTTTGTTATCAGCTGAACACATTAAACCATTAAAAGCATTCACACAGGAATCTGATGAATAATTTCATAGATAGATGATACCAAAATTTCAATATGAATACAAGCCACAGACTCGCTCTGGGTTGAAATGCCTGCACCTCTCAGCTACACAGCAGCACCAGATATAATGCAGGACACAAATGGGATGTTAATAGGAATATTTTATGAAGTAGGCATCAAAACGAGAGAGGGAAGCAGCTTAAAATTTCAGCTTAAGGGGACAGCACTGTGGCAGAGGAAAGTCTTAATCTATAAAACCTGCAAAGGGGGAGCTCATCAAAATTTCCTACCTTCATCAACTGGTTTCCATTCCCCACAGGAAAAATGTAGATTAATACCAAATAAGACCATTGTGCTCATTTTAGAGAGATACAGATACAGAAAGGCAAAGTACATCTCCACTAGGGACCACAATAATAAATAAATTAATACTTTAGAGGTGTAATTTGTAAAGTCTTCAGATTCTTTCAAAAGTACTGACTCTGACAGCAACATGATGAGGTATCTCTTTCAGCCCCCTGTACAGAGGGATTACATGAAGCAAGAAAAAAAAATGGCATGTTTCCAAACAGGGACCTCAAATTAGGCTTCACAACATTAGATAGATGTAGAACTACAAAAGTGACTGGCAAGCTGACTTGCATTCATCTCCATTATAGGCAACCTGAACTAGACCAAATTTTAAGAAAGTCCTGTGTTCTCAACCCTTTCAAATGATCCTTTAAAAAGAAACCTCAAAATGGGTATCCAAAAATCTTAAATATTTGAAATAATTACATATCTGTAAATAAATAAATAAACAAACAAATAAATAAAGACTCTTTGTTTTTCTATCTTAATATATTTCCATAAGAGCTAGGCCCTTGGTCTTCGTAAGGGTGAAAGAGCAGCATATCACTTCTGGGAAAAAAACAGCCATGTTCATTTAAATATTTAAGCATAAATTTTAGAAAATTAATTTTATTCATATAAGTTTGTAAACTGTTTCCCAAACCACATTTCGTGTTGTGTGTACAGAGCACATAGAACAAAGCTGTTCAGCTCCGTGCTTGGATGCTGTAGTAACACAAGAAACAGCAACAACAAATCAGTAGGACAGCCAGCACCAGCATCCCAAAATCTGCACCCCCAGCACCTTACAAAACTGCCTGGAAAACTGAAGCCAGGCGTGCAGGCTCCTGCTCCATGTGCTGACTGATGGAGCACTTGACGTTATTCCACACTAGATGTGGAAGTTAAGTTAGGTATGGCACTTTCTTACAACTGCCTCTGCTTTGGGGTAGGTCAGCAGGCAGCAGAGGAGCACTGTGCACAGGATGGCACACTGGGGATGTGGGAAGTTTCACTGAACTGTCAGCGTTCGCCAGCTTAACTGATCACCAACGTGATCCACTCTCACTAAATAAAACTCAATGAAACAGCACCAGTGCATCTCGAGCTCCTAAAGCAAAAATCAAAAAAAGATGCACAAACAGTGACTGCTCAAGGGAAATAACGTTAGGGATGGGACAAAGGGTGTCTCATATACTCTGACATATAAGCTGCTAGACACTGAATCAATGCGCCATTAAAAATTAATTCAGCTGCAAAAAGTCTTTTTGGCCCACAGATTCCACAGACTGAAAGTTTGTACTCCTACAAAGGACACTTCCCATTAGGGAATACAAAGTAAACAGGCAGTGGAAAATGTCATTAACAACCTTGAATCAGTTATGGACCTGACTATATCAAAGCCCAAAGCCAGACATAGAGAACAGTTAACAAAAAAGAGAGAGAGAAAGAAAAAATAGTATAATGAAATTATAAATATTGAGCACTGCAATGTATTTCAGCTTGGTTACATAGTCCTAGGGCTCACACTGAACACTCTGAGCCATGGCATGGGCACTGAGAACTGGCAGGAGTGTCCAGCACGCTACAGGACTGAGCTTTAACACAAACCAGAGCTATTGCCATTACATGCATTTTATAACGTACTCAAGGCATAGGCACATATCCAGTGCTTATCCAGAGCCTACTGGGAGACAATGGAAAATGTTACATCACTTTTGTTTTAACTTGGACCGTGATTGGAAAGAACAAAGTCTCAGGTTCCAAATGAAAAGTCACATGAACTGATAGTCTTGAAGAAAAACAAGAATTCAGATTCCACTTTTGCCTTCAGCTCAGTGTAGTCCATAGTACCAAACTTTAGAAATCCTCAAGAATATCACTATGTATTCCATGGAATCTAACTGGATATAGTATGCATTTAACCATACTCAATACCAACACTCCCACCATATTCTGTTGATCTCCCACCACCAGCAAATGGATGTTAATGAATTAATTCTCAGGATAACTATATGAAGGTAGGGAACCATCGTTATCCCCATTTTACAGATTCAAAGCAGAAGCTGAAGATCCCAGAGACTGGCCACTTTGATCTGGTTTCTGTTGATCTAGAACTATGAAATCCATCATCAAACACAAAGCATTGCTATTACTGTGACTTAAAGGAGTCTAAGCCAAGTTTCTAACCAAAAGTCTCAAGAAATTACATATAAATACCTTATGAAAAAATGGATACACTTTATGGCACAGTCTAAACTTAGAATATTCCATAGTTGTTTTACAAGATGGTTGAACATGTCCCTAATATCTGGTTTAATTCACCTTATAGAAGACATAGTCCTAATACATCCACACTATGGATCAATGAATATAGTCACTGCCTCTGATCCCAGGACTACAGAAGCTTCAGCTTATATTCTGTGGCAGGTTAACCTTGGCTGGATACCAGGAGCCCACCAAAGCTGCTCTATCCCCTTCCTCAATTGGACAGGGGAGAGAAAATATAACAAATGGCTCATGGGTTGAGATAAGGACAGGGAGAGATCACTCACCAATCAGTGTCATGAGCAAAACAGACTCGACTTGGGGAAAGTAAATTTAATTTATTGCCAATCAAATCAGAGTAGGATAAGAAGAAATAAAATAAAATCTTAAAACATCTTCCCCCTACTCCTCCCTTCTTTCCAGGCTTAACTTCACTAATGATTTTCCACCTCCTCCCCCACAGCGGCACAGAGGGGTGAGGAGTGGGAGTTGCAGTCAGTTCATCACAGGTTGTTTCTGCCGCTCCTGCCTCCTCAGGGGGAAGACCCCTCACACTCTTCCCCTCTCCACTGTGGGGTCCCTCTCACAGGAGACAGTCCTCCATGAACTTCTCCAACATGAGTCCTTCCCATGAATGACAATTTTTCACAAACTGTTTCAGCATGGGTCCCTTCCATGGGGTGCAGTCCTTCAGGGACAGACTGCTCCAGCGTGGGTCCTCATGGGGTCACAGCCTCCTTCAGGCATCCACCTGCTCTGGCGTGGGGTCCTCCATGGGCTACAGGTGGTCATCTGCTCCACCATGGACCTCTATGGACTGCAGGGGGACAGCCTGCCTCACCATGGTCTGCACCACAGGCTGCAGGGGAATCTCTGCTCCAGTGCCTGGAGCACCTCCTCCCCCTCCTTCTTCACTGACCTTGGTGTCTGCAGTGTTGTTTCTCTCACATCTTCTCACTCCTCTCTCCAGCTGCAAAGTGTGCAGCTTTTTTTTTCTCTTCTCCTTTTTTTTTTTCTTAATTCTGTTATCACAGAGGCGTCACTGATTGGCTCGGCCTTGGCCATCAGTGGGTCCATCTTGGAGCCATCTGGCATTGGCTGTGTCGGGTCAGACATGGGGGAAGCTTCTGGCAGCTTCTCTCACAGAAGCCACCCCCTATGGTAGCTCCCCACCGCTACCAAAACCTGGCCGTGCAAACCCATTACAAATTCATACTTGCTTCTTAAGCCTTTTTTTTTTCCCCACACCAGGTGTTTATAAACCTCAAAAGACAGGAGGCCACTGCAATGACAGCTAAATGAAAAAAAAAACCCAACTAATTAATATTCAGGCTAGCAACAAAGACAACATAGATCCATCCAAAACCACCACTTCTAAAAATTTTGTCCTACAATCCTTAGCCAAGGGGATAGTGGATACTTTAATTTGAGACCAGTATCAACACCACAGTTGTAGATGCCAAATCCACTGCTTTAATCACCACTTATGCACTTTAACCAATGGAAAAAGGTATAAATAAGGAATATAACAAGCAGCTGAACCACCCTCCACCCTCCCAGCATCTGTGCTGCTATAGCATCCTTCCTCCTTTTGCTTATTCTGCATCTGGCCCCCTTAAACTTCTTTCCCCAGCAGCAAAAGCTCAACCAGAGGATGCTGAGCAGCCTCCTTCCAGCCTCATCTATTACCTGATTAGGAAGTAGCTGGCACTGAACGGAGCTGGATACTTGTCAAAGAGCAAGCATGCTGAATGCACGCAATACAGTAAATTACAGGCATATTTTCTTTAATTTAATCCTTATGCAGCTCCTTAAATCAGGAGGTGGGAAGCATAACCTTTTTTGTATTCAAAGTATTCATATTGGTTCCTAATCATCATTCTAATAAAAATAATAACAGTGAGCTTGTGGAAGGTATTTCTTGCAGGTTTTATGCGCTCAGCCACTTTTATGGTCACCATTCTCCTTTTTCTCATTTAAGCTCAGGCCACGTAAGATCTAAAAAGTTCACTGTGTTTTCATAGGTAGCACAGACAAATATTTCATTATACTTCTGCAAATAAACTCTTTTTTTATTCATGCTATGCAATATAAAAGACAAGACAATCAGCTGACTACTGAACCTAGAACAGTTATTGGGCTTTCTCTGTGAAATGATGCAAGGATAGAAAAATGGAGTTAGATGGCAAAAGCAAGAGCCAGACCATCTCCCCTAATTAACGTCACACTAGCTTTCTGGTTTCCTGGCAACTTTGGAGTTTCAGCCTTGTCAGATGGAAAGTATTTGCTTGATAAAATTTTCAGAAATTCTCATCACTCTAATTTGCCAGTAAAACAGATTTTTACAGGGAGGAGAAAGGGAAATTAAATTAGATCCTGTTTTCTTCTTTAATGAAATTTATAGGGGGAGAAAGCTCTGATAAAATATTATGCCAACTCTATCATTTATCTAAAACCTATTCCTCATTCCACATGAAAGACCCAGTGGTTTCACCCGGGTGTATACAGCCCCCTTGGACATACTGTAACGAGACCTTAATCTGCACGAGTGAATCTAACTCCGTGGTTTTGCCAAAAATCTGTACACTTATTTGTGAACATAACAACAAGCATTTAATGTCTCAGCCAGCAGCACAATAATGAGAAATGCCCTTTCCACTTGGCTGTTAGAAAGCTTGTAAACTTTTGAGCAAAAACACTAGTATAACTCCACGCAGATGGTCCAGATTTAGAGTAGCACAATCAAAAAAGATGAGAAGAGGCCAACCTCATAATATGGCCAGAGACTTTGTTGTCGTATAGAAGGAATTAATTCATTCCAGTTCAAATTACTATACTGCATTTCTCAGTACAGCATCTGAGCATGTCTGCACCATAAAATGGTAACAACTCCTCTGTAGTCACAGAAAGAGAGTTGGATCCCCGGAGAAAACCCTTCACAATCCCCCTGTCCTGTTCCTGTGCCATATGGCCCAACTCACATAGCAATTTAATAAATGTGAGACTATGCAATCCCTTTGGTCTCTGAATCAATCTCTGCATCCAAAAGTTTCCATCTTGCAACAGGAAGAAAACAAATCTGTTTGCAAAACCTTTTGGAAAGAGCATGACAGTTCCCAATTTCTATTTCTCCCATTCAATTTGTCCAGGCTCACTCCAGCGAAAGCACGGCACGCCTAGGCCAAATCCTATTAAAAGGTGCTCCTGGAATCGTGTCAAATTGCACTTTGTGGTAATCCAGGCTGTTAAAAATATGGTGCTCCTATGATGACTTTGCTAAGTACCTCTTCTTCCAGTATCTAAGCACTAAGAGACCTTGAATGTTAGCTTGATACTGTTATATGGAGCCTTGGTTGGAATAGAAGTCCTTTATTTTTCACAATTGCAGTATTAAATGATCAGAATATCCTACAGGTGCTTTTGAAGCTGTACATACATTAGTCCAGCATATACTGCCAATGGTAAAAATATCAACTATCCTTCCACCAGACACAGAATGATGGGTTATTCTCATTTCAATTATCCCAAGGGTCAAATCTTTACTTTGTTTTGTTCTGTTTCCCAGCTACAAAGAGCAAAACATGTCCTTTCACTCTGGCTGACTTTCATCAGTGCTTAAGGGGAGAAAGCAGAAAACCTATCAAATCTAAGGGACATGCGGCAGAAGCCAAGATCTTCATTCCTTAGTGCCATGCTCAGACTAGAAGAGCGCTCAGTGCCATGGCAGAGCACCAGCTTTCGTACTACACCGTCCAGGGAAACTGCTGCAAGCAGAACAATGCCAGGAACTCAGGGAGGGCAGACGGAGATGGAGGATCACTTGCTCCTGGCAAGGCAGCATCTCCTGCTCTTACAGGCACTGTGTGGTGCAGAAAGCCACTATCTTCCCAAAGGTGAGATAGACTGAGTGAGACTGCAGCAGAAGGCAGCTTGCTCTAGAGAGGCCAGAGGAGGAGGGAGCTGCTGCTGCAGCAGAACAGACACAAAAAGAGACTTCTGTCTCGTTGTGATTTCTGTCCTTCCGCTCCCATTGAGTTCATGTGCCAATGCTCCATATTTTTATTTTGCAGCTTTGAGCATTGCCCAACTATGAGCGATCTTTCTGGGCGGAAATAAAGTGCAGAAACTATTAACATGTAGAATATACAAAGAGGAATCAAACAGAAATCACTTTCCAGCTGCCCTTGTTCTCCCCTTCATATAATAGTTTTCATATTCTTCTGCTTATTCGAACTGCTGGAATATGGATGCTGGCCACTTTAACAGAGCAAGCAAACTCAGCATCCATCTCTGACCCTCAGAAAAGGCATCTCTGATAAACATGAAGTTGCTTTTAAAAATCCATCAAATCTAAAGAGATTCAAATAATCATTTCTCCTGCTATTTTTCTTTTTCCACTAGTTTCTTTGCTTTCATTTCTTTATTTATTGCAGAAAACTGGGTCCTGCATAGTTAGGAAAATGACATCTTTTCCTTTTAATTTATCCCACACAGCACAGACATTCAAACTGGTGGTTCAGCAGAAAGGAGGTCAATGTGCTAATGGAATCAATAAACTTAAGTGTGATGAAGCAACTGCCACTTCAATTACTGTAAAAATCGTAAATCATTTTCAAACTCAAGCAATGTCCTCCTATCAACAAGCTATCTGTTTAAGCAATTGTTTAAAAATCAAAGTGTGATCTTGTAAACATTTTGGGGCCCAGTTACACTGTACGTCTTACTCATAACTTTTGCTTATTCCTCATTGCTTATTCCTTATTGACTCAGATTCAGAACAGCATAAAAACAAACTGAAGGAGTATTTAAAATTACAAATTATTATAATGGCCTCTGCCCTCCCACTTGTGCTCTCTACCCCTTAGTCAGTCATAATTGTGACAGTAAACATTTCTCCCAAGATAATTGGGAGCATGGAACCATACCTGTGCCCACTCCAAGCCACTGGTGCTGTCCAGATGCAGAGAGCACCATCTTCAAACAATCTCTCTACAACCAACCATCAAGTTACCACAGACTCTACAAGCTGATCTGCTGTGTGCTGATATGGGCCAAAGGCTAAATGCTCCTGTTAAGCTCTATTTGCTGCATTGCCCTGTATGACAGCTCTCTAACTCAGGAAGCAAAGGCACAGGCATTTTTTCTCACTCTGGAAGTTTAAAATATGCTCCCTAGGTGATAGAAAGTCTTGCCTGCCCAAGTTAAAGATAAAGAAATACTGTAGCATGATATAGCATGACCTCCTCTTAACAGTCCTCATTCCCCAGTGAAGTGCATCACCCACTCACTCTCTCTCTCAAACCCTGAAAGATGCTCACTGGCATGGAAAAGCCAGAGCAAGAACGGAACAAAACCTTATTATCGTCTAGTCCAGGACAGATGAGAGTTACTGCACAGAAAGTGATACCCACTGGCAATGGCAAGTATCTAGCCTGAAGCAGAACTGATGTGGGATCACAAACTACTGAAGCACAGATGATTAGACAAGGGGAGCCAACACTCTCTCTGTAAACTTTTTCTAAAGATCTGCTGCAGTTCATCAGGCGAAATAAATTGCATCAACTCTGCTTTTGGTGAATTCCTCTCACTACATTGTAGAACTTCAAAACTCTGTTCAAATTTGGGATTCCTATGGGCTTTGCACTGCAGAAATGCACAGTAAGAAACTGCCTTTCCCGTGAAGTTTTATCTGAATAGACAAAAAGGATGAAAAATAAAATAAAAGGTAGATTATCAAACTCAAGGAAGAGACTGATTACAGGACTTGTTAAAAAATCATGTCTGGCTCTAGTAAAGCCAAAGTGAAAAATTGAGCCAGATGGCCATAACACAGTATTGCTTTCCCCCATCACAAAGCTCCCACATCTTTAAATATACCCACACTTTCAATGTGACCCCACGCTATCTCAGAGCTCAAATTCCTGGCTCTCAGAGAGGTGGCAGACTTAAAATCGCAATGGCACCACCTTCTCTGTTCTTTGTTTCCAAAGTTGTCCCAAATTATTTTCAGAGCATCTGTTATATATTTACAAACTTGTGGTGGTTTAACCACAGTGGGATCATGCAGTCCTACACTCACTCCCATCACCTGTTGAGATGGGAAGGGAATCACAACAAAGGGACACGGGATTAGGATGAAGGACGGGGACAGCTCACTCACCAGTTATGGTCACAGGCAAAACAGACTCAACTTGGGGAAGAAAAATCAATTAAATTTTTTGCCATTCATCCGAGTAGCACAGAGAGACATAACAACCACATCTGACACCACCTTCCCCCACCCCTCCCTTCTTCCTGGGCTCAAATCTCTTTGCTTCCCATGTCTCTACCTTTCCCCCCAGCAGCACAGGGGGCAGGGAATGGGGGTTCAGTCAGTTCACCTCTGCCACTCTTCCCAGCATGGAAGTCCAGGAACAAGATCTTCCAACATGAGTTTCCTATGGAGTCACAGACCTCTTTGGGCTCAGCTCCTGCAGTCCAGTGCACCTCTTCCCCTCCCCACCCCCAGGTTCTGGAAGTCCACCCCCACTCTGGCATTGATTAACTCTCCGGGTCCCAATTCCAGTCACACTTGCCCTCGGGCTCAGCTTTTTTGCTCCAGTGTAGAGTCCTTCATGGCCTACACCTGGGTTTCTGCTCCGCCATTGAACCTCCATGGGCTGCAGGGACCTCCTTTGCCTTCTCCTACTCCATGCAGTTTAACTGGGTGTCTGAGGTTCTCTGTCCTCCCCCTCCTCCTCCTTCCTCCTGCCAATGAAGCTCTCTCTTTGTTCAGCTGATGGTCCTCTTTTGTTCAGGTCAATGGCCTCTCCTCCATGTTCTCTCCACTTTCTTCTTTTTTCATGACAATCCTTCCTCTCACAAATATGGATTCGCAGAGGCATTTCTCTCTTGCTCATTGGCTCAGCCGGGGCTGGAGCGGGGGCACGCCTTGGAGCCAGGGGAGCTTTCGCTCTCACAAGGAGGCTCCTTCCCCCACTACCAAAAATGCCATACACACACACACACAAACCCAACACAAAACTTCACCTTTGTTTCTTCCTACAGCAAGAAGACCACGAGCCCCAGAAACTTACTGACCATATTAAAACACAGTCCAGCCAGTAAATTCCAGAGACTCCTTCAATATTCACTGAAATTACCTAACACCAAGTGTTTTAGGATGTCTTCTGAAGACCCAAGACCTCTCTCTTCTGGCATGCTAAGCCTTCCTTCAGCAATCTCCTAAAGAGCACTGGCTTTGTACAGCCCTCTTCTGGTGAAGTCTTTGGATCCCACCAGTGGTAATTCTCATATTCCAGCCTTTAGTGCTTCTTCACAACATAGATTCCCCAGGACTTAACTGCTGATAAAGCTTCACTGATCTCTGCAGAAATACATGGGAAAGACAGTTCCATACCTTCAGCATTTCAGTTTCCTTATGCTTAGTGGCAAGCCCTGCCCATTTTCAGTCTTCTACCCATACAGATGCCATTAGTAGTCTATGAAACCTACCGAGATTACAATGCAGAGCATGCAACAGTGAGGCATACTGCTACGTATGAACTGCACCAGAAACAGTCATCTAATGTTGTGTGTAATTTCCATAGCATTCCTGTGTGCACAGCAGACACACTTTGCTCACTGGTGTCCTCTGTACCACTGGTTACTCTTCAAAAGATTTTCCTCAACACCTTCATCACACTGTGTGTAGCAACAGCTTGGTAGGAGCACCAGCAATGTTTCCTCTTTCTTCCATTCAGTGAGCTATGTTCTTCTGGTTTTTGATCTGAAAAATCAGTTTAATTCTTGTAGACATAAAGCTCATTAACATTGTGCTATTTTTCTTCCGTTGTCTGAATGTCTCTAGGAAATTCTGCAGCTCTGAGGGTTTAACCAAATACTTGGTTTTGCTGTGTCTCACAGTGGCTGGCCTTGGTCATAACTTAATTTCATGTTGCTCTCAGAAGTTGTTTGGGATTCACCAGCAGGAAGGGAGTAGTGTAATTGTCAATGTTACCAAATCACATTTGTCACTTCTTCCTGTAAACACCCAGAAGGAATTTACTCCACTAATAAATTTCAGGTATCTGCCTAGGAAGACTCGGGAACACTTAAAAGCTATGCAATAGTAATAATAATAAAAGTGAGAAGCCTGCTTCTGAACTCCTATGTTTAATGCATTAACATCTGCTGAATATTATTACCTGCCTTACCGTAGCACCTATGTGCCCTCCTCCAAGACCAAAATCAAAACTATACTGTGACATATAAGGTACTGCTCCAGAAGCATAGGTTTCACATTGGCTATGTGGGCTAAATGACAGAGAAAAGTAAGCATACAAGCAAGGCAACAGAGGTCATTATTTGTAAACATTTCAATTTTCTGGGGAGAAAATAAATGAAAGGTTAACCTACAAAGTACTTCAAGTGAGACATAAATAAGTACACATACATGCACATAGAGCTTCTGACCCTTCTCTGATTTTAATAGAACTTATTTTTACCAGCTGTGTATTTTGTTCATTCAAAATTTACCTATAAATGTCTACAATCCAGAAATGCATTAGGAAGCTCATGCAGGTTCAAGAATTAAGGATGCAGAGAGAGAGAGAAAGAAAATGTCAGCAGTGTCAGGAGAATAAAAAGAAGGAATAAAGAATAAACAAATTACAGCAGACCAAGAGACTGCCCAGCAGTAAAAGTGCAGTGAAGGAGAAGGTGGGAGGAGGTGTGGGAGGCCATATGCTGTGTGCCCGTATGCCAGTGTGGAAGAACATCCAGGCAATGGCACGCAAAACCCAATGACACTACGCAGATCTTGAAGCAGATGCAGTAATTCAAAGCAGAGTTTGCCATGTGAAGTTAAAGCCACAGAAATATAGAAATTTGCATTTTTTCCAAAAGATTCATGACTTTGTACATTATTTTGATCAGCAAGAAAAATAATTCAACTCACAGAGTTTACCAGTAAAGTGGACAAAGTTACCCAGAAGACGTATTTTGGAAAAAGAAATGCAGCAGGACACAGTCTCTTTCAAAATTTCCTGCTAGTCACTCCTGGATACAGACTTCTCCACAGGTGATTCCCCCAGCTTTGCGGGGAAGGTTAAGGGATGGAGGGGGAGGGAGTGTCATGCAAAGTATGAAAGGGAAAGACTTTGCGGAGAATTACTACAGAGCTACTCTCACCCAAATCAGTTCACTTACCTGCTTTACCACAAGGTCACACAAAGAGCTGTGGTGGCAAAGCTAAGTGACATGCACTGAAAAGTAACAGGTGCCTGGAGATGGAGAAAGGTGAAAGAAGAATTTAGGCGGTATTTCAACAAAGAACAAGGCAACAGAAGCATACTAGTAGGTAAGGTGGAGATTCTCAAACACTGACACAAATTTTTGAGCTTATTTCACTTGCTTCTCAAAGAACAAATGGAAATTGGGGTTCATGTCAGATGACTAGAGAAGGACAGACACTGAACTTGGTTTTATAAAAAGAGGAGAAAGGCAGGGAAGCATAGGAGGAGTCTGGAAAGCACCAACTAGTCAGTGTAGCTTCAACTCCCAGAAAAATTCTAGAAGCTATCATTAAATAAAGAGTGTGCAAGCAATGACTGAAGTCCAATTTGAAACTCTCAAAAGCAAATACTATCAAATTTTTCTAATTCCCTCATAGAGCAGAGTAACAGGCCTCAGGGATAACAGAGAGACAAGAGATACCCACTCTATCAAGTGGGTTTCAAGGGAACACGTCCTTAGTCTGGTATTATTTAACATCTGCATGAAGTGGCTATGCTTATAAAATTCAAGAATGCCACCAAGCTGAAACATACAGACTGAAGTACAGGATAAGAACTCAAAGTGATCTTCACCAATTGGAAAAATGATCATAAATGGCCGGGTGCCATTCAGCAAGAATGATGGCAGTCAACAAGCACAAATACTAAAGAGTGCAGAATCAGAACAGGCAAGAGCAAAGTACACTCAGAAAAGGGGAGTGTTAATGAATCATGAGACAGTAATGCCAGCCTTTTTCATAGCAGCATAGCACCATAAGGTAATGGATAAAGAGGCTGCAAGACACATGCAGATTGTGAGTCTCAGAAAGGTAACTTCTACTACAGCCTGAAAACCTCATTTGGAAGTGGGTTCATGCCAGAGCATCACAGGACTAATGTGGATTAGTTGGAGAGCCTGGAAGAATGCAATAAAAATGATGAGAGGTCTAGAAAAGCAGCAGCAAGTGAGCAACAAGGAAAGGATGACGAAGCTGAGGTTATTAAATCTAAAGAATGCAAGACATAGGAGAAGCATAATAAAGGCTTTCAGATATATTAAAGCTTGATGAAAAGAGACAGGAAATAAACTTTTCTCCATAACCCTAGTGGATAGGGAAACTAGTAAACAAAAGCAAGGCAGCTTTAAATCAGACATGAAAGAAAACAGTCTAACCCAGCTGCCCAAGTTCTTCTTATCATGATCAGTTCTCCAGTTCAGTGCTCCACAAACAACTTCATTAACACCAGCTGAGAGAGTTAGTATGGGCTTGGAAATACTCTGTGGCTCCTTAAGACAGCGCTGCTGCCCAGAGAACCAGGTAGCCAACTACACGTTAAGGAATCTGTTCCACAATACACTAACTCAGCAGTGAAGCTACTTCCCAAAGTTCCCGTTTTCCTGCTGCTCTGGCCACTTGTTCTCAGTCCCTTGTCTGTGTCCAGTGCCCTTTCAGTTGTGTCAGTGCAAAGGTTGCAGAGCTGCACCATGCATCGGTCCAGTGAAATGAGCCAACTTCCAAACAACCCTTGTTTTGGAGGGTTTGTTTTAAGAGGGCTATAACCTGGGAGAATGCAAAAGCAGAATACTGCAAAGCATCTAAACCCGTACAATAGACTGGTGAACTTGGGTCACTCACATTGATGGGGTATGCATACACTTTTACACTCTGAAGTTCCTTACATCCAAAACCTCGACAAGAAGCTCTCATCGTGCAAAACTGAGCTGGGGATTATACATCCACCACAGACTTCCATGTTTCCTTATGGCTTTGTACCATGATACTTACAGGACTGTTCCATGTCCAGTACCTCTCTACTGAGACCAGACAACTGGCACTTCAGTAATGAAAGCAGAATCCCACAATGACATATTCTGAAATTAAAACATTACCATCACTTTCTCCTAGACACTCCCAAGTGAGTGGTGGCACTTCCAATATTCTGCAGTACATTTCCAAGCAGGTATCCTCTACGTTATGACCATTAGCAATGCTAATGCAGTGCCCATTAAATAAATGCATTTTCTACAGATCATAAATGAAAATCTCTTTCAAAAATTGAAAAGATATCAAGACAAATATCGAGGTTTATTAGGGATATAATTATAAGCAGAAGATTAGTTAACACTATCTAAATATTTAACCTTTCAGAGCTCATTGCTGGAATACAATGGTCGATGTTGTACAACATGCATGTAGATCCCAGGCCTTCCAGAGTTCCGATTACAGTGATTACAAAGCAGGCAGGTTAAATTTGTTGTCTAAGTAGCTTAGCAATTGACCCTGAAAGTAACTAAATATGAAGGCACAGTTAATTTTAAAGCCACACAGATTACGTTGCTAATACAGCTCTAACAACTGGAACAAAGAGCATTGCCCCAAATTACAATTACAGTCATGTGCAAGATTCTGGAATTAAAACAGGATCCTACTCTATCAAGTTTTAAGCTCACTTTGCTAGACCACAGATATCCCTCATTATATCCTGAAGACCTCATATGGCAATTATTTCAGCCCAAAGAAAAATTCTGCAGCACTCCACTGATTTGTAATTCTTCTGCTCTGGAGGAATAGTCATATTCCTTCACAAACAGTTTAAATACTAATTATTTCTTTGCTGAACCCTGCAGTGAAACTCATATCTAGAAGGGGTCATGTAAAAGCACTTCTAATATTTCTGCTGCTCAAAGAGCAATACTCTTCATCCGCTTCAGTGATTTTCTACCCAACAGGTACAACGTTGAAGTAATGAGCATTATAAAACTTAATACAGTGCCATATATATTTTATGGCTCTGTAGATCCAGATCACAGAACATCCAGATTGTTTTTACAGAACTAATGCCAGACACATTTCAAATTGTTATGTATGCAATGATTCTAAGAGATTTATAATTCTTACCAATTAAAATAAAAAAACCCATACAGTTGAAAAAAAGAATTTTTAAAATTTCAAACATTCTTTACAGAATGAATTTTTAAGTAGATGTTATTATGAAAGAAAATAATATATATCAAAATTAAAAGTGGTTTGGTAAGAAGCATATTTCACTAATACAAGCATCAAGCATTAAAAATATATGTAAATGAAAAATCATTCATAATGCTCTACTGTTTTTACAGGACAGCATTTAAAAAGCAGTATCATGTAGAATGTAAAGCCACATGAAAGCTCTGGATAAGGGACTGTAAAATGAGCTTCCCTTACATCAGACTAACATCAGAAAAATAATTTTCCCGTGTAGCTTGCCTCTTTTCCCTTCTGTTTACCTATGGTAACATGATCACACAAATTTCCAAAGTATCCAAACACTTCACGATCTTTGATGTTGCCCTTATAACCAAAGAGGCGGAACAAGACTTCCCCATGTGACATTTAGATATAGAAAGATTCAGATACCTGCTCAAGGTTGAACAGAAAGCCTCTGGCAGCCCCATAAACCAGAAATGGTTATCCTGAAGCCGTATCTCCAAGATATGCAAAAATAAGACCCACCTCGTTTGCCATTTCTGCAGGAACCGCATCCTGTTGCAATGACTGACAGTCCTCTGTAGAGAAATCACAACTCACCTGGAGTCTGTCTTTGAACTGATACAGAAACTACAGAAATGGTGACTTATGCTATTGGTAATCTGAGCCAAAATGTCCTACTCCAGGAATGTGCTCAGGAGAAAGGCTGGCTTTGGATCAGTTCCAGACGAAATGGTTTGAGAAAGTACCCGATGTCCAAATATCTTGATTAGAAAGCTGTCCAAAGTTTGTTCAACACTGTTCAGATCCATCAAACACTATGGGGTTTTTTTTATTCAATTTTTCTTCCTTAGCAGCAAGTTACAGTCTGCTGTAATCACAGCGCATTAGCTCAATATTGGCCAAGTATAGCAAGAAGAGTCCGCATGAGCATGGTTCTCTGACAGTAGTGCCATAATTAAAGCTGACCTAAGTGGACAGGCTTCCCCTGGCTCCTGGGGAGGAGTCGTCCAGGGACTGCCCATCCTGGCCCCACTTAGAAACATTTTACAAAAGAACACACTATATTCTATTTATATTTATCTGTTTTCAAAGAACAGAAGCTCAAACTTCTCCATTAAATCTACAAACTATACAGCCATGTGATAGTTTCACTGGGCTAGCCCTTGGCCAGCAGCCAACACAGCCATTCACCCACTTCCCCCCCACACCCAGGGGATAGGGGAGAGGACTGGGGGGCAAGGGTAAGGAGACTCATAGGTTGAGATAAGAACAGCTTAATAATAGAAATAAAAGAAAACTCAAAATAATACTAGTAATAGTATTATTTACATAATAATAGTAAAATAGTAGTGATAAAGATGACAGTAACAAAATATGCAAATAAGTGATACCCAGTGCAACTGCTCACCAACCACTGACCGAGCCCGGCCTGTTCCCAGAGAACGATCCCAGAGGACCGACAATCCCAAACAGAAACCGCAATCCCAGAAGAGTGAGAGCCCAGCGAAAGCCAGAGAGGCCAAAAGAGGAAAAGCCCCTCACTAATACACTGGACATGACATGATATGATATGGAATATCCCATTAGCATATCCAAATGCCAACTTAGCTTATTAATTTAAATATTCCTCACCCCCTTAGATCTTGCACTTGTGGACTAACAGAACACAAAGTCCTTTACTTCCAGCGACAAAAATGCAAACACTGGTGTGTTATCAGTGTTTCTCTCATAACAAGTCCCAGGCTGCAAAGCAAAACACAGCACTATTCTAGCTACCGAAAAAGAAACCCAGCTCTGTCCCAGCTAAAAACCACAACAAGGCAGAATAAGTGCCTGAAACCACCTACATATGTAGCTTCACATACAGTGCACACAGAAAACTGAATTTCTGTGCAAACACGAAGTTGAGAAGCTACGGACTTGGAAAGCACAAATTTCATCAGAATTTCTTCTAAATCTAGTGGAAAGTAGTTTCATACAAAATCACTGACCTGAAGTCCAGCTTAGAAGGAGCACACACAGCTCTTCAGGAAAAGCGGGCAGGACAATGCCCACTAGTGCTGTTACATGTTGCTTTTCTGACCCACATTTGACAGAACAAGCCTGCATGTCACCACCACCCTGAAGTATGAATAGGCTGTCTAAGACCAAATTTCATCATTAAATCCAGAAACACCTCACCTGAAGAGCAAATCTACGATTTAATTATTCTGTGCTTGGACAAACTGATTTCCCATTGAGTCTATTTCTACAGAAGTAGAAATCTACTAATTCCACAGAAAAAGGTGCAGCCTTCAGTTCTCACCAGAATATTCCCTTCATATTTAAGAAACCTGATCAACATTCTCAAAGGCTCCAATTTCAGTGTAAGTTGCATGTCTCAATTTAATTTAAAATGTCTTTTGGAAACTACTGAGCATCCTCTCCTATTTCTTACAGTATGTGTCAGGCATACATAGGGGACTGCCCAGGTATACATTGCAATATCAAATATACTGCTGGTTCAGTTTAGTTGTGTTAACAAAGCACGGCCATCCCAGCTGAATTTGCCTTGTAGATAAGGTGTAGGCAGCACTGCTTAGTATGCTTCACAATTGCCTCTAACAAGGTTTGAATGAAGGACAGAACAAATACAAACAAAATTATCTTACTTCCTATTGCATTTAAGTTTTGACAGGCTGGAAACTTTCCAAATTCTCTCACTATTTTGTGGATAAAATAGGAAAATTCAGTCTGCTACAAAAGGAGAATGGTCCAGTTAAACACATTAGCTACTGAAGAATTGTCATCTCTGGAGCTGCTTTGAAGCATGATGAGTCAACAAATTTGCCTGCTAAGGAAGCATCATGTATATAACGACTAAAGCTTGTGACATTAGCAAAGACCCTTCAAGAATGAGAAGTGATACAAACTGCTGCAAGCTTTGCTTTCTAAACTTCTGATTGTTCCTAAATATGACGCAAATAAAATCAGTCTAAACCTATTCATTTTTCCAACATCCATTAAGGTCTCTTAAAAAGTCTGTCCTTAGGGACAATTTGTCACATCACAAAATGATGACATTTGCGCCACGACATGCTGACATTATCCTATCCCATCAACAAGTAAATGTCACAATTCGTGACATAAACGCTGCCCTATGACAACCTTTTGTTAGCCTCAATGATACCACATACAAATATTTGACCATGTAATGAAAATAGAATCAATGACACCTTTGGGACCAAAGAACAGCAAGTCTCTCCCCTTGTGTAAGCCAATGTCAGATTATTCGCTCCTCATTCTGTGGTACCAGAAAAGCCACAAGAGCTACATGCTCTGATCCAGTGACACAAAAACCCTCCTTCACATCCGAACAAGAACAGTCTGATGCACAAGGAGTTAGGTCATTGCAATAGTCAAGCTAAATGAAGCAGTAGCAGAACTCCACAGTCAACATCTTTAAATGGTAATAGAGAAGGGTGAATCCAAATTAGCCTTCTAATTATTTTCTCTTTAATTGACTATTTAAGCCATTACCCAAGATATACATTATAATGCCCTGAAAATTTTTATTATAGAACAGACCTGCTTTGCTGCACTGGTGTTCCTTCAACAAAAAACTGAGGGAGAAGAGCAAAAGAACCATCTTTTTTTCCCCATGTAGATGTAAATGATGCCTACTAAAACTGTGTGTCATTCCTTATAATTATTAGCATGCATGTGGTTCAGAAACTACCAAAAGCAGCTGGGTATACTAAAAATTTACAAATAAAATTGGTCCTGTTTCGTTATCAGGATGAGCCTCATGCTGTTAGCAATGAGACATCCCTCCTAATGCTTCTGGGGCTTAAATACGTCTCAATAATATGGTGACTGGTATGGTTGCACCACTCACCCAAGGATCTGACCCAAAACACACTGAAGCCTGCTGTTGCCTTTTACAGGCTTTGGGTTCAGTAATACTGTATGTGGTACCACTGCTCTCATAGCTAAATGTCAGCAGAGTGCATCAGTGAATTCAGAAGAATGACACTCTGATATAGGGAGCCTTCTACAACAGGAAAGTGATGAGGACTCAGGTCTCGTTTCTCTCTGTTCAATTGATTGCCTGTGCAAGGAGATTGATGAAGAAATCAATTCACCCACACCAACCGGTTTCCCTCTATCTGCAGTGATGGTAAGATGATCGGGATATTAGTTTCCTTCAGCTGATGTGCCTTTCATATGTAACATGCTGATCCTAGTGATGCTGAACAAACCAACAGAGCAGCTAGAAAGATTAAATTAACCTAGAAAGGAAGGTAGAGGGTTAAGAGACAGTGAGAAGACAAAGAAATGCAAAAAAAAACAACAAACATCTGCTCAAGCTAACAAACTTCCTTTTTACAGATAAACTTGGTACTACAGAAATGTTTAGGGAAAAAATTGAAGAGGAAAAACAGTAAGAAGGAACAGTGTGGAATTCAACACTTAAAATATAATCCTTGTGGTATTACCTGTTTCTGTTTACTTTTCCCCATTTTGTAGGCTCCTGCACCTTTTCTTTCCATTACTGTGAACACTCCACTAACCATGAGACAAATCAAAGCTAAGAATCTTTCCATAATGGGTGAAATTTAAGTTAATGAAATGGGGCTGCTCTGCTTTAGCTGAGAAATCCAATCATGGCTCAGGTTCCCATGGAGCCTACAGACAGTCCACTATAATTGAATGATTTTATTGATATCCTTCAATCTAGTATTAAAAATGAAAAGAAAGCACTAGAAATCTTTATTTTAAAATCATTAAACATTTGTAAATAAGAACAAGGAATAAGATTTTCAAAATTTGCCTTCAGCATTTAAAATCTAAGAAACCTGATCATGCCTGTTTAATAATTGGCCTTAAAGTAACTTAAGAGAAAAGTATTGATTTCCATTTTAACAGAATCAACAATTTTTACTGAAAAAACTCTGGCTTCATTATGCCATGCAAACTTGGAACAAACAAGCAGCATTTCTTGTATGTATCAAAACAAGTTTATTATACAGCACACCACAAGATCAGTTGTTCTAAAATCAAATGCTGAGACATCAAAGGCATTTTTTAATACTTCTAAAAGGTGAGACATTTGAATACTCTCAGGTAAACTTTCATAAATCAAGAATGAGACTCATTTGTTGATAAGAAGATATACTCTACTGGGTATGTACCAAGAGAATAATGGCTTGAATTTAAAATTAATCCTGGCTCAGATGAGGTTGTCCATTTAATTAACATTTATTCAATTGTAAATAACCAAGGAAAACATTCAGGATACTTAGTTCTTTTTCCATATGATGTACCATCACCCAACACTTCTAAAAAGATATTTTAATAAATTCCATAAAAACAAAAAGACATCTAAAAGCTACTTTTGCCATGCATCTTTCTTTCTAGAAACAACATTCACTCAAGAGAAATAGTACCCTTTAAACTTCCCAAATTGGTGAGAACTTACAGTAGAAAAGAAGTACTTTGTAAATTCTGTGTTGATAAGTCTACTTGTTATTTTATATAAGTTGTTGGAATTTAAATGCTACTTATTTAAATCAATATAGTAATAAATGGTTTTTAAATTCTAAAATGTAGCTACAGAGCCACAAAATTTAAATCACCTGGAGAACATACCCCAAAATTTGAACTCATTTAGGTGTGGGGAAAGGATGATGTAATCAATAGAAATTCAGTACAAGCAGTTTTGGCTAACTGCTGCATTTAAGTACCTAAGCTCATTTTCCCTCTCATTTTCATATTTATAAACAAGGTATGTTTCTTGCACATCAAAAGCTTTTACAGTTACCCTTGAGCCACAAACTGCTGTTGGCCAGAAAAGCTGTCTGGTGAAGGATCACAAAATATTCATCCGAGTCTGATGCTCTTCCCTAGACATCCACAGGTCTAGCCTAGTACAGACATTCTTGTGCTCTTCTTAGAAGTCATTCCCATAAGACAGTATCAATTTCATGTTAGATAAAAGCACTCTAAATCTGTTCATCTTCTTTCAGTCCATGAACTGTAGTGACTGCACAGCATCAGAGAAACACACTATGCCAGAAACCAAGACCTTAGCACTTTCCTGCTTTTGACTCCTGTGTTTTCAGGGCTCAGCTCAAGCCACAGAGCTTGCATATATGAGCTGCAGAGCTTCCCCCCTACAACAGCTTCACACTCATTTGCTGTCTTTGCTTCCCTCAGCTTGCATTGGTTTTCAAAATAAGCTTCATTCATTTAAATTCCTGCAATAAGTAACAGCTTGTAAATATTTTGTTTCATTTAAAGGAAAAAGAATTCATTGCTTATAGGTTGCAAAAACTAATAATGAGGCACACTTAGCAAAGTCACATATCGGAATGATGTCACCCAAATATCAGAATGACATGCGCTAATATCTGAACTTAATCCAGACAATAAAATCCACAGTAACAGACACTTCAGAAGTTGAGTTTTGCTCACAGTACTTAATTTTTTGCATTAAATCTAACACTGAATAGATTATGATTATATTTCAATTAAACCTAGATGAGCAGCAGAGTCATTCCAGTGATGGGTAGTATACAAATTCTGATCAGATGGCACGTGTAGATTACAGAACTGGATGACTGGAAATGGGATTGGGTCTTTCATTTCTAATTACGATCATTTAAACTCACCCAGCAGCTTAACACAGAAGCAGTGTATTTCACTTCATGTCCCCAAACCAAAACTAACCCTAGCTGAGTTTTAAGAGATCACTTCACAGCTTTAGGCTGGGGGCATGAGGTGAAATACAGTGCTCCTGGGCCAGTTTCAATTTAGATGATGTATTTTGGGGACAATGGGTTTTTTAGACATCTGCTATTGCTGTCCTCTAGAGCTACAAACACTGCCATGAATGCAAGATTTCCTTAAGCAATGCTGCGCTGTCTGTCCAAGCCTGCAGACAACATGTGACTAAGTGTGAACATCTATATTCACTGGAATGGCAGCTCCCAAACTGATGACATGTCTGTGTCATTACTAACCATGACTTTGAAGATCTTTTTTTCCAGATGGAACCGGGAAGATGATGCTATTTAAGCCCTCAGGGGTGAGAAAGGTGATTTAATACAGAGAATGAAATGAAGGCAGAATAACAAAGAGACACATAGAGTCAGAGAAAAGAAAGGGGGGAGGAGGAATGAGAGACATACAAAAAAGCAGACAGAAAAGTAACAGAAACAAAGGACAGACACAGAACTTGCCTAAAGGGGAGCAGAGTTTCTCACTGAGTGATAGTGATTGTGACAATCAGGTTCAGTTAATAAATACAAGTCTGTTTAGTTGCTACAACAAATAAAAAGCTTGCATATTTTGTGCAAACCATCCACATACAACAGACTGTGGATCAAAGACTATGAACTCTTTATATTATTTCCTGGCACACAGTCTATGACTAAATGTGAATTTCAGTGCTCTCATCTCAATGGGCTTGACTTCTGAGCTACCGACCCCTGCGAAACCTCACGCTGGACTGAGTTCTGCTCCCTCAGGGAGCCTCCATGTACTTCACAAAATAGAGCAATGCAGTAACCAGACTTGCTGGCAGTTTCTGCAAACAAGATAAAGATTATATCCTTCTCTACCTTTACATTCCCATCTTCAGGAACAGTTTCTTTGCAGTCACAAATATTAGAGCCAAGATGTAATCCCTCACAATAATATGGACATTGATTCAAACAGGAAGTGGAGGGACTGCTTTTCATGCAGCTCTAGTGTTCATAAAACATCTCTTGCCTCAGTAGCACACACAAAAGCAGCTCAAAAATTCCTGCATGCTTGCACGCTGATCAAGCTGAACCAAGTCCACCCGCTGACGAAGAAGCTTGCCTTTCACTCAGTTCTTCAGTTGTGACAGTTCATGCCAGTTTAAGAAGTGGCTTTTCTGCAGTTAGCTAAACTAAAGAAAAAAATATTTTATATTGATAATTTCCCAGCTAACAACCTAGCTCTCACAATGATTACATATGGTAGCCCGATATCAATCATCTCCCTCCTCTCCCCCAAGGGTTTTAAATAAAGAAATGGAACCTAGGGCACAAGGTGCTTACACGATGAATTTAAAAAACGCTGTCTCTTGGAGTTCTCCAGGAGCAATGAGATTATTAAAAGGAATACCAAGGTTCAAAGCCTTCTAAATGTAGTCCACTTTATAAAAAAACATCTGTTTTAAAGCAGTTGGAAGAGGAGGAAGGAAGGAAAAGGAGATCTTGTTAGCAGCCCTCGGTGCTCCGCACAGTAGCTCTTGCGAGATGCTGCATGAAGATGAACATATGTATTTCATTAGGAACTGAAAACTTGATCGCTGAGCTACATCCTACAATTTTCAAGCAAAGGTGCCTGAATCAGCCTCTGTGCAGGGGAATGCACTCCTTCTGCATCTTCCTTCGCAGAAGCTGGTGGGAGCCAACAGCTTAATCACTGAATCACAAAGTGGGTTTCATGGAGCTACAAATACGTTGTGTGTCTGATGTGCAACATTCTTTCTTGCTTCTCTTCTTTACAGTGGTTTTAGATAAGGTTTAATAATAATATCTGTAACCCAAAAGAAATTTAAAATATTGGTATCGGGCTGCTTGCTCCAAAAAATATGGGCACTTTTGCTCCATCCACACATCCTCCCCCCTGCATGTGCTCAGCAGCACCTCAGTGGATGTCACAAACAAGAAAGGAAAAAATAACTCTGAATTCTTTCCTATTTGTTTTTCCTATGAGGCTGGGAAACCTCAAAAAGAACAGGATCAGGTCTCAGCTGACTCATCCAGGGGGAAAGAAAAGCTCAGGACCACCAATAGTAGCAGCTTCTCCATTCTCTATCCCTAGCACCAGCACAGCCAAGGGCAACCAGAGTCTGCTGTCAGTCCTCTGTAGTCTGTCAGTGGTGCTCGGGACTCAGCTGCCACTCCAAAGCCACCACACTCCCAACATCGATGTTTTGCATAGTTTTTGTACAGTTTGTGCTTCTCGCTCAGGGCAGAGAACATACTTCAAGACTGCTCCCAAGGCAGCTGAGACCTTTTGACATGCTTGTCATTATGTGGTTGGGTAACAAGCTGGGAAACACAGGAAACCACTGATTAAAAGCCAAACAAATTAGCAAAATAAGAAATGGCCCTCTAAATCAAAAGCTGCAATTCTGATGAAGTCCTAGTGCCTGTGTGGGGGCATCTGAGTCTGGGAGAGGAAAGCTTTTTAATTCATATGCCTGCTTGCTTCTGTGCTCTAACTGTATGAAATACTGCAAACCCCAAGACGCCAAAGTCCTGTACATACCAATTAAACTTGTGCAGTTTACAAGACTAAAATGAGAGAGGCCAGAAGGAATGATGTTCACATAGTGTATCCACAAACCAATATGCAGCAGCCAAATCAAATGTGAACCCTTACTAGCCTCTGCAGG